>JAIUSX010000014.1:6250000-6875000 GCA_026573805.1 Hesperophylax magnus
ATAAATGATGAATAACGTATCGGGTGGCGCGATGGCTTGTCACCACAACTATTTCATTTTAAAATGTAAAACAAGGATTGAATCTGAGCCGACTTGTTAACACTTTGTAGAATTTAAAATTGTAAAACAAGGATTGAATCTGAGCCGACTTGTTAAGACTTAGTAGAATTTAAAAATGTAAAACAAGGATTGAATCTGAGCCGACTTGTTAAGACTTTGTAGAATTTAAAAATGTAAAACAAGGATTGAATCTGAGCCGACTTCTTAAGACATTATAGAATTTAAAAGATGATAATGAGATACATTTTATATAATTTTAATAGCATTATTAGATCCACTTTCCAAGATTTCAGAGTTATTTTATATTACAATAATCAAAGAGACAATAAGATAAGGGATTTTACATTCCGAAATGTCAAACGTAAAAATATTAATAAATTGGGAATGTTGTATTCAAAACATAACCTAATTATGGCAGTTAGTATTTACATTTTGGCACTAATAAGAGAGTTAATTAATGAAGTCTTTATTCGCAACTTGTTAGGTGAACAAATTTCGTTTCAAAGCCCAAACGGTCAAAATACGCCCGTAGGGTATTCCGTATTCCCCGAACGAACTCGCCGCGTATACGAATTTTTCCAATTAATAAATCAGTAATTTTATTTGTGTAATTTTTGTGGAATAAAATAAACACTACATCATTCCGTTCATTAATAAATCAGTAATTTTGCGTAAACAATGACATTAAATTAAAATTGCCCTTTAATTGACAGCCAGGGAGCTGCGTCTGATTTGACGGGATTTTTTGTCTACCGTCGTTGACCATACTCTCAAATATTGCCAACTGACCAGAGATCACGAACTCAGTCAATATTATATTGACATAGAGCTTTTTCGATCGTCTGTGCTAGACCTCCAGGTAAATCTGTTGGTATCCTACCACCCGTTGTCCGCGAACACGTTGAAAACTAATAAATTAGCCTTTCGGCTAAAAAGGTTGTGCATCACTGCATTAAATATAACAACAACTAAAAAAATAATCAATTTTAGAACGAGAATTTATACACTTCATCTTACAAGTTCTATTTTAAACTTATTTTTCTCAGCTAAGAATGACAATCACAAAACGGAGAAAAATGAGTATTACAATTTTATTAAATACCTACCTCTTAAATTCGGTTGAGAAAGAGTTTGCAGGCCTTTATTTAATGTATTCACACGTTTCCTGATAAACTTTTAGTACCTACATTTCGAACATATTACCAGGAAACATGTTAATTCATTCGTTAAAGGCCTGCGATCCCGTATTTAACTGGATTAAAAATAATTTTAAGAGATTTTTAATAATTTAGCAATACTCATTTTTCTCCGTGCTGTGGTTGTCAAACTAGTTGGCTTTATATTTAAATGTGGTATATACAAATACACAAAAATGGGCAATCGCACGATCGCGGAAATAATAGCCTAAAAATTGAAAATCGTATCTATTGTGTTATTGTTGCTTGCCTACAAAAATTGTGTAAAAATACCAAATGTGAAAGTAACTTTTTCTGAGGCCATACATAATAATAAGATATCATTTTGTATGTGATTCTTTTAAGATTGTATTAAAATTAAAGAAATCAAATGTTGTTTTACATTTATTATGGAAAAAAACTATTGTTTTGTTCTAAATGTGCCATAATTGTCAAGTCCATCGGTTTATTCGCTGTTAGAAAAGCGTATAACTTGTTCCAAATTGTCAATAACTATTGTGATTTATAATACACTAATGACGAATCTGAGTCTTAAGATTCAAATAGGTTTATATAACATATTTCTGTATCCATTGAAAATTCATCGTTCAAATTCAGCGAGAACAAAAGAGTATTTTTGGATTATTAAAAATCTCATCAAATTTTTTTTTATTTTTTTTTTTTATTTATTACTTGAAAATTATTTAACATTATAAATGATAACAATATGCAGACAGATATATAGATTGTTCGTTTTTTATTCTACTACTCCATAAGTTGAGCTCCAGGAGCTCGTGTTTATGGGAGGAGTATTTACATTTAGTTCTAATGATTTTTTAAACAATAATCAAAAACTTTTGATATAAATACAAACATAATATTAACATAGGTATACAAATTAGAAAAGTGTCTTTTTAAAGATAATTAAAATAATATATCTTCTTACAGATTAAGAAAGCGTGAGGAAATTAAGGGTACAATATATCAGGTAAACAAATTAGAAAAATAGTTTTTAGACAATTAAATTAATATATATATTTTTGTACAAATTGAGTAAGTGTAAGAAAATTAGGGGTACAATATATCAGTATCCAATTTTAGGGACTTAATTAATTTTTTGAATTGTTCATAATTCACAGTTTCGGTTACACTAATTTTATTTTTGGACAATAATATATTGTACCATCTTACACCTAAATACGAATAGTGGTGCTAAGCCGTGGTCGTTCTAAGCATAGGAATGGCTATTAAGCCATTAGTTTTGAATCTATTGCTTATGCTATCTAAGGGGTGAATTTTATAAATAAAATATTCTTTATAAATTTGATATAAGGCGATTCTCTTATATAATTCTGTGATAGATGGTACATTAAATTCCCGAAATATCTCTAAAGTAGGGGAGTCATATGGTTTCCTAAAGATGATTTTTATAATTATTTTTTGAATTGTAATTATGGGCTGTAAAGAAGCCTTAAAAGCCCCTCCCCACCCGATATTCCCGTACTGCAATATGGACTGAATTAATGCATAATAGACAATTTTGATAGTTTTCTTATTTAAAATATTTCGTATATTATAGAAAATATAGATAAGTTTTCTTATTCTTTCAACAGTGAGATTAATGTGGTCTTTCCATTTAACATTTTTATCTATTAAGATACCAAGATATTTTATATTAGATTTATGATTTAGTTTCGCGCAGTCCGTATTACATGTACCGTTATTTACACAATTTTTAGAATGAATTGTTATGTTAATTTGGTTATTTGGCACATCTTCTTGTAGAGTGAAAGGAATACAATATGTTTTTTCTGTGTTGAGTGATAATAAATTGCCATCGAACCAATTTTTTATAACCTTCATATCTTGATTGGCTGCATTGGTAATTTCGTTCCATGTCTTTTTTTCGATAATTATTGCAGTGTCGTCAGCAAAGGATATAAGTTTACCATTAAGTGATAATTTAAACATATGGTTAACGTAAATTATAAATAAAATTGGTCCAATAACAGTCCCTTGGGGAATTCCAAATTCTAAAGTTTCATCCACGCTTAGTGAGTTATTTAATTTTACTTTTTGGTTTCTTTGAGTTAGATAGCTTTTCAGCCAATACCTTACCTTACCAATAATACCGATATCATTTAATTTATTTATTAGTTTTGTATGGGAGATACTATCAAAAGCCTTACGTAAATCAATGAAAATGCCAAGGCATTTATTTTTTTTATCTAATGCACGGTATATAGTTGAAGTTAGTTCTGCAATGGCATCATGAGTGCCTAGTTTCTCTCTAAATCCAAATTGGCTAGGACTAATTATTTTATTATTTTCAATATAGTATAAAAGTTGCTTTTTTACGATCTTTTCGAAAATTTTTGCAATGTTTGAGACAAGAGATATTGGTCGATAATTTGATATTTCTTCAGGGTTGCCAGATTTAAAAACAGGTGTTACAATAGATTTTTTATAAACGGAGGGGAATATTCCACTATTTAAACTAATATTTACAATGTGTGTAATTGGAATGCTTAATAATTCATTATAATTTTTCAATATTTCTACTGTGACTCCATCAAACCCTGGTGCGGATGCACCTTTTAATTCACTAATAATATTTTTTATGTCATCTGTTGTTACCGGTTTGAAAACTGACAGATTATTTTGTTTAAGGCAGTCCTTTTCGAAATTATCTATTTTATAATTTTCATCGATCCGTGTAGCTAAATTTTGACCGACTTAACGAAATATTTATTGAAGGCATTAGCACATTTTGTCGGTTCCTTTAAGGCATTAATAGAATTTTTTCCGATATTAATTTTTTTAATTTGAGTTTTTTTGTTTTTTCTACTATTTATTTCATTTATTGTTTTCCATATATGTTTTACAT
Source organism: Hesperophylax magnus (assembly GCA_026573805.1). Lineage (NCBI taxonomy): Eukaryota > Metazoa > Arthropoda > Insecta > Trichoptera > Limnephilidae > Hesperophylax > Hesperophylax magnus. Next base: position 6,254,123 of record JAIUSX010000014.1, read on the forward strand.
TTTGTTTAGCCACATCAATTTCATTTTTGTAAAAGTTTTCTTTAGTGGTTTTTAGTAAACAGGTTAATTTGTTCCTAAATTTTTTATAATATGTGTATATTTATTTATCTAAGGGAAATTTCTTTGTCAAGCGATATAGCTCTTCTTTTTTTCTAAAAGACACGATTAAGCCATGTGAAATCCATGGTTTTATTTTTTTGAATTTTGATTTAATTTTTATAGTTTTAACATCTGTTGATGCTGTAATATAATTGCATAGAATATTATCAAAAATATTTGCGCATGTTTCAGCACAGGTTGATTCTAATACGGAACGCCATGTTTCTGTTTTTATTTTTAGGCTTAATTTATGATGGTTTAGTGACTTTTTTGTAAAAGTATTGCATTTTGAATCAATATGATTATTAATATTAAGTTTTTGTATATAGATGCAAGTGTGATGATCAGTAATATTATTTTTTAATATTATCGTGTGTAATTTGTCGGTATCTTTAGTGTTACTCCATATGTGATCGATACAAGATGGACGTTGACCCGTAATTTCTCTAGTATTTTTTTTATACATAATATAAAATTCATTTCCGACATAAAATTGATAAATTCAGTTTTTATTTTGTTTCTATTTTCGTTTGAAACATCTATGTTGAAATCGCCGATTATTGTTATGTTCTGTTTATTTTTTTTTGATAATATAATGCTTCTTAATTCATCCATAAATGTATACTCGTTTGATCCGTGTGTTCGGTAAATTGCAATAATATTAAAACATATTTTATTTACATTTAGATTAATATCTAAGCAATTAACTCGCTGCATAGGTATTTCTTCCACTGCGATGTTTGAATAACAAGATTTAACAAATACAACAATACCACTATTTCTATTAATAGCACAAGATGTTACGAAGTAGCTATATTCTGGAATGCAAAATTTATTGTATTCGTTGGTGAATGCTTCAGTTAACACTATGACGTCCGGTTTATGATTTAGTAAATTAATTGAGAGTAAAACTTCATTGAAATTTTGTTTCATCGATCTGATATTCAAATGGAGTACTGATAATGAATTTGATATTTTATCCACGATTTTATTACAATCATTTAAAGTGTGACAAATATATTCAGAAATATTAAGAGTTTTATCTAATTCCTCAGTGAAAAAATCATTCATTTTTAAAGAAATAAATATACGAAATACAACTCACTCATATTCAATTCGCATTTGGGCATTTTGTATCATTTTTTTGCGGAATTCACATAAGTGACTGTTGGCAGCGCGATCATTTTTATGCCCCTTTCTGTTTGTGCAGTTGTGGCATTTGGCAGAATCTTGTTTTTTGGTGCAGTTTTGTATTTTGTGCTCTTCTGCACAGTGGAGGCATCTGGGATTCTTCATGTTGTCGAGGCATCTCAGTGAGGTGTGTCCGTATCCAAGGCAATGATAGCATTGCATCAGTGGATCACAGTCTTCTACGTGTGCTCTTGTATATCCAATATTAATTTTTCTTTCTTTAGATATGATTATTTTTCTCAGTTTTGCAGTTGTTTGGATGATGAAATTTGCTAATTTTTCCGATTTTTTATTCTTCAGCTTTTTTTAACAACGATTGGTTCATTGTCTGTTTCCGAGGTCATGGCATTTTTTAGGTCTTCATTTTGATTTATCAAATCTGTTAGGAGTTCTTCTTCTTTGTAGCCAGCATCAACACCCTTAATGATAATGCATGGTTTTTTTTTCTTTATTTCATTAGCATGTATTCCAATATCCGGGTTTTTGTTGATTTCGTTTATTATTTTTTCGGTGTCATTTTGTTTCTCACATGTTAGTATTATTTTGTTTTGATATGTTTTTTTTAGTCCAGAAATTCCTATTCCTAGTTTGGATAGTTTTATTTTATCTTTTAATATTTTTTCGATTTCATCTGCAGGTTTGTCTTCTTTTGGTATTAGTAAAGCAAAATTTGCTTTCGGTATTGGGTGAAATTTTTCCCTTACCACCATTGCATAGCTTTTAACTTCATTTTTATTTTCTTCATTTGTTCCTTTTTTTATCAATTTTTCTAATTTTCCGATATAATCATCTTGATCTTGAATCAATTTATTTTGTAGACAAATTATTGTGTTTTGTAGTGACTTTATCTCAAGCTTCCATGAATCTTCGATGTTGATTAATATAGCTTCAATTTCAGTTTTAGCTTTTTTGGCAGCTTTTGTACTGCCAATTTTGTTGAGTTCTGACAGTATTTTTTCAATATGTATTTTGAGTTCCATGTTGGAACATGGTCCCGAAGGTGTTAATTTTATATTTGTAGACAGTTTTACAGAGTCCGTCTCGCTAGGCGACCGCTAATTATTGGTAATCCGGTTAAAAACGGGACTGCAGGCCCCTTTCTGATGAAGTTTTGAACACTTTTACATGCACCTGCATTTGTCTTAATAATATATGATGACGAAATGTATTTTGAAATATAGGTATGCGCGACAGTCTAGGGCTTTAGCCGCCGTGTGGATATCATCAATCCCACCGGGGAAAGAAGAGCGGGTACTATAGAAAAATTATTTCAATGGTTAATGTCCTTTAATTCCGTTTTTAACAGGATTACAAATAATTTGAAGAGATTCAGAATAAATTAGCAATATTTTTTTGTCAATATGTTTTCTCAGTGTTAGACATTACGAGCTAATATAATCCATGTTTAATATTGATAAACATGCCTACTTGTAATAAGCGATTTTAACGATATTTCTCCTGGTTGTACATTCAATAAGCACCTTTGTTAAATCCGAAGCTGATGAAATGGGAATGAGATCCCTGAAGATTGCTCATACTTACAGTCGACGCGCTAGAGAAAATGGCACTCGAAGGGCACTTGGAAAAGTGACCCCAGGGAGCAAACACGGCAAAATTTTCAAATACAATAATTTTCCTAGTACGCTTTATAAAGCTATATTCTACTTTGAGGGCACATGTGTAAAAGACATTTCTTTAAAGGTCTTCCATTGAACGCTTCAACTTGAAGTTTGTTTGTAAATCTGATATTTTTTTAAAGAGAAGTTTAGATACAAGTTTTCTTGTCAGAGAATAATAAATCTTGAAATAGGTAATTGATTTTAAAGAGTTAGTAATTATGTTGAAATTCCATTGAACGCTTCAACTTGAAGTTTGTTTGTAAATCTGATATTTTTCAGAGTGAAGTTTAGATACAAGTCTTCTTGTCAGAGAATAATAAATCTTGAAATGGGTAATTGATTTTAAAGAGTTAGTAATTATGTTGAAATTCCATTGAACGCTTCAACTTGAAGTTTGTTTGTAAATCTGATATTTTTTAGAGAGAAGTTTAGATACAAGTCTTCTTGTCAGAGAATAATAAATCTTGAAATAGGTAATTGATTTTAAAGAGTTAGTAATTATGTTGAAATTCCATTGAACGCTTCAACTTGAAGTTTGTTTGTAAATCTGATATTTTTTAGAGAGAAGTTTAGATACAAGTCTTCTTGTCAGAGAATAATAAATCTTGAAATAGATAATTGATTTTAAAGAGTTAGTAATTATGTTGAAATTCCATTGAACGCTTCAACTTGAAGTTTGTTTGTAAATCTGATATTTTTCAGAGAGAAGTTTAGATACAAGTCTTCTTGTCAGAGAATAATAAATCTTGAAATAGGTAATTGATTTTAAAGAGTTAGTAATTATGTTGAAATTCCATTGAACGCTTCAACTTGAAGTTTGTTTGTAAATCTGATATTTTTTTAAAGAGAAGTTTAGATACAAGTTTTCTTGTCAGAGAATAATATATCTTGAAATAGGTAATTGATTTTAAAGAGTTAGTAATTATGTTGAAATTCCATTGAACGCTTCAACTTGAAGTTTGTTTGTAAATCTGATATTTTTTAGAGAGAAGTTTAGATACAAGTCTTCTTGTCAGAGAATAATAAATCTTGAAATAGGTAATTGATTTTAAAGAGTTAGTAATTATGTTGAAATGAAGAGATAACGATCTACATAAAGAAATCTTCTGATATTGTATGTAGATATTATATCAGCGATGATAATTAAGTATGTAGATTGATTGAATATGATTTACAAGCAGATTCATTCATAATTACATAAGTGATAAAAATCTGATCAGAGATATGTTGATTAATCAGTAAATTGCATTGCCAAAGAAAAAAACATGAAATCAATATTATTATTAATATATATTATAAAACATGTGAAAAAATTGTGATGAAGTATAAGTATCTTAACATTAAAGTAGAAGGAAATAAAGGCCCTTAAATTGTGAGCTCGTGCATTAGGAAAAACACTGCAGTTTCAGTATGGAAGTTCTGTGAAAACGTCAGTATCGCGAAGAGCTGTGTAGCTTTGAAATATCAGAATTACTATAGTAAAATAAGCTAAGTTGCCGTATTTTTTGTATCATATTTTTGGTAGCCGGATAACTCAACACAGTGACAATTAAACACAGCTTTAAAAAGTCATGAAAAGTGATGAAACAAAAACTAGATTAAATAGGTGAGGTTTATAGATTTAATTTCATTGCTTTTAATATCTTTTGTATCAATCTTTAATATGTGTTGAATTATCATTGTGTTGAGGTATCGTGAAACCCTATTTATCAATTCATGTATCGGGATAAAGTCAAGAAATAAAGATTTAATTTACACATTCAAATCGTAAATTTAATTTAAGTTTGTCAAATATTTTATGTGCATTAGTGGGCACTCTGTGAGTGAGTCTATCTCTGAAATAATGTTTACAACTTGTTCGTTTATAGTACATTTCAGAAAAAAAACAGTTTTAATATTCGCTCTCTTGCACAAGTTATAAATTAATTATCAGAGAGGATTGGATTCTTCGTGGCCAGAAGGCTCGTAGCACTGCCGCGGTAAGTAAAAACACAGTAATTTAATCAACTGTCAAAGTTTTACAATTTTGTTTAACCTTTTAGCATATTTATAATTGGACTAAAGTACTGATTTTTTGTTAAAACACTTTTAGACACGTATTCTATATTATCAATAAAAAGTTTGTAAAATTTTATAAAATCTATGAAAAATGTGCGTTTTTTGCTGTTACTCGCAATATAAAGTTTTACTATATCCATACTTATACATGTTGAATATTTATCAAGTGATTGCGTTAAGTGTAAAAGTAATTTTTAATACACATCGACTGTGTTTTGGTAAAACCTTTCAAGCAACAAAATGAAAATTTTACAGGAGACGACCGTCGATATTGTACTCTGTTTTATACAAATACGAAAGCATTTTATGCAACTTTTAAACATAGTATATTAATATTATAGAACGCGGGTTTAGTTGTTTATTCTAGTTCACTTACTGCCCCTTTCCTCAATCGTTGTAACATTAATTATTATCTATTTATAAAAAGTATTTACTTTGTGGCTCGCAATAATTTACAAGCACTGGAAATCATACAATCCATAAATAATAACTGTAGTTTATTAAATAAATATTTCTTTTAGTCAAATTTTGGACATATTTCCAATAAACCGCTCTGCTCTTCCCAGAAATCACTTAATTACTCCTTCCCCTTTGCTCACCTCCCACTCCAAAACGTAGAAATATGTATATATATATACATATATATCAGTGTTGTATATCTTATAAGTTAGTTTTAATATTGTCCTGATGATGGACAAGTACTTTTAAAACCGGTTGAGTGTGATTAAAATAAGGAGGTCAAAAACAAACGTCTGTGTTAATTATTATCTGCTGGCTGGGTCACGGACAGCAGCATGCGTTGCCCACAATGAAAGAAAAAATAATATCGTCTATTTGTTTAAATAACAGTAAGGTAAACTTACTTTCTCCCCGCTGTCAGAAGGCAGGTAGAAGACGAGTACGGTGAGGAAAGAAATGCCCATACAGGGGATGATGAGGTTGACGGTATAGAACAGGGTTTTTCTCCGCATCGTGATGTTGAAGGTGATGTCTAGGTACGGCTCGTCACAACACGTGTAGAACTTTTCATTTCTGCAAAAAAATCAACGAATCAGTCATCTGCATTTAAAAATATATATTTATGTATTTCTACATTACGTACATTGTAAAATTATAAAACAAAGATGATTAAAACGCCTTTCCCTCAGAACATACGTCATCTTTAAGGACGCAGTATGCAGGCTCTTTTTGAGGAGATGAAGGATTGAACATGGTTCCTAAAGAGATTTCTTTCCGGAGGGAGCAGGGACGGCCCTGAAGCCAAACGTCCCCTTGTGCTAGTGAAACTTCTGAAAGTATTATCAGTGCCTTTGCTTCTCGGCTCTTTGTCGCCTAGGCAAGTCAGCGCCTGGAGCGGATTGCTCCAATTCCGCTGCACTTGCACAAGGCCGGCCATTGCAGGGAGGCGACACAGCCAAACTGTTGTCATAGAAATGACCCGTTCTCATGTAACTAATATCAACAGCGTACAAATGTTGGTCACGTTTGGCGTGTTTCTTGTCTATGCACCGGTGCCGAAGGATATTCCATTGAAATACCAGTAGAACAAGGACAACATTCCCACCTAACACCTGTGCTCTAGAGATTGCAATACGTTTGTTGAGATAGTTTGGAAAAGTATTTTTAAGTAGGTTTGGTATGCTCAGGATGTTAAGGGATGTATTCGACCTACTTTGATCAGTGATTCCTGACATTATTTGGAGCAAAAAATGGAAACGAAATTTAGGTCTCCGGTGACATTTTTGATTTTTTTTTGTACTAAAAACATAGAACAATAGTCAGAACAGAGACTCCAGTGACGGCGAAAGAAGAAGTTTTTAAAATTGTTTTGGAAAAAAAAAGTTAAATATCGAAAAAGTTAACGGAGACCAACATTTAATATATATTTTTACTCCAAATAATGTCGTAAGTCATGTAAAAAGCTTTAATAATTTGCTTTTAACAGCTTTTACTGCAATACTTATAATGTTTTGTCACACGGCATATACATTTGTGGCGTCGAGAAAAATCTAGATTAACTAATTAATAATAAACCGCTCGACCTACTTAGTACCTACTCCCGAATTATGTACCTGCATTCCAATTCGCATCGTAAACAGAGCAACCTACGTACTTCAAGTACCTACCTGTCTATCGACGACAATAATACTGCAGTCCGTCTGGGATACTACGACAACTCGCCAGAAGGTTCGAGTCTTCCGTCTAGGCATAATTGCCGCACTGTCGAAGGTTCCCGAAACACACAGATTGTGCGAGTGCCTAGGATTTAATGGCAATTTACTACCTCCTGTCGCCATCGGCCGTGTAGTATAAATAAGCCCGACGCAGCGAGTCAGTCAGTCAGTCATCAGTCCGCCGAGAATCAACGAGTGAATACCCGCGCTCCTCTTACTAGCGCAAAGGACAATTTACCCGGCTTCGCCCGTACCATCATGGACTCCATCGGGACATCATCTTAGCGCCTTGGCACAGATCGCCGTCCCTGGCCAGCGCTACTCGGATTACAAGCGCCCTGGTCCCAGTGTCTCCGACCAGCGCTTCTTCCACGCCACTATGAACACCACGAGGACACGCAGCATCCTCACTGGTCTACGCCGCTCCCGTTCAACCGCCTACAAGGTCCACCGCACCTTCGGCGCTTCCGTCAGCACTGGAGTATTGATTCCCCAGATCGCCAGTGCCTGACACTCATCGAGTCCCGGTCACCAGCGCCCGGCGTCAACTCACTGACCCGCGCTTGACCAGCACATCACCGCAGCAACCGGAGTATTCTACATCTGTCCTAGATCATCTCCTCGTCACGGCAACTGACTCATCAATAAAAACATGTGACCTTCACCACACGCCTTTTATTTCGTGCCTCTCACTATGATCTCCAAACATTTAAGCCCTTTCTAATTCCTAATATTTTAATTCGTTAGCTTACAATAACAACGAAAAATAAGGAAAATTGGATAAATGAAATATATATTGCTGTATTCTTATCATTATTACGATATCATTTGTTAAAAGCCAATCATATAAGTAGGTAATAATGTCAGTTGAAAGTGAGTGAAGTGGAAGAAGCGGATTATTCGAGTATTTACTCGGAAAATGTTAATTATCTATGAATAAACAAACTTAACATAATTCCTGAAGGAGTTCTAAATTTCAAGTGTCCCCACTTTACCCAGTGTTTTACTTTACTGTTGCTATCAATATTATATTCCTTTTGCCTGATTGCCGAATTCATTACAATGAAGTGTTTTGGATTTCAAAATTGTAGTAGTTTGTTAACCCGTTTAATTTGGGAGGCGGGCATGCCAGATGGGGAAAACATGGTTTTCGGAGACCCTTTGACCTCACCAACTGGTATCTCGACCCATCGCATTGCGCCGCAGCGAGAAGGGTATATTCATTCGTCCGTCACTCCTGGACACTGATCCCTAGATTCCTACCCACCTCACAAACCTTTTTCTTTCCCAGAACTCTCCTTCCTTTCCCTAAAAAGACATTCCACACAGCATACCCAAAGATGACATAGACCCTGGGGGAAATTATTTTCCTCAGGGCCTAATGTAAAAAAACACCTAATTTGCTCGCTTTTGGGAACAGATCATTTGGTATCATAGAAATCGTTGTCTCGCTTACCGTCTTGGTGAAAAACGTGATCTAAACGGTATTAGAAAGAGAAAACACCAAGCTTTATATCCAAATCTAGAAGTTAACCGTAGAAGAATTAAAATGAATACCTCCATGAAGCCAAAGGTTTCGACCGCAATTTGAAAAAAAATTATAAAACTTCGTGAATTTTTGATGAATAACTTTTATGTGAAACGACAAAATATGTATTCGCAATTTTCAAATGTCAAAAAATTGCATTTCTTTCTAAAAATACAATTTTAAAATTTCATCACCTTTCGAAAACATTTTTAATCTGATTTTAGTTGCTTGAATCGCTCAATGGAAGTTATTTGTTTTATATAAATTAGCGGTGTATATAAATTTATGAAAAATAGGAGAACTTGTGCATGGTGTAAAAATGTCTTCTTGGAATTCGTACATTATTATCTAGGTTAAGTGAGCGCTATTGAGGTAGTTTCTACACGATACTATAGAAATATTTTAAGTATGAATATTATGTGAAAAAATAGTAAACATTATTTATTTAATATTTGGTTAACATGAGCGGGTAGTAGGTCCCCACTCTATGAAGGAACATAATTATGAAGGATTTTGTAAGTGATCATCCCTGAATAATTATTTCAAGAAACTAAAACTTATTTTTACTCACGATAATAACTATAATACTAATATATATAACGAAACATGAAACAGAACGAAACAAAGAAAATAAAAAAGTAATGGTTTCAACTGGGAATCGGACCAAAGATCAAAAAGATGTCGCCTTGCCGGGACAACGTCTCTCATCACTCGGTTATAATTTTGAAAAAGTCAGTAGGGATCCCATAAAAAATTGTATCCGAGACACTATCCTAACCTAGGTAACAAACCAAATCTTTGGAACTTTGTAATCATTAAAAAATATGGGAAAAATTAGTTGCAAGATAATATGATTAATTCTTCAACAAAAATGAAGTACTATAATTAGGTCCCAATGGCTGAGTGGTTTGAGGCGTTATCCCGGTAAGATAGAGATCCTGATTTCAATTCCCAGTTGAGACCGTATCCTTTTTTTTATTTTCTTGCGCCTTGTTCTGTTTCACGTTTCGTTTAAATTCATTCGTATTATCTTCTTCTTCAATGATATAAATAGATATTCACCTAACTAAAATCAACAATCATATTTCGGGGTTCAGCGGCCAGACTACCAATGTGGGTCATCATTTAAATTATTTCACCTCTAATAAACACTTTAGGTGAGTTCTCAATTCAGTAATTATTATTGGCTGTGATCATTGCAATCAATTAACCCGTCCCGAATAATAAATTAAGGGTCTTTCACTCTCGCCGATTGCGTTCGGTGGTTACAAACCACGGCCGTGCTAACGTCGCATTCTCGTAATTCTCAATCGAGGTGACGTTTTAATTAAAGCTTCTAGGGGAGGGGAAGGATATTGGAGAAGTATTGTGTGAAGTGTTTCCCCACCTTACTGCGGGCACCTCCAGAATGTCCCACTCTACGGATTTGTAGAACTCCGACAGGTCTACGCCGATGTCTACGACCGTAGAGCCCTTGACTTCGTCTAGATGCCGCAGATCCACCTGAAAGAAACGATAAATATTATAGTGTGAATTGAACTTTAGCGGTTTAAATATTCGTAGATAAAAAACATCGCCAACTCAAACGGTGCAAAATATTTATATGTTTTAGTTTATTTGATTTCTCTGTTCGTTAAAAATATTGTTAATGAATTTTGGCTACTTTTAACAAAGGCATTATTTGTGATTTCACTGATATTTTTTTTTCTGTAGGTCTGCGTAACATATATGATAATTTTTCTTGATCAACCACTATAGAAGTAAGGCCATTTATGACAAATCAGCATCGACATCCAAATAAATGGACGAGCCAATCAGGGGATGGGGAACAAACCAACAGGCGCGGAGCGCGGGAGGCGGCGTGACCGTCCCACTAACGATTATTTGTCAGTAATCCGACAGTAAAATCTCTAAAAAACTAACTAACTAACTAATCATCACGCCGTTTCTCCGCAGGGGTAGGCAGAGAGGACGGACCGCCAAACAACTCGGTCTTGGCACACACTCCTTGCCTCATTCACATTCATACATACTCTTCTATTATTCTGACTCTTGACATGGCCAAACTCAAGTATCTGATTCACTTGGTCGTGCCATGTCTTCCTCGGGCGTCCCCGACTTCTGCTACCATTCACATTTGCATCATATATTCTCCTTACACTCCTTTCTTCGCTCATTCGCTCTACATTCCCAAACCATGTAAGCGTCCCTATTACTAGTCCTTTTTAAAATGATGACAAATTGCTGACTGCGTAGGTACAAAACTTATCTACATATCCCAATTCAAGTAAACAAAAAAATCTGACTTGTTTCCAAAATTTTATATTTTGTTACACAATTTAGTCAGACACTTCTACAAATGTGTTATAATTTACCCACCTCACTCAATTTTAGTGTCGCTACACCGGGCAATTCATTTAAGAAAGAACATTAAGATCCTGCACAAAAAAGTCACACAATGGACAGCGCTGCAAACCTTTGTCTTAGTTTAGCGAACTTTACTTTTCTGCGCATGGTCTGGTTATTTGAATGTGCGCTCTTCGGTAGTCAATGTACGACTGATGGCATAACCGAACCCTCCTGGTACCAAAAATATGTTAACGTGGTTTGCCTGCAGCTCGTCAAAACGATACCCAGATTTCGTGTTAGGGCAAGTCTATTAAATTGAATTTCTATGCAAAACACTAAACATTTCTCTACCTTTTGTTTCTAAAATAGTTTCATTCGGGCGATATTTAATATACAGGGATTTCCAATAAGAGGTGTTATTTTGATATTCAATCGTAAAAGATCAATGGTTTCGTTGCTTGTGTGACACGTAGCGCCGTCTTGTTGAAATTAAACGTTGTCCAGATCAATACCATCCAATTCCGGCCATAAAAAATCATTAATCATCTCTCGATAGCGCAATCCATTCACCGTAACTGTTGTACCAGCCTCATTTTCGAAATAGTAAGATCCAATGACTCCGCCGGACCATAAACCGCACCAGTCACACGTTGAGGATAGAAAGGCTTTTCAACAATAACTCTTGAGTTTTCCGAGCCCCAGATGCGACAATTTTGCTTGTTGACGAAGCCACCGAGGTGGAAATCGGCCTCATCACTCAAGATGATTTGCATTTGATTTACTCAAGTGAATTTTAATAATTTCAATGCGTTGTTGAAGCGTGTATCGTTCCATTTTTATTAATGGCGTAGTATCTACTTGTCAAATGTCAAAAAATGACAGCTTTAAAAGTAACATCTACCGAAATAACGTTTTATTCAAAATAACACCTCTTCTTATTGGAAAACACTGTATTATCAGCATGACATATGACGATTAACTTTCGACAAAAAGGTTAGTTTAAAGAAGTTACGTTTATAATACGCTATTCATTTAATATACCCATCACATTATTCACAAAAAACCTTATTATTAACGTATATTCTTCAACTTCGCATCGCTGCTTAATAAAATTATTTACGTTGATGATTTCGACTGTGAGAAGGTTTATAAGGTAAAATTGGTAATTTGCTGACTCGGGAAATATAAATTAGGCGGAAAAAAGTCTTCGGTCTTCTACTTTCAAATGCTGATGAAATTTGAAAATTATCTGAGATGGGGGTTGGCTTTTACGGTCGCAAATGAGAAAATAACATCCCCTAATTGAATGACATGCGCACGGAATCATGAAATCAGAAGTTAGAAGGGAAGTATTAAAATAAAATATATCATTTGTCGAAAATCATTCCTATCAGTCCTATCCTAAGTATCACCAGTAGATATTGCGAGATATTATTTTCAATATGCTTTTAAATGTGGTGTGGATTTTCTTGTCATTTTTTAAGACGTTTAGTCTTAGCTCGCGCCTACCGCTCCTTCTAAATTTTGTACAAGACAAATTTTGTACTAGACTAATTATGTACTAGACTAATTTTGTACTAGACTAGTTTTGTACTAGACCGAGTTTGTACTAGAATAATTATGTACTAGACTAATTTTGTACTAGACTAGTTTTGTACTAGACCGAGTTTGTACTAGACTAATTATGTACTAGACTAATTTTGTACTAGACTAATTTTGTACTAGACTAATTATGTACTAGACTAATTTTGTACTAGACTAATTTTGTAGTAGACTAATTTTGTACTAGACTAATTTTGTACTAGACTAATCATTATTAAAAAAATCAACCCGTAAAAAACAAAGTTTTTTTTAAATTTAATATTTTTGGTTGACTCAGTCAATTATTTAGGTATACACTTAATGAATACACCCACTTATTTGTGAAAGCATAACCCACACCTACACGGTACCTTCTTAAACAGATTTAAAAAAACAACAATTACTAATAATAGTCCTAAGTGGACAAAACAAGATATTTTGAACTTTCATTCCTCCCATTACAAAACCCCGCGATCTTTGTATATGAACGCAATAAAAATGTTAGATAAGGATTAAATTCGTAATAAAAAAATATTTATTAGTATAGGCTATTGTGGTTTAATGTTCTGTTTTCGAAAGGCGGGAAAAAATTACGGCTATTACCGAGTTCATTATCATATTTCAAACGAATTGAACTTTTTTACTAATGCAGGTTCGCAAATTTCAGTGCGGTAAATTGAGTGCGTACAGAAAAATCGAAAATATTATTAATTCATTTTCTGGTGGAGTCACTTCGACCATTCGACCGATTCATCGCAGAATTAATCCCACCTGGGGGTCTAGCACAGTGAATTCGATAACTTTACAATATAGGATCGATAGACGTAATTGCCGATGATTTTATACTGATTTTCCGAGCACAGTCGCGTTGTTGGTAGACAGACCGATATTGATAATGCACTAAACCAAAAATCGACATACGCTATGAATTAACATTCCTAAACGTATGACGGCTACCTTAAAATTAAAAATATTAATTAATTGACATTTTCGAAATTAAATAATAACTTTAATAGAATTAATTAAGTCTATGAGCCAAGTGTACAATTTATTTCAATTTTAAAGAACTTAGTTAGATCAACTCCATGTATTCGTAAGCCAGTTATTTTGCATCACGAAAGAATTTATCCAAAAATTTGTCTACCGACTGCTGGAATCATATTCTGACCGTGCTCGCAAATATCGCTAATTGACCATAGATGACGGGTTCCGTCAATATCTTTCTGACAGTGCTTTATCGATCGTCCGTCCTAGCAATTTCACTGAGTAATCTGTTTTTCCAGGCTTTATCTGAGGCAACCAACTAGATGTTTTCCTTGAATCTTCGATAGAATTGTGTTCTGTCATCGTTCTGCTGACAATGCTTTGTACGTGCCCGATTTTGAAAAGAGTTCACCGTTCTTTAACGTCGTAGCAGGGGTCAGATGCTTAAATATAGTTGCTCGAACAGTAAAACCTCTAACTGTATTCAAAAGTGTTGTCCTGCTATGTAAGAATCTCAAGATTATCAACGATCCAAAAGAAGGCACACCGCATAAGAGTTCCAACAGAACAGAAGCCAGTGGAAATGGCATTTCAAATAATTGTGGAATTTTATTAGGCTAAAAGAAGAAAGGGGAAGTGTCCGATCAATCCCTGTCAAGATGGTAGCCGTGTTTGATAGTACCTTTTTATTCCGCCAGTGCACATGAGCGTTGCGATTGTTGCAAGCTAAGTTTGCTGTTCACTGAACTACTAGATATATATATAATATTATGTGATGTCAAGTAAAAATGATATTATGTGTACTACACGATTGATATATTTTTTATTGTTGAACTTGAACATCCCACTAGAATAACATTTCAGAGTTATTCACGTCGTTTTGATAAGGTATTGTTGTAAATTGATTGTTTATTGATTACATCGAAGAATATTCTAAAATATTGTAAGAAAGACAGATATGTTTTATTAATTTTCATGTTTGATTTGGTGTTATCGAGTTATGAAAAAATCTGTGGTACTTTTTGTTTTTATCCAGACCGAAACATTTCAATTATTTAATCTTGATATTTATTTATTGCATCTCACTAAACATAAAACACTTTTTTTTCACATAAAAATCAACCTCACTAGGACTAAGCCTGTATCGAGCTTAACAATTTACATTTGAGTGAAGCAAACATAAGAGTATCACAAACATAAAGTAATTCTACACACAAACACAAAATATTTCAAAATTAAATAAAAAAATAAGTATTAGATGTGTTACCAGATGGGTAATTTGACAGTATATTGTAACAATATTTGAACCATAACTAATCATTAATCATTATTCAAAAGAAGAAGCAAAGTAGATAATAAAGACAGATAGGGTGACATTCAGTTTTTAGAAAATGAGACTTATATAAAAATTTATTATTTAAGAAAGGAAAAGGATGAAAAAATATTAAGACAATCATCTGTCAATACATTAATTAACTTTTTAAATTTAACTAAGGAATTATCTCATTGTTATTATAATATAACGTATCAGTGTATTCTGTGTGGATTATTCGAATGATGAAAGCATATATTTATAGACTTTCATTGCGTAGTACTTAAAATGTCTTTTGGTATATTTTAATAGGATAAGATGTATTCTGTTAAAGATCTGGTTATTATTATTGATCGGGACGATAAGGGAATACAATAATTAATACATTAATTAATAACATGGTCTTAATCTGAATTGTCGCTATTGCTCAAATAAATCTAATAACAAATTTTTGTTTTTATAATTACTTTTCTTTCAACTTTTGAAGGTTATTCCCATCAATGTAATATATCATTGAATACGATAATACTAACAAATCACAACGAAACATTCAGTTTTCAGTTTCAGTGCCGGCAACCCGGGCGTTTATTTAAGGTTGGTTCTGTACAGATGTTTTTTTTCATTACCCTCCTCACTAGACAAAGTCTGTTCTGAGGCTGGTAATTAACAATTTATATATAAACCAAATGTTTAGTAAAAAATAGTAAAATAAAAATAATATGAAAAATAAACTTACATGAAACAGAACAAGACACAAAAAAAACATTATTAGCTTATGTTTTGCTACCTTGTTACCTTTTGTAACCTTTGTAACCTAATATTTTAATTATTATTTTTTGGTAAACTAATGTTTAAGACAAGATTTTTTATGCATAGCACAAAGGGTAACAATTATTTTACAAGCAATAATTATTCGCCTGAAACACTCATCCACATTGAAAAATCTCCTGATAAAAGATACATGACGCCAACGGGACGCCTAATATTTTATTTTCCGTGAAATGTTCTGTTTCATGATTTGTTAGTATTTTCTTCTTCTTCAATAAAATATAATAACATCCAACTCCTAGTTCCAGACTAGTGATCTCTGGATTTAGAGCAAAAGAGTTTATCAATCTCCAACGAGACCGCCAAATAATGTACGTTTTTCGTGTCGTGTTTCCATTTTAATATGAATTGTTGTTTATTTTCGCTGTGAAATACGGGTAGTCCCTTCTCTATTTGTCGTAAATAATGGTATTATCAGGCGGTCCCTTTAAAATGAAGATCTATTAGAGGAAATCCATAACGCAAGAATTTCTCCTTAAATCACATGAACGTCAAAATAATCATAATCATTATTTCATGAATACTTTGTCACACTAATAGATCCAAACAGCCCACACTATCGTGTAACCCGATTATGAAGGATTCGTTAAATAAGGGTGTTCGTTGAATTAATTTTGAAAGTGACGTGAAACCAATTTTCATTATGCTTCGAGGAGGTACCAAGGCAGTGGTTCCTCAAAATTTAGGGTGGAATGCCCGTAAATAGCCCGTGTTTGGGATTATTTACATGCTCCAGGCAAATAGTCTAGGTTTATAACTATTTGTAAATTTTTATCTACATCAATTAATGAAATTTTACATCTTATATACCATAATAACGCCACACCCCAATTCATACACGACAAATAATTTTTCTATTGAGTTGGGCAGTTTCGTTAAAAAAATATCGTTTTTTCGCAATCAGCCTCGAAAAGTCTACATTTGTTAATTATTAATATGGGAAAATACAATAATTATTCTTTTTTTAATAACTTCAAAGTAAACGTCAAATTGTAATGTTAAATTATATAGCGGCGCCCCAGCAAGGCGGGGGTTCTGGGTTCAAGTTCTAGATGCGACCGTATCTTTTTATGATTTTTCTGGTTCAAATTTTCGTTTAAGAATCGCTAACGTTGTCTTCAATAAATAATTAAAAAATAAATTTTACCCCGTTCTATGGTCACATTGTACGTGGTTATTTGTGTGAATTATAAATTCGCTAAAGTTTTTTAAAGTAATTTTTGTATGTGTACCAAAATATAACAAAAAGGTAAATTATAAATCAAAATAATAGAAGAAAAACATAACATTATCAAAGAAAAAATATAGTGGAAAAAGATACAGAAGAAAAACATAAAATAACTATCTTTGTTAGATTGCAACATTTTATCTATATTCATCCTTCCCGTGTCCATAATCCATGTCTTAGTACTTATTTTGAAGTAGGTTATTTTTTAATGGTTTTTATTGCAAGTTGAAGGATATTAAATAGTTTTATAGTTTAGTTGTAGGTTGGTGAAATGTATGTTGCAATGAGGATCTTGTGAATCGACTCGAGTTTGTGTGTGCAAAGTTATCCTGGTTTTTGAACGCATAATTTAAAATGCATTTTGAATGTAATTGTTTCAGAGAAATTAAATTCAGGGAATTAAAAACATAGTCTGTACGAATTCTGATGGGGCCTCTAAGTATAATTTTCAAAATTTTAAAGTAAGAACGAAATAGTGATACAACTGTAATTAATTATAATGTCGTTTTATTCCATATTATTAAATCAATATATGAATCATGTTAAAGAATACCTAACATCATATATTGAATGTTCTCGAAACTACAAACCCCGCCCTGCCACATCTCTCTTGGTGAAACCCTGTTTTGGGAACCATTGGATTTATAGTATACATATTAGTTAAAAGACCGATCCACAATTGTTTGCTTTTCACCGCTTTAAATTTTCCACGAGAATTCCGGCTCTAATTTACCAGTTTCTATAAAAAGAACTTTAGAATTGTACTTATAGAGTACACGGGAATCCAATTTAACTTTGCTCTTTGGAAATCAATGAATCACGTAGGAATTTCCAGTATCCTTTTATCCGGAAAATTGCAAAATGATCAGCCAGGAATTCGGGAACTTTGTATAAATTGTGAATCACTGTCTTTAAGAATTTCCACTATAAGGTTGTTGATGGGTAGATGAGATTTTATCCGAACATTGTTATGTCTATACCCGTGAGGACCATTTAATTCTAAGTCATTCATCATCCCTTCCTAAAGCGATGTTCTCAGCAGCCTTCAACCCCTTTTGGTTAAGTCATTATCATTTAAGAAGCCTGTAAGTGTTGATTTGAGTGTCGTTGTGAACGCCCTTCAGGTGATTTTTCATCGAAACGGCGCAATTTATTATTATTAAACAGATGTTTTCATCAAACTGTTTACCTTCGATTGATTTTGAATTTACTAAGGTATAAACCATAACAAGAGCACAAATAATTTTCTTTTTGAATTCGTGTATTTAAATTTAAATTTTGTTTTCTTGACAAAATGAATGAATAAAATGGAATTTAGATGTGGAAATTAACCCACTTCCCGCTATCCGATTGGGTTGAAACTCGGCAGATAGACTCGTTGTCGATAACAATGAAAATGCGGATATATATTTCTCTGAAATTAGAAGACGTTATATTTTAAAAGTAAATAAACGAAATTAGCAGTAAATATTCAAAATAAATCTCGCTCTTATCCAATTGGGATTTGATTTAAGTTTTAGTGGTGTTCACTTATTTTAGTCATTTCCTTGGGAGGAAGGTTCAATTCTCAGTGAAAACAAAAAAATATTTTTAAGTTTCAAAAGACATTTCACAAGGAGAAAAGTTCAATCATCTATGAATTTTTTTTTCTTCTTCCTTGAAATTGGCTACTAGGGGGCCCAAGAAATGGGTTTAAAATTAAAAACAGATGTACGATAACAAAAAAATGTTTTTATGGGTTGATTTTTATCCTTTAAAAATCACAATTTTATTAATATTGTTGACACCTGGTAAGTTTCACTTCGAACCAATATTTGAAATTAGAAAACCTATTAATACTAATTATGACAATGTGTTATGATGCAGGGCTAGACTCCTTTTGTTTTAATATTTTATTCATTAATTTATTCTGCATCATCACATTTATCCTCGCCGATTCTCTAACCTAGTTAGGAACTGGGCGATTGTCGCTGGTATTGGTTTTGGTAAAATTTCGAATCATAATTTAAAATTTAAAATCTGTACCGGGCGGAAACAGAAAAACAAAACACTTCTTGGCTGGACAGTCAACGCGTGGGTTGGTAGACTGTACAGACGATGGTCGCAGTGCTTTTCGTTTTTGAATAATTAATTGTACGGAATTTAATTCCTTATTTTTTGTCGCCGATGAGTGCGATTTTGCTTACGGGCACGGCGGTAAACGTTTTTGTGACCGTAAAATAACCATTCCCGAAGTGGGTAATAGTGATCTCGCTGGACGGAAGTTGTTACGGACGGACCACGCGACCGCCGTTATACGATTGAACGGGAATCCGTAAAGTAACGGTCAATCCTGCGTAGGATTGGATCATACGCGATTTATATTTTATGCCATGCATGGCTGTCAATCGGGAACTTCGTTCTTTTTGATTTCTGGAGTTTGAATCCCGACATCGCACGTGTTCGACGGGCCGAGAAAGAGCCCTATGTATGGGTTGCAGCATCCCCAGGAACGGCTACGCGCTTATAGATAGCTGGAGTTCATGGATGTGGCCAGGAGGAGTATATCCACCTTTCCAGAAGACGGATCACGCTTCTACGGAGTTACGTCCGCCGCCGAATGGGTGTGCGGGACGTTCCGTCGCTTCTCCCATAGTTTAGATACAGATAGCTAAAAACTGGTCGGTCTTTGGGGTAAGTCAAAATTATATAATTATGTTAATCTGTTGAGCTAGGGCTCATCAGCAAAATGTCCAAAAGGTTTCTAATACATGTAATATCTATCCATGCACCGCCTTTTATTTATGTACATTGAGATACCATCCTAAAACAAAAGAAACTATCATGATGCTGACACGCGACCTTGGTTGCGAACTTTCACACCTGAGATTATTGAGTATAAACATTCTAGATGATTAATTTTAACCTAGATTGGCGCGTTCTACCGAACAAAGTTTATACAATTATTATTATTTGTACCCTGGGTCAAACCCTACTTAACAAATGTAATTACCAACCAAGACATCTGCCAACCTTACTTTAATTAACAATCAAGACATCTATCGAAAGTAACATAAATGAACAACCAAGACGTCTGCCAACATTAAATTATTTTTTTATAAATTTTAACATCAGATTTACTATAAAAATCCGCACTAAAACAGTTATATAAAGTGCATTATGAGCTTCCAGTAGGCCGTAAAATCTCACATCATATAAAACATCTCTGTAGTTCACGGTTTTTATCGTGATAAATTCGATTGTGCTGACATTATTGAATTATTTCTTAAGCTGATCGAAATCCTCGGACAAACTTGCTATCAATTTCACATCGGTTAAAATACACTTTTATAAGATTAAAATATAAATTGACCTTCCTTAAAGTGACCAAACTGTGAATTTACTTTAATTTAGTTTTTTATCGCACAAAACTATGATATTAGATTTAATGCTGACACTTTGAGATAATATTTATTGAACTATTAAAATCTTTCAAATCTAAAATATCCTTATCACACATTGTTAAAATTAACCACCGCCCTCTGTTGGTTTATATCTTAAGGTATCGATTGCAAGGTTTAGAACTTGACTAAATCTGTGTACATTATGTATTATAGGTTAATCTTAAAAGCAATAGAGGTCTGTTTAGCTCACAGGATAAAATAATTTCCTGTTATAATTTGAAAAATATCAAGTCGTGTTTGTGTTGGAAAAAAAAGATATCACTTAGAAACCCTTTTTTCCATTATAACTGCAGAGCGAGCAGTTCTTACAGGCTACCAAAGAGGCCTCGGGCTTGTGATGAAAGGCTTTAAATCACAGTGAAAAAAAAAACAGATAAACCATAGCTGCAAAAAAATATGCAAATTATTTATGAAAACGGACATGCTAACGACATCTGGCGGAGAAAGAATTGATCCAGCTTGCTTGCAGTAGACACCTGTAATAGTTGGAATTAAAATCAAGGTTCCGGGACGAAAGCAGAGAGGTCGTAAAATCGTCTAGCACGAGAAAGAAACCCCCTTTTCTAGGCCTAAAAATAAATATTGAATTTTGTCAACCAATAGATCTGAACAAAGAGCTATAAAATTTTGAGTAACCAATCAGTGAACGGAGGGGCGTGTGTCTACGAAAGACAAAGGAATGAACTATGGACCCGACATTAAAATAGATAGTTAACGACATTTCGATTCCCACAGAAATTAGAGGTGAACGCACTTTAGGGTAAGCATCGACTTTCAAGGTGACAAACTCCTGGGAATGTTTACAATGACTTAGACATTTATGGGGTATCGAACCATTGAAATCGAAGGCTTTGGAAGTTTTACAAGTTGTAAAGCGCACACACAAAAATGCAATGAAAAATTATAAGCGTGATAGTATAAAAAAAGGACGGGAAAAGCGAAGGAAAGCTACTGGCGGAATTTTCAACTGTAGTGCAATTATTTATGATAGAAGTAGGGTGTCGAGTTCGAAAAAATCGTACTAAAGAGAGGTGAGAGTTTTGGAAACAATGGAAATTAATCGTTATCAATTTAAGATGAAACGGACATATTGGTAAATCAATTTTGAATGAAAATCTCGCAAAAAAAATAGACATTTTAGAAAAGTGCGGCGATCGAATGGAAGGATAATACAGAGATTTTGAACTGCTACAAAGGTCCTAGGGACATGAAAATTGAGTATCAGAAGAAGACAGTAAAAATAAACATATAGCGATAGATTAGATTCAGGAAAAGTAGACATTTTACATAATTATTAGGTTAGATAGATATTAAAGTTACACAAGATTACAGAGGGATCGAAACAAGATAAAAGGTTGACGGTCTCATGTGTATTTTGGAATATAAACAATCGAAATCCGAACATGATTTTTATTTACGTTAAGGTAATAAACGATTGGAGAGACGATTAATTTTAACGTGGACCTTATGAGTTATTTAGATTAGGCAAAAGAGATTAAAATTAATAGGTTTGAAATTAAACTAAATTTACGGCCGTAGTACATAAAATCTGAGACGTAAACATATGTCCAGACGTATAATTTATGTGAAATCTTGTAAGTGAGGGATGGAGAATGGGCGGAGATTGGGTCAGACAATAAAAGTGACAGCTATCCCAGAGTCTAATTAGGTATATCTCCCATAGAAGTGTGGAAAATTATATATTAATTAATAATAGATGAAGTATGAAATTTTCCTGGAGACCACACACATCGGGAAAAGTGAGAGAAAGATAAAAAGAAGGGTAAAGAACGGAGATAAAGAATAATCCAAGTGGAGAAAAGTGATACAATTCAAATTTATCCGTGAAATAAATAAATACGACTTGGAAAATAATTAGTTATAGAGTTATGAGAAATAACAAAAGAATAAAGAAGAAAATTGTGCAAGAAAACGTCGCGGATAAAAGAAAATCCAAAAGATAAGGAAAAACTCGAATCTGCGACATAAAGATAGAAAGTACGGGTGGAAATGGAAAAGCTCATATAAGTGACAATAAAATTAAGTAGAATTTAAACAAATCGAAATTCAAAAATGCGTAGTAAAGATTTCGACATGGATTTAAACAATTTTCGCACGAGATGCATAAAATTGAGATCTATATATATGTTATTGAGGATGGACCTATCGCGAATTGGAAAAAAAAGGAACGCAAAATCATGAGATTTTAACTACATTTTGTATGAACGGAGGACAAAGAAAGCTTGGGCGACTAACGCGGACTTACCCGATTCGGACCCTATCGATTTAGAGTTGTGAGATGGAAATTGACCACCGCCCAGAGCCGGAAAGCAGAACATCTTATGGAAGCACAATCGATATTGATGGCAGGGATGTTCGGATTTGCGAGTTGGTAAAAGATGGAATCGATCATCAGAGGAAATTCAGATACGTCTTTTGGAATCTGAGAAGGGTATAAAATGACGGTGCAGACCAGTTTTCAGGGGTCAGTCGAGATTTTGAAAACGGAGTTTACGTCGTAGTACTACGTTTATTGGTAAAATTCTAGTGAAATAATCTAAGTGTTAAATTTCGAAAAAGTCTAAGTTTAAATTCTGAACAAGTCCCTGGGCTTAGGAAGTTTTGTGAAAAGTTAGAAATTTTAAATTCAGTTTAAATTCCTTGAAAATCCCATCAGTGAAGTTTTGTTGAGTCAGTTTAATTTGGTTAAACAGTGAAAATAAATATAATTTAAACTCAGTGCTTAAAAAGTGTTTAGTGAAGTGCAAAAAAGTGACTACTGAATTAAAAATTAAATCAAAATTTAAAAATAATTATTTCATTCAAAGTGAAGTTTAAAATTCGATTGAGAGTTTTGTCGTTCAATTAGAGTGGATGTGCTCGTGAATTGAAATTTAAAAATAGATTATAATTTAACATCAATTTGAAAAAAAATTAAATAATAATAGAAATAAACATTTACATCTTAGTTTAAAATAAACACAATTTAAACAGTTCGAAAAAGAAATAACAACAAATGCTCAAACCTTTGTCCTAAAAGTAAAAGTTCGAAAAAAATCTAATTTATTAAGAATCGAGTTAATTAAAAGTCTGCGCAATTCGGAAAAAAAAATTCTTATAAAAGTAAATAAAAAGAAATTTAGAATCAAAAAAAATTGATCGATTAAAATCCATCGTGCTTATAGCGACAGTGTTAAAAGTGTTTGTCGTTTTAACCGGAATTCTAAACATCAGTCTACCATTTCGAAAAAAGTATTTGAAACAGCTATCATTCAAAAGCCTAAACTAGAAAGGTGTTATTAAATCAACGGGTTTTCTGGATTAGGATTTCGTTCGGAAGAAAAATTAAATATCAGCTAATTTATATGAATCAAGCAAGAAATAAAATATTAAATAGGAATTAATAGTCGAAAAGATTTATTTTGAAATTAGTTGGAAAATTCAGTTAATTAGGTAGGATTTTCTTCGGCAAGATTTGTTGTGTGGCACCCAACCGGAAAAATCTTGTAGAGGGTGAGTTTTCCTTTTATAAATGATTTTCAGGCCCAAGGAGTGAGGAGGCACAGCTGATCAATGGTATATCATTTAAATTATTAAAACAACAAAACAAAGATTTACACATTAAAATATGTATATTGTGTATTTGTGTATATATATATAAATATAAAATAATATATTGTATATAAAGAATATATATATGAGTAATGTAATTATATATATGTATTTTATTTATTAATCGAAGCATCGAAATGGTAGCGATTTTTAATACCTAACCGAGGACATATCTATATTATTGAAAAAGAAAATATGTATTTATTAATATTCCAGACTATGTAGAATCATATATTTTATATTTATTTATTAATATATGTACTCTTAGTTAACATATTTTGACAATCGAGATATGTGTACTTATATATATATATTTATTCTTCAATTAAACTCTAGTAAATTTACTAAATTCGGAAAATTAAAAATAGTTTAACTTCAATAAAGGAATTAAAAATATTTAAATTAACTATGCACAATAAACGGTAACATAACTAAATCACAAGGAGAGCGCGAGATATTTTAAAATAAACAATCTCACATCTGGGTTAGTGGGTCAGATGAGATGTTTACATTGTTCAATTTGTTGATAAAACAAGGGATCACTGGAGAATTGGGTCAACCGCATAGTTTGGAAACGACCTTGGCCATAATTAGTTAGTCACATAGATTTTTAAAAATTACCCGAAACAGCTGGAAGATGCGTGCTCTCAAATACCTATCAATCACAAACGACAATTGAAAAATCACGGGTTAGCCAGATTTATATCGAAAAATTACATGAAACATTTGAATACCATTGATTAGATGGTCGCATAGATTTTATTAGTTACCTGAAACAGCTAGAAGCTGCGTGCTTACAAATACCTATCATTCACAATCAACAATTGAAAAATCACGGGTTATTAAGATTTATATCGAATAATTATACAAAACATTTGAATGTTATTGATTGGGCGCTCATACAAAACCCCATCAGTTGCCTGAGACATTTGAGAGTCGAGTACTCTCTAATGCGGCAATCAACTACTTGAAACAATTGAGAAATCACGGGATAGGATGAACAAAAATTAATGTTGAACCCTGGAGGTAAAATTTAAAACAAATACAGTTCACCCAATAGGAGGCAGTGGTCGCTCCTATAACAAGACCATTAACCAAACCAAATAGAGATGACGATTCTCTTAAATAAAAACGTCAAAACCAAACAAACAAAAGCCTGGAGTTCGATAGCTCTCCAAAACAAACTATCAAATAAGATCTTATTCTACTAGTATCTATTAGTATAACCTTATTCTTACGTATATATTCGGTTACCAAGCCTAGAGTTTCGCAGAACTCTTTGTGCGAGATCCGAGCTTGGGATGCGAGGTAAATAGCCTTGTATTGCAAGTTATAAACCCTTCCCAAAAACGTATGTATACATATATTTATTCGTATGTACTGTTTACTGGAGAATGCGGACCTGCATACAGCTTGCATTTAGGTCGGTAGACCACTCTCGCATTCTCTTTTAAACATGGAATGAGGATTCACGACCCGTAAGTCCACACCAACCGTGAGTATATGATTGTATATAGGACGAAACCGGTTCGCCCTAAGTAAATAGTAGACCTTGGAGGAGATGGAATTTGGAGGTTTCGGGACCCGAGGGGAAACTTGAAGGCAGTGCATGATGACGTGGAAGGCTTTTTGGGACGCGATAACTTAGGTATCAATCAAAGAGCCGTGTCAAAAGATTGTGCGAATTTCTCGTTGACTCACGATCATCTCGTTTACTTGCTGGAGGATAGGAGCCAAATTTTGCTAGCAAAGGGTTATTCTGAGTTCGTCAAATATACAATTAACTAATTACATTAACCTACTAAATCATTCTTTACATGTACCTTATAGTAGCAGAATCATAAAGGAGTGGCGCCAAACAGACAAGAGTTAATCAAAATCAAACTAACTAACAATTAACCATTTGAGTTATATTTAATTACCTGTCCAAATAAACATGTATAATATCTTTTATCAGCGTTTAACTACGACTTTGTTAGGGTGTAGGAAATCAGAATAGTTACAATAGGAAAGCTAGCTCATTCAGAGAAATAATTTAAGTCCAGGTTTGCAATGGAAAGACCAAGTAAATTTTGAAACTCAACGCCTCGATCAGAACCAAGAGGGTTACCACAAAAATGAAAGTAATTAAAATCCTATATCATAAATCAAAAAATTACACAACGATTGATGGAATTTAATTACAATATAAATACGAAAATATTTGCGTTCAATTTCGTAAATAACGTATTAATTAGTTAAGTACATATGTCTATAAAGATATACAGTACAAGAGGGCTTTAAGTAGCTTTCTGAAGTTATCAAAGAAATTAAGGGTCCAATTTTCATGGAGGCTTATGTGTTGTAGGGGAGGAATTTTCCATCCCTGCGAACACATATGCAAAGCCTTAGAAAAAAAAAGAAGTATCGGTCATAGCCAAGAGAGAAGAAAATTTTATATTGTTTAATATAATAAAAAGCACCGAAAGCAGACCGAAATAAATGAGAATATTACAGGCTTTTTTAGTGTAGGCATTAAAATTATTATGTGATGGTTCCGTGTAAAATAAAACGCATTCAATTAATCGGAGTTTTTTATTTTTTTGAAAATAGCTTTAAATGCTTTTTGGTTATTTTTAATTTTTAATCTAATTTTTCTGTACAAAACTCTTTTTTTAATTTTTTTACTTTTATATTTGAAAACTACCAATTGGCGATCCCTTAATGAGTTTAATAACTCATGGGAATACAACATCGTTTGTTGTATGTTAAAAAAAAAAAAAAAAAAAAAAAAAAAAAAAAAAAAAAAAAAAAAAAAAAAAAAAAACTAGAAAAAGATTATCAAAAAATATTGTTTCTATAAACTTCCAAAATCATCTTTCTGATACTCTTTTCATAATCCATTCACTATTGACTTCCTCTGTGACAGAGTTCTGATACTCTTTACATCGTCCATTCACTAGATTCGTCCTCTATGACAGCGCTCTGCTACTCTTTTCTTCATCCATTTACTATAGTGTCTTCCATGACAGAGCAGTCCTCTCCTCATCTCCTTCATAAGTCGATGATACATGATCAATGGCCATACCACAAATAATATGTAGCACGTCCTTAAACTCTCATCTCATTTCTACTAAATCTCCTATGCATTAACGTTAAGATGTAATCAATTATAAGATAAAATCTTCTGCGGCTTCTCTATTTTTTCTGCTTTTGTTGAGTTGTAGATTTAGTCTTTTTGCGACAATAATCCCCCTAGTGTGCCCGACTGCATATACATTTAAGCGCAGCACGACTTCTGTCTAGATCTTGCACATTTTCGCCTAGTTCCTGCATAGTTTACTCTCGCTAATGGAAAATAAATACAGAGGGAGGCATTAACTGCATTTCCCACAGAATGGAAAATCGTGATACGATGTCATTACAGCAGCCTTCCTTTCCAGCGCCGGATCTAACATAGGTGCAGATGGAACATATGAACTGGGCGTATAGACGTGAAAAATACCACTGCATTAAATCAAACTATTTTATTCCCATCCTCCAACACAAAAAAATATTATAATCTTGCAATGAATGATTAATTTATCTTATTTACAAAAATGCAATCTAAAGACCCATTGAAGAGTTTATGAAATAGAACTTGTTATTCTTGCATTGCTAATAGTAGGGTAGACCGAGGCTATTCGGATCGGGTGAGTTATTCGGATCAAGCTAAGCAATATGGATATATCTCGGCTATTGTAATCAAATGACAAAGAAAAAATTTGGACACAGCGTCCCCATCTACCGTATGTCATAATAGTAAAATTACCGATATTACAGATTGCGTGGGTTGACTGCTAAAAATCGATATGTGTGAAGATCATCCAAGTTACGTCTCAAATAAATGCCTGATGTAATATTGTTTTCTGCGTTCTTAGTGTTTTTTCTGAAAAGGTAAGCTATTCAGTCATGTTCATATGTTATATATTTATCAATCAAATGCACAGTAAACAGAATCAAAGCGCAATAAATTGCATTTTGTATGTTTTTGTACTTTACTTTGAGTAAATATCATATTAATAAATGTGAGGTTAAACATACCGACGGTGGGGGGGCTGTTTGGATCATATTTTAATGCTTTTAAAATTCGATGCGTTAATTGTTTTATTTTTTTATTTGAAACAGATGGTGCGCAACTATGTGAAAAAGACGACTAATCAATCATGGTCGAAAATTGCAATGGATGAAACCGTTAGGAAAGTAAAATCCGGTGAAATGGGATTACGCAGTGCTGCTGTGAGCTACGGAATCCCATACACGACAATTTTAGTTGGCACATCCTCCTGAAAAGATGCCAATTTTTCATATTACATCTCCAGTAAACGTTTCCGAATTGCGTAAAGATACTGAAGAAAAAATAAAAGCCTCGAACGCAAAGGAAAACAAAAGATCTCTCGCCAAAAACCGCACAAAATTACAGTTCAAAGAAAAAGGTACTCCGGGACTTAAAGTTAAATTTTTTTTCCAAAACAGCTTCTTCATCGGCTGGGGCTTCAAGAAAGTGGTTTTGCATTTATTGCAATGAAGTTTTTGTACATCCTCCAAAGGAAGATTGGATTCAATGTTTTTCTTGCGAAGAATGGTGCCACGAAAAATGTTACGACAAGAAAGTTTTTATTTGTGCGGTGTGTAAGCCAATAAGAGTGTAATAAGTGTCATGATACTTTCATATAAGTTATGGGTTCTAAAACATATTTTTGGTTTTTGTTTTTTTTTCATACTTAACTATTTTTCCGGTTTTGATCCGAGTAGCCCCACCACTGATCCGAATCACCACATATATATGTGGTGATTCGGATCAGTGGAGAGGTCTACAGTAATAGTCGTATGTTTTTTTAAAGTTACTTTATGTTATGATCATTAAAATAAAAACATATAAAAATGTCAAATGCTTATTATTAAATAATTTTTTTTTTCGAAAATGCATTAGTTTTAATTTTGTTCAAGAAAACATAAAAAATGATCCGAATAGCCTCGGTCTACCCTACTGTCAAAAAAAACACTTGAACATTTAATTGTGATAAATTAACATTGATCTTAACAAGCAGGCGGGTGGAATAATCTGGACCCCGACCTTGAGGATGTTATCTTATTTATTATCTTACTAGCTGTAACAGATCCCAATATTTAAAAAAAAACATGTTTTTCCTGTCATAGGTGATATCTATATAATATTATAAAGTTGTGTCAAAATTTCAAAGCGATCGGTGAAAAACTTTGGGAGATTTAAGATTTTGAACAAACGAACATTAATATTTGTATTTATATAGATTATTCTTGACAGCTAACGCCATCTATGGATAACCTAATATACTACTACGATTGCCATCGTACCTACTAATAGTGTTGTTTTTTTTTTACGAAAATTTAAAATTATATTTCAATAAATGTCGATTGATCAGCACGGAATTGAACTGAACTGAATAACATAATAAACTGTTTCAACTTTAACACATCGATTGTTTTTATGGACTAAAAATGTTGACGGCCATAAATAAGTTTTCATTGTGGGAAGGGATAAAAAAAGCGCATCGATCAAATCGGTGTAGGTCCGGTCCTGCCTTTACCGAAGCTCAGAGCACAAATTATAAGACTCCGGAGATTTCATATTATTCTTCCTGGACGTTTTAATAGAAGGTTTTAAAAAGTTAAGTATAGCGAATATATTTAAAATATAAATAACATGCAGTAGAATTTGGGAAGAGATTAATAATTAAAAACACATTAAAAAAAAAAACTTTGCGGTTACCCAACGAATCGCTTATTATATTTTATTTATTAATTTTATTTTAGTAATTTGTACATTTAAGGTTACAAATTACTAATTAATTGTTACATGGATATATGCTACATTTTCTCCTGCTTGATGTGGGTCCTACACAACATTTTGAACCTTCCAATTGGTGCAGACTTTAAGTTTTCCGGCAGCGGATTATAGTACTGGTACTTCATCCCTTTATATAGTATACTATTCTGCGAATTCGCCTTTTTTGGTAGCATGATTTCATTGCTCGTCCTTGTTTTATGTTTGTGTATGTCCTTGTTGTATACAATTTTATTTGAGAAATTTTTGGGTAACAGGTTATTTACTATTTTATGTACAAATATCATCTTGTTCAAGGTCAGCATCTATTTCACCGTTAGTAAATTGAGTTCATTTAACATTTTATTTACTTTTGAATTTCTATTTCGTCTAAGTATTGTTCTCACTGCCCTATTTTGGAGAATTTGAAATTTATTTTGTTCTCGGTCGTTACACAGGAAAAAAGATAGTTGAGCAGTAGTTAAAATGTGGAGCAATAATGGAGTTATAAATGGTGATTGCAGTTTTTGGCAAATTCTTCCCAAAAAAGATATATTTTTTTGCAATTTTCTTTTGGCATGTTTGTTAAAATTGTGTTTGGAATCTATTATAACTCCTAAGTATATTATATAGGTAACATTTAATCAATCGACAATCTAATCAAATAAACTGATTCAATTCGAAATCATCATAAAAACAACCATTTATTTTTTATAAGTTACAATTTTTTTCAAAATTATAATGCATAATGTTATGTTACATTAATTAATGGTACATTAATTTAGATAAGTTGTAAATACTAGCAGTACACTACCTACATTTACGTCACGTTTATCAAAAAAATTGTTTTTATTTTTTTACTTTTCCGCTGCAATGTTCTTACTACAATACGTGTACCAATAGAATTATTAATTACTGATAGATAACTACAATAATTCACTGTACATTCCTCTTCCAAACACAATCAAACGCATCCATGGAACAGTAGTATTCAAATCTCATAATGCTTAGAATCTTAATGTAAATCCATTTTTTATGTAGGTGTTTACCTTATTTCATTAATGTGATCTATGGTAAAAAGTTGGGTATTCAAGCGATAGATGGCACTAGTCAAAAAGCTTACTCCAGAGTCCGACAGATGTCGCTAGAGTGTAGCAATTGCCTGTGGGGTATCATTGTCAGACTTCAAGCTTCTAGAAACAGAGAATTACCAACAGTGTAGCTAAATCCAGACTAAATTATTGTATTTTCGTATGCAGGAATTTATAAATTAAATTGTAACAATTGTCCAGCGTTTTATATCGGGAAGACAACGCGCAATGTCAACATTAGGATTAAAGAACATCTTAGATGCCTAAATAGCAATGGCTTTTCAGAGTTTGCCAATCATCTTATTGAAAAAGATCATACATTCAACAAAAGCACCGGTGCTAAGATTGTCCATAGAAAAGACCATAGTAACAAATTGAATAACCTAGAAGCACTAGAAATTAAGAAAGCCATTAAAACCAAAAGTTTAATTCTGAATAATCAATTAGATTTGTCAAAAAGCCCAATTCTGGGAATATTCCCTGTAAACTGTAAAATTCCCAGTATCCCTTAATCACCTTACAATTATTAATGCCTATTCTCTATTATTATAATATTTATATACACTAATTGTTTTCTTTTAATATATTGTTGTTTCATTTTGGTTTTACTTTCTATCTCCCTCTGTATGTATATATAATGACACATTTTGTATTATTGATTAGTTTAATTTTGTACCCTGACGATGCTCGAGTGTAGCGAAACCGGTCGGTCTTAAAATTAATAAAAATTCGTGGTTTTAAACAAAAAATATTGTTTTTATATCATTTAATTATTGTAACGTAAATAAACGCAATTATTGTAAAGAACCTTTTACTTATCAAAAAATTCCCAATACAGAAATCTGCTAGTAAGCAGAGATATAACAATTAATAAAAAAATATAAAAAAAACCCGTAAAAAACAAACTTGGTCAAGTTTTTTTTAATTTTAAATAATATTTCAATTCAAAAATAAATTCTAAACTTTTTTATTTGCCTGAGGATTCAACCTTCCTCCCAGAAACTAGACTGAACAACGCTAACACCTAAGCCAAATTCTAATTGAAGAGAACCAACATTATTTTTTATTTAAAATATAATGTCATCCAGTTTCAGAAAAATGAACGAGTTCCACCGAAATAGAATTGACAAAATGCATTGTCATCGGCAATGAGTCGACAATCTATCTACTCGATCAGATGTCGGGAAGTGGATTAATTTCAACTTCCAAGACTCCACTTGGTTCATTCATTCAATCAAGAAAACGAAATTGAAATTAAAATAGATGTTTTGAAAAAAATTACACGGTTTTATCTAGCTTTTCATAGCTGAGCTGTTGAACTCGAGAATGAGTCGTAGAAACGACCCGTTCTCATGTTACAAATGTCAACCGTGTGCAAAGGATGGGCGCGTGTTTGGACTGTTTCCCGACTATGCTCCAGCGCCTAAGGGTACAATTTCTCTGGTTCCTAGGAGCATCGAATTAACGGTAGAACAATGACGGCATTCCCACGTGACGCCTGTGCTCTAAAGATTGCAATCAATGGATTAAATCATCAGTCATGACAGATGGAATATCAAAGATTTTTATTAAAATCTGTTTAAGTACGTATCTCAAATGGAACGATCCTGATTGTCTTTTTTAATTTAATATTGTGTTGTAAGTTTTTAGATTCTCACGGCCAAAAGCACTTTTGTTGTTTGTTTTTGGGGTGTTATGCCGTCTTAACCGGCATAACACCCCAAAAACAAACAACAATAATATTGTGTTGTAATTTTTTTGTAAGCTGCTGATGTTGTGCCCATCAAAGAAATTCCTGGTGAGACATTTTTGGTCCCATTTGTTCTCACCTGAAATCCATCATATGTCCAAGAGCCGAACTTCATGACGCAGGTCTGCTCGTCGAAGGGGAAGTACTCCACGTCGATCTCGCACGAAGACTTGTAGATGGCCGGTGGCCGCCAGTCCACGCGGCCAGTATAGTTAAGGGTCGCCTTCGTGGCCAGGGTCACCTCGAAGTTGCCGTCGGCACTGTGGACAAGGTCAAAGGTTATATTAACATCAAACCAGTGTGAATTCGCTGTAGGAAGGTGAAATGTCCTCTGCAATTACCCGAAAAAACCCGTAACGACCGTGTAATGGCAATATGCTGTAACTCCAAAAAGCTAGTTTTGAGATGAATGACTTAAAATGGTTTGCATTTTTTACTTTGATTTTGTTACTTTCCACGCAAACTAAGAGTAGTAACAATTTCAAATGAAAGGTTAGATTGACCCCTCACTTAAAGTGTTTTTTTTAAGTATTTGGAATTTCATTAAGTGTTTTTTTAACATTTCTAATTTTTTTTTTATTTTTTTTTATTTTTATATTTACTCCACACAGGAGGCCCTGAAGAAAATAATTTCCCTCAGGGCCTATGTCATCTTTGGGGATGCTGTGTGGAGGGTCTTTTTGTGGAGAGGAAGGAGTGAACATGGGTCTTGAAGAGTCCCATGTTGTAGGAGGGAGGAAACACAGAGGCCGGCAGTTCGTTCCACAGCCGAGCTGTTGAACTTAGGAACGAATCGTAGAAGCGACCCGTTCTCATGTGACAAGTGTCAACTGTGTACAAATGTTGGGCACGCGTTTGGCGTGTATCCCGACTACGCACCGGTGCCGAAGGGATCAATGACGCTAGTTCCTCAGAGCATCTTCCATTGTAATACCGATAGAACAAGGACAGCATACCTACCTGACGCCTGTGCTCTAAAGATTGCAGTCCGTTTGTTAAGATTGGGGAATCTATCAAACGGACCGCCCGTTTCTGCACAGAGTCAAGGGTTTTTTTCAGGTATTTTGGGGCTCCAGACCAGAGATGGCTGCCAAATAAATATGGCTGTCTAATTAATTATTAATAAAATCTTAACCAATTTTTAATGTGTTACTGCCATTAGTTTGCAAGGAAAATTACAAAATGTCCTAAAAAGCTTAAAATAATTGTTCTCAAAACTAGCTTTGAGGAGATACAGCATATTGAAACATCACGCGACGTGCAAGTGGCACGGATAGCACCCGATATGTGAGGCCAATATACTGTAACTCAAACATCCTGTCTCCCCATTGGGAGAAAATATTAAATAATATGCTGATGTGTCATTGCACATCGGCATATTTATATAATTTCCTGGCAGAATGCTGTATTTCATGTTGCAATATTCTGTCATTACAGAAGTGCTTTTTTAACAGTTACAGCGTTGTGCCATCGTTGATTTCTTGCGAAGTAACCATAATAAACAAATATAAGAAATATTTAATTATTGAAGACAATTTTTGCGATTCTTAAACGATAATTTGAAACAGAAAAATAGAAAACGAATCGGTTACATATTGTCCTAGATGTGTTTCAAATTATCATTTAATAATCGCTAATATAATCTTTAATTATTAAATATTACAATTTGAAGTTTTAGTTATTCCAAAAAAATATATATATTTAAGTTTTTATGATGCTCCTAGACGAAATAAATTGATTGTGCGCTGTAAATTAAAAATGCCGTATCTTCAAATTGCTACAAAACGGGCGCGTTATTGATGAACCGAGTGTGTCAGCAATAATCATTGCGCGTGGCAACCATCCCAGCAATATTCATGTGCACGTTCTTCTGAAAAACAACGACGGCAACATGTGAAACATTCAAACACAGAACTGTTTATGACAATGCCACAACTGCTCGTAATACTAGATCTCGTAATTACCCCTTTCGCTAAAACAACCTTTGGCCAAAGAAATTTTAAATACTTTGCAACAGCCAATTTTAGAAGCGACTTTTGTTAACCTTAGTATTAAATAAATAAGCGTTTTAAAGATCGTTTCTACTCTACGGATAATAAAGTAAAGATCATGGAAAGATTTTTTGATAGCATCTTAAACCTTAGCCAGGAAATAGTGTGTCTAAGAGAAAATCAAGAGAATGCAATTATCTACGTATTTTGAATATAGTTTTAATGTGACGAAAGGATCATAAACAAAAGTGCAGATTATTTTTTTACAATTTGTCCCAATTTCGGAAATTGTCCAATTAGGACCTGTACATTTTTACATATTATTATTATAATTTAATGATGGCAAAACAAATCATTTTCAAATTTAAAGGTTATGATAAAATAAAATTAATTAATTTTGATAAAATACATTAGTAGACTAAAATCATCGCTCAAGTTACTCAATAAAAAGTATTTACAAGATTTTTTGCAGATATTCTGGACATATCTTTTTTCGAAACACACCAACCGCATAAAAATCTTACAACACAGTAACATTGACAGCTGTCACTCCAAAGTTTTTTTTAACATCACTTACACTTTTCGACAGTTGATAATATCTGTAGCTACACATTGTGGCATTTTGTGGTAAAGTATCCTTACCACAGCAGGTGTACAAATGATGAAAATATAATGTGGTGGCTATTCTCCCACAGTCTTCCAAATAGTACGAGAGCCCACGACCAAAATTTTTGTCTCATAGCAATACGGCCAAAACCGCATCAAATCGATAGATACGATTATCCTGAACTCGAAAATACCAATATCAGACATTTTCCGCGTAGCGTTTGATCTGACCGAATTTTCAAAATTGTCAAAGAATTTGACCGAACTGCATCATAGCAATATGTCTGATTTGCAGACTGTAGTTGAATGATAGTTCTGAGATACCGGAAACATATTTTTCAGAAGTTAGTGGTGTAGCGCAAACCCGTAAAATCACTTAAAAAAATTAAAAATGAGACAAAAAAAATGTCTCATAGCAATACGTCTGAAAATCTTTTTTATTAGTAAATTTTGGTTATTTGATGCGAACAAAACAATTTTCAGACGGAAATGTGAACGCATTAAATTTTGAGACCGTTTTGAAAATGTTAACAAATTTTACCGATCGGTATCATAGCAATATGTCTGAAAATTGTTGGACATGATAAAATAAGTTGTCCACATGTGCAAAAAATTTATATCAGACAAATTAAGTGTAGCACCTTCTCTATCAGACAACTTTTCGATACGTTTGGAGCAGCTGGCGAGTGAGCTGTATAATAGTAAGAAAGGGGCAGGAGCGTAACAAGCGCTGAGGCTGTTGAAATTAAATACTGATTGATTTGATAGTTTTGGTTTTATTTAAAGCACACTTGAGTAACTTTTTCAAAAGAAATAAGTAATGACATCTGTCATCTGTCAAAGTACATATAATAGACAAGGGAGATTCTTGAATATCTATGAAGGCTGTAAATTTAAAAAAAACATTTAACAGAGGCGTCGGCCAGGCGACTCCGAAACGTTATTTTCGTTTTTGGGAGTATATGCTACACTTAAAGTGTCTGAAAACAGGTTTTTGGTAATCATGGCAGCAATACGAAAAGTTGAAAAAAAAATTTATCCGTATTGCTATGATACAGGTCGGCTAAATTTGTTGACATTTTCAAAAATGCGCTCAGGCTATATGCTACGCGCAAAATGTCTGAAAACAAACTTTTTCGTAATACAATTATAAAATCTATGTACATTTTCACTATCAGACGTATTGCTATAATACCGACTGTCTTTTTTTTTTGACACAGCAGAAATGGCCTCCCATGCAGTTGCTACACTTTCGACCGTTACTACACACCTAGTCGGGTTCAGAATCATACAATCTAACGATTTTATAGGGTTTTTGCCGTATTGCTATGAGACATGGTTTTGGTCGTGGGCTCTCGTACTAAAAGGGTAAAGTCATGTGTACCATAAAGCAAAAAAAAACGGAAACATACATTCGAGAGTTATAATGTAAGCCATTGAGAAAGAAACTTCTGGCATTTTACTAAAATGGCATAAAAGAATTGTTTCATGCAAATGGGAATGCCGGAACGGACAGACCGCGAAGCCAGGTAAAAAAATCCTTGGAGCAACGCCCTGCTTAACTGGATACAAAAGACCACCACAAAAACCACCGTAGCTACCACCGCTCAATGATTCTAAAAGAATCAGAAAGTCAAAATGGTTCCATAGGAAGGAAAGTGTATTTAATGCTAAATAAATTGTATTGTATTATGAAATACTAGCGCAGACCTTCGAAAAATTACGAAATATATTATAATTATAGGATTTGTCAAGCTGAAAGTATTTTTTTAAAAAAAATTTCCTCAGGTACATTGCCTTTCAAAGGAAGAAATTTATTTGTCGAACTTGAAAAATTACAACATCTGACATTGTAAAAATATAAGATATGTAATATTCATGCTGTGTTAAGATATGTTGTATTCATAAAAAGTAGCATCGCTTATGAAAAGGGTAGCAATTCAAAGAATATGTATATACGAAGAGGCATTAGTTATGTCCACTAGTCCTAGTTCAGTGAAACCACGCGCGTTGATTCAGTAACGTATCTTCATTCTATTCATTCATCTACGCATCTGACAAGTATTTGAACAAATCAAATACGCATTTCGAAAAAAGAGTTATTAATTCATTTAATAATTTTGGTACCTACTTTATCGTTTTTCTAATATGATAAGGAGTTCCAATATTGAATTAAAAGTTCATTGAACTTGAATAATGTTACGTATTACACGGAGTTATTGCAAGTTACTTACCAACTTACTCTTTACCGAAATTATTATATTTAATATATCAAAAATATATCGATTTTGCTGTCGACAATCGGCTTTAAGGCCTTAAGGCTGCAGTTAAATTATAATATCTTCTAGGCGTCTTAACGAGGTGCGGTTAGACGGCGGTTTCCAGTTGACGGGGTCCTTTGAGTTGAGGGTAGCGCGGGTGGTTAGCGGTGACTTTGACGTCGCCGTCGGAGCTGCGGGTTTTCAGGAAGTACAGATTATTATTGGCATCGCTTGGTAGATATAACTACACAATTTTAAGCAGGGGGTCAGTTGGAATCAAAAAACTTTTTTTGCAACAAACATCGTAATACAAAGGCACATAAAAAATAATCACAAAAGAAATGTACCTAAGGTGAAGCTTATGATTCAAAAGCCAGGAAGCACGTAGAACGGAGATAAGAGTCAATGGATACAATTTTCTATTTTTGTACTGTTTCGTATGTGAAACTTATAATTTTTATATCAAAATACCAATTTAAAATTGTACCTATTAACTCATACCTATTTATTGTAAGTTCCTCTCGTCCTACAAAGAGTTTTGTAATACAGAACATTTGTAGCTTTGATTTTTCTTATGAACATACTAGTACTTTTGAATTAACTCAATATTTTCCAATTTGGGAGGCGGGTGTGAGTACCGCCGCCCCGGGAACCATTCGTTAGATAACCAACACCTCTGCCATAAGTCAGCTATTCGCTATGTTTGGTGACTTAACAGGTTTGCCTGGGTTCATATGGTGAGGATTGTCTAGGCCTTGGTGGCGGATGCCTCTGCCCACCTACTGTGTGATAGTGAGATACTGATTGAGGGAGATCTTTTATCTCTCCAGCAACACTATCTCGATCTCGAGGGAATTCAAACATCCGTCACTCCTGGACACACTGACCTGCAGATACATACCCACACCTTATTCCTTCCCAGATCTTTCTCTCTTTCCTCTTCTTACTTTCCTTAAAAACCCACCACACAACATCCCCAAAGGCTAGGATTTGAGTGAAATTAATTTTGCGGTGGCCTTTCATTCGAGTCTCCAGTTGAACAGGGCATTGCAGCAAGGATTTTTTCCTGGTTCGCGGCTTTCCCATTCCGGCATTCCCGTTTACATTTAACTACGAGTATTCTTTTAAGCCCTTTTAGTAAAATCCTGTTTGTTTCATTCTCAATTGCTTACATTATAACTCTCAAATGTTTGTTTCCGTCTTTTGCTGTAGGTACATATGACCTTGCGTCAAACGATACAATTAAATTATTTCTAATTTTTATAGATTAAATTTTTCAAAAGAATAAAACACATTGCGACTTGATATTTTAAAATAAAAGCTATTTTTATTTTTATAACAGTCCTGATGATTTTACTGAGGTACCGACACCAGTAGACAGTTAAAATATATCAATAAAGTGACTTAAAACCAAGTATTTTTCGTTTAATTTATTTATAGAGAATAACGTAAAGTTATCGTAATTATCGATAAATGCTTATAGTTGATTTGTATCTAGCCCGAAAATTCTTCGCGCAAATCTCAAAGACATGTTTCCAACCCTGACGTAATGCATAGATCTCCCGAAGGTAATTAATCACTTTTTGCTTCAGTGTCACAGGAGGGAAAAACACATTTAACCCAAAATGCCTTCGTTTTTTCGCTAACTTAGAACATATTATAGCATTCTGATTTATTCCGTAAGGATAATAACTTGGGAGAGAAGCAATTCGAAATTTCCTTAAATAATTACGAGGCTGTATGCGCATAACACAGTGGTTTTTTTCAACCCCCTTAGCATAAAAGCAATTTTCAAGCATGTAAATGCCAGGAACGTAGAATAACATACGAACTGGGTGAAGTTCTCTCAATTTTCTTTCGTATTTTCCATAAATCTGCAGAATCGGTGAACCGGTATATTTTTCAGGAAATATGTTCACGCACGTTTTTCTTTGAAACTCATTTTTGTGAAATTGTTGTCTTATATTAAAATTCTTGGCATAATTGTGTTTTCATAAAGCCTTTATGGAAAGAAACTTCACATTGATTTTAACGAAATAATATTACAATACACATATTTTAAAATGTATTAAGTGATTTGTATGAAATTATTATGTTACATTTTGGAAAAATTGGAAAAATATATTACAACTTCGTTCGAAACTGGAAGATTCACAAAATTTTTTTAGTAGGAAAACAAACCATTGACCTCACACCATCTATACACGTTATGATATCTAATGTCGCCTGGATTAATACAGTCACATTAAAATAGTTATCGTGTTTACCATAAATCATCCTAATAATTAAATTAAATAATACCCAACTACTTAATTCTAAACCAAATAGTTTATGTAACTTTTTATTTTATTTCAGAAGGGGAATTATACAATTTGTCAAAACAAACGTCACGATCTCAAAGACGATTCTTTTTTAAAACTTCTTTAGGCAGGTAAAGCTCAGTCAAAGTTAGCCATATAGGCAAAGTAAGGCTTGCTTGAGTAATAAAGCGGATGCAGCAGATTCTGGAAAGCGCAAATCAGTCAAAGTTAGTAACCTTATAAAAACCTAACATGTACTCAAAGTAAGGCGTGTTTGAATAAAGGCACATTTTCGATACCGAAAACGGAACGTACAAACAAGTTTAAAATAGATGAAACGCCAAACCGTCCAGCTAAAACAGAACATTGCTACGCTTATTCAATGATCGCAATAATATTATTGAATCTAATAAATCTAAACGATTTGTCGATATCATATAAAAAATTAGTTGCAAGATGATATTTTTAATTCTGAATTTGAATATAATGTTTCCAAATATGACGCTTAATAAATAGATCTCGATGTTCGAGTGGTGTAAGACGCCTGTCCCAGTAAGACAAGAGGTCCTGGGTTCAATTCTTTATTGTGACCGTTATCGTTTTATTTTTCTTTGTCTTGTTCTGTTTCAAATGTTTTCTTCAATGACTTATTAAATGGATGGTTATAAGCTTCAAAATAAGTTGTTCCTGAATAATAAAATGATTATAAAATTTTCGTCAATATTTGTACTTTTGTCTTTGTTAAAAAATAGATTTAGCCTTTGAGTTAGTTATGTTAACTTATCCACATAAAATTTTATTCATTTTATTGACTCTTATTCACAAATTTAGATTTCATCCAATTCCTCTTTAGCCCAAAAATTATTATTGACATTGGGGTCACATTAGAATTATAATATTATTTTAGCGTACGAATGCAAACACGATTTACAGCTAGCAGCCGTTTCACGACATAAACGAATGGGTGGGATTTCGTGACAATTTATGGCACATTCAATAAACCAGGTAATTGAAGATGTGGGAGAACTATTTACAATAATATTACCTGACGGCATATTCCACAAGATTTATGTGCGGGGCTCAAGAGAATATTGGACCTTGGTTTTCCGAGAGCCCCATTTCTTAAAAGTTGTTATTAAAATATTTAAATTAGGAGCTTTGTGACGGAAATTTAATAAAACATGTCTTTATGTAGGTACATTGGTTTAAATTTTTGGGGTATTTTTCTCTCGCTATACCAGGCTTATAACAAAACTTGGCGATCCCAAGAGTCATAGAACATTATTTTATAATATTTACTCTTTAAAATACTTAACCAACAGACGTTAATAATGTTGTACTTATTGTTAAAGCGTGTTTTGTTTAACGAAATAGATAGAATACATGAACAATGGTGTTTCCTTTTGTATGGTGTCATCCAATTTTAGTGACGACGGGTTACAACAAAAATCATTTGCGAGTATTGTACAAAATTAGTTGAAAGATGGAAATTGAAAACAAACGAATTATTTTTTATCTTTTTTTACATAAGCTCCTCACAGGCACTGAGGAAAATTATTTCCCTCAGGGCTTATGTCATCCTTAGGAATGCTGTCTGGAGGGTTTTTTGGGTGTTTGAAAGACTGGCTGGTGGGTTTCATTAACCAGTTTTTTTCCAAATCATCGCAATAGGTGGGCATTCGCATCCACCGCCAACTTAAACCTCAGTCGATGAA
Source organism: Hesperophylax magnus (assembly GCA_026573805.1). Taxonomy (NCBI): domain Eukaryota; kingdom Metazoa; phylum Arthropoda; class Insecta; order Trichoptera; family Limnephilidae; genus Hesperophylax; species Hesperophylax magnus. The sequence goes on from JAIUSX010000014.1 coordinate 6,295,667, forward strand.
TATTTATAAATTATTTCATGGGCTATAGGTCACCCCAAGTAGCTTGCTACGTTTGGTGACTTAGCGGGGGTCCCGTGTAGCCTTCTCACCGAATCCAATCAAATGATCGTACACAGATTCTGTTTTGAAATGTCAAATTGTTTCAATTAAAAAATATTTAATCAAGTTAAGACATTTCTACTCAGATTAAAAAAAATGGTTTTCAACATGCAGGTACCAGCACTGTAGTGAATGAAGTTAAAATTATCTAGATGGTAACCTCATGGACGTTATTACGACAAACAACTTCTTACAGAAATTTTAAATCAATCGAATAATACATACAACTAAATTAAAATACTCAGCTACTTTTGAGACTGCGATATTATGTATTCGATCGCTCACCTTTGATTGGTAAATGCGGCCGAATGTTTCCAGGTACCATCTCAAAAGAAGTTGAGAGAAAGAAAAGAACGTTGTTTTCATATGCTGATATATGGATGGAGTTTATTTTTTTAATTTACGACGAACATAATGATAATAATGTCCCACCAGTTTTAAAGTGCTATTTCTTAATATTTCTGCACCTGTTTTCATGTTATTTATTTTTTTTCTTTCAGCTAGCTTACGCTAGCTCATCCTATTTTCTAGAAAATATTTCCTGAAGGTAAAACGCAAAGTGGAGCATTAAATTTTAATTGAGTATCCGGTATAACTACGCGGCACAATGGTAGCTTTTAAATGCCAATAGGGGTGAACGCACCTGTGCCCGTGGTAAAGGGAACTTGACACCTTAATTAGTATTCCTTCCATTTTCCTAAGATAGCTTTGCTGTGCGGAACATGCTAGCATTAAACTGCAGTCATTATCATGTCAAGTGGTACGCGCTATTCCAATTATTCATATCTTAAATGCAGGTGAAATAAATAAGGTTCGTGCCATGATTGAAGAGGCGTGTTTAAACGGTTTCCTTTGTGATAGAGGGGAGAATTAGAGAATGGATGAAATTAATTTAGATTGAGCTTTACAATAAAAACACATGTTAAAAAATGCTATTTCATGGCTCTGTTTTCTAGTAAATTTGTGTAATTCACATATTAAATTATAGATGTACATATTCCTCCAACGCCACTAGCGTGACTTCCAGTTATAAAGGAGACTTACTTTGGATTTGTTCCTGAAATCCTGGGGAGACCCAAAACTTATAGAGCACGGCTGATTACGGAAGCCATTGAAATTCATAAAAATCCCGTAAACATTAATAGAGACGATGGAGCTAAGCTCAATAGTTCTTGGTATCCGGTAATTGACGGATACACCAGAGCTAAACGAAGAAAACCACTTTAAATAATAAAATAAAAAATGATACGTTAATGTTAGCTCAGAGGGTTGGAGCTGGCAACACGGTATCACAACCTCATACATAAGCTCACATTTTTACACAACCTCAAATAACACATCTGCCCTGATGATGGACACTGCAATGTTGTCCGAAACGTTGGCTAAAGAAGGAGTTAGCGCAACACGGCATAACACCCCAAAAACAAATAACAAAAATACTTTTGGCCGTGAAAATCTTAAATCATATTTGAACTCTCATTGAATATAAAAAAGCATTTAAAATTGAGTTACCTTATGAAATATAAAATTAAAAATACTCCTGAGCCTGCCGTTTCATATCCCGAAAGCCCTTTCGGATTGAAGATAGATACATGAGAACCCCAAAAAACAAGTAATTTTCTTATTGGATGCGCCTACTTATAACGTTCCAAGTACCAAATCCTAACACGAGATTTCCAGAGTTGTTCTTTGTTTATTCTTCAAAAAAAAACTATTTCACTTATTCCTCATTTTAAAGGCTTCATAAGCTTGGAAAAAAACTTAAATAACAAATTACTAATAGTTTTTTCGTTAATATTATAATAATCTTACTTTTTATGATTATTTTTACCATATATCATAATTTTTCCTTGAAGGTATGATTATGAATCTAAAAGATTACATTGATTAGTTTTGTTCCATATCATTTAAAAAAAATACTTGTTATATAATGCCAATATAAACTGAATTGCATATTCCATTATTGTAGCTGGGAATTATTATTAATATTATATTAATTTTAATGCACTAATGTGAGTTATTGTAAGTTTTGTGTAAAAGCCCAAAGGGCGTCAATAAATAATTTAAATAACTATATAATATTATGTCTAAAAACTACAAATTTCCAGCAAGGCAATAAGGATTAACTTCTCATATAAAAAGGCAATTAATTATATATATCCCACTGTTAAAATGCTAAGGTACCCTCTTTCGAAGAGCGTGGATAACATTAAACCGCAGCCGGTACAATTACGCCGATGATGCACGACTAGCCCGAAGGTTTTGCTAGAACCCTGCTGCTATTGAACGGCTGAAAATCTCAGCATCTCTATATAGTTTACATCAAATATCTTACCATATGTAGAAGTAGACATACAATTTCAAGTTTAGGCAAGCGATATTTTTACATCTTTCTGTGAGGCGGAGACAAGCTGTTTTAAATACGTTTATTTGAATTTTTATTGTTTTCTTGATTGATTGAATTGATTGAATGAATGAAGTGGAATCTCGGAAGAAAAAATTAACCCACTTCCCGACAGCCGATCAAGCTGCAACTCGGCAAACAGACTCGTTGTCGATGACAATTCATTATATTAGCAATCAATCACACACGCGGACTTTGATGACATGAACACGCACGCGCGCGCATATTCATTTTCTGAAATTTCATGACCTACTAATATAAATATCTGTACTATGCAATTAGAATTTGGCTTAGATATTAGCGTTGTTGACCCCATTCTCTGGGGAAGAAGGTTCAATCCTCAGTAAAACCATTTTTTTAAGTGTCAAAATTATTTGTTTTTTCCTGTTTGATTTTTTTTCCACTTGACTTTATAAATCTATATTTATTTATTTTTTAATGATAAACTTATGTTTATAAGACAAGGTTTTTATGCATAGGATAACAAATAATTAAAAGCAATAATTAGTCGCCTGAAATGTCAATACCAATTGAAAATATCTCCCGAGTAAAAATAAATGCCACCAACGGGAATTGAACCCGTACCATCTGATGTCCGGTCAGGTGCTCTGAACCACCGAGCTATGTCGGCTCATTTCCAACTCGCCAAATAATTTAATATGTACCTCAATCAACAATTACTGCTTATTATTTTTTTTTTTTCACCTGTAAATAACCAAGTCTATTTTTCTAGGAAAGGCTTTGTTAGTTAGTAAGTTAATTTCCCACTAGATGGCGTCGAGATATATTATATCTACATTTTTTGGTGAAATATTTTGACTTGTCAAATATTATTATTTTTTTTTAATGATTAAATAATGTTTATAAGACAAGGTTTTTATGCATAGCATAAAGGATAACAAATAATTAAAAGCAATAATTAGTCGCCTGAAATAAAAATACAAATTTAAATAAAAAATTTAAAATACAAATTGATCTAATTTTTATATTTATTTAACTATTTTAAAACCTGTTTTCTTTAATATTCCTCAACGATTACAACTGAATTTCCATTTCCATTGATTCTAAGAAAAAAAATAATATCCAATAAATTAATTTGGCTTGACCGCATATTATTTATCTCGGTGACCACATATTCAATTCAATGTACTCTGAACTGTAAACCGAAAAGCAAAATCTACCCCCAATTTTCCCACCTGTCATTTTAGGTCCCTGGGGGTTCATACCCTCCCCCCCTCCCCTTTCTCGTCACGCATTCCGAGCCATTGATTTTAATGAATCGCCACCCACGTTTGTCGTTAGGTTAACCAGAGAAATTGAAAATTGTTTTATTTGAAAGATTGATTTATAAACTGTTCATAAAATTAGCATTAACGATTTAATTAGAAAATTGGTTCAATTGACGCCGTGTAAACGTCGAAGGAATTCATAATTATAAGAGGTGAACTAAATTTAGTGTTTTTACTTTGTTATTACATAATAACAGTAGTATAAAACATTATTTTGTGATGTTTGAATGCGGCTAAAATCCGGAGGATAGGTGAAAAATTTGTTTGCCTATTTAAATGAAGAATGGAAAATTTTGGGAAGGATTCGTCAGAAGAGAACATAATAAGGACGGGTTATTTCTCAGAAATTTAACAATTTATCTAATTTAAATGTTGATTTTCATGTTCTATGAAGGTTTTATTCAAGTTCTGTTATTATTTCAGTTTTATAAAACAACTGGCCAGTAATAATATAATAATAAAACTTGAACTTCCACAGAACTTTAAAATCAACATTAAAAGTTGATGAATTGTTAAAATTTTGTGAAAAAACCCGTTCCTAGTCTCCAAAATAGAACAGTGAGAATAATACTTAGGCAAAATAGATTTTCAAAAGTAACTAAAATGTTGAAGGAACTAAACTGGCTAACAGTGTAACAGCTAACCTTAAACGCGATGATATTTATACATAAAATAATGAAAAACCTGTTACCAAATAACTTTTCCAAAGAAAATTATATACAACATGAACATTCTCAGACATAACACAATAACGTGGAATGAAATTAGGGTACCTAAAAAAGGACAAAGCAAATAAACGAAACAATAAAATGGAATACAATATTATAATGCGTTACCGGTAACCATAAAGTCCAATTGATAGATTCAAGATGAATCGTAGGAGCTATATTTAGATAATTTAATAAATAATAAAAATTAATAATGTTAACTTGAATGTACAAGTGGGTAAAATATAATAAATAAAATAAAAATGAATGAATTCTAATTTATGGTATAATAAAAACTAGATATATCGACACGGCTAAAGTAGACTCTTTTTATATTTTCAATTTAATGAATAGGTTAGCGGTAACTTATCTTTTATCTAAAATATATTATTTCTAAAACTATTCAAATAACATTTTGAACGAATGCTCCCCGCCGCGAATTATTAATATTTACCCTTGTGTAATGGGTAAACAACTGCTTATAAAAGTCCCATCGTACAAACTGGATATTAACGAGTTAAGTACAGCTTATTATGTTACGTTTTGTGTACTTTGTGTAGTGTTTAGTTATTTGGTCCAATAACCGACGCTTAAACAAACCGAGGGAAGTTCTCCTCAACGAAGGTAATATTTTGGCACGGTGTGAAAGTGTTATGATGAAAATAATTAACAAATAAATAAATAATAACAAATTATTATAATCAATAACTATTATTTCGAAAAAACCCATATTGGTTAAGGTCAGGACGCTAATAACGTTCCGAATACCAAATCATAACACTAATTTTCCATAGTTGTTCTTTGTTTAATCGCCGAAAACAAAATATTCGATTCATTCCCTAGACCAAAGGCTACATAGGCTTGGAAATTAAATTCTCTTCCATTGATATTGCATTTATTTAACAGAAAATTCTAATATTTTGTGGCCCACGTATTATTTTATATAATCTATCACTTATATCTTTAAATGTTAATACTGACCATTTATTCCCTTCTTTTTCTTTTAAGTCAAGTGCATCCATTGAGCCATTAACTAATTTTTTCTTTGTAAAAGTACCTAATTGCTCATAGTACTTCTGCAAAATAAGTTGGCTAATTCAAGTAATTTCCATAAATTATCATAATTATAATAATTTTTATTTTGTTCAATGACTGCTGGAAATGAATAGTTCCTCAAATATTTATGTTGAACTATCCAATTTTTATTTGATGTGCTTATTTTTAGTAATAGAATTAAGTGATAGTAAAAGAATTAGCAAGAAATTATGTTTTAAGATCGTTTTTTATATGTGTATCGATGGTGCAAAAACGAAAAATAAATATAAATGATTAATTTCATTCTCCTATCCGATTATTGTACATGTTTTAGAGTATTGTATTATAGTGTTAACTCTTTCTTGTGGTAATAAGTAGGTAAGTGATTTTTAGGCTAGCTACTTTGCAATGGTTTCTGTTCAAACGAAAATCTCCAAGGAGCGTGTAATGATTTAACTCATATTATCCTAGATTTTGAAATTATTTACAAGTACCAACTTGTAGCAGCTAGATAAAAGCTTGTTACTGTTTGCTTGTCAAATCTACGTCATCTTAATTAAGTCAAGACAAGTTAGTAGGATGCACTTAACTGCAGTGGAGTGCACTCACGTTAAGATGAATGCAGTGTTTATCAAAGCTTGGGACGAATTATTGCAAGTTTAAAACAATTTTGTTGAGCAACCCATCATGGCAACATTCTCAAAGCAACAAGTACAATGCGGCTGAACTATAACTTCGTACATTAATTAATTGTTAGGAGAAGGCATAGTGGGTAGAAAATTAAATACAGCAGTAAATTAAAGAATAAAATTGTTTCCTACATCAAAATTTCATATACTTTTTTACGAATCACATTAATTAGAGAATGCCGAGGACAGAGCTTTCTGAAAAAGTAGTCAAAATGATGATGTTTGCGGCCGGTTGGCACTGCCTTTCGAATTATGAATTGTACTGAAACGTGTCTTGTATGACGTCACGGGACACCATTTCATACGTTTGGTCACTTTAAAATCTCTTAACTTTTGAGATACGAAAAACTACTTTTGTTGTCGTTATTATCTCTTTGAATATACATTTTTAATCCAAATCTAATATAGGATGAAACCTCATTATCCAAAAGAAATTTACAATACACAAGAGGTTTTATGGTTTCATTATTTAAATTATCAGATTTATGTACATTTCTAGAGTATTTAACTCACAATATTCAAAAATATATCAACATAACTAAAAGTCTACGGATGAGTTGTTTCAAAGAATTTGAACAATTCATCAAATTTAAACGTTCATTTTCGGTTTCTGTGAAAGTCCCATTCAGATTCTGATATTATATCACTATAGGCTAGTTGCTTGACAGAACTTGAAAAAAATCTTTCACAAAACTGGAAAATGGAAATTTTAAGAAGTGTTCGAATTCTCTGAAACAACTCGTCCTAGGGCCCAGTTGATTCTTAGATATTCAGATGTAACATTGTCATGAAATGTCCATTCTGCGCCATTTAGTGTTGTTTTTTACATTAGTAAGATTTTAGGTGGAATTTTTTTTTATTACATTAACTCCACGGCCCTTAGGAAAATGATTCTTAGAGCCTATGTGCAGGTTTCTGGAGATGTTGTGTGCAGGGTCTTCTTGAGGAGAGAAAGGATTGAACATGGGTCTCTTCGAAGGAAAAACAGAGGCTGGCAAATTGTTCCACAGCCGAGCTTTTGATCTCAAGAACGGGTCTTGGAAGCGACCCGTTCTTATACGACAATTGTCAACCGTGTACAAATGTTAGGCGCGCTTTTGGCGTGTTTCCCGATTATGCTTCGGTGCTGAAGGGCTCAAAGACGCTAGTCCTCAGAGCATCTTCAAATTCAACAGTGGCACGCACTTTCGATTTATACATGGTCAGCAGTTGTGTACTATTAGAGTATCTGCTGGCCCTGTACAGTACAACCAACTTCCGTGATGCTAACTTGACTATGGCTTCGATGGAGCTTCCGTGCCTGAGCTGGTCACTTAGAGATACACCAAGCATATCAATGGAAGGCGTTTTGGTAAAATTATGATTAGAAGATTCCATTGTAATAAGCTGACAAGCAACAACGTGATGTTTGGCCTCTTTTACTGTTCGCACTTTAGTTCAAAAGCTAAAACAGACTTAAGTGAACCTTTCAACTGTCGAAAAAATAAAATTTTATTAAAATACTACATTTAAATTTCTACGAAACAACTGTGCTTAAACGTGGTTGTCTAATTATCGCGTCAGTAGCAAAAAATAATATTAAAATCAGAGGGAGAAGATCACAGATATACATCAATTTAACTAACCGTCAATATCTATAGATGCAGCACCACATAGTTAATTTTCAGGAATCTGAAGTAGAACCGAAAATCTCCAACTTTTCGGAAAAATTCCTCACAGCTTAAATTTATGGATAGATGAGAAAAACGTGAAACGTAACTGCCAAACCTGAGATATTAGGCACTTTATCATTCCTCGTGGCGGGCATTCCGTACGGCCTTAAAACTTTGACTTACAGCAAACAGTAGGAATTTTTTTCTGAAATAAACTATTCTGGGGTCAAATTTCTGGGTTATGTTGCGAGTTTACTCTTCAATGGCAGATGAATGATTGATGAAGGAACAAAGATTCAAATGTTTTATATACCACGGGTTCTTTTGACAGATTTCCTGAATTTTGATAAAATTATATGGCAGAATAGTGGAATCCTTTGCTCTTGGTAGACAGGTCGTGAACCCAGCCAAATGAAAATAAAACTAATCAGATTTGTGATTTTTTCATGATTTACAGAATTTTTGCATTCATTCATTTTATTGTCGTGGCAAAAACTATCTAGAATCGAAAAGTTAGTATTGGTTAATGGCTACAGTTTTGTTAAGTAACAATTTTAAACAAATCCAAAGTTGCCAGGAACTATCCAACCTTCCCCATGTTCTTTTTCTCGATTTCATTTTTTGCCAACTACGTAATTCATATATTTATTTTTTAATAGAAGTACCGATATGTATCATTGAAGAAGATAATACTAACAAATCTAAACAAAACATGATACAGAACAAGACACAGAAATAAAAAGAAAATGGTCACAAGTAGGAATTGATCCCAGGATATTTTGACTTTTATTAAACGTTATATTTGTAGATTTAGGTAATTATCTAGGTTTACAACCTAGATAATTAATTGTTTCCCGTATAGAAGAAGTAGCTGCCGAAAATATTGGAAAAAAATATTTGAAAGATGATACTGTTAATTCTGAATTTAAAATATGAGGTAACATAAATAGGTCGCAATTGTCGAGTGGTTAAGACGTCTGTACCGGTAATACAAGAGATCCAGGGTTCGATTCCTAGTTGTGACCGTTATCTTTTTATTTTCTTTGTGTTGTTCTGTTTCATGTTTCGTTTAGATTTTTATTAATATCTTTTCTTTCAGTGTAATTTTACATCATGTTTATATCCTTCAAAAGTCATTAAACGAAAAGTTATTCCAATAAAATTTAACAAGTAACTACTTATTAACTTTGAGTTTTATTATATTTTAAATAATACAATTAATTATTACTATGTTTAACTGAATATCATTATTTAATTTGAAAAACCGTTTTGGTCATAAAAATGTTTCACAGTTATTATTTCATATTTTTACGGCCAGGTATTATCGTGATTTATTTTTGGGGTATTGTGCCGTGTTAACCTACCTCCTTCTATAGACAACTTTTCGGACAGCGTTACAGTGTCTATCCTCAGGACAGATGTATAAATTGTAGTGTGTTCTGATAGGTCTTATTATTATTATCACGCGTGACATCTGTTTCGCCTTCCAAATGCATTATAAAACAGTTTTAAAGAGTTGGCAGAACGTGTTTTTACAACAAAAAAAACAATTATAATTACCAATTTTTTGAAGTACCTAAAATTAAAACGAGTACTACAAAATTAAATTTCAAAATAATAAAAACGATCAAATTCTTGTGGCTTCTCTATTTTTTCTCCAACCTGGACTAAAATGTAGATATGAATATTTAATAGCCTTTGATAGGATAACAAAAACTACCTTTAATAGATTTGTTGTGAAAAAGTATTCAATACCTAACATGATTCTGAACACTGAACAAACGTGAATTTCAGCGCTGTGTTTGTTTTCCACGATTTCTGAACTAACAACTTTTGGTTGGTATTTTTGCATCCAAAACATATTTTTTCCAAGTTCCAAGAATTGGCTGAAAAACATCTGCATTTTTCATCATTTACGAAGGCAGGCAGTTATAATTGCAGTATGTTCAATGAAGTTAGTAGAGAAATTTCACAAATAACCAAACTTTAGCACTGCGCTTAATTTTTAGTATTGCAGTATCTATCGGTTATATCCAAATGCATGGTGCGGGGTAACGGGTGTTTCAGCGGTGCGATATGGGTAATTTGGGTTAAAATTTAATTACACAAGTTTCACCATAGCGAAAACTTGAGTAAAACTGCGCCCGCAATCAGCATCCTGGAGCCACCTCCATCCGCTGATCTATCTCACTATAAAACTGTATGCTTGTACAGTCGTAAGTAGTTGTAACAACATCAATCTCACTGTTTTTACAGTGTTGTAAGTTGTAACAGCATATATCTCATTATTTTTACAGTCGGAAATTGTAACAGCAAATATCTCATTATTTTTTTTTTCATTGTTGTAACAATATCTATTCACTATTTTTACAGTCGTAAGTAGTTGTAACAACATATATCTCATCGTTTTTACAGTCGTAAGTTGTAACAATATCTATCTCACTATTTTTTATAGTCGTTAGTTGTAAGAACATCTATCTCACTATTTTTATAGTCGTAAGTTGCTAGAACATATTTCTCACTATTTTTATAGTCATAAGTTGTAACAACATCTATCTTACTTTTTTAGAAAATTGTGACATCTATTTCAATATTTTTACCATACAAAATCTAAAAAGAGACTAGTGCGCAAATACGGATATTCCAGCGTAGGTAAAATTAAGTTACAAGTCAATGTACCACGAAATAATAAATTACCTTTTAAAGTATGTGGGATATAAAAAACCTTATTTCTTACTATTGTAGTAAAATTGTTTATAATGTCAATGTTTTGTCAAACTGAAATTTAATTACTTAAAATTATTATCACTTCGTCTTAATCCTCTACATTCATTGTTGAATTGTATTATAAAAAATAAAAATAAAATACTGATTTTATTTTATCTGTCATTTTCATAATATTGTGTTCGCAAAAACCTAGCTATCAACCACTCTGTAAATTGACATCTCAACACAATACGTCATTATTGTAATTAAATTTAATATTAAAACAATGAAATAAAAAATAGTAAATGTTTCTTCATATTGGAGCCCAGTGGGTTAGTAATTAGTGAAACATTGGTATTAATTATCGACCATTATTAGTGTAGCTACTGTTATATAATTTATTTATATTTTCTGGTTCATATCGATTCCTTAAAGGCCAGTGTTTTTTCTTAAAATTATGTATCGCCTCGGAAGAATATGAATTATTTCTTAACTACAAAACAATGAAACAGGTACATTAAAAATATATAGTACAACTACGGTTTATACTTCTTCTATGCAAGTAAACAATTCACACACTAAAAATAACAAACGTCTTAGGACGTCAAACAAAGGATAATTCGTAAAAGTGTTTTTCAAAATACATAACATAATATGGTGCGAACCCTGAGAACATATCATAAATTGTAAATTATTTTTGGTGACATGTTCTTTCTTCGAGATGTGTGTGGAAGATGAAAACATGTGTGCGGACGAGTTTTAACAGATGTGCGGCCGCATACCCGCACACCTTGTGGGAACATTGCTTCTAGATAAAATAATGATTCATCTGTCTAACAATACATTATTACATTCGTGTATCTATGAACGAATTAAATAAATAAATAAAAATGATAAATTTCACTCGAAATTTGATATAACATTTTTTTTTTGCATTTCTTAATAAACATTTTAAGGCGGGTCAGCAAACGGTTCTGTAAAAATGGGGGAGTAATAAGTGTTCCTTTAACAGTTATTTTTAAAATTTCAGCTTTTTTATCTAGGATAATTTTCTGAAAAGATAATATCATTTCGCCGTCATTAATTCTATTTGCATCGTCATTAAATTTTCCCCTTTAAATCGAATTAAAATTTTCTTTACAAATTGACGCTTTTTACGCAGATTAAAATGTTAATGTCTGCTATAAAACGGAACGTAAAATAAAGACTCGCTAATTTGAGCCCAGGAAAAAAAAAGTCTTAGTTCATTTAACCACTCAAGCAAATTTCATCGCTTTTTTTATGTTTTTATTTAGTTATAAAAATTACGTTTTTTATCTAGTATAAACCTTTACTAACTACTAACAACGTATTATTATGATACTTTTATGGCACACTTTACACTGCATCTAAAATTTATTCGTCATATAGGGTTTTCCAATAAGATGTGTTATTTTGATATTCAATCGTAAAAGATCAATGGTTTCGTTGCTTCTGTAGCACGTAGCGCCGTCTTGTTGAAATTAAATGTTGTCCAGATCAATACCATCCAATTCCGGCCATAAAAATCATTAATCATCTCTTGATAGCGCAATCCATTCATCGTAACTGTTGCTCCAGCCTTATTTTCGAAAAAGTAAGGTCCAATGACTCCGCCGGACCATAAACCGCACCAAACAGTCACACGTTGAGAATAGAGAGGTTTTTCAACAATAACTCTTGGGTTTTCCGAGCCCCAGATGCGACAATTTTGCTTGTTGACGAAGCCACCGAGGTGGAAATGGGCCTCATCTCTCAAGATGATTTGCATTTGATTCACTCAAGTGAATTTTAATAATTTCAATGCATTGTTAAAGCGTGTATTGTTCCATTTTTATTAATGGCGTAGTTTTTAATTGTCAAATGTCAAAAAATGACAGCTTCAAAATAACATCTACGGAAATAGCGGGCTATTCAAAATAACACCTCTTATTGGAAAACCCTTTAGTATTTAGGCAAAACCAAGGAAAAGCAGCAAGGCTTTTAGCTTCTTTAAGGCGAAGCTTAATGCTAAATCACTATTTTGATTAATGTATAACGAATTGGTGCACATTATGAATACAAAAAATATGCTTTAGATAATTTGAATGTTTTACTATAGTTTCGCTTAAGTAGAATCCAAATAAAATAATAAATTACTCAATAAAAAAAAATGTAAGCTACTAAAAAAAATATTTTTTCAATAGAAATTTATGAACGCGTAAAGGAAACAACTTTAAAAAAATACAGTATTATAGCTAAGATTATCTTTGACAGTTTCATTTGTTTAACTTTTTTGCTTTTTTATAAAATTATTTACAAAATTAAAAAAAAAACAGTTTTGTGCTTGAAATCGAACGTTTCAAGACTCCGTTTGTACATAAGGTATACCAAGAATATACACATTTTTAGCTTGTCGCCTCCTATAACATCTGTCGGTAGTTCATGTAAATTCATAAATCCTTTAAAATAGAGATTATTTTGGGTTCAGAACAGATTTGTTTTGTGAACAGTTCATATGGTGCCGTAGAATTCATTGTCATCTTACTCTTCAGGTTAGAAATATGATCTACACTTTATTATTAATTTCAGAGCGCTTCTCCGCCATCACATGGGAAGCTTATGGCGCAGACTACGCCAATCAAGTAACAAAATCATCACTGCCATGGTTGCCTGGATGGAGTCCCCTTCGATGGCCCTCGGGAGACGGGGGATGTGCAAATATCCCCCATAAACTGCTGTTCGCACTCATTTTTGTGTTTATATTTTATCTTTTTTCACTTAAATTCCGCTTTTTTGTGCCTGTCGGAATCACCTATGTTATTACCTACCTTATAATTATTATTATTACTTATTATGTATATTATTTCAAATATGGAATGAATTGCATTGCATTACCCCTGCATACATTCTGGAATAAATAATAATTATTATTATTATAAGAATGCGTATAATAACACCACGCTTTATATTCAAATCCAAAAATTAACCACAGAATAATTAAAATGTTTACTTCTATAAAACCAATGGTGGATAAAATAAATCAAATTCGATAAAATAAATCAGTTCGTGTTTACACTTTGCTCTTGCAAAAAAACTAAAAAAAACCTCCGAATTCGTGTGCAAACAGTATTTATATGGAAAATTTAAGTGCCAAAAAAGTTTATTTGATAAAACAGTAATAAAATAATACTATTCTATCGGATTCTAAACATTTTTATCGAAAGTTTTAAAACAACCTAAGATTGTGTGTTTGTTCTCATTGAAATGTCCATCCCACCGATGCCTGATGAATGCTGCCATCGGCGTAAAAAAAGAATGCTGGACTTGATGACGTCCCCATTACAAAAAAAGGCCTCGGGAATGATTTCTCCAGTGGTTGAAGATGAGGAATCTGACGGAGCATCGGACTATTCCGACGTGTCTGAAAATGAGAGTAAAATCCCAGTGTCCTCAGTCCAGATACTGAACGACACTGAAGCAAGTCTAAGAGCACTCCAAGTTGTCCTTGCTGAAAAGCAGTCAAGAGTCTCAAAGGACCAACAACTGCGGATAAGGGCATATGTATCCGCTGTATTCAGATCAGTTTCACAGCTGTTATTGGAACGAGAGGGCTTCAAAGCTGATCTGGCAACAGTCAATGCCAAATTAATAGTGGCAAAGGGAGAGATCGCGATTGAAAAAGCAGAAAACCAACACAGGTTAGAAAAAATATTGCAGTTGGAGTCGGATCTAGGACCAGTGATGCGTAGAGTAGCCGATGCCACGGAAGCAAGCCTATCGTTTGCCGATATTGTGAAAAATGGCCCACAGAAGATGATACCATCAATCAACCGCTCAGGACTTAACGTTGGGACCCCCAAACCTGCTGTATGCATCTTCCCAAAGCTGGATTCTACAAAAGATAGCGACGATACGAAACAGCTACTAAAAGATACATTACGACCATCAGAACTTGGAATCCGTGTGACGGGCATTAGGAGTATCCGAAACAAAGGCGTTGTAATCCATACTGCAACACAAGAAGATCAGGATAAAATTCTGAAAACCCCATGTCTAGCAAACTCGGACACTCTAAGCGCTCGATTACCAACAAAACGGCTTCCAAGGGTGATCTTCTTCAACGTTCCTCGTGACCTAACGGACGAGTGCTTCCTGAAAAATGCCTTAGCAGGAGCCCAGGACAAAGCAGGCCTAGATTTCGCAGTAAAAAGTTGCAAGCTAAGTCACCTTGCTGGCGCTCGAACTGGATCAACTTGCCACCGGGTCTTCGAGGTTCCTGCCCACATTCGTCACGTGCTGGTGGAGCAGGGGAAAGTCTTTGTGGACTGGAATGTGTGTCGTGTTCGTGACTTCATTGGACTTACAGTGTGCTCCAAGTGCCAAATGATCGGACATTCCTTCAAGTTTTGCAAGGACCAGCAAAGATGTGGACACTGCGCAGGCGAAGGTCACGCCCGGATAAACTGCCCAAAAGCCGCCGCCAAGCCTGTCTGCGCCACCTGTACAAGATTTGGGAAGCCCGCCGCACATCCGACTGGAGACAAGGACTCCTGCCCGGCCTACAAGGCTGCCCTTGCCAAGGACTTTGCAACTATTGATTATGGCGTCTAATTACATTGAAGAAGATGACGAGGTAGATTACGAAAATACTCATAATTTCTGTGATTGGCTAAAGTTTCATAGCAACTACAATATGGAAAATATTAATATTGTTCAGTTGAATGTTAGATCGATTTATAAATACTGGGATACTTTGAATGTCTACCTAAATACTTGTTGGAAGCATATTCATGTGTTAATGTTATGTGAAACGGCTATAACACCGAATCTTGTCTGTCTGTATAATATTCCTGGATTTAATTGTTACAACTATTGCCGAACTAAAAAATCTGGAGGAGGTATATTGCTATATGTTCGAAATGAATTCACATTTCAACAGAAAACAATAGAAACAAATCATTTTGAATGTGTGCTTGGCTCTATGACACTTCCAAACAAGAGTATTTTAAACATCATAGCAATATACCGTCCCCCAACTCTAGCCAACCACAATTTCTTAATGAAATATCTGCCATTCTGCATACTATAAGCCCCAAAGAAAATGTTTTACTTAAAGGAGATATTAATCTAGACTTGTTAAATTGTCAAAACCCTATTATTATGGCATATGAAAATATAATGTCGGATAATTATTTAATCAAATGTATTTGTGACGTAACTAGAGAAGCAGTTTTAGCAGGAAAAGTTACTCGTACTTGTTTAGACCACATATTTGTCCGATTTAACAGTGGATGTAAACAAAGCGATTCTCTTTCCTCATGTGTATGTAATAATATTACTATAGCGGATCACTTTTTAACTGCAGTTAATATTAAATATAGTGCAAGGAAAGAAGCCCCAGAACACGGGGAAAGAATTTCGTTTTTATCGCAAAACAAAATCGACAAAAACATTCATAATTTTAAGTGGCACTCCTTGCTTGAGGAACAAGATTGCAATATATTATATAGTAAAATTAAAAACAACTTTAAGAATTTGTATGAACAGAGTAAAATCGTTATGAATTATAAACCCAAAAAAAGACCTCTGTCAATAAAACCTTGGATAAATTCTAATATCTTAGAAAACATAAAAAAAAAGATTCATTGTACAGAAGGTGGAAGAATTTTCCTAGCAATCAATTCTTTGAATTGGAATATAAAACTTTCAGAAATAAGGTGACAAAAGAAATTATTAAATGTAAGTCTACCTTTTTTAACAATAAATTCAAAAATTATTTTGGAAATACAAAAAAAACTTGGGATGAAATAAATAAATTATTAGGACTCAAGTCCAAAAGTAGTTGTGACGAAATAATCTCGAAATATATGTTAAATACGAATAATGAAGAAACCGTAGCAGATAAGTTTGTTGAATATTTTACAAATAGTGTTAGCTCTATGATACATAAATGTGATTATTTAGTATCGACCGTCAGGCCGAATGAAGTGCAACATAGTATGTACCTACCCAGAGCTACCTGCCAAGAAATCAATATTATTGTTAGCAAATTAAACAATTCAAAGTCACCAGGGATTGACAACATTCGAATGTTTGACATTAAGAAACATATTAATATTTTAGGGCCTGTTATAACACACTTTATAAATTTAATTTTATCGCAAGCAGTAATATCAGATGAACTAAAAAGTAGCATCATTAGGCCAATTTACAAAGGGGGCAAACATACAGATATTCAAAATTATAGGCCAATAAGCATATTGCCAGCCCTAGAAAAAATACTTGAAAAATACATTTCCATAAAACTTAATAAATATCTAGAATCTTTCTCTTTGTTGGATCCCAACCAATATGGATTTCAAAAGAAAAAAAGTACGGAAATGCTGCTTCAGGAATTTTCAAATCACATAAATTATGAATTAAATCTAAAAAAACAAGTGTTGGTTTTATTCATAGATAACTCTAAGGCATTTGATACCATTGATACAAATAAACTAATAGAAACACTGGAGACAATAGGAATTAGAGGAAAGCTGCTAGTTTTATTAAAAAATTTACTAACTGATCGACAAATAAGAGTAAAAATTCTTAAAAAATTCAGCAAAAGAAAATATATCTCAACAGGTGTTGCACAGGGGTCAATTCTAGGGCCAACCCTTTATATTATTTATGTCTCAATTATGAGAAAATTGTTTTCATTCGTTAAACATTTTGTATATGCAGACGATACGGCGCTCGTAATATCGCACGAAGATCTGGTTACTGCAATGAACCTTATGCAACATGATTTTATTGCCCTGCTGAAATGGTCGCATGACGCAGGCCTCTTTATAAATGCCAAAAAAACTAAAATTATGCACATCAGATCTCCACACGCCAGATGTAATGTAATTTCTTCATTATATACACACACATTTGACTGCATACATAAAAATGTTGCACAGCCCTGTTCATGTGAAACCATTGATTTTGTCAAAAGTTATGTATATTTGGGTGTTACTATTGACTGCTACATGAAATGGGATGTACACATTGCTAATGTTTGTAAACGTCTACGAGCTATTGTGGGTAGGATTTATAAAATAAAATATTTCGTGCCTATAAGTACTTTAAAGTTAATCTACCTATCTCTGGCTGAATCCACTATACGTTATGGAATTACTTCTTGGGGACATTCTTGTAAAACTAATATAAGCTATATACAAACATTACAAAACTCCATTATAAAATTGTTAATCCATAAATATGACAATCAACACAGAAGTAACATTAAATTAATATACAAGTCTCTGAATATTTTACCTGTCAGAGGATTATTGTTTTATAATATTGTAAGTCAACATGTTATATTGTCTGATTCATTGTATAGGGAAAGAGTTTGCCATAAACATAACACAAGATTCACTCAAAATGAAGGACTGGTAGTTCCGAAATGTACTAATAAATATGGTGAAAGAACTTTAAACTATATAGTACCCAAAATTTTTAACCTATTACCAATGACAATTAAAAATAATAACATGTATACTGCTAATGTTAGATATAATCTAAGGAAATGGTTATCGGATAATAATGATCTATACTGATGCCCCTGAAATGGAATTCATATTCTTAGAAAATGGAAAAACAATTATTTTGTAATACTCTATTTATGAAACTATTGATGTACTTGTTGATAATACTAATTTGTTCATACATTTATTTTTACTTGCTTATTATATAAGGCTTTTATGCTGCTATTTAAACTTTTCTGCAATGTAACCGATTTATGTAATTATGTACCGTTCAAATTGTATCTTATGAGTGTATAAATGTTGTCTCTATGTCCCTGCTGACAAACTACATAAGTAGTTTAGCGGGTTTAAATGTGAATAAATAAAAAAAAAATAAAAAAAAAATAAATAAATTGCATTCATCTAAATAAATAAAAAAAATTTAACTTCGCGAATTTTTTTTTTATTTTTTTATACCAAATGACAAAAAAGGGAGGTGATAAAAACATTTTCAATACATTTATCTATCAAAGAATCAGTCTATTTACAGGGGAATCCCTCAGACGAACTTCCGGTATTTCACCAAGTCAATAGCTTTTTTCTAGGTTCCTAACCGAACTTAAAAGTAGGGCGTACTAAAGCAATGACGCGTCAATGTCGTTATATATAAATAATGTTAAGAGTTTAATATTTGACTGTTACAAAGGTTCAGTTTCCGTTGAGCCAAATTTGTATCCGCTTTTGAAATATTCCCGGAAAACGGAAAAGTTTTGTTTAGTTTGCGCCAACAGTCAAATTTCCAGCATAAAAATTAGGATATAAAATTATTTTTTTAAAGCGAAGACAAAACGGAAATACATACTACCAGGAGTCGTATGTATTTTTGTAAAACGGTAAACCAACACATTTATTCTTTACATAATATGTGCTATTTTTTTGTATTTTACTTTAATAAACTAAATAATTTCCGTCAGGGCCAATTTCACATTTGGGGATGCTGTGTGGATGTTTTTTTAAGGAGAGGAAGATCTGTAAAGGAAAAGGTACGAGGGAATCTGGGGGTCAGTGTGTCCAGAAGTGACGGTCGTTTGAATTCATCCCTCCCACTGCTGTGGAAGGCAATGGGTCGAAAAAGTCCTACTGTAGAGTAAAGAAAAATAACTAGATAATCCTCACCCCTATGAATCCGAGCACCCCTGCTAAGTCACCAAACGTAGCGAAACTCTTGGGATGACCTATGGCAGAAGTGTCGGATGTCTAATCAATGGTTTCCGGGGCAGCGGTTCTTAAACCCGCCTCCCAATTTGATTATTTGCTTTGCTGATTAATTTTCTTTGTTATCATATACTTTAATCGCTTTATAAACCATAAAAACACATAAATAATTTGGTAACAATGTATCAAATAAGAATAATCCAGTTGTAAATGATATAAAGAAAAAATATATATTTTGGGGTGAAACATCTTTTGGCGCACCTGGGGGGATACAACCGATTTTTACTTAGCAAGCGTGGCAAGACGGGATGACGCTCTTGCACGAAACGTCGCTTCTTTGGCCAGCCTCGTAACTCGTCGGCTCAAACAAGGCTGAATTTTCAATTTTCAGTGACAAAAATATATTTATTTTATGTGAGAAATGCTTGTGAGGAGAGTACCTAAGAAAAATCTTTCAATAAATATCTAATAAGGATTAGTTGGCGTCAGGTGTTTGTAGTATTCCAATACTTTTTGAAATATTTCATATTAAATTATGTGTGTATTTTAAATTGATGAAGTAGGTAAATACGGCATAAAATTGGGATTAAAGTATAACATTACGATAACTTATAAATATGTGGTTATTTTCTCAATCTTTTTTTCTTTCAGAGCGGGATCGCAATACTTGTTTATCAGGACAAGCGCTTGATTTCAAAAGGGAGACATACATTTAACATTTTTTAATATTAGGTACTTATAAGATGTGTTTTCGAACTAGCGAGAATCTGTTATAGAACTTGGTGGATTTTTTTTTTTTTTTTTTTTAAAACAAAAAGGAAAAAATTCCAATATATTTTTTAATACAAATGGTATTTCATTAAACTTGTATTATGTTCATCTTACTTTAAAACTATTATGCAATAAATAATTCTTGATTAAATTAAATATCTGACGCTACAATATGCATATCGAAGACTTTTATAATAGAAAAACTAGGATGAGCATAGTTACCCCGTCAATGAATCACGCGCAACCTCACGAAAAATTACTCAACTTTGAGCGAATGTGCGGATTATTGAGTTGACAAAATAAATTCTTGCATCATTCTTGCAAAGCAGTGTTTTTAATTACCACGGCAGTATACAAGATGTCCAGTTAGCAAACTACCACCCATTGTACTTATTTGAAAATATATTATTTATTAGTTATTTAGTTTTTCTGAATATATTATGTCATTCTGACGTGTGTTTTTTATAATGAGATTAAAATGGTAACGGTACATAGTTTCCAAATAATGGTCAATTATTTTCGCTTTGACATTTTAATCTAAATAGATCATATTACGCATTCGAAAATCACGGATTTGTTTAACGAAGCTATTATTCATAGTAATCGTATTTATTTTAATGAGAAGTGACATTAAATCTGTTTTTCTGGATAATATATAGAATTCACGTTTCACCCTGAAAAGTATTAATCAGGTTTAAACACGTGACCTTAATAAGAAGCTTCATAATAATATTTATGAAACTTCGTAACGTCCCCAATTTATATTAAAAAAAAAATTTGTAAAAAAAGTTCACTTATCGAAAATCCATATACTGTGTAAGAATTTTAACACAGATATTAAAACTATTTATTTAATAAAAAATCTTATTGAACAGATTAAAAATGAGGAACAAATTTTGTAAGTTTTGGAATAACTCAATGAGTAAAACCTCGAATTGTAATATTTAATAATTGAAGACAATATTAGCGATTCTTAAACGAAAAAACCATCACCTTGCCGGGGCACTTCTCTACCAACTGAGCTAATGGAACTATTAAAAATACATACGGACAAGACACTATCTAGACCACACTTAGATCGAGTTCCAATTAAAATTTGCAGTGAGAAAATGAAGATAATGTTTATAGTTCTTATTCAAAATTTGATAAAGTTAAATAAGACAGAAGGAGGAGAATCACATTAGATCAGTTGGTATAGCAGCGCCCCGGCAATGCGAAGGTCCTGGGTTCAAGTCCTAGTCAATTTTTCATTTAAGAATCCCTAATATTGTCTTCAATAATTGAAATTAAAAATATTCGAAGCTGCAGTCTTCATGATTAAAATTAAGAAGCTTGCAATAGTTCTGTTGATCTAGATGCGTAGATCAAATGGACGGAGAAAGAAGTATCCAGGAAGACATTCGACATTCGAAATTTACCACTCGTCTTAGAGCAGACATCATCCAGTGAGGTGGGTAACGTACTTGCATATATATACATATATTACATGTCAATAAACGCCCGGGTTGCCGGCAATGAAATGAATTGTTGAGTAAGGGGTGGTACCTAGAATCAGTGGGATAATAAAGAACGTATGAGACGATCCGTTGAGACATAGTAATTTGGCGGTTCTTCATATATTGATTGTTACGTGAGATAATTTCGTGATGCTACAGCTCACGCAGGAGATTTTTTGCTTGTTCAGAGTGCAGACTTTGTACTATTTCTATAAATAAAATTCAAACACGAACATTGAATTTTACTGTTGAAAATGGCAAAATTCGGTTTAGTGAATGAAGTTAAAATTAAAAATGGTAATTTATCGTTGATAGTCTTCCCTCTTAGACAAAATGGCGGTTTGATAGAAATGAAGAAGCCCTTTAAAAATAAATTATTCAAAGGCTTCTGGAACAAAATGCTAGACATTAATTATTTCAAGTGACCGCTTAAATGTTTTGTTATTTATTTGCAAAACAGAGGTTATATTTACCTGAATTAAATCACTTATTAAGTTTGAACGAATTTTTTCTCCTTCGTCTCGTAGTTTCTCGGATTGAAATTTGGCTTATGCAGCCTTTTTGTCGCTAATTCTTTACACCTTTGAATTAGACATCGGGTTCGATCGGGTTCATCGGGTGAAGTGTGTTTAAGATGCGCCTGCCCACCACCATGTGTGGTGTGCCAGATCGGGACGGACCCTCCACACAGCATCCCAAAAGATGACATAGGCTCTGAAGGAAATTATTTCTCTTAGGGCCTTAATGTAACCAGTGGGGTTAATGTAAAAAAACGATTGCCGAAAGTTCAACATTAAAAAGTTATTTTTATTGATATATTTATCTTGGTTTCGACGAGTGTCTCAAAAATACTTTATTTACGGTGAAAATTATGGCCCAAACTGAAAACAATACTAATTAAACGTTTTTTTATTCATTTTCTTTTATTTATGCATTTATTCTACATACCTTCCGTCTATTATACTGCCTTATCATTATTTTTATTATCTATTATATTACGTTTCAATGATCTAATCAAACATACTAATTTCGATAGTGAGACTGTAAATGATTGTAACTCTGGATCATTAAACACGGATTTGTTTTCAAAATTGAAACTTCGGGTGACTTCAGACAATCGATAAAGTAGGTAATTAAAACAACAACCGATAAATCATATTTTCTAAAAAACGTTAATTTACAGATTTCCAAGAGAGTTGACCCCCCGGACAGTTGATCTCCGGACGGTCGATTCCTCTGCCATTTTATCCCTCAGATACTTGATTCCCTAAAGGATTATTTCTGCTGTACCTCCTGGTAAGTAAGTATGCAGAGAGTATGTAAGGCCGTGTATAAAAAGCCAATATACTTATATCTGCAGGCTTCTTGAGTGGAAATCCACTATTCAAATATTTTTGATAACAATAATCCCATATCCCCGAAGGAGTATGCAGTGAGGATATAATACCGAATGATAAAATACGACATACTCATGCGGCCTTATACCCTTCCTTTCCGAATGAGGACGTACAGTAGAAAAAATCCTTTAGGGGATTAAGTGTTCGATGGATCAACTGACAGAGGGATCAACCGTCATGGAATCGCACTGTTTTGTTAACATGCAATTATCAATTATACCGCTATAATACCACGTGCGCTAGTTATATGAATAAAAAAATATATTAAGGTAAAAACGTAGAATTCACGTATCGTTTTTTTCTCTCTCAGTTGATAAGTATCCATGTCAAAACAAGTAAAAGTAACCTACTTGTTGTAAAGCACAATGTCCGGCCTCCAGATGTGGTCCGAGGGCACGTGCAGCATCTCTACGCCCCCGTACTCCTTGGGGTCCCATTTCAACTTGTAGTCGAACCAGCTCTGCAATAACAAAAATACAAGTCGGTTCATTTAATAATGCCACGTAGCTTATTACGCTCTAGCGGCGTCTAGTGATTTTATGTACTCTTGTAAAATGTGTGGCAAGGTGTTAACATGGAGATATATACTATACAGGTGTTAAGGGACGTACTTGACTTACTTCAACCCGTGATTCCTATTTGGAATAAAAAATGTAAATGAAATATTAGTCTACGTTGACTTTTTCGATTTTAACTAAAAACATTAAAAAATCAGAAGGTATTGGAAAATCAGTTTCTCGGTGATGTGTTCGGCGGTTACTCGGCTAAGTGACCAGTGACGACATGTAGAAGGTTTTTTTTGTTTGAAAAAAAACATAAAAAAGTCGCCGGTTACCAAAATTTCATTCATTTTTTTACTCCATGTTCTCAGGAATCACCGGTTAAATAAGTCAAATACAACCCTTAACACCCTGTATATCCGAAATTCATTTTTGGAGTACCCGACTTGCACTCAAACAAGATTTAATAGATAATATTTTAAAAAACATCAAAATACATGCACATACTCGGAGACAAATTATTATTGCTAATTTAATAATAATCATTTCAAATTATTCGTAATCTAGTTAAAAACGGGATTGCAGGCCCTTAACGAATTGATCGATAGGTTTCCTGATAAACTTTTAGTAAAATAGGAATGTATTATGACGATGTCGGAACACGTGTTCATAAAAATTCCAATATTTTCGTATTTCGTCATTATGTATTATCAAGGCAAATGCAGGTGAATTAACACTTGTTCCGATATATTAGTTATTAAATAAAAGTTTATCTGGACATGGCCTGCATTCCTGTTTTTAACCGGATTACAAATAATTTGAAGAGATTCTTAATAAATCAGCATTAATCATTTTTCTCCGTCTAGAAACATATCTATATAAAGTATCATATATAAAGTATCATATATTTAAAAAATATCCAATACTGCAAGTTTCTCGCCTATATTTTTAGTCGAACGATTTCAGTGTACTTTCACAAATTTCTGATACAACTCATTAATTTATTATTATTCAATGTCATGCCAAATCAATTTTTATGTTGTGTATTTAAGGCCCCGTAGTAAGCGTACAAATATGGTTTTAAAGGGAGATATGTAAATATGAATATTAGTGGAAGCGCGCTAATATTCGAAACCGATAACAATTTAGCGAAAATGGGGAAAATATTTAATAAAACACAACTCATTTAAATACATTTGAAATAGAGCAAAAAATCTCTCGACAAATGCTTTAGTTGTATTTAAAGATATGCTGTGAATACATATAGCATCTTAAATAACTAAAAAAAATCATGTTTATAACATATTAAATAACCGAGAAAAAAATTAGTAATTTTCGGAGCTTACTTTGCTTTTTTTCAATCGAAGGAATTTCATATAATTAACATTTCGGCATAACGAATGTCTAGATATTATCTTTAAAATAACTTTTTTTGGAGTATAAAAACTTATGAAGTTAAAGTGAAACTTTTTATAAATAGGTAAAAATTGGGAATGAGTCAGCCCGTGGGCAGGCCCCGGGAAAGCTACCACATTAGCCAGGTGATTCTTACGCCACTGGCAATAGTCAAATAGCATTTCATTGAATTGACCAATTTTTAGTAGACATCAATAGTATTTCTGACTCAAATTGGTTTAATTCAATCCATTGCTGCATTTTATTATGAAACACATGGAATTTCAGTATTAGGTATATCGCTCGACGTACCACTGGATACTAAAACTGTGATCCACTTCCAAAGCAGAATTGAAAAAGTTCCTAAAACTCATAAATAACTTTTCAAACAAGATAAAGGGAAAACGTTAAGTGTTATGGGACGGCAAAACATAAATCTTCCAATGAAATTTGTAACAAAAGTGCAGCAAGCTTATAATGGGATTGCGCAATCCAAATGCAAATTGATCGAGCCCACTGGGGGTGCAGTGGTAGTCCTGGAGCAGTGATCCGTAACTAAGACCGGCGGGCTCATTTTAAATTACAATTTAAATTTTGCGGTTTATCAAAAAAAAAAACATTTTCATATAAATATTGTTTTTTTAATAAAAAATTGATTGAGTTTGATAAAATATAAAATAGACATAGCGACAAACTTCAGTTTATTTTTAATGTTTTGAATTAGTATAGTTAAAGTGAGACTTGCTTGAATAATAATGTGGATGCATCGTATTTTCTAAGCCGTAAGCGAAATGCACAAATAAATTTACAAATAGACGAAATACCACACGGACTAGTTAGACAAAATTAAAGTTATTTTTACAATAACTCCACATAGGAGGCCCTGAGGAAAATAGTTTCCTTCAGGGCCTATTTCATCTTTTGGGATGCTGTGTGGAGGACATTTTCTATGGAAAGGAACGATAGAAGTTCTGGTAAGGTAAAAGGTATTAAGTCTCTAGGTATGACACTCAGTTATAAGTCTAAGTGATAGGAATAAATTAGTAATAAGTTGTAAAGCGCCCTTGAGCTGATTTTCTCACGAAAACGGCGCTAAACAAATAATCCAATCATTATTATAATTAAGGTTGAGCCAGAATCTAGGGATCAGTGTGTCCAGGAGTGATGGACGTATGAATACATCCCTCCCATTGCAGCGCAAGGCAATGGGTCGAGAGACCGGTTGGAGAGGTTAAAGGGTCTCTTCAAACCAGCCTCTCCCGATCTGATACTCCACGCAGCTGGTGGGCAGGTGCATCCTTAACACACTTGACCCAATGAACCTGGACACACCTGCTAAATCGCCAAAACGTAGCAAACCACTTGGAGTGATCTGTTTCAGAGGTTGTGGTTACCCAATAAATGGTTCCCGAGTCGGCGGTACCCAAACCCACCTTTGAAAAGTTTTGTTAAAAATGTTGTTGATCACTGTTCTAGTGAGTGGTGGCCGCAGAGGGAAGGGGTAGTTCCGGCTGTAAATAAGGGCGGTGCGGCGAATCCCAATCGGTGGAACACTCGTTAGGGCTGCAGATTTGCACTGTGTTTAACAAGCTAGTAGTGTACGCTCGGGAAGTAGTGGACTCGGCCGATTGAGCGCAGGGTGGAAAAAGGATGAATGCAAGGATATCACATTACCGTAATATTTAAATTGGTAAATGGTTTGAAAAAAAAAGGTTTTCAATATAGTTATAGTCGACCAATTAAAGAAAAATTACAATTTATTCTGATTTGCCAGCTCTTAGTATGAACCACTATCATGCGAACTCTGGCGGGATTAAAACCTAGTTTCCAACACGGCCACCATCTTGAACCGGAATAGGAACGTAAAAAAAAGCACGAACATATGAAATGCCAAATGGCGAGATATAACAGGACTTCGCTAAGCTTAGTGAATAAGGTATTTTACGAAATTATTTTTTTCTTATTTAATAACCAAATGTGTAACTTATCCCCGGTGTAGTTTTTATCCTCGGAGTATTCAATTAAGCGGAGAAGATACTAGTACATTAATTGCACGCGGTGCGATGATGAAAGCGCTGGGAAAGGGCTGGTTAACCGGTGAATTGCCAGGAGCCAAAGCATTAACAGGATACCAAATGTTGCCTATTAGATGCGCGGCAATAACTCGCATGGGAATGAAGTTCAGGTAATTGTTTTGTTTATTTTTTTTCTGAAAATAATTTTGTCAATCAATGACAATTTTTATACCTCCCTATTTTAACCATCTGAATGAAACACATTTAACTAACTAACTAATCATTACATCGTTTATTGATCGTTGCCTGTCTTCCCCGGGCGTCCCTGATTTCTGCTACCATTCCTCATTCACGTCATATATTTCCCTACACTCTTTTCTTCATTCATTCACTCTACATTCGCAAACCATACACATAAGCGTCCCTTTCTCAATCTTACTAGTTACGCTTACATCAGCCTTACATTGTTTGCAAATCTCCACATTTTTCATTTCCAATGTCACGTATTTGAGAGTTATTTTATATGTTTTGCTCTAATCACACTAAAAACGACATTGATTTTCTCTTACAAAAAAACGTTGTGTTAATATTGGCGTAACGTAAGAACAGTGACAAACTTGACTTTTTAAAACGGTCTTAAACCAGGCTCGAGGCCGGCTTTACCACACCAACGTTGAACGGGCGTGTCAAAATCTAATTATTAAGACGGTTAGAAATTAAAAATTTTCATGTGGATTATTATCCACGTTACTGTAATCTAAAAATAAATGTGTTTACACGTACAATAAAGAAATACCACGTGGTCGTGTTTCATGATCCAAATATTTGCCCGATCGAGGCTTAAATTTCCAATTCAAATCTGTGTTTACGAAATTCAAATGGGGTGGAGATTTACGATGCCAGGCGACTGTGAGTGAGACAGAGCGCTGGGCTATTGGGCTAAATGAAACAATTGTTTCCATTAAAATTAATTAAATTTTGAAAAAAAAATTATCTGATTAATTTGAGTAATTCGTTTAACATAATATATACATACAGTCTGGCGGCACGTTCCAGAGTAAAAGATACTATCAGTATCGCCCTGGTGTAAAACCACCATTCAGAATTGAAACGTTGCTTGAAATGGCTTTAGCCAGTTGACCAGATCTCAATAGCCAGGTACTTCCCCACCTTCCTCTTACCCATCTACTTCCCCGCCCTAGTGCCTTCAGCCTGACAACGTACCCCAACTGGGTATGCCATAGTCTATGTGGCTCCAGACGGTTGGGAGAAGTTTAATTTAAAATAGGTAACTTAAATAATTCTATATTAAATGAAAAAATACACATTGTAATTCACCACTTTATTGAATGAATAAATAACATCCTACCAGGTTTCGCTTAGCTCAAGCTTCGGCTTCAAGCATTAGGTAAACTATGGCTTCAAGCCATATTTAATTTGTTCTGTTACCCTCCGCTGAAGCTGGTTTCCCCTCTCCACCTACCTCTCCTATAATTATTTGTCTCCCTCAATTTCTAGTTGTATATCTGCTGAAAAACTGCCTTGGCCATTTAACGGGTGCTTTTAATGAAGAAAAATTGTTAAAAAATCTTTTTCTGTCACCTATAAGATATCTTCCTCTCTATTAGTCTCTTTCTCACATTGTCTTATTTCTTACATATATATGGGTGTGTCTGCGAGTAATTATGAACACTTATATAAAAGCCCTGATGATGCTGGAGATCCTAGTTGGCTGTCATTTATTGATTTAATGAGAGTGGTTTATCACAATGTTAGTTGTTTTTCATTTATTAATTTAATGAGAGTGGCATATCACAATGTTAGTTATTTTTCATTTATTAATTTAATGAGAATGGTATATCACAATGTTAGTTGTTTTTCATTTATTAATTTAATGAGAGTGGTATATCACAATGTTAGTTGTTTTTCATTTATTAATTTAATGAGAGTGGTATAACACAATGTTAGTTGTTTTTCATTTATTAATTTAATGAGAGTGGCATATCACAATGTTAGTTATTTTTCATTTATTAATTTAATGAGAATGGTATATCACAATGTTAGTTGTTTTTCATTTATTAATTTAATGAGAGTGGTATATCACAATGTTAGTTGTTTTTCATTTATTAATTTAATGAGAGTGGTATAACACAGTGTTAGTTGTTTTTCATTTATTAATTTAATGAGAGTGGTATATCACAATAGTAGTTGTTTTTCATTTAATATATTAAAATGTCACACCCCAAAGTATTGAATTTATTTTAAAGTCACACCTCAAAGCATTTGCTTCTTTCGAAGAAAACTTATTCATTCGTGTACTACCATCTACGTAATTCTGCTACCGTCCCTTTTCATCCGACATTTGAATTTTAAATAGCCCGTACTCATTGCTGTTCATACTGGAACTAGCTTTCACACGGACGAACATTTGAAATGATTTTATTTAGTTTATGGTAGAATCCCGGTAGAATAAATTAAGAGAGTTTTCTGTAGTCTCATGGAATCCTATGAATTCTGTGCTATTTGAACATGGTTTAATGAAATCTGCATTTCGGTTAACAAAAAATAATTTTATTTCAGTAAATAAAATTTACCAGTAGTCAAAAATTTACATATGTGAATCTTTTCATAATCGTATTTTGTTTTTATTTTTCACTGTACTCTGGTTAGTTTCCTTCATCTTTAGCCGACGTTCCAAGACATCTGTCATCGGCTAAATAGGTAGGAAGTGCAACACGGTATAATAAGCCAAAAATAATCATAGTAATACCTACTTTTAGCCGGAAAAATCTCAAATCTTATCATTTTCAAAATAATATTCGATTTAAGTTTTACAAGTTTAAGTGATAACCAAAGGTGATTTTATTTATTTAAACACAACAGAGTTCAAATAATATGAGGATCAAAACGAAATTTTAATAAGGTCACTGCAAGAGGCTTAAGAATATGAATGTACAAAACTTAAACAAGTATTACAACCTCAACCTAACGTAGTATATTCTGTTTGGCTCTATAAACCACGTTTTCAAATATTTCCCAAGGTTCCATTCCAAGGCGATATTGGACTTTCATACTGCATGTTAAAGCACCTTGATCCGAATGCGTCGCGACGTCAACGACGATTTGCGCCGGATATCTGTGCCGACGTCGCGGCGCTCTGCGGCTGACCATTCAATCGAAAAGTGGCGCCCATTTTTCTGTTTTTTTTTAAAGTACATTTACAGTATTATTATCAATAATAAACATACATTAATCATAGTTAAATAATAATACGATTTATGTTCAATTGAAAATATCTACATCAGGGGACAAGGAGTTGGCCTATGGTTTTAACATCCAAACCGATGAAAATAAAACAAACAGGGTGCAATTGTAACAGTCAGTTCAGCCAAGACGCCAAAGAGCCAAGGCGCTGATAATACCCAACACCTACCGCGCCTTTGAGGATTTTACTAGCGCCAAGCGCCGTCTTGTTCAGGGCCGGCCCTGAATACAGATGTTCACCTAAAAAAGTACTCATTGTTTCCACATAGGTATAGAGCAACATAATAACAATTTATTAACAACACCTTACAAGATTATTATAATTTTTTAATGGATTACTTTAACATATTTTCTAGTTGGTTTGAATTATTTTAGGCCTTAAAGAGTTATTTCTATTAATAAGGAATAAATATAAAGATATCATTAAAAAATATGTTCATGAATTAAAGAACGAGTATGACCATCGAAAA
Source organism: Hesperophylax magnus (assembly GCA_026573805.1). NCBI lineage: Eukaryota > Metazoa > Arthropoda > Insecta > Trichoptera > Limnephilidae > Hesperophylax > Hesperophylax magnus. Next base: position 6,326,264 of record JAIUSX010000014.1, read on the forward strand.
GCAAAGTATCACATTTTTTGTGTTTTTTGTGGTGAGTATAAACATTGCAACTAGAGAAAAAAATCACAAACTTCATAGTAATTAATTATAAAACGCACAAAAAAATCATGTTAACAACATCTATTTTCGACTTAGTTGCGCCATTTCTTGTGCCGGCTAGTAACCAATTTGAAAGATTTTATTATTTTTTTTTGTTTTGTTTGACTGACGATTGAACCATCCTTCACCGTGACTGGCTCTTAAACTGCTGTGAGCTTTTAAAACTTAAAAACATATAATTTCTTTGACTGAGGATTAAACATTCCTCCCCAGGGACTGGAGTCAATCGCTTTAACAACCGCGCCCGGTCCCGATTGGGCAGGACCGACATTTATTTCGTATATTTATTAAGTATAGTACCTAAATTCCATCAAGTTTCTAGAATGTTTTGTCATCAACAACGAGTGTATCAGCCGAGTTTCAGCTCAATCGACTGTCGGAAAGTTGGTTAATTTCCTCTTCTAAGATTTGCATCCAAAAGAGAAATTCAAATAAATGTATTAAAAAAAAAACAATATTATATTTATTAAAGAAGACAATATTTGATAATAAATGGAAGTTATACATATTTAATACCTAGATGTGTTTCATGGAGTCACTTATTGAATCTTCGGGAATCTACGAGTTTCCACGATGCGTGATGAATTAACCACTCGAGTCCTCGCTACAATAACTGGAATATGAGTTGAGTGCGTTCGAGTTGATGATATAGAACTGATTACAGTGCTATGGAGCCAATGAGTTCACCTATATTTTACCGTTTATTCTATATTTTTAGGATTTATAAAAAAATATTAAAAATCATAAATGCGCGAATTCTGCTTGACAAAAACGTCATATTATGGCATGCGATCACTCAACACGTTTTGGAAAATCGGCATAATATGCCGAAAATCACTCGAGTGGTTAAATAGAAACTTTTACAATATATATTTTTTTTCCTTTTGTCCATTTTTTATAACTATAAATTGTATTACCAAGAGTTAATAAACCATTAAATAACAATGAATCTACAAACAATATAAGAATACAAAGATGAAATTATATTTTAAATCTAAACCTTTAGATTGCACTGCGGTGTAAGTGCCAGCAGTATTGCGCCGAAATGGCACTTTATGTCGATATTGAAATCGTGAAAACCGGAAGCTCAGTACAAGAGAAACAATTTCAATTTTGTACCTCCTATGTATTCATACCCATACATACATTTATGAAAATGAACGGACTCGTAAACTTTCGCTTTATGGTGCGAACATTTTTTATTTGTTTGGGACCAACTGTACACTTGGTTTCTGCCAAAACTTGTCGACGTTAAGTTACAAGGATTGGTCATCATTTTCGTTACCAGATTAAATGTTAAAAAGTGTTAGTATTAATTGGACAATTTATGGCTATCCTACTGCAACGGTTTTATTTATCGGGAACCAAAAACAATATTTAATATAATAGTTTTAAAATTTTCAATAAACTCCTTTTAAATGTTAAGGAAGCTAAAAGCCTTGCAATTTTTCGTGGGTTATGTCTCGATGTTATGATGTCAAAATTTGAGTATATAGGAAATTGAATATTAATATTGTTATTTTAGATTTGATATACACTAGATATAAAATATTATAAATTTATAGCTAAGTAAAATGTATTATTATAAGCAATTATTTATTAGCCTGAAACACAAATATAAATTGAGAAAATCTTTTGAGAATAAATAAATGCTGCCGACGGGAATTGAGCCCGCACGCTTCTGATTGCTGGTCAGGTGCATTAAGTCACTGTGCTACATCGATATACAACAATAAGCAATAATTTTTAATTAAATAATTTATTGAATTATTTTGACGGTAAAAGATAAGCCGACGTAGCACGGTGGCTTAGTATAGTAGGAACCAGGGGGTCAATGTTTCCAGGAGTGACGAACGTATCTTTGCATCCCTGCTAAGTCACCAATCTTAGTAAACCACTTTGGGTAACTTATGGCATAGGTGTTGTTTATCTTGGGCATATATACACATTTTTATTTTAAATTTGTAATTCGGTTTCAGCCCTAACTTATCGACGTTATCAAGTCACAAGCAATTGTCGGCTCTTTTCAACCGTCATCAAAAGTACGCTCTCAATAATCAAAAGAATTAATCAGGACGTAAATGTGGACACAAAATGTCTAGCTTTATCAGAGCCTAACGGAAGGTACTACTTAAAGTATCCGAATCAGACATGAAATGAAAACCGCCTAACCGTCAGGCGGTTTTCAACTTGATAAGGTTTCTACGGTTTCCTGGATTACTAGGCAAATGCAGACAAAGCCAAATAAAGGCCGCAGATGATCATTCGGTCAGTTATTATACTATACAAAACGTTACGTATATAACGTCCTCCACGCTAGAAGTTCACTCGTGTTGTAAAAAACTTTTTACGAGGGTGAGTTAGATTTTAACAAGCAAGATTTAAAAATAGTAAACAATTTTAAAAAAAATAGTACAACAATGTAAGCAAGTTACAACATAAATAAAAAAATTGTATTACAAAATAATGAAAAAGAAATGTATGTAAATATTTATTTTATTGATTAATTTTATTTTAGCCATTTGTACATCCAAGTTTACAAATGTATAATTTATTATTATTTATATAGATACATTAGTATATATTTATTACACTTTCTTTTAGTTAATACTGCTCCTACAATCCACCTTGCATCTATCAATTATTTCAGACTATAGTTTCCGGCAGCGCATGATAATATTGTATTCTTTTGTATAGTAACTTTTTATTGTCTTTTTTTTGTAACTCAATTTCATTGCATGTTCTTGTATTATGTCTGTGAATGTCTTTGTTATATTTCATTTTGTTTGGAAAGTACTTTTGTAATAGGTCGTTTATTATTTTATGTAAATAGTATAAACTCATGTCGCTATCCGCGTCTGTCTGTTTGTGCGCTTAGTTCATCCAAACTAGGCAACGGATTCTGATAGGATTTACACTATCATTGAGAAAATTTCTTCTGGAATGTGTATATATATTATATAACATAAATTTTAATATTTATAATTTTGTAGGAATTGAATTGTTAAGCTCAATGGCACGGTATCTGTGAAAAAAAAAGTGTTTAAATTTTGAGGTTTTAAATGTATTTATTATTGTAGAGTAGAAGTAGTATATGTTGTGAATTTAATTTTATAAACGCCGGTCAATAAATAATATGTTTCCTCAAAAATATAAGACCAAACTCTAATCAAAATCTTCAAAGAGAAACAAAAAGTACACACAAAATGGAAACCCGACAACTATCTGGTTTATTGATAAATTGAACGGAATCTTATACGTATTATCGTTTGAATACATGTTTACGACTGACAATCAAAAGAACACTAAAACCGACTCCAAAAAAGCGTACCCTATTTTCAAAGAAATTCTATAGCTTTTTCTATATATTTAAAGCTTAACAAATTGTGAATTGGGTTCCATAAAGCTCCCATTCGCAGGACAATCACGTTCCGCACTCGCAGTCATGTTTGTTTTGCAACCCTTTTTTATACCGGCTAAGGCTTTATTTCACGGCATTTCGCAACATTTTTAATGATCCTGTTCCCCCCTTTTTTAATCCGACACACCATTGCTTATATGACACACCATTGTTTTTATCAAACAACTGAAACAAAATGGCGTTGAGAGTCAAATGCCAAAAAACCAGCCCGATTCAAGCATTTCCATCACGATGATTTTACAAACTTGTTTAATTTATTCACCGTTCATCCCATATTTTTAGATAATATAAATTAATAATTATTAATTATTAAAACAGTTTTGAAAACTTGACATAATATGTCGAAAATTGCTCAAGTGCATATGAAATGCTTATAATTAATAGAAATTGGTTGGTTAAAAGTGAATGAATGAATGTTTGTGTAATGTATTGGTCCGACGTGACGTCGCAACACTGTCACTCTCGCTGACTGAATGTTTTTATTTAATATGAATGTTGCAGTCGCATTAGTCTAAAGATAATATTTTCACTCATTCTCAACTATTGTGACTCTAAGAAATAAATAACTTGAGTACCTACGTGCGGTAAAATACATATTAAAGTGGAAATATAAACAAATGGCGAACTTTTTGAAGTGAAACTTCTTTACGCGCCACATGCAATTTCGAGGAACGGAGTAAAACCGACTCATGACCGTCACGAAAAACCGTGATCATTTCGCTATAGGAGCCTAGCTAATATTATATACCTAGTTTAGGTCACCCTCCAAACTCAGCTTCGCGGCCTAGAGGCAGAGCGTCCGACTCTCGTCGTGAAGAACCGAGGTTCGATCCCCGCTTAAACTATTTTTTTTTTCTTTTTGTGATTTTTTTAATACAAGGAAAAGTGATAAAATGCTGTCGTGCTGCGACTTTTAGATATTTTGACTATATGATATTTTGGTCGAATACGTAATAACCGCGGTCTAGAGGCAGAGCGTTCGACACTCGTTATGCAGGACCCGGGTTCGAATCCCATATTTTTATAATTTTTAATTTGTTTTTTATCAACGATTTGTAATAATGTAGTCAAAAATTACATAAATTTGTTAATTTAAAAATTTTTAAAATTACTAATCAAGGCCCTATATGATATTAATTAATTATTTTTATTACTTTACTTTACGGTACCTATATGATATTTTGGTCGAAATATAGCTTACAAATCGAGCCGGTAGAGTCGCTCGGTATTTTGAATAATTATTTTTATTTATCAACGATTTGTAATAATGTAGTAAAAAATTACATAAATTTGTTAAATTACCTTTACTTTAATTTGCGAGAGATACCTCTCCTCGCGGTCTACAGGCAGAGCGTTCGACACTCGTTATGCAGGACCCGGGTTCGAATCCCATATTTTTATAACTTTTAATTTTTTTATCACATGCTACTTATAAATATGTCAATAGACAGAAAAAAAGAGAGAATGAAATGAAAAGAGAGAGAGAAGAATACTAAAAGTTTCACTTCCGTCGTGCGTAGGCTTGCCACACACTGTATTTTTTTTATCACAGAAAGCAAACACTATGATAATGGAGGTAACGTCTATAATAAATAGTATTGCAACATCAAGGTCGAGGTCCAGTTTATTCCTACTGCCTGTTAAGAAGCAATAAGTGCTCATTGTACCTATCACAATAAAATCCAAGTGTATTATTGAGCTGGAGTTTTATTTAAATAGAAAAATGATTATGTGTACGAGTACCAAAAGCATCATTGTGTATTTATTTCGAAGCCTTCTTCAAAACTCGTATTTTACAAACGGTATCAACAAAAAATAGTTAAAAATGCTAAAATCGTACCGTTATTTTTGTAATGCATATAATTATTCATTTCCGCCACTCGTTTCCGAACAATTAGATCTGGAATTCCATTCAGCGGTTATTATCGTGTGTCACTGTTGGAAAACCGGCGTGACAATGTTTTATTTTACTCTCCTTTCTAATGCCTGGTTCGCACAATACATTGTATGATGATCAACTATCTGTTGAATGGTAGTTGATATAAAATTTAATTTTGCCGGCATTCTACCAAAATATGACGCTAGTTACAAATTCATTACTTGCCCCATTCTTCATGATTAACTAACCTAACTAATAACAACTCTCCCGAATATATTATGAGGGTAAATTTTCCTATCCATCCAATAATGGGAACTTGCTTCATTTGAATGATGGGTGTTGCGAAAGCTCTTAAAATTGCAATCTAGGGTCGCGAGTTTTGTTCTTGGTGACAAAATGAATGGAAAGATATAAAAAGGTACGGAAAGGGTACTGAATGGAAGATGCCATCTGAATATCGAAAAAGCATAATTTATTGATGGTATCCTCTTTGTTCCTTCAGATATACAAAAAACTCCACGCAAAATGCTTCACTTTGCGCGCCACGCGGATTTGAATTTGTAACTTGTTATTTGTTGTACGGTAGAAAAGCTACTGCCCGGGAGCTTTACTTCTCCTGGTCACAAAAGGATCAGACAGGTGTGAGAGGAAGGTATGGATTAAACTAAAATCGTAAACACAATAATTGGATATGCCCGAATAATGGGGGAATCCTTAAAATCCCTACCCACCACTTTAAATGATCCTCCCATTCCTTCACAGCGCAAGCACCAAGCCCTTTTAAGAAGCATTTTCTGTTCCTAACATGATACCTTGAGGCTTAGATTTCATCCACCATAATTCCAATACTTTACATTTTCAAAACATGTTATTTTCAAGCGTATTAATTTCGTTTATCTTTGATGATGTGGGTTAGCTGTTTCTGCGTAAATTATCACTGCATGATTTTTTTAACGTTCAATAAATTGTTTTGTATTTAAGTATCATTTCAAAATTGGAACTGATTGTTCAGACAAGCGATAAAATTTGTACGTAATTGTTATTAGAAAATTAATTTTCCTTAAACGTTTATTGTGACGAAACAATTTTTCAAAAAATGACGATCATTTGATATGACGATATTATTTGTTTTTGAAATGCAATAATCCTGGCCCTAATATTTTATAAATATTTTTAGCTTGAATTTTATACTAATGCAATAATGTTTGGGGTTAAAATTTAAAAAAACTTTACCAATTTTGCAATTACATTATCCCGTAATTTTTCACAGGTCTGCGCTAGTTTTTAAATGTACTGATCATTTACTTCTATTTTTAAATTTATGAAAAAAAAACACTATAACATAATATAAAATCCATGAATGGTAATTAAAATAAAATAAAATAACGAATAGTGTGAACTAGACTTATTCATAGATATTCATTTTTTTATAATATATAATATAGCACGATGGCGCGGCGGCGCATTTTGCATATCAGGTCGGAAAATGCCACGACGAAAAGCCATAATAAATGTCACGGCTAAAAGCCATAATAAATAATGTCGCAGCGCCGTGATAAAGTCCGGATTATCTCTACTCCCGGCATCACACCGCCATCATTTGTTGACTTTTCCCCAATATCAGGTGCCAGACGAAGAGGCAGATAAAAGTCGTTTTACAGGAGAGTATTATTTGGAACTTTTGATAAGAAGATACAGAAATGCAGTTTTCTGCTTTATCGACAACATGGACTCTGCTGTATATTTTTGTATCGTGTTTAAGGAAGGTTTTTTATACACAGAAACAGTTTGTCGACATGTTGTACATTAATATTTTTTCTCTGAGTGCTATTACAGCTCCTACTTGAGTGTAGTGTATTTTTTTTATTTTTTTTTTATTTTAACTCCACACGGGAGGCCCTGAAGAAAATAATTTCCTTGAGAGCCTATGTCATCTTTGGGGATGCTGTGTGGGGGGTCTTTTTATGGAGAGGAAGGAGTGAACATGGGTCTTGAAGAGTCCCAAGATGTAGGAGGGAGGAAACACAGAGGCCGGCAGTTCGTTCCACAGCCGAGCTGTTGAACCTAAGAACGAATCGTAGAAGCGACCCGTTCTCATGTGACAAATGTCAACCGTGTACAAATGTTGGCGCGCGTTTGGCGTGTATCCCGACTACGCGCCGATGCCAAAGGGATCAGTGACGCTAGTTCCTCAGAGCATCTTCCATTGTAATACCGATAGAACAAGGACAGCATACCTACCTGACGCCTGTGCTCTAAAGATTGCAGTCCGTTTGTTAAGATTGGGGAATCTATCACACGGACCGCCCGTTTCTGCACAGAGTCGAGGGTTTTTTTCAGGTATTTTGGGGCTCCGGACCAGAGATGGCTGCCAAATTCGACAGTAGGGCGCACTTGCGATTTGTACAGGGTCAGCAGTTGTGTACTATTAAAGTATCTGCGGGCCCTGTACAGTACGCCCAGCTTCTGAGAGGCCAACTTTACTCTGGCTTCGATGGAGCCCCCGTACCTTTGCTGGTCACTTATAGTTACACCAAGCATATTAATGGAAGGCCTGTTCGGAAGATTGCTTCCGTTGAAGGAGACTAGATTATCATTTGGATCCCTTTTAGACGTAATCAGACAGGATTGGGTCTTTGAAACATTAAATTCGACGAGATTATTTTTACCCCACGAGGAAATACTCTCTAGATAACCGTCCATTCTCTGCTTCAAAGCCCTCCGAGCCGTTGGAGTTTGTGTGCCCTTTGGGGGCCTGTCAAACAAAAAGCTATCATGAACTGTACTGTCATCCGCGTAGCAATGAATCGGTGCACATGTCAAAAGGTCATTGATGTGCAATAAAAACAAAGTCGGAGACAGAACCGATCCCTGTGGGACGCCAGCATTTATAGAGTGCGAGGAAGAGATGAAACCGTCAGCAACCGCCTGAATCGACCTATCCCTTAAAAAGTCAGCAATCCACGTACACAGGTATGCGGGAAGTCCGTAAGAAGGCAATTTGTTGACAAGTCCTCGGTGCCAGACCCGGTCAAAGGCCTTGGATATGTCTAGTGCGACCGTTTGGGTCTCATCGTGACGTTCCAGGCACCGCCCCCAAACATGCGTCACATACGCGAGCGCATATTACACACGTTGTCAGATTAAAATGTTATTTAATTTTGCCTCTTCAATTTGATAGTTTAGCAAATATTTCATTTTTCAGTATGTATTACACACGTTGTCAAATTAAAATGTTGTTTAGTATTGTCTCTTCAATTTGATAGTTTAGCAATAGTTTCATTTAAAAAATTTCCACAAGGAAGGTAGGCTTTATATTTTTAAATTGCGATGGCTACAGATGCTTAAATAAGTTTCTTCTCAACCACGCGAAAGCTTTTATACTTAGTAATATTCGTCTTAATATCTACACAATTGTTTATGTCATTATTGGTTCATAAATTTTGATCCTTCCATTCAAACATCGTTCAATTTACCATTACCATTCACAATATTATCAATGCCTTTCTTTCAGATAGAAAGCACGCTGGGTTATTTATTTCTAAAGAGATAAGTAAGGGACAAAGAAGTCGGGGCCTTTCAGGGAAGATATGAAATGATGAAGTGAAAAAATATTGGGTCGGGTCATTTCAAGAGACGAAATAAAATAATAATGTGAGAATGGAAGAAGCATGAATGGAGATATTTCTTTGATCGCAATATCTCTGCCTACCCCCTTGGAGAGAAAGGACGATTTGGTAAGTAAATTGAGTTGCTCTTACCTGTTCCACCCATAAGTTCGTTGTCATTATTTGGTTCTTCAAGTTCTGTAACAAAGAAAAACAAATATTAGAAAAATATTGTAATGAGTCCGTTGGATCTCTACTTTTGTATGCGATTTTTATTTTTTTGTTTTATTACATTCTTTTACGGTAAAGTTATTACAACTTTTTACGTTAAGGTTATCACAATGTTTTACAAACATTTGGATTGAGGTTATCAAATTTTTTTAGGTTAAAGTTATCACATTTTTTACGTTATTTTTATGTTACGGTTATTACAATTTTTTACGTTAAGGTTATTGCAATTGTTTTCGTTAAGTTTATTACAATTTTTAAATTAAGGTCATTACATTTTGTATATTTTTATGTAAGGGTAATTACAATTGTTTACGTTAAGTTTTTTACATTTTTTATGTATTCAACGGGAGCGTACACTTGAAAAAAAATAATAGTACCACAATATTTATTATTTTATTGGAATTAAGGATAACAACATATGTAGTCAATATGGTGACATCGTGATTATGATATTAAAAGAAAAACATATTTATTTAATAGAAAAAATATGTTTTACTATATTTTTAGGGAAATCAACAGTTTACAGTGTGGTTAGATTATAAATGTGCAATCTTCTGCACTGAGAAACGAATTATAGATTTTATTTTAAGCAATAATTATTAGCCCGAAACATCTATATAAATTTAAAAAATCTTCCGAGAAAAAATACATACCGCCGTCGGCAATTGAACTCGCAGCTTTCTAATTATTACTTAAGGCGATGCCCTACATCGTGTAATATTTTAAATTGAGCCGCTATCAATAATAACCCTTACGTAGATGGCGATAAGGTTTAAATTCCCGCTTAACACCATCCGCCTGTTTTGATTTATGCAAGAAAAAAACATGGCCAAAAAGTGCCTTTTATTTTATTATGTGGATGTTCAGGCATAAATATTTAATTTGTTTTCGATCATTTTATAAATAACTTAATTTGCCACATTATAATAAAATCATAACCGAAATGGCTTCGTAAGTAGGAAATTTTGAACTTTAAAGCAGTTTTCATAGGCCTTTACATTATTTTTTTGTGGGCTTATAAAAAGACTTATTTAAAAAATACTCGATTATTTCAAAGGCTAAGATGTATTCTAAAACAATAAACATTTCTAGGCGACCAAATTTTCAAACCAAAAACACATGATTTTGCATTACTACGTATGGCATCGCCTTAAAAATAACACGTTACCCTTTGTGCTATGCATATAAAAATCTTGTTGTATTCTTGTTATATATTAGTTTATCACTAAAAATAATAATTATAAATTTCCTCGTTATACTAATACATTATATATTTAACGATTAAACAGTATATTTATAACAATTAATAGATATACATAAATATACAATTATAACAAGAGTTACCCCATAATAAATGTTTACATTATATTGTGTAGTTTTATGCATTAAATTGTAATAGAGGGATTATAGATGTTAAATAAAATAATAGGGAAATATTAGTAGTATTTTTTGTTAATGATTTCTTTAAAATGTTTTTTGACAGAGCTCAATATTTTTATTTTATCATTAATGCTTCTGATTTCTTCAGCAAATTTACTCTAGAACATTTTCATTGATGATTTTTAATGGTGTTGGGTAAGGGAGTGTTTTTTTAAATTTTTATTTGGTACAATATTTTTACATTTCAAAGTTTTCCAGTAATGTTGGCCTCACTGGGTGGCTTGCCCATGCTGAGGCCTTCATTTTATAATATGAAAATATAATCTAAATACAATCTACAATATAAGATAAAATAATACATTTAATATATAATCTTGTGTGTTTGTGAGTGATGTGTGTTTATATTGGTTTTGTGTGTTACGTGTAGATTTTATTTTTATTTTATGCTAAGACATTTTGGTAATATTGTCTTTTTTGTTCTTTAATCCATTTTATAATTTTGTGTGTGAATTTATGTTTATTTTCCTCAATTTTAATTTCAATTTTTAGACTGTTGACAGCTTTTATAGCATGGTATTGGTAGTGTCTTTGTCCAAAGGTTGAATTTATTGTCGGAGTTTTTATGTTTTCTTTGTACGCTTGTCTAACTAGTCTGTTACTGTTATTTTGTGTATGTGGAAAATTATTTTTTTTGTCAAAAATGTAGTTTAGTAGTGTTTTAACGTATAATTGGCGTATATCTAGTACGTCACAGCTGTTGAATATTTGGTCTGTATCAGTCAGTCTATGTTTTTTTAGTATTACCTTTAAGATCGTTTTCTGTGCGGTTTCTATGTAATTGATAGCCGAGTTTGTTGCTCCTCCCCAAGCAATAATTCCATATTCTATTATTGATTGGCAAAGTGCAAAATATATTGTTTTCAATTGTTTTATTTTATATATGTTTCTTATGTTAGGAAAATGAGTATTGTTTTGAGAAGTTTATTTGTGATTTGTTTGATGTGAGGTATCCATCTGAGGTTATGGTCAATTACGATTCCTAGATACTTTATTTGTTCTGTTTTTTCTAGAGGAGGGCAATCGCAGATGTTGGTGTTTAAGCATTCGTGTATTTTGATTGTGTTTTCGTTGTTTTTTGGCTGTCCCGTGCTATTTATATTGTATGTTGTGAATTTTGTCTTTGATATGTTAAGTGTAAGTATGTTTGAGTCTAGCCATGTTTTCACTTGCTAGATTCCCAAATTTGCTATGTTATATACATTATTCCAATCCTTAGATTTGAAGAGTAAAACTGTGTCGTCAGCATAGCTAACTATTTCACCGTCAATTTTCATGCTGCATAGTTCATTTATGTAAATAGTAAAAAGAACGGGCCCTAGTATGCTACCTTGTGGAACTCCATATGTAATTGGCAGTGGTTTACTATTATGGTTGTTAATTTTGACTTGTTGTGTTCTGTTACTCATATGACGGCCGGCATAGTCCAGTAGGTAACGAATTGGACTGCCATTCCGAAGGTCGCGGGTTCGAACCCGGCGTGCGCAAATAAATTTTATTTGATTAATTTGTGTTATTTCACAATTAATTAATTAAAATAATATATAGTATATTTGCGGCACGTTCCAGAGTGGAAGATACTACCAGTATCGCCCTGGTGTAAGACCACCATTCAGAATTGAAACGTTGCTCCAAATGGCTTTAGCCGTGTTTAGTGACTAGATCTGAATAGCCAGGTACTTCCCCACCTTCCTCTTTCCTTTCCCCACTTACCTTCAGCCTCACAACATCCCCCAATTGGGGATGCCATAGTCTCACTGGCTCCAGACGGGAGCAGTTGGGACTTTTGTGAGGTATTCACTATAAAAAAAAAATAAAAATAAATCTTTTTAATAGTTGGAGTTACTTGCCTTTGATACCCATGTTTACTAATTTTTTAAAAAGTGAATTGTGGCAGATTGAGTCAAAGGCTTTAGCTAAATCTAGATATATCGCTATGCATTTGTACCCTTGATCTAAGTTGCTATGTATATAATCTATTGTACATGCCAAAGCTTCTTTTGTGCCTATTTTTTCTCTAAATCCATATTGGTTATCTGAGATTAATTTGTTTTCTTCTAGGTATTTTACAATTTGGTTTTTTAATACTCTTTCGAAAATCTTTGAAAGCGAGTTTAACAGAGTGATTGGTCTATAGTTAGTTATTTCCATTTTATCTTCGGATTTATAAATGGGGATCACTAGTCCTTTTTTAAGAGTACTAGGAAAGCAGGAGTGTATTATACTAAGGTTGATTAAGTGTGTTATAGGTTTTAAAATTTCATTTTTTAATATCTTAATGCAATCCGTTGTTATCTCATCTAATCCAGGAGCAATTCGGTTTTTTAATGTGTTTATTATTTTGTCAATTTCCTCTTCCGAAGTTGTTTTTATTGTAAATCTGTTTAGTTTAGGGTTTGCAAATACAGGGTGTCCGGGGGTAAAGTTTGCTAACGTCGGGAGGTAATTCTACACGATGGTGGAAGTAAAAAAGATAAATAACTTTTTCGAAATTCCAATATTGATTTTCCTATACAATAATATTTTTCCATAGAAGAATAATTATTTTCCAATACGAACAATTCAACTATTTTACATAAAAAACTACCTTAAATCATTGGAATTTCGAAAAGCACTTTTTCATACTATCACCCCCGAAGTTAGCGAACTTCAATAATAATATTTGGATGATTTCTATGGCGCCGTTTTTGTGCAAAACCTCAAGGGCGCTGTGCAAATATATAATACATGTCTACAATGATATATGTTATTACTAACTATTTACTAGTCAAACTATTATAATTTTTTGGAAAACAAATTGCATCTATCGGTTCGTTGATAACTAATACAAAGCCATATGTACAATGTATTTGATTGATGAACGTGATGCTAGATGTGCAAATGTTATTATTCGTATTTATTTATGTTTTGTACAGGCAGATATATAAAATATCATACTTACCTGGTAGGTCACTTGAAGTTAACACTGTTTATTGTTTATTACAGAAATTTAGATACCGTTCGCACGCACGTGATATAATTGGACTTTCCGGTGTCCTTTTTAATAATATTTACACCCGGACACCCTGTATATATTTACGTCTAGTACAATTTTGATTTATGAATGAGTTTTAACTTTTTCTTTTATAATTTGAATTGTTTAATTATGTTTAATTTTTGTTATATTTTATGTTTATCGCTGTCTGTATTCGTGTTTTCTGACCTCAAAAAACGTTGGTATTTGTTTCATATAAATAAATAATATATTAATATTAATTTTAATTAATTAATTAATTAATTAATATTAATTTTAGTATAATAAAAATTATACTAAAAAAACCTCCAGACTTCCCAACTGACAGCATATTCGAAGAATTCAAAGTTCCAACATTTAAGAACTTATTTATAAAAAATTCAATTATACAAATTATAAAAGAAAAAGATAAATACGCATTCATAACTGAAAATCGTACTAGACTTAAACATGTATTTGTGTGCCCCAAATTAAACACTTCTTTTGCACAACACCATTATACTCACCAAGGAAAATTCTTTTTCAATAACCTACCAATAGAAATCAGAAGCATTAGGAACAAAATTCAATTATTGAACTCCATCAAAAAGTATTTTAAAGAATGTCACACTAAAAATCTTACTTGTTTTTCTTCTTACTGAATACATATATGCTTACATATTTTAGTTAACGGGTCTGATTGCCATGTGTCTATATTACCTACACATACATATATATTGAAATACATGATTATAGTAAATAGTAATTATAATTATATGAAATGTATTAACTGTATTAACTGCATTGTATTAACTGTACACGTGACTTTATTTGTACATAATATGTGAAATGTTAACTGTTCTTCCATCCACAAGCTAAGGCTTTTAATGGAAGACCAGTAAAATTATAATATTGTTATTTGTAAAAATATAAGAAAAAAAGGGATTCACATATTTACAAGTTTGGCAGAACTCATAACCCAACTCGTATTTATTTGAACCTAAGTTTATACTATCCGTTTGTTTTAGTTTTAATATTTCAGTACCTACCGGATATCGGTCCCACAGCACTTACTCAGCATAAAGTTAGATGTAGTTTTGCCAGAAGCCGGGAGAACTGTCATTTCAGGTTTATGCCGTAGGATAAATTACAAAGGTATTGTTTGTTAGAAACTCGCCCAATGTTTGGAAAGTTGATATGCTGGGAAATCGCCGATTAGTGAATGGAATATTTAGATAAATTACAAAATTATTGTTTCATAGAAACTTGCCCAATGTCCGGAATATTGATATGCTGAGAAATCGCAGATCAGTGGAGGGAATATTTAGATAAATTACAAAGGTATTGTTTGTTAGAAACTCGCCCAATGTTTGGAAAGTTGATATGCTGGGAAATCGCCGATTAGTGAATGGAATATTTAGATAAATTACAAAGTTATTGTTTCATAGAAACTTGCCCAATGTCCGGAATATTGATATGCTGAGAAATCGCCGATCAGTGGAGGGAATATTTAGATAAATTACAAAGGTATTGTTTGTTAGAAACTCGCCCAATGTTTGGAAAGTTGATATGCTGGGAAATCGCCGATTAGTGAATGGAATATTTAGATAAATTACAAAGTTATTGTTTCATAGAAACTTGCCCAATGTCCGGAATATTGATATGCTGAGAAATCGCCGATCAGTGGAGGGAATATTTAGATAAATTACAAAGGTATTGTTTGTTAGAAACTCGCCCAATGTTCGGAAAGTTGATATGCTGGGAAATCGCCGATCAGTGAATGGAATATTTAGATAAATTACAAGGTATTGTTTGTTAGAAACTCGCCCAATGTTTGGAAAGTTGATGTGCTGGGAAATCGCCGATCAGTGAACGGAATATTTAGATTAATTACAAAGGTATTGTTTGTTAGAAACTCGCCTAATGTCCGGAATGATGATATGCTGGGAAATCACCGATCAGTGAACGGAATATTTGTACTATTTTAATTTCTTTGCAATTTTTTTCCGGTACTTTCAAATAACTCTCTCTGTTAGCTCAGGTTATGAGAAAACCTTTGGATTCCCGACCCAATATGTTCATTTCATTCCTTCACAGTGTAAGTCATTGTGAAATACGTACATTTTCTTTTTAAAGCGAGGTTCCGTCTAAAATAACATTTTCAGGTAAAATAATGAAACTAAACTAACTAATCCCTATTACCATGCGACCCCATCATTTGGGGTGGCTAGGCTCAAACTCTA
Source organism: Hesperophylax magnus (assembly GCA_026573805.1). Lineage (NCBI taxonomy): Eukaryota > Metazoa > Arthropoda > Insecta > Trichoptera > Limnephilidae > Hesperophylax > Hesperophylax magnus. The sequence continues at coordinate 6,342,174 of JAIUSX010000014.1, forward strand.
ATTGATCCTAAAAATTGATTTTTTGATACCCAAGTGGCTTTTAAACTTAACTCTATATCAATAAGAAGCAGATCAATCAATCATAATATAACCAATACAATATTAATACAAAAATAAATTCTCACCTTACATGGTTTCTTGTGAGTATATTAGTTTCTTACACTAACTATAGTAATTTATAGGTGTACACCTTGTACAATCACTATTAAAGTTATATTCTTACAAAAAAAATCTGTTTAAATTCCCCACGTGACAAAATTTAACTTGGGGATTCAATTTGCACAATTTAAATGGCCTTTTCACGAGATTAAAGATCACAACGACTACGAGAATTCAAATAAAAAACAAATGACATGTGTTTTAATAACAAATGAATAATACTGTCGTCGCGCGTCGGTCTCTTTTCTACAGTTCGTGTTTTTTCCAAGGTAAGACTTTTAGGAAAGGAAAGGAACAAGGGAAATCACAATTTGAAAAGGACATTGGGATGTGGAATAATCACGAAACTGTTTCAATATTAAACAATGATAATACATGTTATCAACAAGTTTCCGAAAGAAGATCCTCCATTCGTCTCTTCATCGACTATAATATTTTAAATTTACGTCAACTCCATCTGAAATTTATTTATTTATTGTACAAATACAACAATAGTTCTTAATATCATCATCCTTTTATCTGATAACTTAAAAACCGAAACCCAACTCCATACATTAAAAAAACGTACAAATAATGCTATGGATCCTTACATCTGCAATCCATCTCAAACATTATTCCCATCAATTTTACACTGTCACCACTAAGAGACGTTTCATATTCCCAATTTCATTAATTTGATTTAATAATTGTATAAAATGTATGTTTGTAAATCAAACAGCACGATGTTACAATACTTATTGCGTATTATCAAACATATTATGGACAAATTCAATCTGTAAACTTCACCCGCCATTACATAGGACGTTCTAGCATGGTGGGTGAAATATTAAAAAAAAAAAATAAAGACAAACCTTCCCAGATTAAGAATAACCTGAAAATATTTGAAAACCTCCTACTACCACCATAGTAAGCGAAAAATGTTGCTTGTGTTGTGATGGAGGACTTCAATGCAATGCATCTCTTCAAATAACCTCGTTTTTTATTCTTTTGTGTCTATTTTTTGTTTTTCTTTTCATATTTTGGGTTAAAAAACATGATAAGTTCATTCCTTTTGTAAATCTGGGATGGTTGGAAGAAATTCAGAAAAGTCAAGAAAAAAATGATTATCGGTTTAATAAATTGACTTATATGAATTATAGGTTTCTAGTAACTAGCAAACAAGGCGCAAGCCCATATCAAGGATGTATAATAATATAATTCTCGTATATACACGTACATAAGAGACGAAGGATAAGAATTTTTCTTAATATTGAGAATGTTAAAAGTGTCCTACATAGGTGGAACTTCTTCACCAAGACGGGAGAATCTGCATATCTTTGCCACATCCTCAGAAATGAAAATTACCATCTTCCTTAACTTACTTTTAAGGGAAATACTTTGAGAAAACGTAGAAACCGACGACGGTCTTCGTAATGACTGCGAAACTTTGGGAAATGAACCAGAATAGTCTCCCTCTTCCCTTTCATGCTGCAGAACACTAAATACAGGATGTCCGGGTGTAAAGTGCACTAACTTAGGGAGGTTATTCTACCCGACGACGTTAGAATGAAAAAATAAATAACTTTTTTCGAAATACCTTTTGCTTTTCTTTACGTATAAATTTTCGATTAGAGAATTTTTTTCATATTAACAATTCAACTTTTTTATCTGAAAACTAACTTAAAACGTTCGAAATAAGTAATTTGCGCTTTGTAACTTGTATAAGTACGAGCACCCTGTAAGGTGTGCTGTGAGAAAAATGAGTATACCTGACTTATTAAAATCATGCAAAAAACGTGATTACATTTCATTTCATAACAAACTATTAGTATTTCATAATATATAGGAACACGTGTTCATGCAGCTGCGCTTTTCCTATTATTTTATAATGACGGAATTGTAAAATATTAATATTTTAATGAACATGTGTTCCAACACATTCGTGTTTTACTTATAATTTGTTCGGAAATCTATAGATTCATTCGTTCCAGATTTTTAATAAATTAGCAATATTTTATATAAGTACGTTTTCTGCGTGTGTATTTTGAAGGTAATAATTAAGAAAAACTTGAAATTAACAACACAATGTTATGAAATGGGGTGAACATGATTAAATGACTGAATTCAGTATTTTAGTTAGAGTAATACATTAAACTGTTTTTTCGTTGATAGACAGGTTATTCTTTTACGTTTTTACTTGGAACAAACATCGCTAGTCAAATTTCAGATAGTAAAAGATATGTAAAAGTTCTTGTCCTATTACTGATTTAGTTACATACTTTTGATCATTACACTAATGAACTACTAACTTCATTTGAAACAACCGTTCATAATTTTGTTCCACAAGTTAGTTGCCTACTTGAATTTTGTCACACATCAGAAAATTAATGTGTGTTCCTTCAGTCCATATACGTGGCAGGATACAAGTTCCTTACAAACCGCACCGCACCGATTTACTAACGCTTATCAAACCGCTAAAATATCGCTACCTACGTGCAAATCTTCATGGGTCCAATTCAATTCAATTCTCGTTCAATTTGCAAATATTGCATTGTGTCTAAAAAAATTAATGCCTTATTTCACCACATTCATTCCGTTTTGGTCGATCATATCCTATACTAATAATTCCCTTCCTGTGATGCTTGAAGTACAAAGTGAAGAAAACACTTACCATAAAAAAAATATTAATACATTTATTCCAAGCCTACATTGAAGTTTTATCAAAATGATGATTTGACATTTATATATAGGATTTTAAACAATTACGTCGACTGTACTGAACTTCTGTCTTCAATAATTTTTGTCTAATCTCTTACATCCACATTTTTTCGGACTCACTGCCCAAATTTAAAAGTGACATCATGTCAATAATATAAACCAAATACACTCACACATAGTACACACACACTACACACTACACACGTCATCTGGTAATTACTAAATATGTTCTCGTACATACCACAGGAAATTACAAGGAAATATATCATAGTTACCCAAAATGAAATATTTGATATATCCACATTGTTCTATTACTGAGACCAATGTACCGTTTGTTTCTGTAATACTAAATAAATTACAGTCTATAAAAATTCTTTGCAATAATATTGTTAAAAACCAAATATTAAACTCAAAATTCTCTACGTAAAGTAACATGTTTTGATAACCCAACGCAAAGTTATAAAAAATAATAAATTATTATTTTCTTCATTATTCAGTTTGCAAAAGTATTGAAACGTTTTCCTTAAAGGCTTTACAATAAGATCACAACAATTTCAAAAGCAATTAATTTTTCAGTGAGACTTAACTACAACCTGAAACAAAGCCTTTGCCTTGTGCGTCTACGAGCAACAAAAGCCACCGGATTGCTTCTTGCCGGAAACGCTTTTCCACAACTACTGTTTTTACAATGGGGATTTGCTTTCGGTGACCTCTTAACCAGTGCCGGTCTTACCAATGGATTAAACGGTCTAAAGAAAACTAGACGTAGTAGAAAATAAACTAAGAAATTCTAATTGAATCCATATTTCCTAGAAAATTATTTACAATTTCTGATATCTGTGTTCTTACTAAGTCTAGCTATGCGCCCAAGGCTTCTAATTTTAAAAGTGGAGTACACATATAAAAATGAGTATTTGCTAATTTTTTAAGAATCTCTTCAAATTATTAAATTAAATTTCTTTAAATTCCTAGCATATCGAAATACATGTTAGGGATATGTGATAAGAATTCTTAATATATCTGAACAAATAGGCACCTGCGTTTGCCTTAATAATAATATATAATAACGAAATGAGAAAATATCGGGATTTTTATGAAAACGTATTCGTTTTTTACTATAAGTTTGTCAGGAAAGCTATTAATTCATTTGTTAAAGGCCTTCAATCCCGTTTTTAACCGGATTAAGGACAATAAGGACAGGTTGTTTCACAGAATTTCAAATTGTCTTCAAATGACCATTCAACGCTATTTCGTTTTATTTACAGTTGAAAGATTCCCGTTAAAAGCTCAGTCCTTTGAACAAATTGTGATCAGCAGAAGAGGGCAACTATCACGTTGAAGCTAGTCAGTTTATTACAATTTGTTAGAAACTGAAGCACATCTAGAATTGGCGTTTAACGAGAACATTTTAAATATAAAAAAAATGTCGCTGAATTGTCAAATTTGATGATATGTTACTTTTGAATTTCTGAGAAACAACCGGTTCTTAGAATACAAGATTTAAACTTTGATATAATAGTCTTAATTCCACAATATTGCATTTTTATGTGAAATAATTTTTTTTATTTTTAACTTTTTATTTCCGCACATTTATTTCTGTTATAGAATCTTGGTACTTTTGGTATGTTCAATAAATATTAGCGTGAGATTTATTTATTCAGAACGACTAGAAGGTTGCCGAAAACTGTTACCTACTTATTAATATATTTTGATATTATAATTCTGGTTTAATTGAAGATTCGTTACTTGCTCATCATGCTTAGTGTTGGTTCAGATCCGGAAACCATTCCATGAGGTTTTGGGTATCATAGTGTGAGGCACGAAATGAAAGAAGGTTGTCGTTGAAGGTCACATGTGTTTTATTGAGTCAGTTGCAGTGACGAGGAGATGACGTAGGACAAATGTTGAATACTCCGGTTGCTGCGGTGTTGTGCTGGTCAAGCGCGGGTCAGTGAGTCGACGCCGGACGCTGGTGACCGGGACTCGATGACTGTCAGGCACTGGCGATCTGGGGAATCAATACTCCAGTGCTGACGGAGGCCGAAGGTGCAGCGGACCTTGTAGGCGGTTGAACGGGAGCGGCGTGACCAGTGAGGATGCTGCGTGTCCTGGTGGCATGGAAGAAGCGCTGGTCAGAGACACTTTTTTTTTTTTTTTTTTTTTTTTTTTTTATGTGACACCTCACAAGAGTGTCCCTGCCCGTGCAGTGCACAGACAGGGGAACTATGTCACCACCCGATTGGGCGGCGTTGTGAGGCGGAACAAGGCAGGGGCTGTAGGAAGGGACTTGTTAATGCGGGCCTTGAAGAGGCTCGGATTATAGGAGGGAGGAAAACGACGCCGGTAGCCCGTTCCACATACGAGCCGACTTACACAAAAACGAGTCGTAAAAACGGCCCGTTCTCATGAAGCCAACGTCAACCGTGAACGGGTGTTCAGCTCGTGTCCGTCGAGTATCGCGCACGTGCACCGGTGCATCAGGAATCAATGCTGCTAGCTCCTTGGAGCAGGCTCCATTGAAATACCTGTAGAACAGACACAGCATGCCTACATTGCGTCTATGCATCAGAGAAGGCAATCGGTCTGTTAACAACGGATTGTCAATCAGACGGATCGCTCTCCTTTGCACAGACTCAAGCAGGTTTATCAAGTATTTTGGGGCACCAGCCCAAAGGTGGCTCCCAAATTCAATAGTTGGGCGGACTTGAGACTTGTACAGGGTCAGCAGCTGGTCACTGTTGAAGAATCTCCTAGCCCTGTACAAGACGCCCAACTTTTTGGAGGCCTGATTTACTCGGGCTTCTATGGATCCCCGATACTTGAGCTGGTCTGATATAGTAACTCCAAGCATTTCAATGGAGTCTTTATTGGAACACTGGAACCAGGGCGCTTGTAATCCGAGTAGCGCTTGCCAGAAACGGCGATCTGGACAAGGCGCTAAGATGATGTCCCGATAGAGTCCATGATGGTACGGGTGAAGCCGGGAATATTGTCCTTTGCGGGGGGCGCGGGGGCGCGGGGGCGCGGGGGCGCACTGATCGTCACTCGTGAGATTTATCCACTGGCGGCAGATTGACGACTGACTGACTGACTCGCTGCGTCGGGCTTATTTATACTACACGGCCGACGGCAGCAGTAGGTAGATGGATGGCAACTAAATCCTAGGCACTCGCACAGACTGTATGTTTCAGGAACCTTCGACAGCGCGGCAATTATGCATAGGCCGTAGACTCGAACCTTCTGGCGAGTTCTCGTAATGTGAAAGACGGACTTGCGATGTTATTGTCGTCGATAGACAAGTAGGTGCTTGAAGTACGTAGGTTGCTCTGTTTACGATGCGATTTGGACTGCAGGTACATAATTCGGGAGTAGGTACTAAGTAGGTCGAGCGGTTTATTATTAATTAGTTAATCTAGATTTTTCTCGACGCCACAAGGTTATTATGAACAAATACCTATTTAACGGTCACAAATCTCTGTAGCAAGTGAAGTTTTTGTACTTAGGTAAATATGGTGATAGCTGGTTTAGAGATGAGCTCAATCACCAAGTAAATTTATATTGTTTATATAAAGTTAATAATAAATAATCTTCTGGGTAGATTTACAGTGATAATTTGCACTGGGATACAAGTTACTAAATCGGAAGGTAATGATTAAGAAGACAAGACACAAAGCAGACACTCCCATTTACTATTATTCATACGCGAATGTCCTGTCATACCTTTAGATAAGCGTTTATTACAGTAAATGTGTTCGTAATTAATGTATATATGAAGCTAGAAGTAAGTGCCAAGATGGTAACCAACCTTTTTGATCGTATGTAAAAATATCGGAAACATCATTTGATCGTGGGCACATTGTATCGTAAAAGATCTTAAATTATCATTTGACCGTAAACTATTATCTCATAATATAAATGATTACACGAAAATCATAATAAATTATAATACTTTAACATGACATACAGACACTATTATTTGCTACAATTATTTCCTTATTATTTTCCTACAATCATTTTGCTTACGATCATTTTGCTTACGATCATTATGCTTACGATTATTTTGCTTACGATCATTATGCTTACGATAATTTTGCTTACGATCATTTTGCTAACGATCATTTTGCTTACGATCATTTTGCTTACGATCATTTTGCTTACGATCATTTTGCTTACGATAATTTTGCTTATGGTCATTTTACTAACGATCATATAGCTTAAGATCATTTTTCTTTCAATCATTTTGTTTACGATCATTTTGCTTACGATTATATAGCTTACGATCATTTGAGAGGTACGATAATTTGATTACGATCATTTGATTCTCCGGGAAATGTCGTGATCGTTAGTATGAAGATCAAAAATTCGTGGAATCTTTTTATGGGGGAATCGAAACTCTTTTTGTTTTGGTGCGGCCCTGTTTAGAACCTTTTTGTCAGTCCGTTCTGTTTGCAAGACAAAACGGATACTTATCTTTCTCCTCGGTTGTTCATAGAATATTCAAGAGTCTAATAGAATTATGAATATTTTAACTCACTCACTTGATGAACAAAATGACTCCCATCTCATTTGATAAACGTCCACATGTTATGAAAGTTTATGTTGTTTTTGATCATTATTTTGCCTGGAAAAGCAAATGTGAGGTATCAAAGAAAACTTAAATACTCTCTTCCCGACTTCCGAGATACTGTTTAATTGCTTCCTTATTTCTTAACTAATTAATGAATTTCTGGAGTTCCGGAAATTTAGAACGAGATATTTTGCAGAGAAGGGGAGAAAGTGTGATTGTTTGTGTAGTTAATGATTCGAAATTGTCAAAAACAGACGTGGCCATGACAAAGACGATGTGTGCGGATAATTAATCCGTAGCAGGTATTACACACCGAAAGCCTTCTTATGGATTGAACTTTGCTTTGAAATGATTATTTTTATACATTATATTGTACTTATTTTGATATGCGACTAACTTTACGTCACGAAATAAAATATATTACGCATTCATTACAAGAACACAGAAGTTGTTCCACCAATAGTTTTTTTAACAATGAGCTTTAAAAAACTTTTTTTTCACTTAAAAATATTTACAATAATGGTTAGTATTTCTTCAAAAAAATCATTAAATTGTAAATGAACATATACATGTTTATTTAAGTATGTATTGAACACAACCGAAATGTGCTCTTCCGAATAACGCCTTAGACTATTATTCGCAATAATTGAACACAAAATGGTATCTGGAAAAACTTTTTCTTTTAACTTATTTTGAAGGTTATACCCATGAATGTTATATATCGTTGAAGAAGAAGATAAAACTAATAAATCTAAAAGAAACATGAAATAGAACAAGACACAGAAAAATTAAAAGATAACGGCTACAGCCAGGAATCGAATCCAAGATCTCTTGTCTTACCAGGACAGGTGAATTAAACCACTCGACTAATGGGATTTGTTTATTAAACATCATATTTTTATATACATAATACATCGTATATAAAAAGGGAGCTGCCAAAAATATGGAGAAAATTAGTTGCAAAGATGATTTTGTTTATTTTAAATTTGAAATATGATGTTTAATAAATAGGTCACAATGGTAGATAGATTTTACTTAACGTATCATTTGTAAGGATTACTTTTTATATATATATTTACAGAGGTTTTTCGATATCTGTCTCACCAGGATATACCTGTGTCGAGACAGACGTATTGGATACATTAATGAGAATTTACATATTTTTTTATATACATGCATAACTATAACTAAAATATAAATTATAAAGTTGTATACATTTTAAACCGTGAAGATATGATAGAAAGTGTAGGTTATCCTACAGGGATAAGAATATTATAAATGTACCTATATGGAAAAGTTAAGATAAAATAGTAAATGAAATAATAAATGGAAATTAATATAAGCAGTAAAACCTAAGATAACATATATAACAATATTTCATTACATTAAATGACAGAGGTTAATCAACATCTAGTTGGAGTACATACTTACAAAGGGGTTTTTATGAAATATTTGATTTTAGATTACAATTCCTACAAAAGATATAACAGCAATACATATAAAGAAAAATAAAAATACGAGTTTGTGTAATTTAGAGTATCAACCTCCATTGAAAGTCATTATCCTTTGAGATTGTTGATACCGATATACCTATTTCGTTCTGGTGTGAACAAAGGGTTGGGATCAATACGAATCGGTTCTGATGAGGGTTGATTTCTTTCTGGGAATACATTACTTTAATCCAGATTAAACTGTTTACCTACAAATAAATAGTGCGAATAATTTATTAACTCTGTGCAGACAGTTATTCTTATAGACAACAAAGATATTTTTATCCTTATAGTATTGGTATGAGGGATGATTGTATCCCGTTTAAAATCATTAATTAATGTTCAATATAACAATAAGAGAAAATTTTAAAAGGTTTATTTTTGTGTGGTTAAACCATGTATGATCGTATGATCCTGTCGAGATCCCCAATGAGTGCAAGATTGATGTAAGCGTAATGAGTAATATTAAGAAAGGGATGCTTAAATGGTTTCGGCATCTAGAGCGAATGAGCGAAGAAATGAGTGTAAGGAGAATATATAATAAGGAGAATAGAATAATAGGAGCGAATGCGAATGGTAGCAGAAGTCAGAATAATAGAAGAATATATATGAGATGATGTATGAATGTGAATGAGGCAAGGAGTGTGTGCCAAGACAGAGTTGTTTGGCGGTCGGTCCTCTCTGCCTACCCCTGCGGAGAAACGGCGTGATGGTTATTTAGTTAGTTCATCTGAACAGTTTTTATTGTTTGCAGATCGCGACAGTTTTTGAAATGTGAATACCGCATAAGAGTCTCAACTGTTCCCAACAGTCTGGAGCTAGTGAGACCAGCATCTCCAATTATTGGAGTATGTTGTGAGTGGGGGAAGGGGAAGGAGAATGGGAAGATGAAGGTGGGAGAGTGCCTGGCTATTCATACTGATCTCTAAACGTTATATTTGTCTCACTTTTCTTAAATATCTAATGTTACCTTGAATAGCATGTATGTTTATAATCCCGTTATGTTGTTATCACTTTTCTTATATACCTGATGTTACCTTATATATCATTTACGTTTATAATGCCGTTATGTTTATCACTTTTCTTAAATATCTAATGTTACCTTGAATAGCATGCATGTTTATAATCCTGTTATGTTTTTTATGATAAAATCTATCTATGTAAATAAAAATGTTAATTTTGGTTCGTTCATAATATTAATACTATTGTTAAACTCACTGCCACTTATGGCAGTGGTTAATGATAAATCTTATTTATAAGTTGTATTATAATCAGTAATGATATTATGTACATATGTTAAATTGAAATTGAACATGAACATCCTATTGACAAACTGCTTAATTGCGGTTTAATTGGATTTTACTTTGAAGAACAATAAAAAATATTAAAAAAACTATTGTTTCTCTATCTGCAAATACAGACTGAGCCACAGCAAGGGCTAGTATTTAATAAAAATATTCATAGTGAACTTTAAATCTACAGCTGCAACGAAAATACGTAATCCTTGTCGTGTTGTGATTTGTCTTGTTTCTTTTTCTATCCCGAGTATTTGTAATCGAGCATAATCAATTTTTAACAATGTATTAATGAGTAAGTACCTTTTTGTAAATTCTTACTCTGGTTATGTGTTTATGTGTATCCCTGTTTATTTCCTTTTTTTCTGGTTTGTTTTACTTAACCTCCTTTTTTATATTTTTTTACTGTTTCTTATGCGAAACTTATAATTTTGATATCAAAATACCAATATAAAATTGTACCTATTAACTCCCACCTATGTATTGCAAGTTCCTCCCATCCTACAATAAGTTTTGTAACTCATCGAGATTGCTCTAGCAAGAAATAAAAATAATAAACTTCGTTCACTTAAGAATTTGGTATATTAAGTTTTATAATACTAAACAAGTTTTATAATACTAAAAAAATTGCGATTTCTCATATTCTACTTGGTTAGTTCATTAATTTCAAATTAATACGTCTTAATTTCTATTTCAATAGGATCCGTTATTACAGAATATAGTTAATGACTGGAAAATTTGGCGAAACACAAAAACACTTCCTAATATTTGTGCACAATGGAAAATAGTATCAAATAAAATAAGAAAGAGTCACGTTTCCAAAATATTTATACAAGATTCTGTTATCGCCGGAATGCGACTCTAAAAAAGATAATTCTTTGGAGAAAGAATTATTACGCCAAGACCCATAAATAATATGTTCTTTACCCATAGGCTTCGAACGCGCTTTATTTATAAAAATAAAATTGTACCTTTTCGAACACTTTTATTTCACTTACAAATTATGATAAAACTTATCATTAATCAAGACGCAAGTTTAAATTGTTTCATATTTCCAATAATGCCAAAATAAAATAAATATTAGTATTTTTCCATTTCTTAAGTTTTAAATATCTTAAATTTTTTAAATTTCTTAAATTTTATACATAATTTTTTTTTTTTTAAATCATTGCTTTTCAGTAAATAAAGTAGAGAAAATAATTATAATTATCACAAAATTACTACACAAATTTATTTTAGATATTTAAAAGAGGTTCGTGTCCAATGCTGGATACATGCTAGGAGATAAATGAGTGTTGCTGATTTATTCAAAATCTCTTAAAATTATTGTAAATCCCGTTAAAAACGGGACTGCAGGTATGATAAAATTTTAGTTAATTCGTAACAATATCGGAACACGTGTTCATTTAGCTGCGTTTTTATTAATAAAATTTAATGATAAAATGTAAAAATCATTTTTATGAACACGTGTTCCGTTGATATATTAAATTATTATTAAATTCATTGGTATTTTACTAGTTTATCGGAAAACCTATCAATAAATTCGTTTAGGACCTGCAATCCCGTTTTTAACCGGATAACGAATAATTTGAAGAGATTTCTAATAAATGAGCAATATTTTTTGTCGGAAATTAGTTGCATTACATTGTCATGACAATCGAATAAAGCAGTTCACACAAGAATCTAGTTAAAATTTTCGAGGATTTGCATCATTTTTAATTATTCAGATCAAGTGCAAAATCTCTTAAAAATGGCTTCGTCAGAATATATCAGAGAAAATTTAGCTTCTAACGTTCACGCTCAATTTGATGACATGAGAGAATAATGTGATGAGCCTTCATAAAAATATATTTCGTCGTACGCAAATATATTGCTGAATCAAAAAATTGGCACGAATTTAAAAAAAGCTGAAAACGCCATTTTATTTTGTCGATAACTCATTTTTTATATGAACACGAACATATCGTTTTATGGGTTAAAACGTGCCCCAGGACTTTGCACAAAGAAAATAAGGTAACCAATGTGACTAAAGATTGGGAGTTTGGAAGACGCCTGCCGTAAGGATGCCAATAAATCCTCCCCTAGGAGATAGGTTAGGAAAATCCCTCGCTCCTTATTGCAATTTGGAGTCAAAGCGTGGTGAGACATGTGAAATGATCTAGGTGTAAGAAAGCACAGTTTTCACACTATCAATTGCAGTTTAGAGGAGTTGTTTTTATTTCAAATTATGTCTATATTTTAGTTATAACATTACTGAATACTGGTTGGGATTCTTGTTTATAAGATTATTGAAAGGTATCAAATAATAACAAAATATCTATATTGACAAAAAAAATTAGTTAAGATATTAACTAAATAACCGTCATGTCGTTTCTTAGAAGGGATGCTCAGATAGGACGGGCCGCCAAACAGCTCAGTCTTGGTACACACTCCTTGCCTCATTCACATGCATGCACCATCTCATACTCTTGACAGGACTCTTCTATTATTGACATGGCCCGATTCCAGTATCTGGTTTACTTGATCGTGCCTTGTCTTTCTTGGGCGTCCCCGACTTCTTATACCATTCACATTCGCGTAATATTCTCGTTATACTTCTTTCTTCGTTCACTCGCTTTACAGGCCCTAATCATCGGAGCTTCCCTTTCTAAATCCTACTCGTTACACTTATTTTTGGATATCCACATTTACACGATCATACATGGTTTTATAATTCATAGAAGTCAGAAATCTCATTTTTACAGCATGCAGTGTACTTTCATCCTTCCTCCGCCAGTTCAATGCCTCACTGTCATACATCAGGGTAGGTACCAGCACTCCATTGTGGACTTCTAGCTTCGCTTCTTTGGACGCTTTTTGGATGCGCCTTAAGCGTTCGATCCTACATGAATGAGTTATCTGCACTTACCCTTCTTTCAATATCTCTATCGGTCTTACTATCTGCAGTGAAGATACATTTCAAATACACGAACACATTCTCATGCTCCAAGTATTCATCATTTACAACCATATTGCACACTGTTTACTTACCCTCTCTTTCAAACATCATGACTTGAGACTCAACTGATTCTTCATACATACTTCGTTCATCCTGGAAACAAGAGACTGCAGATCTTCCATACTGTTAGAAATCAGCACCGCATCATCAACATACAACAAGCAACATACTTTCAGATTACTCAATTATGTGCCCAATCCCACCTTTTTCAATTCTTGCTTACAATTATACCACTGAAAAGCAAAAGGCAAGCTATTTATTGAAAAACTAAATCAATAAATGATCTAGGAAGATTTACTTCTAACATCCATATGAATCCTAATGAAATTATCCCGTCACAAACATTTTGCAAGGCAGTTAATAATGCAGACTTGTTATGTCGCCAAAAAATCAGTAGACAAACAAAGTTCTGCAAACATAATATAATGTGTTTACAGTCTGATTACAAAATGCAGTTTATAGTGTTTTAATCATTTTACAATTCTGCATTAAAAACTTAATTAGGCTCTATAACGTCTGTAAGCACCAGAAAATAAATTGAGCATTTCCACAATAAAGTGAAAAATAGAAGGGTTACGGTAAGCGGATTAGCGGTTGTCACATTTCCGAGTGAAATACACACATCCAAGTAAAAAACGCTCACTTTGAAAGTGAGTAAAAAATATTTTTTAAATATGAACGTGTCCCTTGATACAAAGTGTCTACTACTACTTGATCAAGACTATGACCTTCCGTATCAGATGGCTGGAAATCGTCGCGCCGCGTTGGTGGAACTTGAAAAAAGTAAGGGACCATTCAATAGTCGTTATTTCGACAGATGATTTTATAAAAAGAGCCGTTTAACTTGGTGCCGTTCAATTTGGTCGGCAGCTTAATTTGGGCACTCGAATTTATTGGATGCATTCGTGGAGTAGGCTGGGGTAGGTTAGTGTAGTGTTGCGCAACCTTTTTTCTGCGACCAACGCGACGCGACGACCGAAAGTATTTTTTTTTGCACACACAGAAACCAAACGAATTAATGTTTATATTTCTTCTTCAATATTTGTAACGTTACTTTGTGGCGTCATTTTGGTTACATATAAATGAAATACTTTGTTACAAAATCTTCTTCTGTGTGATAATTAACATATTTGTTTTATATTTGCTTACCTAGAAATACATACTCACTGTGATGTTATACATAAATAATTTTATTAACTTCTTATGTATATGTGTATTTTTTTCTTACTTTAAATCTTACCATGTCTTATATTCTTTACTTTTTAAATTCTCTTATATTTCAATCTTCTGATATATTCTTTCGGATTACCTTAATGTATTTCACACAAACACTAACTCGCACATATAAAATATCAACATAATTTTTTTCTTATCAGTACATTGATTTCTTAAATTGAATTTATGTATATATATACTATTTACTTTTTATACTAATTTCAACCACAACAAAAATTGTAAAAAACCAAAAAAACACTGAATAAAGAAAAAAATAATAACATTTAAAAGTAACAAAATTTAATTTAGAATTATTTACTTGTACAATCATTAATCATAATGATTTTTTCACGTAGGAACCTAACACATTATGTTACATTAACAAATATTATTTTCTATCAATGTACACTCATACAGACAAGACCGCTGTACTTATGAGTTAGTATTGTTGTGTTTTCCGCAATTCCAAATACCTTGTCTCCCTCCCTACCTCTCACCACTCGTGCGCAATGTCAGTTCGCTCATCGTTTTCTTCAAAAATATTACCTACTACTGAAACACGCGAGTTTGCTCTAAGCCAGAAACAAATAATCGTCTAATTTAGTTTGCCGCCAGCCTTTTTGTAAGTGCCGCGAGTGTCATTTACACAATGAATCACTAATTTGCTGTTTTTTCAAATGGAAATCATTTTGATGAATCAGATTTTTTTTCTCCACATACATGGTGAGTCCTTCTCCTTTTCCCTTCAACGTATTTTTTTTTCCTTTATGCAGTGGTCAATACTCAAAATTTCATAATCAGCGGTCCTTCAATTTCATGTAAAATTACACTAAATCATCAATAAATAACACACTTTGAGTGATCAACCTAATAGAGGTATATAGGTATTTACTTATTATTAGAAAATTATATTAAAATAACATGTGTTTAGCATGTATTTATTATGAAATTAATCATATTTAATAAATAGTAACCACCCAATATAGATCAACACAAGTGCTTGGACACGAAACTTAGAGCATAACCGCTTAAAGTTACAATTAAAATTAGAATTGTACAACTTCGACTACATAGATATGATGTTGAAAAACTTGGTGCAGAACTCTTAAGTCACGAGCTCTTGCAGTTGTAAAATAAAGAAGTAAGGTGATAGAACACTGTTTTTGCCAGTATTTCCAAGTTTCTTTAGAGAACATATAAAACACGATGGTTGGGGATTGTGTTTTTATCAATCCTCTCTGTAAAACGAGAATTTTTTATTTTTTTGTTGTTTGTTTTTGGGGTGTTATGCCGTGTTGCGCTAACTCCTTCTTTAGCCGACGTTTCGGACAGCGTTGCAGTGTCCATCATCAGGGCAGATCCGGTTGATCCGAAGATGAAGAATTTTTTAGTCTCCCACAAAAAATGTGTAATGCCTTCGCCACTGATGTTTGAAAAGCCTTTTTCCGAAATAAGGCAAAACGCTTTCCAAACATGTGTATATAGTTGACATTTACCGTAGCAGAACCGGTCACATCAACTCGTCTGTGGATTTTTGGAATGACTCGCAGACTCTTTTTTATTTCCTCCTACCTGCCTGCTACCGTTCCATAAATTAAACCTTAACATTGAATCACCAAAGATCCCTTAGGAGTTAACCTATATGTATTATGTTTCAATTTATCAACACCCATTTACTATGTATTTAAAAATAACGACAATATGCAGTAAGAATATATATTTAGTGTAAAATAACACCTCCCCTCACCTCATACACACATGAATAACTTTTTATGGGGGTACATCTTTATATGAAATTAGATATGCGGATATAAAGTACTTCATTATATGAAATGTTGCAATATAATTATGGACACATGAATTATTAAATCAAAAATTGTTTAAATTCGAAAAACAAATTTTTAATAACTGTTATACTACTAGTATAACGTTAAATAATTTTAAAGATTTTATAAAATAAGTACCTAACATAATTGTGAGATAAGAATATTATTATATGTATTAATGGTGATAGCATTGAATTATGTAGTAAAAAAACTAAATATATATTTCTTAAACCATAATAAATAATTGCATATTATATTTTTTGTGATATTTTCATTTAATTATTATGAAACAATAAGCCGCGGCACACCGGTTGCGCAGCACTGCGCTGGAAGAATGGGAAGCAAGAGTGAGGATAGAGGGGGAAGGGATGAACCAGCGCGTTAATAATAAATCCGGGAACACTTCGGCAAGACGCTGAAAACATTCGGGCACAAGTGGGCCGAGGCCTTGAGGGCTGCGGGGAGAGGAAAAGTGGGTCACCCCAGTAACACTACACAGCCTCCGAGCCGTAAGCCAGAGCCATGGCTCCGAACAATGGATAAAGGAGATATCAAAGATGATAAATATTAGAATTAACTCCGTAATTGTGTTCGTTTGGCGCTAATGATTATTCAATATTTTATGCAATCTGATTGAGAATTATTACCTTAGTGACTATACAGTTTATGATTGTTGTAAACGGAAGTGGTGCCCTCTGTTATTTTCAAAAAGAACCGTTGAAGTTTTCTATCTGTTTGTATATTTTTATACCTGTTCTTTATTTTTTATCTGCTAGTTACTATAATATTTCATTAACTTTTTTTATTCAAAAATATAAATAACTGGTTGGATAATCACTGGAGAACATTGATGCAATATTGTCGATATTATACAACTTTATGAGGTTGTAATTAAAGGTGGGATTTTTTTATGTCACCCCTCACAAGAGCTCTCCTATTTGTACAGTTTAAAGGCGGGGGAGCTATGTCGCCACCCGGTTGGGCAGCGTTGAGAGGCGGATTAAGAGAGGGGCTGTAGGAAACGATTTATTAATGCGAGTTTTGAAGAGGCCAGGATTATATGAAGGAGGAAAAACAGATGTCGGAAGCTCCTTCCACATACGAGCCGTCTTACAAAAAAACGAGTCGAAGGAGCGTCATGAATCGTCATGAACTGTGAACGAATATTACGCTCGAGATGAACAGTACAAACACGTGTTTAATTCTTCTGTTAATACACACGTGTATTAACAGAAGAATTAAAACCTGCTTTTAAAATTTTGTTTTCTAGAATGTTTTCGTAACGAGGGTAGGAACTTTACTTTCCACGGCTTGAGAGTTTTTGTATGCATAATACAGTACTTAAGTCTTCCGTCTTAAAAGAATGATTGTATTAATAGCTCAATGAGTAAATCAACATTAACAACACTCAAATGAAAATTTGAATCTAGGAATTGAACCCAGGAACTGGGCTTTATTCCACAATTGTTCTAAAATTCATTTTATTAACGCATATTTTTACTTGCAACTTACTTAACCTAACCTAACCAAATATAATCTGGATAGTGTCTTCGATAAATATATCCATTTTTATTTTAATGTGCGACATCTACTAACATTTCTACAAGTTTAGCGCAAAGCCCCGTCAAGGCTGAGGTCCTGGGTTCATTTCTCATACATTACTCAATTATTAATGGCTTTAACCCTTAACTATGGATGTGAAATAAAAATCACACTCCCATGGACGTCGGGTCACACGGACCCCTTCATAAAATTCTTCTAATTTTCATACCTGGACCAATCTGACTTTAGCAAGGAGTTTATACGTATAAATTATTTATAAATAAAAAATCGAGTAATAAAAACAATCAACTTTTATTCATATTTTAATAATTATCTCTAAATTTAGTTTGAACGTCAGTTTTCAGTCTTAATTGACTTGAGATCATATTAAGTCTCCTTAATTATAGTAGGTATCACATACATCAAAACTAATCATTTTTCCTAGCTAATAAAGAAAACAGGAACAAAACCCCATAAAAAAATCTTCTGAAAGAAATAAAATAAAAATTCTGACTAGGATCAAACTTATGTAAAATTACTGGCATTCAGAACATAGAGGCTTGGAACACTCAAGACAAACTGGCTGTGTACAAGCATGACTTTACGCCTGGAATGGTCTTTTGTTGGTTGGGCATCACGTTTCACAGCTGATGAACTCGGCTCACTACTGTCCGCCCTTTGGTTTTCAAAATCTAGAACAAATTAAAAAAGATTATAATATTAAAATGTAAGAGAATTATAGTAGGTGGGTCACATAGGCCCAAGTATATTTGTATGGAAATTATAGTCAGCGGGTCTCATAGACCCTGATCAAATTTTAAATGATTATTACTCACGTGATAAGTGCCGGACGACGCGACTTTCTCCCTCCTTGGTCCAAACACAACTAAAACTGAAGCTACTTAGACGCGCGGAGTTGGCGTTCGCGGGGAAGGTTTTTATTCCGAGAAATTGAAGAAGGGGCTGGGCCTCTGAGACCCGGCGTCCACAGTTAAAGGTTAAGATTTATGTACCTACTAAGGATTGCACATACATATAGTGAAACTTGAGATTGATAACCCCTAACTTGGATATGATATTATGTGATGCGATATTTAATTTAATTAATTTGATATGATTTATTTAACTTTTCCATATTGTAAAATGGATACTGGACAACATCAGCAACCTTAAAACCCAAATTTAACTTTATACATCATTACCCAACTGAGGTCATTGATATTCATTGAATTGAAAAGTTTTGATCACAATAAAATAAACTCTGAAATGCAATAAGTACCCACTCGTACAGACAAGGGATTATAAAAATAGTCGCCTTAGAAATGGGCAGATCCTACTAGTAGGTAGATTATTTGTCCATTCATATACAATTTTTACTGTATATATATGAGTTGATATTTATAAGAGTTTATATGGACATAATATAAGTATATGCAAGGTGCACGCGGTGGTTACGAACCAGACAGTTTGTATTCCATACGTTCGTTTCCAGACACCTGAAAATGGCAGGACGATCGGAGTGTGGTTTTCCAAATAAACGTCGGACGCGGTCAGACTTCCCTTCATTTATGGAGGTTCTGTGCACCCCCCAGGACGAAATAGATCCATCCTGGAACGATTAACTCGTAGGAACTAAAGTAGTCAAGGTAAATTTTAAGAACCCTCCTACTTCCAATTTCGCTTGTTCTAAAAACCTACCTTACCTTGATTAGTTTTACTCAAATATCGGAATAAAAACTACGAAATTTTTATTACAATTGTTTTCTTTTTATCAAATAATGTATCTTATTATTCGTATATGTTTCATAGTTTTTGTGCAAAATCACGGGCGCTCGTATTTATATCGTGAGACGTTTCACAAAAATAGCTTATTTTATCTTTCTCTTTTAAGCTTCCATTTGGGTGACAAATCGTTTTAAAACCTTACACGAATTCATTATTTCAAATAATAAATAATTATATTTATTCTTCTTTGAAAACTCAAAACTCTTCCCTTTTGCGACGCAATAAATTTTAAAATTTGTAGACATATTATTTTATAAGCAGTCATAGGGGCTACATTATTCATGATACAAAAATAAGAATCTATAGTGAAATTTGCGCAATCAATTCTGATGTTGTCGTCTGTACGATTTTTAAAGCATAAAGATTAAAATCGTTTTCGAAAAAAATCCTGCGTGAATGGTATTACAGCGTTCACATGTTCACGAAAAACACTTGACTGGATTGTTACTTTTTAATATTGTTAAGCCTGGAAAAAGTATTAATTCGTTTATTAATTAAAACGGATCATATAATACTGATGCAATTAAATGGAAAAAATTGAGAAGTACAAACTAAACCCTTTCTGTCCTTACTCGAAGGTAGACTGGATATACATGTACATTTGCAAATATATAATAAATTTTGGTTTATCTAGGGTAAATCAACTATATAAATAAGAAGCCAGTTTGATTCGTTCAGAATTCAAAATGCAGTTTTCTTTGTTAAGAGATTTCGGAGAAAGAATGAGGAATGAAAGCGAGTAGAGGTGGTGGGGGTGGTGGGTAAAGAAGCACTATCAGTGACAGTGAATTAATTGGTTTTAAAAGCCAGATGCTATTTAGATATCAATGCATTAGGTACCTAGTGTATCTATTCTACCTATTTGAAATATTTTTTCCATTTTATATAAAATGTATTGCTGTTTTTCCTGTTCATAACCAAACATGATAAACATGAAACTCTGCACATAAAGAATAAATAATATCACTAGAAATGCTATCCATACAAATGTAAATGGACATAAATATTTAATTTAACCCAATAGCCCACCGCTCACTTACAATCGTCTAACATCGTAGGTCTCGATCCCATTTGAATTTCGTAAATACAATTTTGTGATGGAATATTAAGACTGAATTCGATAAATATTTGGAACACGAAACATGCACTTCTTCACATTTAATGTAAATTTCATAAAAAAACAAAACCTTCCGCCATTATACACCATCAGCTGCTTATTAAACACCCAAACAATAATTCTTCTCGATTACACAATGCTATTGAGCGGATAAACAATCTTACTAATAAAAAAAACACTTCCCTCCCGTTAAAAGGTGTTTTAGTTACAGATTGAATAAAGACTCAAACTGACAAGCAGATTCGATTTGGTACTAATATCTCTTTGACTGTGCTCCAAAAGAGCTGACAACGTCCCATTTCAGCAGACTGGCGTATGAAATTCCCGCCTTGGAAAGCGAGATGATTTTTTTTAATTGAGTGTTACCGCGTGAATTGGATAAAAATGTATGAAAGTGGTATTTCTTTTAATAACATAAAAGTCTTACGTTTGCATAGATAAATATTAAACCTAGAAATAAACGATAATATTGCGTAGACAATGATTCCAAAATGTCTATTTTTTTGTTATACTCTGGAAATTAGTATTTTTTAATGTGAAATCGAAAGTCAAGTAATAGTTTTCTTGCAGATTCCCTAAATAAAAGGAATTTCTTTTTTAAATTACGTATTTTCTACATTTTTTCTACGTTCTAGGTAAAAAAATATATGTGTTTTTTTTCTTTTTTTTTCATGTATGTAATTAAAACATTACAATTAATGAATATTAAAGTATATTTAAATAACAAAAATATAAAAGAAAATTTTATCTAGTTAATAAAATTGTATTTGTTTTAATGATATCTTCGAAAAGAAGAAATATACAGCACATTTAAAAACCTTGAAAATATTCCGAAATGGGATGAGAAATCTTAAGTTTGTACAACAATTCCGTGAACTATTTTATGCCAGTTTCTATTTTACATTTCTATTAGCAAGGTTATCACATACACGGTTGTTTGCCAATTGAATAAAAAAATTATCACGTTTATTAGTAAGGCTGTAAGCATGTTATAATGCGGCAGTTTGCTCTTTCTGGTTATTTACACCGGTAATAATAATATGCCATTTTTTATGTAAGTGCAAAAACAATTTCATCTCCAGAGAGCATTAAAAAATCATTTTCTGTTCAAGCAGTATACCTAAGTCAAGGCAGAGATGACTTTTTCACAGATGTGTTTATATAAAGACCCCAGGGTAAAAGGGGGGACCTGTTCACCCCAATACGTGGCGGAACCACAAAAGGGGAAGATGGGACAAATACGCATTGCGGTTAATCCGATTATTCGAATACTCAAGTAGGTACCATAATAGAAGAAAATACCATACAAAATATTAAGGATTGCGAAAAGAAAAAGAATTCGAATTATTACGCTTCGTACCTCTTTTTACTGCAATAACATCACATTACCTCGAAACAATAATAATTATCTTGTAATATTACGTTATGCTAGAGCAAACCCGTGAAAAATCACGGAATATTATAAATGTGAAGCCGAAAGTATTTATTAGAAAAAAATTGATCAACCATCAATTTTTGAGAAGTTCATAAATTTATCTATCGAATGAACACCGTTAATAAGAATCTGTCAAAATTTGAAGAAAATCAATACAAATTCCAAACAAAGGATAATTAATTTAAAAAAATTAATTAATGTTAAACCTATTTTATGGCGTGTCTGAATTTTTCCCATAATCAGTTCCAATTTTGAAAATGACACTTAAAGCAAATCCAAGTTTTGGAGTTCATTGAACCTGAGTGTTTTTAATTATACCTATTAGAAGTTAATTACACTTGAGGTGATTTTTCCACGAAAACGGCACTTTAGAAATGAGACATTTAGTATCACTATTCCCGATTATAAGGCGTTTACTCAAATACTGTTATTTGTCTAGTGTAATCATTAGTAAATAGTTAAGTTGTTTGTAAGCACGCGTAAGACACAATGTCTTGCTAGGTTTGTCGTTAAGGACCGGTCTCAAAGGACCACTTACAACTTGGTACTTACTCCTTACTCTTTACCATTTCGTACAACTGTTAAACTAAGAACTAACTACTCTGTGATTGTACGTTAGGAATTCCATAAGCGCATTGCATTGTCATTTTATGAAAAAAATATGACATTCCATCCTCTAATGATTGCAAATATTGAGTTTCCTTTGAAATCTGCTTAAAAAGAATTATAAAACAATATATTGTTTTTTTTTTACTTTTGTCTTACAAAAATTATTGGTTTAGAGTAAGTCAATATGTGCAGTGTGCAGTAAGTTTGCGTTACCGTATGTCGTATTATTCTATTTCATATTAACATTGTTTAATAATATAACACAGAAAATTATCTTATTATAAATTATTTATGAATTGATTAATGTTTGTACGGAGAGTACGTTGACACATTGTTTGGTAAATGTTTTTTTTCTTTGTTTTAAACCACTTTATTTGAGTTATTTAGGTCGAAAGTTTATATTTCCATTATCCTGAAGATGGTTGAGTGCAACCGAAACCGGTCGACCTATATAACTCAAATAAAGTGGTTTAAAACCAAAATAAATCATTTGTCTTGTGTCAAGCCACAAACTGTTTGCTTTCTTCGATAATAGATTATTTGGGGTTGTTTTTAAACCAATCTACAGTTTTATTTCGAGATTGATGAAATTTTGCACACTTTACCTTAAAAACAGGAGAAAGATCACTGTCTACATGAGAATTTGAAAAACAATCCCAACCCACTTTTTACACCTTTTTTTATACTTCTTGATGAAATTTTGCACATTTGAAGATCGAAAGAGAAGAAGTACTGTCTACATTTTGAAAAACTTATGTAAATCTCGAACAAGGCTGGGGATTTCTGCTAGTAATTAATAAAATAATTGAAACTATTAAAAAAAAGATCCACTTGGAAAGTAAATGCAAACATGAATTTTTTCAAGTAAAAATATGTTAAAAACGAATAATATATTAAAAAAACACCCACTTGTCGCCAAGAGTAAAAAAATAACGTGAAAATTTAGATTTATACCCTTGGGATAAAATTCCTTTTGTCGAAAATGCGAAAAAACACCCTAAAATTCCAGTCGTAAATATTGCTTTGTTTCTATAGAAACCAACCCATTTCCAACAATGTTCTAGAAACAATAAATTTTTTCAGGGTGTAAAAAAGTCAATTAACTAGACTAGTACATTTTTTCGCGTTGTGGACATAAAACATACTTTCGCCTAAGTGGCAGTTCTTCTATTGTGAGTATTTAGTAGATGCGTCCGGATAACTCTTGATACATAGGATTTGTATTCCTTGGGGATGAAGAACAAGAGGGGGAATTACTACTACAATAGCAAAATCATTACATACATACATGCGAAACGTGGCACACATTCAGTGGCGTAATGACCGATACGGCGGCCTGGGCAAACGTTAAAATGTTAAAAAAACTAAGTTTTTTTTTTTAAATGAAGACACATATTCCCGGGTTACGTATAACCTGACAATATTTGAGAATCTCTTACTACCTCCAGAGTAAGCGGAAAATGTTGCTTGTGTTGTGATGGATGACTTAGCCAGTCGATGTACTGAACACACGGCGCCTGGGTGGGACCCAAACGCGATGCTCACTCAGCCACTGAAGTATGGAAAGACACCAAAAAAATTTGTGGTTTGGTGTCTCTTTTTCATAATTGGTCTGAATGTATAATGTATTAGGTATTCACTGGGCGGCACTGTATGGTCTTCAGAAAACTGACTCAAGAATGAACATTAATTATCCAAATATTAAATTATATATTTCTATTGTGAGTCTGTATGTAACACCGGTTCAATCAACTCTAAAACTTGAATTTACGTGTTATTTTAAAAACTGATTGTGGTAACAATTTAGAAAAGCAATAAAGTTCATAGAAAGATTATATTATTCTAATTAAAACTTCAAATTGTTAATTTGAAATCTAATTTTTGTTTAAATTTTTGACATATCGTAATTTATAAGTTTACAACCAGCGATTATTCGAACGGTAAATTTTTGGTAGCCTTTAAAATTGACAATGTTTGTTTTTGAAAAGCAATGAATGATCTTAGACAAATATTTTTATAAATACCTTTAGTTTCACAAATCCAGCAATAAATGAGTATAATTCTTTGAAATGTGCGTTCTTACGGTCACATTATTTTGATATAGTAACACGGGGGCGATTTACGAATCGAAATATATAATATTTTCAGACTAGAGTAAAAATATTTATAACAAACTTATAGACTGTTTTCACGAGACCAGTGTTTAGTAGGGAGATTTAGTGTCAACTAAACCGTGTAGTTAATTTGTAGGTTATATTGAAATATTGCATCCGAAACTACTTCCGAATTACAGCTTAAGATGAAAATGAATTTAAAACGAATACGAAATTAATAGTTTTTGTTGAAATTGGTTGCTAGTATGGGTAAGGAAGAACGAGGTATGGAAAGAAGGAAAAAAAGAAGACCAATTACTTACCAAGAATCATCACACAACACAATATAATTTATAAATGTTCCACCGCAATACCCCAAGGTAATTGTCGCCACAACACAATAAATAAATACTTAAATGATATTAAGCATTTTCAATACTTTCTTCCTTTCAAAGATTATTTACGATTATTTTAATGAATTATTACGTTAAATCATACTCTTTAACTTAACATTGGCCTCTTATTAACAGGTCAATGCATAAAGAAAAATAAAAACTCTGACAATAAATACAAGCTTTGGACAAAGACACTATCAATATCATGCTATAAAAGCATTCAATAGTCTAACACTTATAAAATTGAGGAAAACAAAAATAGATCTAAACACAAAATTACAAAATGGATTAAAGAACAAAAAATATAATTTCATAACATAAAATAATAAAACCTACACGTAACAAACAAAACCAATATAAAACACACATCACTCACAAACACACAAGATTATATTTATTTCTCTTTTCATTTATTATGTATATTATTTTTCATATTATAAAATGAAGGCCTCAGCACGGGTAAGCCACCCCAACATTACTGGATAACTTTGAAATAAATATAAAAACTATGAAAAAAAGCTACTAAGTATAGGTAATGTTTCATTTACGAGGCGAAGGATGCCAATTTTTCGTTGTCTACGACATGATTAATTTTCACCGGGGCTCTAAAGATTTTAGCTACCCCACTGCATATTCGTACACCAAAAACAAGAGAATTTTCGCATTAAGCCTTACGCACACACAAACAAATATATTCCATACTACGTTACATGAACAGTGATCTCAGCGTATCAAGTGGGCAAATAAGCTAGTCGTTTAAATTCAAGCCTCCGAGATAAGATGTAGATCTTTTATCAAGGGGAAAATATTTATCAGGGAAGATTTCTACATCACTTTCGACACATTTGTGATGTCAAAGATATAACAGATGCTATCAAGAAGTAAATGGCAGTGATCTTGGTCGAAAAGACATATCGCAGTAAGTGATTCGATAACGGAAAAACTTTTACTCTCAG
Organism: Hesperophylax magnus; assembly: GCA_026573805.1. NCBI lineage: Eukaryota > Metazoa > Arthropoda > Insecta > Trichoptera > Limnephilidae > Hesperophylax > Hesperophylax magnus. The sequence goes on from JAIUSX010000014.1 coordinate 6,368,353, forward strand.
AATATTTGTGGTATGTAGGTAAACACAAAACTTACTTGTAATTCTTTCTTGTTCGCATTACAATGGAGAACAGACGGAATGTTTTCATCGTAAGATTATATTTAGTATAAAGGGTTGCAACTCTTCGAAAGGAAGTGTTTGGTGAGATATTTTAAAAAAATCAATTAGATAGTTTTACCCTGAAAATAGACAATTTATCATTTAAACAACAAACTTATATTTTTTGACTTTCACTTTTGTTTTCTGTGATAAATAAATGCAAATCTTGGAAGGGGGAAATTATCCCAATTTCCGACGTCCAATCGACATAAAATTAGGCAGATAGTCTCAATGTCTTAGTATTTTTAGGTTTTTGTTATTTTTACAGCTGTTTCGGCTTTCAAGGACATTCTCAAACTGTGCTTTTAACCACGTTTAGACGACTTATTTATATGATTCTATTTCACCCCCTTCCAATTAAAAATGATTTATTACCGGTTAAACCGATTTACTGATAAAATAATTGTGAAAATAGATTTCATATACTGTGGGGGTATTTTGAAGTCTGTTTTCCCCACATTAATATTATCTTAATTGTTTAATAATGATGTGGCTGCTATTAATTTATTTATATGTGTTATATTGTTTAGGTTTTGTGAACATACTTAGAAGCGGGGAATAAATAATTTTCCTTACTTTATTAATGTTATATTAGGGTCATTGGTTCTGTTGTTTTATGGTTTGATTTTTATCGTAGAATACTATTAAGAATCCGATAAATACAACGAATATTTTGTTCACTGTTCACAATTTTTTGCAGAAAGTTGTTTATTTAATTCACGTCATTTCAAAAATTTCGAACACCACTTTGAAAGAAAACTTTTAATTGACGACTGATTTTTCATACCTACCAAATTTACATCCAAAAAGAAGGTCACAATAGCCCTAAAATAAAGTCGGCAACTTTTAATGATGTCCTCTTAAAGGCTGAGATGCGATTAATCTCAAAAAGGGAAGTTTGCGTCCCGATATTTCATTCCATCTTAAGACTTTAGTGTGATTTGCATTCCCGGTAAATGTTTGTACCCTACTGACCTTGAGACAAATGTTGCCCGGAGAAGATCGAAGTAGACGCTTTTTAAAATCTATAAAATTAAATAATAACGAAGACAGCACTATACACGTGTCAACCTGACTTCATTTTCTAATTCATGCTATTCACAACAAAACCAAAAAAAAAATTAATTAATTTCTATTCTCTTGCATATAGATTTACATAATGTTAGATAACTAGGCTGTACATAACTAAAACTTCTTTTGGTCAAAGAAATTATTTATATCAGGCACCACTTATGTTTAATATTCTTCCAAATCATATTAAGTTTACCAATTCCTTAGTTAAATTTAAAAATTTAATTAAGATTTTTGTATTGACAGACAATTGTCTTAATATTTCTTCATCTTTGTCCTTTCTTAAATAATAAGATTTTATATAAGTCCCATTTACTAAAAACTGAATGTCACCCTATCTGTCTTTATTATCTACTTTGCTTCTTCTTTTGAATAATGATTAATGATTAGTTATGGTTCAAATATTGTTACAATATACTGTCAAATTACCCATCTGGTAACACATCTAATACTTATTTTTTCTTTAATTTTGAAATATTTTGTGTTTGTATGTAGAATTACTTTATGTTTGTGATTACTCTTATGTTTGCTTCACTATAATGTAAATTGTTAACCTCAATACAGGCTCAGTTCTAGTGAGGTTGATTTTGATGAGAAAAAAAGTGTTTTATGTATAGTGAGATGCAATAAATAAATAAATAAATAAGTAGTCTAGTTGACTCTGTCAGTACAGTGCGAGACAGATAGGTGACACAGTAGTTATAAATACGAATATAATATGCTTGTATATCGCTCTCTGACATCCCAGATGTTAGCTGTTAAGACGTATGCGTAATATTGTACTGGGTTTAATAAGTGCAATAATCCAACTGGGAGTATTACTTGAACACTTAAAACCAAAAACAGTGAAATAGCACATAATAAGTACCAGTCATACAAAAAAGGTTAATTATCCGTAACTTTATGCGTTAGTAGTTTTGAACACATCACTAGGAGAACCTGTGCTGAGGTATTCGCATGTTTTAGGTAAAGTGTTATTATGCTGTCATAACTAAAAACACAGCATCGTCTTTGAGATTTTCAAGGAGGCTACTCTGATTAAACCCATGGCTGCAGTATTCTATGGGTATTAGGTTAGTAGCAGTTAAAGTACATCATCATAGTACACGTTTGCTATCACTGGTAGTTCTGTGAACAATAGACCTGGCGTATTTTGTAAGTAGGTACGTAAATGCCTACCTGTTATAAACCATATATTTTGTATGCTACTTTTTTATTCAAAATAAGGAATTATACATTTCATTTTCCGAAATCTCAATGACAAATGTTTTTTTAAACTTTCTTCGGGCAGGTAGGTAACTTAATATTTAAAAAAAAAACGCGAGTAAAAAGTCCAAATAAACACGACATCTGAAAAGAAATCTTTACTGAACCATTAAAACGGCTACCTTCTTGAAACGGAAACGGAAAAAATAAATAAATTTGCAGACAAAAACCGGTGAAGTTAAAAACAAAAAAATTAAATTAAATTTTAACGATGTTATCGCATTTAATATGCCTTTGTAGATTTTCGGGGCACATACGGGTAAATAAAAATACTACATCATAAAAATCTCTCACAGCAAAATTACATTACACGAGAGTGCTCTGAATGTTTCACACGTGTTAATATATTCCACCGTAATATTTAAATGAAATAAATTAATACCACACCTGATTCTCACTACCGGTAGACAATAGGAGCATAAAAACCCGAATGTTAGAGATTTTCTGAGCGGAAAGGAGAAAAAAGGTGAGAGGGAATCGTTGCCAAGTAGCTGGCTAGTCAGATATATAATGTTTATAAATGCCGTGGCTTGCCCCCAACTAAATAAATTGTTAGTTATACACAGTGTTTCATGCTCATACCGCGAAACTTTGGGGAAAACCTGGAAAAAAAATTTCATCAGTGTCCAAATAAAAAAATCTTATTTTGTGTGGTTTTGTAATGGTGCGTATACATTTGCGAACCGAAACGCGAACCGAGCCACGAAGTACGGAAAAAGAACGAAGCAACTGCAAGCGGTGTTTCGCGCCCTTTGTGGTTGCTTCGTTCCTTTCCCATAAGTTGAAGTATGTATACTTAGCTTAACACACCTTCAAAAGTAAAAATTATTCGCAATCAAGTCAGCTGTTCTATTTATGATTTGAAATAAGAATGTGGCCATGTCATAGATTATGTGCATACATGAGTATACGTATGTGATTGTATATGTGTATGTATGTGTACATATACTCGTATGTGGATGTATGCGCATGAATATATGTGTATATATTGATTAATAGGTACCCGCCTCAGAACAGAAATCGTCTAGTGAGGCGGGTTACTTACTTTTTTGCATATGATAATGTTATTTCAACGCCCGGGTTGCCGGTAAATAAATAATGATAATAATTTGTTACACAAATGAAAGAATATCTTTGTTTTAAACCACTTTATTACATTTATATACGTCGACCGGTTTCGGTTGAACTCAACCTTCATCAGGACAGTACAAATATAAACTTAGTTTATATTTGTGTATTTTATTATCAGTTTATATTTGTACTGTCCTGATGAAGGTTGAGTTCAACCGAAACCGGTCGACGTATATAAATGTAATAAAGTGGTTTAAAACAAAGTTATTCTTTCATTTGTGTAATAATGTCAAGCCACAAAGTGTTTGCTTCCTTCGATAATATAATAATTTGTCATCAGAACAAGCGCATTACTCTCAAAAGTAAATCAACGATTAAACTAGACATTTTTTTAATTAGAATTGTTACTTTGTTGAAAAAACTTCTTAGATTGTCAATAATAACCGTCCCTCAAAGTTTTAATTACAAGATTGTGATTGTACTAAACAATTTATTAAGTATCTCAACCAAATCAGTTTATTTTATCAATTTAAAATGCATTAAAATAAACTAATATAACACAGTTAAATAAGCTAATATAACACATTTAAATAAGCTAATATAACACATTTATATAAGCTAATATAACACATTTAAATGAGCTAATAGAATACATTTAAATAAGATAATATAACACATTTAAATAAGCTAATATAACACATTTAAACAAGCTAATATAACACATTTAAATAAGTTAATATAACACATTTTAATAAGCCAATCTAACACATTTAAATAAACTAATATAATACAATATGCTAATATAACACATTTAAATAAGCTGATAGACAGTCACGTCCTTATTAAACAATTAAGAAATATTACCATTTAATGTGGGGAAAACAGATTTCAAAGTACCCCACAGAATAGAGAATCTAATGTCACAAATACTTTCTCATTTAATCGGTTTAATCGGAAATAAATCGTTTTAGACATCATAAAAATTGTAATTGGGCGTGGGTAAATATAATTATATATAAATAAGTCATCTCGACGTGGCCTAACCACAGTTTAAATATGTACTTGAACGCCGAAACAGCTGTCATAATAATAAAAAAAACTAAAATACTGGCAAAACAATAAATTTGTGAAATTTGACTTAAAAAATAATAATTAAATGCCTCAATATTTCATAATCGTTACGATAGTGTTTAGTTTTTCAAAAAAGGGTTCAAATTATTCGATGAAATTAATGTTTATATAGGACCATTTAGTTAAAAATCATACCAGTGGGTTTGATTTTTAACTAAAATAACTTTGAATTTAGTTAATTTTTTTTATATTATCTGTTGATTAACAACTAAATCTCAATATACTTTCCAAATTAGATACGAATTTTGAAGGCTTTTTTAATAAAAATCATATCTAACACTGAGCTAAACTTATTAAAATAATTTCACAGAATTTACAAAGGAGTTTATATTTGCCAAAAAGGCTATATGCTTCGAGTTTCTTCAACAAAAATGAAATGTAGAAAAATATTTCATGCAGCTACTAAGCACACCCTACGTTCAATATCGACATAGATCACACAAAGGTCAACTAACATTGAAACATATCATAAAACGTATCGTTTCCGGGCTTACATAAGCGTGTCTGTTTATTTTCGGTTAGAGTGGACGAAATTTTATAAATGTTTATTGCCTCCGATTTTCCTTTGAAAGAGATACGGTTATATCAACCCTGGGTGACCGCACAGCTTCCGGTTCAACCCGCCCCCGCCCTGTGCCCCATCTCCTTCTCCGCCCCACTATCCTACCGCTTGTCGACCTCTAGAATATCTAGAATACGAGCAGCGGCGGGCCCGATATTGTTTTCCTTTTACTATCGACGTTTGGCGAACTTTCCTCTTTACTATAGGACTGAAACTATGAGTATCGATGGAATATTATTTATTACACCATGACAAAGTATGGTTATTATTCTAAACGCTTTAATTTGTGTGTGATAATGATTAAAGTTGAATACGTATTCAGTATTTGTTTTGTCATGCCATTGGTCACGCTAGCTTCGTTCTGCTTACCATCCAATGACAGAGCCAGGATTCAAACCTGTACTTTGAATCCGCTCATGATTGTACGAATTTGTACGCCGGTTTTTCTCTAAGTTTTGCTCCGAGACCCCGTACGTGGCGCGTTCTATCGCGCACCATAAATTATTATTGATAACTGTTGAAATCAAAAAGAAAATAATATCCCCTAAGGAGGAAATTCATCTGAATTACGATCAAGGAAATGAGACAGCGTGGAAATGACGAGGAGTGTGACACCATCCAATCATTATTGGTGAAAACATTCATCCAACCGTTCAGTGTGTTTATTTCCACCCCTCAAAATCCATGTTTTTTTACACTTTATCTATTTTTATTGACAGATGCATTTATTTTTTATATTTTTTTGGTTTGGCTGAGGATTGAACCTTCATACACAGAGAATGGCTCTTAACTACTTTGAACTTTTAAAATATCTTTTTAAAACTTTTTTTAAATATATGGTTTAACTCAGTATTGAGCCTTCCTTCTCAGGGACTTTTATCAACCGCGTTGACATCTGAGCAAAATCCCGATGGGTAGGACCGATATTTATGTCGTGTATTAACGGCTGTAATGTCATCCAATTTCAGAACAATGTGTATATATTCGCTTGTGAATGTGTGATTTATAAAACGTATTGTCACCAACCATGAGTCTATTTGCCAAGTTTTAGATGGATCGGATGTCGGGAAGTGGGTTAATTTCTACTTACAAAATTTATTCATTATTTCTCGAAAAAATAATCGGAATTCAAATAGATGGACTTCAACACGATGAATTCCCAATAAATAAATAAAAATCCCAAATTTAGGTTATGTATTCCTGTTGAAACACCACTTCATTCATTAAAACGTTGCTTGAAATGGCTTTAGCCATGTTTCATCAGATCTGAATAAGCAGGTACTTACCAACTTCCTCCCCATTGCATTTCTCTCTCCATTATCTTCAGCCTCACGACATATTCCAACTGGGGGTGCTATAGACCCACTAACTCAACCAAGTTAAGATACTTGTGCGATATTTATTTATTAACAATTTGTTTTTAATTATTCCACCATTAAAATGTTTTCAACTACATTTTTAAGTTTGAAAAGCTTTGAATGCATCCTCATGCAAATTTTTTTTCGTATTTCATGACGCCAGACCACATTAATTTCTATTTTTAAGGTGGAAATAATATTATTCTAAAGAATTGAATTGAAATTGAAACTTGGACGACTCTGACTTCCACCATTTACTACTGTATAACCAATAACCCTGCCAAAAGTCACTCCAAGCGGTTTGCTACGTTTGGTGACTTAGCAGGGGTGCCCGGGTTCATGGGGTGACGTTGAAGTGAGAGTCTGTTTGAGGGATACCAGCTGAACTTTATCTCGACTCATCGCTTTGCATCGCAGTGGGAGGGATGGATTCATGCGTCCGTCAGTCCTGAACACAGTCCCAGAAAAGGGTACGTTTCAGGGCAATTTCCGTCCCAGAAAAGGGTATGAGGGATGGGTAGTCAGTATAAGAGGTACAATACTACAAACACACAGCGAAATCCGTTCAGTAGTTTTGAGTCGATAAGGGATAAACAAAGGAACATTCATATTTATATATATATATATATTTAATGTTGATTTTTTCATACTATAATTGTCTTTCAAAACTCAATCATTTAATGCAAATATTGCCGCATATATATTCGTCAATGTACATTTCACTCATGTATATTCCATCAAACAATCCGAACAGCTCTTCAAAATTCAGACCAACAGCCGGTGGACATCTTAAGGATTAGCATCACGTCACTTGACTCGAACAATGCGAGCGGTGATTGTATGGAGATCTGAAATCCACAGAACTGTGAAGCTGTTCTTTAGCTTTAAGATGAAAGCTGTATCTCGGTATGTAGGTTAAACTCAGAGGCTTATCTTCCCAAGGTTGAGGAGATACGAGTATACCTCTTAGATCTGTACACCCGCCGTGCAGCTGTATTGGTTGGGACTTGAAAAAAAGTTTAAAAACTTCAAATAAGTTTTTCTCTGGCGACCTTGAGGCATTCAGAATATTCTCACCGTAAATTTCATACTGACACTTACGTGATAAATATATTAATAGTAAGAGATATGCCTTTGTATAAATAATATGTAATTTATATAAAAATGATTACATCTCTTTAACTAACAAATTAATTACCCATCACGTGGTTTCCCCGCAGGGGCAGGCAGAGAGGAACTGGGCCTTAGCATACACTCCTTGTGTAATTTCACTAATTTCACATTTAAACCGGGTGTCTTATTTTAAAATGATATTGCGGTAGGATAAACGTTGAATTTATAATATTTTTGCTAATAAAAAAGAAATTAACATATATGTAAAGAAGTACGTATTAGATTGTATGCTGAATATTTTTATTCTTAATTTAATGGGGGACCTGCAGGTGCTTTTTGAAAACGTAAACAATCACCAACGTAAAACAAAAAGTGTGAATTTAAATAAAGGACTTTACATAACAGCCACCGTGTTTGAGGGGTAAAGTTTTCGACTAGCAAAGCTAGAAGTCGCGGATTCCAATCCTGGCGTGCGCATTTTAATTTTATTTGATTAATTTATGTTATATTACAATTTATTCATTAAAAATAATATATAGTACCTATATTTGCGGCACTTTCCATGTTGGAGGATATTCTCAGTATCGCCCTGGTGTTAGACCACCATTCAGAATTGAAACCTTGCTTGAAACTTCTTTGACCGTATTTGGTGACCAGATCTGAATAGCTAGGTACTTTACCACCTTCCTCTCCCCCATCTCTCTACCCTCCCCATTATCTTTAGCCTCACAATATACCCCAATTAGGGATGCCATAATCACACTGGTTTCAGACAGTTGAGAGTAGTTGGGACTCTTGCGCGGTTTCACAACAACAAAAAATGAAAGAAAATAAAAAAGAAGAAAAAAAACAGACCATATGTTTCCACCATTGTTAAAATATATATCTTTAACTTCTTTAGATACAGAAAAACATACTTGTCAGGTCATTACATCACATTAATTAAATAGATTACAATTTTGCACAAAGAGGACACTTTAGAAAACAAACAATTTTTACATTTATCAGGAGATAAGGGCTCAAGTGGAGTTGATATATTTTTTAAAAGACTGAAGAATCTAGGACTCTTTTGGACTAGAGAATTTTTATGAAATGACCTTAAGCCTCTAAATTCCAAGGTTCCTATATATTTTCGCTCTTACCCCAACTCAATTTTTTCCCAGTTTATTGAATCGGAAAACAAAAAACAGGAATCTTTTTCAAAATTAATTTCACTTTTACTATGTGAAAGGGAAATTTTAGGCCTTGAATATGTTTAAGTAGGTACCTGCTCATATCAATGAAAACTTTCTCAAGGTTCTGCATAACGCGAACCCAAAACGAACTGCCCGATCCAAACAGCGAATATCAGGGCGCAATGAAATGAAAACGGTCTCCATCTCTGATTCATTCTTTCGCCAATTCCCGGCTTTATTGTGCAGGAATATGGTAATCCTACGGATCTCAGGTAGCTGCGAGGTGCTTTATGTTTCCCGGAGACAAGTAAGGGCTCGAGGCCTTTTGTCTGAGATTTCACGTTGCCGGTCGGTGGCGGGGAAATATCACACGTATGACTTGCCCTTAAGCTCTTCTTAACCTTTTTTTAAACATGTAAGTAAAAATGTAAACCGGTGATATACGTTCGTATTATGTTCCCCTGTGAAGTATTTAAGGAATGCCTTTATTATGGGCCGAAAACATGTAAAAGGGTTCTAAATTTCAAAGGATATTTTATATTACGGGTAATAACATTTTTCCTCACTCGCTTTTGAATCCACCCTTCTCATGTTATTTTAGTAATATTTTCACACCTTTTCCTATATTTTACATGTCGAAACAATTGAATAAAAATGATTGTTGCTATTTCACATAATAAGGTCCACTAGAGGGGTAATTCCGGGTATATTTAAAGATGAGAAATTGTCCTTAACCTAAAAATTAACGACTTTTTCGCTGTCATCCGAGAGAATTTGAAACGCATTTAACTAAAATAACTAAGGTTAACGACAATAATTCTGCTGTCATCCGAGTGAACTGGAATCGGAGTTAACAAAAAAGTCGTTAATTTATAGGTAAAAGACAATAATTCTGCTGTCATCTGAGAGAACTAGAATCGTTGTTAACATGAAAGTTTTAAACAGTTTTAAGTTTAACGACAATTCCTCATACTGAGTAAAACCAGAATCTCCCCCAAGTAGGCCTAATAATTCAAGGTGAACAACACCAAAATGTGTGTACATTAAGTAAGTTGTATTAGCATAAGTATTGAACTGATATTATATTTGTATTATTCCCGTTAGAAAAACAGGTAAAGGCGAAACTATAAATAAAGAAATATATTTTAAATAAAATAAATAACTTTTTATTTATCACTTTTTAATCCAAAAGGATCGTCGTGTTTCAAATGCAATGCTTTTTTTACCTATTTTTAAATTTGTTAATTTTCATTATACTAATTTATCCTGACGAATAAACCATTGATTTTGAAACATGTCGATGATTTTTGATTAAATAGTGGTGTTTACAAAGTTACTTATATTATTTAAATTAAAATGACGCCACAGAGTGATTTTGCAAATATTGAAGAAAAAATATATATATATATATACATTTATATGTTTTTTTTAATGTAAAAAAACTGATTTTAATATCAATCACACTTACCAGTCAATCCCACCAACCGAATTAAATGTGTTAATTACAACGAAAATCTTAATTAACTTTTCAGGCATGAAAAAAATAATCTGATTAAAAAACAGCATTCAAATGCAAATTACGTTTCGCACGGAAAATATTTCAAAGCCACCTGATCCTGTATTCAAGCCAAAATAACTTTTAATTAAAATGCGGAAAAATACTCAAACACCTTTTTATCGTTTTTCAATTTAGTTTCTGGATTTTTATAATTTCTTTACTTAGTTTTATCGTGTTTCTTTGTCTTTTGTATAAAAAGGGTGTTTTTACGACCGCGATATAACAAAGCGGCAAGGGGGGTAAGTTTGGAGTGGTGTCAACACAATCATATGATGAAATTGTAGCTGCTTACTTCACTGTTTGAATTATGGGAGGTAATAAAGGAGAAAGTGGAGTTTTAAAAATAAATATGTCACTCAATCAGGGGAAACTTTTTCATTGTCTCGTCGAATTTATAAAAGTTTAGAATAACATATATCTATTAGATTATGGTTGGATGGTTTTGGAATGGAATATTCACCTTAAGGCCCCGTAGTAAGCGTTTAACATGGTTTGAAAGGGAGATATGTAATTAGGAATGTTAGAGGAAGCGCGCTAATATTAAAAAACGATAACAATTAAATTAAAGGTGAAAATATTTAATAAACCACGACTCGTTTGAAACAGAGCAAAAATCTTTAGACAGATGCTTTAGTTGCATTTAAAGATACACTTTAAATGTGTTGATGCATATAACATATGAAATAACAGAACAAACCGTGTTTTGAATAATTTTCGGATATTACATTACCGTTTTTTCTATCGAGGCAATTTCATAGAAATTAACGTTTCAGCGTAACAAATGTACAGATATTATATTAAAAAACAACTTTTTTTTTAAACTTAAATAGTTAACGAAAAACATGATGTAAATTAATTAAGTGTGCGGGGGCTTAAGGGGCCGTTTTACAGCGCCCGGTGAATTCTCCAAAAAACTGCACAATAAAAATAATCCTAGTATTATTATTGTCACCACATTCTATAAAAATATTTTTTTTAATTATAAAAATAAAACAGTACCTAAGTAGGATACAATGGAACTGGGTAAGTTTGTTTCGAGAAAACCTTAGATGAAATTACTAAACCTTCAAATTTCTCAAAATAATAAATAGTATAGCAATAATAAACATAAAAATTTAATAGATTTTTAATAATTTTCCTAATCTGTAAATATTAGTCTTTATCGTCTATGTAAAATTTTCATTTTCAAACCACAGTCGATATTTTTATTTATAATTTATTATTTGTGGTAGGTACATTGAATAATTACCGGGTTATAAGGTGTGTCTGTTTGTTGGTGTGAAACGCGGTGGTATATATAAATTACGCTTGTTAATTTTTTATCTTAACCCTTCCTTGCCGGTGCTGTATACTGATGTGCATAATATCTAAAAATGAACAAAGATGTAAATATACAAAACAGAGTTCGTACTTTAGGTGTTGCTAGGCAATACTTTATTGATCGGATAAAATGTATAAAAGTTTTTATCGAACGCGTTACAAAATATGTTGTATTAAAAAAAGTCGTTAACCTATACGTATCCTGCGTGCATTGATAACTTGCCGAGAGGGGCGTTAGTAAGCAATGTGGGCATGAAGTTTCCGTGCGACGATGCCCGGTTGTCACTAATATCCGGCTTTCTGCCGGCTGTAATGGACGTACTATGCGTGGCCGATTCATCGTCTTCAGCACTAATACATAAAATTTTAATAAAATACTTTTTGTTTTAAAACCACCAGTTTTTAATATTTTTTTATAACCGACCGGTTTCGCTTTACTCAAGCATCTTCAGGGTACAAATTATTACTAGACAAGAAGTACAGAGTGTGAGCTTATACATAAAAAAAAAAATTGAGGGAGACAACATGATATAAATATAACAAACACAGAGAAATCATACAATACATTTACACAAGTACAAAAGACATGGGAAAAACCGAAAGATAATTATGTAGACTAATGGATTATAATAATATATATGGAGAAACAAAGCATCAACTGACATGGTGATAAGGAGAACTTGGACATTTTTTAATGGTTTATTGGAAACAAACTTAATATTGGACTACTTGATATATCTAATTGATTATTAAGAATAGGACTTTTGGTTTTTACAGCTTTTTTATTTCCAGTACTTCTAGATTATTGAGTCTGTTACCATGCCCGTTTGTATGTAAAATATTAGCGCCTGTGTTATGACAGAAAGTATGATCTTTACTAATCAGATGATTGGCAAATTCAGAGAAACCGTTATTATTGAGACAACGAAGATGCTCTTTAATCCTAATATTAACATTACGTGTTGTCTTACCGATATAAAATGCCGCACACTTATTACAATTTAATCTATAAATGCCTGAATGGCTCAGTTTGTCGTCTTTATCTTTTGAATTGATAAGAAATTTACCCAGATTGGTATAAAAGTATAAATTGGTATAAAAGGCCGGTCTGACTTTAGAAGGAAGGTTTTTTACACTTAAGTTAGAAAAGTTATTAATGAACAAAATACGGCGCCACTGATAAGTAATATTATCATTGATTTTTGTACCAGGACTAGCGAATAAGAAACGATTAGGTACTGGCGATTTGCTTTAGTTTTTTGTTTAAGATTATATCTATAAAACATTATTCGTAGCCATTATTTACCGCAATTTTTTTAATTACTTTTCATTAGAAAAATTAATATCTGACATTGAAATTGTGACCAAACGATGGACCATTGAATGGAATGCGGAGTGCTTATGTGCAAATGGATGATTCGATCTATTGTGGATTACAATGTCAGTATAGGAGGGTTTACGAAATATGTTAAAATCAATTTTGTTATTAACGATCGATAAGGTAAGATCATTAGAAAAATTAATATCTGACATTGGAATTGTGACCAAACGATGGACCATTGAATGGAATGCGGAGTGCTTATGTGCAAATGGATGATTCGATCTATTGTGGATTACAATGTCAGTATAGGAGGGTTTACGAAATATGTTAAAATCAATTTTGTTATTAACGATCGATAAGGTAAGATCTTAAAAATTTAAGGTTGAATTGTTGCCTATCTCTAATGTGAATTTAATCTGATTATGATAAGAGTTAATAAGATTGACGAAGGAATTCAGTTGACGCACTGTCCCTGTCCATATACAAAAAATATCATCAACATATCTTTTCCAAAATAAGACATTTTTAACAAGATGTGAGGTACTAGATAAAATTTTATTCTCTAGGCTATCCATGAATATATCAGCAATCAAGGGGCTGGTGGGACTGCCCATAGTTAGGCCATCCCGTTGTTGATATATAATATTATTAAATTGAAAATAGTTTTGATTCAAGCATATATTAAATAAGGAAGTTAAATCTTTTATAAAGTCTTGAGAGAGATCCGCACTGTTTAACAAATCGGAAATTAAAAATTTACTCTATTCTATGGGAACATTAGGAAACAAATTTACCACGTCAAAAGAAATTAGTTTAGAATTACTAGGGAGGATCATATCTTGTAATCGCCTATAATTATATAATAACAGAACTTGAGTAGGACTTTCACAGAACTCGAAAATGAACATTGAAATTCTATGAAACAACCGATAATTGGCTAGCAGTGGATTGAACTAGACGCTTTGAACCACGCGAACAACTAACTAAATAAATACCTTATCAATGAATAAATGACATTTTTCAAATATTAGTTAAATTTATTGAAACATGTTTCAGTAAATATATATCTTGACCTAACCTTGCCTGAATCGTTGCATTACCAGACTTCGCCTTATAACTTGTATTGTATCTCAGCAGATTTTAATACTTTTTCTCAATAAAAAAACAAAATTATAATATGTCTTCTGGCTACATTAAGACGAGACAATACCCTAAAATAAAGCCAGAATAATTTATTATTTAACTACATAAGTGAAGCAGCCGTGCACAACCACAATATGTCCAATCAAATCTCTAACATGAATTGGGAATCTTAGCGACATAGATGATGAAGTCGTGTAAAAACAATATTCAGCGCGGGCCGGCGTAATGGAGGTATATACGGTCGACTTTACCCTAGCAGGCCTAAATATCGATCTTTCTCTTGGATTCATTTTAATTATTTCTGATGAACGTATTACTAAATTCTCAAATGTTTCTTGAAGGATTCCTCGGAAATTTACTAACTCATCGTCTAGAAAGATAAAATCTGGTGCTTACAGCTAATTTTATGGTTGAAAAGGGTTTTATAATTTTTTTAAACCGAATTTTAATTAGCACCGAATAGACTAATAGAATATTGTTAAGAATAACCGAATAGAATATTTTTATTATTATGTGCTGTTTTTATTAATATTACATTTACATAACCATCCGTAGAGATCCTACGTTGCCATAACTCAGGTTATATTTGTGAAATCCATCATATCCCAGAAATATTCCCGGAAATTAAACAAAACAATCCTTACATACATACTTGCCCAAGGCCATTGTCCATAGTAATATGAAAATTGACCGTTTTCATAGCCTTGGACAACATCTTACTGAGTCTGAAGATATCTTAGGTATATACTTTTGTTCTTACTTTTCCTTTTCAGCTTTCCGAGCATATGTACGTGTGCCGAATACGTGGAGGAAAATTTACGAAGATCTAGTACCATAGATGAGTTTGTTGGTAAACAAACTTTCCTTCCCATTTTATTGACATCGTAGAAATTTAAGTCATCGTAAAAGAAACCAGTAATGAAATATTTTTACATAACGAAAAAATAAAGTATTTAATAACCGTAATATTAAAAAATAAATGGTACATAACTAAATAAATAAAATCCACATATTTCCAGGGTACTTACCCAAGTTTGTACTTACTTATTTACCCCAATCACATCTTCATAAACCGATATTTCTCTACCTGAGGGAGTATAGTTTCTCTCCTTGGCTCTATCCTACTGACTTTTCTCTTAAGTGTGATCGCAATTTAAACATTTTTTTTATGTTTATAAATGTTTAAAAGAATGTGATCTTACTGGGGTACCTCGTTCTATGTACATGATTTTGTGTGTGATTTTTAAATTAGGTCAAGTTTGTTAAAAAATTAAAAGAGGAAAATGGTAAAGCAAAATTATAGAAGAAAAACAATGCATAGCCTAAATCTTTGTTAGGTTGTAACATTGTATCCATATTATGCCTTCCCGTGTCCATGATCTATATCTTAATAGGTACTTCTTTTGAAATTAGGTCTGTCGACAACGGAAGTAATATATATATATGACGTCACCAATATGCCAATCTTCTGTCGCACAGCATACATGAAAGTATCAATATATTAGGCTTCGATTATTACGCTCGGTTTCGGCTATTCCGCTTTTTACGTGTGTACAGGGTTTTCCAATAAGAGGTGTTATTTTGATATTCAATCGTAAAAGATCAATGGTTTCGTTGCTTGTGTGGCACGTAGCGCCGTCTTGTTAAAATTAAACGTTGTCCAAATCATCTCTCGTTAGCGCAATCCATTCACCGTAACTGTTGCTCCAGCCTCATTTTCGAAAAAGTAAGGTCCAATGACTCCGCCGGACCATAAACCATACCAAACAATCACACGTTGAGGATAGGGAGGCTTTTCAACAATAATTCTTGGGTTTTCCGAGCCTCAGATGCGACAATTTTGCTTGTTGACGAAGCCACCGAGGTGGAAATGGGCCTCATCACTCAAAATGATTTGCATTTTATTCACTCAAGTGAATTTTAAAAATTTCAATGCATTTTTGAAGCGTGTATAGTTCAATTTTTATTAATGGCGTAGTTTCTACTTGTCAAATGTCAAAAATGACAGCTTCAAAATTAATATCTACCGAATAGCGGGCTATTTAAAATAACACCTCTTATTGGAAAACCCGTATATAGAGCCAAATTTGATCTGTCGGTGGCTGAGTTGACATCGTGTTTGGGTCCCACCCAGGCGTAGTGTGTTCAATTTCTCGACCCATCAGCCCTCAGTCTCCATCAAAACACAAAAAAAAAATTCGTTTCCTGTGGTGGTCGTAGGAGATTTTCAAATATTGTTAGGTTATTCGTAACCCGGATTTATTTAAAAATTTAAAGCTTTTTTACGTGTGTTTGTAAATAGGGCCTCATTCAAAGCTTTAACGAATGAGTTTTATAATAATTATTACAGTCCTCGTGCTTATCTATAAATATGGTACGTGTTTAGGATGCAGATCACTGGAAAGGATAGAAAGGATGAAATCTTTTTGCATTGTATTATATATGTTGAAGTTGGTACTGTGCAGTTATGCATGCCTGAAAACTTTAGCTACAGTGGTCACCACGACTTGTTCAAGATACCACAAAGAAGGACATATGTCCTAACACAGAATAGCATGACAGCAGGAATTTGCTATTGAATGGAATTTCTAAAACAGTAGACATATTTAATCTGTCTTTAAATATAACCGTGAAACGTATTTGTATACCAAGTGTTTAAATAAGAAATCTGGTAGGTATTTTGAATGGATGTTTAATTTATCGCACAAAAAATAAATTCAACATACTAATTTCGGGTGCTGGTGCTCGCATTACCCATGGGTAATGAGAAATATTCGTGCGTAATGGAAACATTATGCATGTTCACTGAACTTTTTATCATCAGAAAAGCGATAAAGATGGTATCAAAATAATTTAAAAATTAATGATTCTTTATTTAAAAAGTGTATTTGTCTTGTTTAATTTTTTGACAGATGTTTACATGAATTAATAGCGTTAAGAAACGTTACTGAGATAAAGCGCATAATTTAACAGAACTAAGTCATACTTACAGTGGACATACTTTAGTGGCCGTTCATATTACTATTTCACTCGTACACACATATTCTTTCAATGGCCATCCTTTTCATCAGCGGTGCAATTTTTTTGGCTTGATTAGTAAAAATACATCTTGTCTTATATTTTAATAATTTCATGGGATAGATAACGTCATTTTTTAAGTTTACTAACGTTAAAAATGCAGATTTCTTATTTTTAAAGAAATAAAATCTTTTAGCTTCACCAATCCTACAATTTATTAATTAACGCCCTTTTTCGGGGCTATTACAAGAGAATATTAAGAAATATACATTATATATTGTACATAACTGAATTGCTTCAGTAACAACATTTAATATTTGTTTATAGATAAATTGAAGATGTCCACAGATTTGGTATAATTGTTTCCCTCCATTAGTATTCTGGGCAAAGAGGAATACATTTGGTATTTAGTCCCAGAATTAAATCAATTACAATATCTTGTGATTTTTCACGAGTAAAATTATCATTAATTAATTAAGGCCAGATAAAAATATGTAATTTTTTCATGTACCATTAGTGAAGTGAAAGAATAAAGTTTGATTTTCAAATATTACAAGTTTTGTATTGTTCAAAAATTTAAATTTATTGTCAAAATCTATGTTCTAATTTTACTTAATGTAGCGGATAAAATATGAAGATAACATGATGACAGCATTGTTTTATTTTTTTCATCGCTTTTGTTTTTGTCTGCTCTAAAAGGGTTAGTAACAATATTATCTTTGGTTAGTACGGATACATGTTTTTATAATTTATTAACCCCTTTGGATAATTTGTCCGCTTTTGGGAAGATCTATTAAAGGTCTCACAGAAATCATTATCTCCCTCATTATCGCGGTGGAAACTATAATATATATATATATATATATATATTTGAATACAGCACAAGATTCTCAACTGCTCCCAACCTTCTGGAGTCTATGGAATCCCCAATTAGGATTTGTTGTAAGGCTAAAGGTAGTGGATAGGCGAAGGAGATGTGGGGGAGGAAGGTGAGGGAGTTCCTTGCTAATCATATCCGGTCGCCAAACACTGGTAAAACCATTTCAAGCAACGTTTCTATTCTGAAGTGCCGCAAGTGCACTATATATTATTTTTAGAGCCTTATCCTCGACCACGGAGGCAATAAACGGTGCTAGAAAATTATGTATTTCCTCCTTTTGACTTTACCTCTACTGAGACAGCATAATAAGAAATACGTTAATTAATTTTTTTAAGAAGGGAATATGAATTCAAAAATTTATACAAAACAAAAGCTTTTATAAAACGAAAAATTACAAAACAAAACATTTCTCAACACATTTATAGCCATGGAGAGAGGTTGTAGATATAAATCAAATCATAATTGAAATATTAACAATAGAGACATCACATTATTCACAAACCATCAGAGAAATATTATTTTATGGACCTCTTGTATTTGGTAAGTTCGCAACTGAAAATATCCACCTTGGATATTACGCTATTTTAATTATTGCATAGTCTGCTCAGGCAAGAATTCTGCTTAGAGTTCGTTATGTAACAATAACATGTATGATAAGTTTGTATTATTTATTTTTTCAATAAAAAAACGTGAGGTGAGCTATTTTTAAAACTTATTTTTGTTTGCACAAAAAATGTTAATATTTAAAAAATTACTCGTCTATTTATAATAATAAAATTTAAAAATG
Organism: Hesperophylax magnus; assembly: GCA_026573805.1. NCBI lineage: Eukaryota > Metazoa > Arthropoda > Insecta > Trichoptera > Limnephilidae > Hesperophylax > Hesperophylax magnus. Next base: position 6,387,226 of record JAIUSX010000014.1, read on the forward strand.
TTTTTAGTTTTTGGAAACGTTCAGAAATATTCCATTTATTTGGATTTACACACCAATTGACAGAATGTGCCACGGGCATAAGGGTGAAGTAGTATTATATCCATTCTTTCCCCTCACCCAAAATGCTCCTTTTGTGATTTTCTTTACTCGATGCTAAGTACTAACCCAATTTCATAAATCGTTAATCGTTAATCACAAAAATACATAATAAATATTTCAGCCGCTAAGAAAAACTTACGGCTCTAACCTAATGGGTCATAGCCAAAAAATATTTTAAAGGGGGTCCCAAAAAAGAGAGTTCGATTTAAATTTCGCGCCATTTTTATATTAAAGTTGCCAGCTCAATAAGTTCATGTGTCACCTGTCAGTTCTCTAAGTTCGTTGAATTTAATTAATTTCAATAGTTCATTATATTGAAATACATATTTTGGATCTTATAATACATAATCGAGATATTTGTTCGTACCACGAAATGAAAAAATAAAAAAAAACTATTAATAACGTGTTTACTTTGTATAAAAAAATACATCATCGCGACATTTGTACTTTCCACGACACAAAAAAATATTAATAACGTGTTTACTTTGTATAAAAATAAATACATAATCGAGATATTTGTACTTTCTCCCGAAATAAAAAGAAAAACATAATAACGTGTATACTTCAAAACTTAAATCCTGCACCTTTTTAGGACACCCTACATAATTAATGTACGTTAGCAGCAATTCGAGTCCTAACAGTTTTCTAATATTTGACGACGGTAATAAACGAGACACGTGGCAGATTTATGGAAACGATTTCAGAATTACAAGTGGGAAAACATAAAATATGTGGATAGAGAACATGAAATAGAAAACAACTATAAAGCAGTGATAAATTGTTGGCACATTTCAGTGACCAATACACGTTATGCGGGCACGGAACGCATCGTGATGTATGACCGGAGATATCTTTGTATGGACATTATTTGGTTTGATAAAAACAGGAAAAATAAATATCGGCCATGGTTTGTTTTAACTAATAATCAACATAAAAACAATTTTGGAGGCGAGTTTGAGTACCGCGCCGCCCAGGGAACCATTTATTGGATAACCAACAACTCTGCCATATGTCACCCCAAGTGGTTTGCTATGTTTGGTGGTTTAGCAGGAGTGCCCGGGTTCATTAGGTGAGGTTTGTTATACTTTGTTCAGGATGTTCACTCCTGGACACACTGATCCCTAGATTCCTCCCCATCCATCTACCTTTTTTCCCCAGAACTTCCGCACAGATGACATAGAACCTGAAGGAAATTATTTTCCCATACGCTTTCTGTGTGGGGTTAATATAACATTTAAAACATGTATATTTTCAAATAATATTTGTGTCCCACGATTGATAACGAACCTGGAGAATTTAATAAAAAATTAAACGGCAATTTTTTCCATATGGCCACTGTGGTAGAATCTGAGGGTTTAGCACAGTGAAACGATAACTTATCAACAACGGATTGATAGGCGTAACTACCGATGATTTTATAACGATTTCCCGAGCACGGTCGCGTCGTAGATAGCTATACCGATATTTATAAAGCAATAAATCAGAAATTTACACTGGCACACCTGTCTATGATTTGACACTTCTAACGGCTACGTAAATTTAAAAATACTAATATATTGACAACGTCGAAATGAAATATTAACTTAAGTTTACATTGGCAGTCCGTGTGTACTTTTTGTCACTAAAAAGGTCAGTTAATTAATTCATGAGGTCTTATAACACGCAACTCTTGTTGAAATGGAATAAATTGATCTCGTCTCATATGAATTATTTAAGTATATGGATCGGATATACGATATCTATCAATTCTATGAGCTTAGTTAATTAACCTACATCCATTTAATAAGCTTGTTATTTTGCATAAGGAACGACTTTATTCGACACCTTGGAGGCCGCGCTAAAGGCAACAACTTTTGCCTACCGACTGTCGGAATCGGTTCCGTGATAACTCAACACAGTGACAATTCAACACAGTTTTAAAAAGTGATATAAAGTCATTAGAAACGATGAAAAAAAAAATTAAACTAACCTAACCTAACCTACTTAACCCAGTTAATAGAGTTTTTGTTTCATCACTTTCCATGACTTTATATAACTTTTTAAAGATGTGATGAATTATCATTGTGATGATTTATCCGGTCACCGTCGGAATGATACTCTGACCGTGCTTGCAACATCACTAACTGGCTACTTCTTAAGATCAAGATTTAAAAACATAAGAACTTGATGTTGGTTGAAGCTGGAAAAAAGCCTTCTTGACGCTCACCTTTTAATTATTTCTGATAAACGTATTACTTAAATCTCAAATGTTTTTAAAAGGATGGAGATGTAAGTTCTTTATATTTAAGATTAATAAAATCACAATCTAAGAATAGAAAATACTTTATGTAAAACGGTTTGAAAATTTTACAAAACATTTTTCAACCATAAAATTAGCTGTAAGCACCGGTTTTTATTTTTCTAGACGATGAATTAGTAACTTCCCGAGGGATCCCTTTGAAAACATTTGGGGTTTTAGTAATACGTACATCAGAAATAATTAAAATAAAGCCCACGGAAGATCGATTATCTAGGTCTGCTAGGGCAAAATCGACCATAGCTACGCCCATTTCAACGGGCTGCGCGCCAAATATTGTTTTACACGACTTCATAACTTATTTTGTTAAGATTCCTACTTTATTTTAGAGATTTGATAGGGCAAATTCATCCGCAGATTTGTCCAATACAACAGGGTCGCGCGTCGCATATTTTTTGCACGGCTGCTTCACTTACGTCCTTAAGAATCTGGATTATTTTAGGCTATTGTCTCGTTTTAATATTGCCAGATGACATATTATAATTCTGTTTGCTTATTAAGAAAAAATATTAAAATCTGCTGAAATACAATAAAAGTTATTAGGCGTATTCTTGTAACACAATAACACAATAATTAATTTTCCACGATAACATATTTCTTTAAGATTTTCAAACCGATGAAACAATTTTGAAATAATTCAGCCAGTGCCTAGTTTGCTTTGTTTTCAATTTTACGCTAAAATAGTTATATTTTTTCGGGAACGATGTTTTTTGGTAAATCCCCGAGTAAACGCGTCCCATTTCACTTCAAAACATGATTTATAATACCTTGGTGACCCATGAATCAAGACAGGTACCTCGGTACTTGTATCTTATCTCTGAAAACATTTTCATTTCTAACACTGGATAGATCTTTTTAGCAATGCTCGTGATAAAATCCTCAATAATTCTTCGATAATATATGAAAGAATGTTAACAATAAATAGTGGCTTTTAGGTTTTTACTAACGTGTGCAATAAATAAACGAGTAAAATTAATATTACCAAAAGCCTTAACAATTGAGTTATTTATGTTAATAATAATCTATGCCTTTCAAGCAGGTTGGATAGATTTTAATTACACATTTTACAAGTCTTCTAATCTCTATAATAGTTTTTAAAGCATGCCTTCGATTTCCAAAAAGATGCTCAGTTATGGTTTTGCTATTTATTTGTAGTGTTATAAAACCCAGACGGTTTGCGTAGGTACTAAGATAAACCAAAAGATAAACTAAATGGTTAAGGATTTTCAGCAGATTACAATTGAAATTTCCAAGGATGGCCAAGCACTAAAGCGTTAACGGCGTAATATTTGTCAACGTCTGGAGAAATTAATTGCATTATTTTCTTAAACATTGCGTTGGAAAAGAAACACGCGCTTTCGAAATTCGGAAAAGATAAAAAAATATTACAAACCTTAGATAGTGTAAATGTACATGATGCAGTTCTTACCACAAAATGCCATGTTGGGAAAACTGTTAATTTATTTAAATTATACATTATTTAATTCGCCAGGTCGAATGACAAGTTGAATCATCGATTGAATATTACAGTAATCATGAAGAAAGAATTTTTTTTTAAATTTTCTCTGGTTTGTGTTTTCTCACAAGAACCAGTCATCTGATACCTTTATTAGGTAGAAATTGTTTAATTTGAAAATAACTAGCAGAGAATGGTAACAATTGATTAATACTAATATAATTAATACCCGATGATATTTATGCATAAAATAATAAATAACCTGTTACCTAAATAGTTTTCAAAAACAATTGTATATTCAAGGACATTCACAGACATAACACAAGGACGTTCAATGAAATTAGGATACCATAAAAATTCAAAGCCAATTCACAAAACAAAGGAATGCAATATTATAATTCGCCGTCGGAAACTATAAATTCAAGATAATGGATCCAAGCTGAATTGTAGGAACCTTATTAATTAAAAGAATATGTAATAAATAGTAAATATGTATGTACTTACGTAGATTATAATAAATTGCAAGTTTTTAAACATGGATGTACAAATGGCTTAAATAAACTTATTAAATAAAATAATTATAGCATAGTTTTATGACATAACATTTTTGTTCTTCCATCACGGTTACAGCTCTACTCCTCTTAAATACCACAACACGAAAATAAAACCTCGTTGTAGAAGTGGTTACCAGAAGAAGTACACTTTGTTGGTCCTAAACCGTAGAGTTATCGCATACAAATTATCTTAAGATTTTTTATTTACGGAGTAACACTGAACGGAAATCCCCAATCGGTTTGAAATGACACTGCGGAAGAAAATTATTATAAAAATATACAATAACGTTTTAATGTAACAATCATTCTGTTTTTTTTTTATCTGTAACTACCACAGACCCGTTAAAAGTCACAGGATAGTCACAGGCAGGATTCTCGAAAAATTAGTTCCAATTTTGAAAATGACAACAAAAAATAATTTTATATTTTCGTGGAAAGCAATCACTTTGTGATTTAACATTTTAATGAAATAAAAACAATATTTTTTGTTTAAAACCACGAATTTTTATTAATTTTAAGACCGACCGGTTTCGCTACACTCGAGCATCGTCAGGGTACAAAATTAAACTAATCAATAATACAAAATGTGTCATTATATATACATACAGAGGGAGATAGAAAGTAAAACCAAAATGAAATAACAATATATTAAAAGAAAACAATTAGTGTATATAAATATTATAATAATAGAGAATAGGCATTAATAATTGTAAGGTGATTAAGGGATTAACTTAACTTAATTATTAACTTAGAGAATAGGCATTAATAATTGTAAGGTGATTAAGGAATTAATTTAATCACCTTACAATTATTAATGCCTATTCTCTATTATTATAATATTTATATACACTAATTGTTTTCTTTTAATATATTGTTGTTTCATTTTGGTTTTACTTTCTATCTCCCTCTGTATGTATATATAATGACACATTTTGTATTATTGATTAGTTTAATTTTGTACCCTGACGATGCTCGAGTGTAGCGAAACCGGTCGGTCTTAAAATTAATAAAAATTCGTGGTTTTAAACAAAAAATATTGTTTTTATTTCATTAAAAAATAATTTTCCACTATGTACTTCATCGCTTGTCTGAATTCTTTACATTCACAATTACCCTTAAATTCAATGAAAAGTTGAGTTCATTGAACCAGAGATATTACGTAGGTCGCACAAATAACCGAAATTGGTGTTTTTGATGGTGGGTTATTGGAAGAATTTGCCCCCAGGAAATAATTGCATCATTAATTAAATATTTAAATTGTCCACGTTGGGGAGACATTGAAAACTGACATACTTTTCAAAAGAATAGTATGATCTGAGAAGCCATTACATACCTTTTACTGTTATAAAGTTTAATTTGTAGAACTTCATATTAATTTTATGTTTTTCTTTTACATTTTACAAAAATATTACCATTCAATTCACAAAAAAACGTTAATTTATTTAAATTAAATTAAATTAAAAAGTTCTGCTGTGTAATTATTATTACGCGTCAGTTTTAGTCAAATTTAAACAATGCAATAACTGGGGATACTTTAACGGCTAATTATTAATAACCATTAACAATTTCCAATATTATAGTATTCTCTAAAATCAGTTCATAATGGCGTAGATAATAAAAACGAAATTCCATGATATTTCATCAAAATGAAAATTCAACACACCTATAAAAAGTGATATAGAGTCATTTTAAGTCATGAAACAAAAACATGGTTGAATAGTTACTTATGTAAACTATTTAACCTAGTTTTTGTTTCATCACTTTTCATGACTTAACATCACTTTTTGGAGGTTTTCATTTTGATGACATACCCGGTCACCGTTTTGCTCTATATTTCTGCGTGATCGATGTGGTGGTGTGTCCTCTATGATTTCAGGTCATAGAGATGCGTGATTAACAGAGGATAACTCATAACAATCTCTCTCATTTCATTCAGAAGTAAAATGTAAAATAAAGTGATTCCTTAAAAAACATATTTTTTCCAAAATGGAGAATTTTTTTGAAGTGAGTTAGTCAAATATTTTACTCGTGACCTTTTTTACTCTAAACTTCGCGTCTCATTACTGGAAAACTTCCTATTTGACTTGGTAGACAAATAATTCAAAAATGTTCTCATTTTCTCTTAACAGTGCCTGGATTTCTCGAAGACAAATACCTAACTTTATTACTACATAGAACGGTGTGATCCAGGATTTACGCTGACGGAATTTGAATCAACATTTGGACACTTTAATGAGAAGTTGAGAATAAAAAATCACTTTGGAAATTTCAGAATGATTGAAAATTTCCCAAGAATGGTATTATTCTCTCAAAACTTCGACTAAGTCGAAAGAGCGGGCTTTGTGGTTTCGAGTGAACAATACAGGAAAGTTCCATATCAAATTTTTTAAGAAACCAGATGAAAGCGGTTTTCATTTACACTCGTTGATTATATGTCCTGCGAGTCATTTTCAAAATTGGAACTGATTGTGTGAATGTGAAGAATTCAAATAACTGTAAAATACCTACCAATATAAAAAAGTGCCATTTTAAAAATTAGAACTATTTGTTTTGAAATTCATACTATCCCGTAATTTTTATTGATCTGCTCTAGTATGATAGTATTATTTCAATCAAAGACCAATCTAAAAGATATGTTATCTAAATATATACTTATTTTCATACTTAGCAGCTATTTCGCCTTCTTAAGTTTAAAAATGAGTTTTTAGTCTTTTGTTTTATTTGTTTAATATCACAAATTATATTTTCATAAAGAAATTTAATTTGTATTTTAGTAGTTGCAGATTTTGTTCTTTCCGAGAATTGGTTCAATATAAGTCTTCAGTTATTGATGCCGCTAAGAATGAAGATATGTTAGCTATTTCAGGACACGCTGCCGCTAAATAATTCAGACCGAAACTCCCAAGTATCGCCCGGCTATGTAATTTGTTAGTTCTGGCCGACAAGCGCAGGAGCAGCTATTGTACATAATGTGGACCATCGCGATACGTTTTCAAGGGAAACTTCTGGGAAACCAAACGATATTGACTTAGTTCGAGTATTTATTTTTGAACACTTCAGGTGTATTTTACTACCGAAGGAAGTGTAGCACAAATCTGTCTGTATATTTATATGAACCCCTTTGATACATTCCAGGAAGAGTAACTTGTGCGAAACGAGACAATAATATTGGCTTATTGTTCATGTATTTATTTTAAAACTATTCGAATGTATCTTACTATCGAATGAGGTAATGTAGCACAACTCTATCTTAGTACTCCTTGCCTCATTCATATTCATTCATTGTCTCGACGAGCATATTTGTATGAACCCTCGTGATACATTCCAGGAAGAGAAACTTGTGAGAAATGGGACAATAATATTGACTTATTTTTCAAGTATTTATTTTAAAACTCTTCGGATGTATCTTATTATCGAATGAGGTAATGTAGCACAATTCTGTCTTAGTACTCCTTGCCTCATTCGTATTCATTCATTGTCTCGACGAGTATATTTATATGAACCCTCGTGATACATTCCAGGAAGAGAAACTTGTGAGAAACGAGACCATAATATTGTCTTATTGTTCAAATATTTTTTTTATATCACTTCTGATGTATCCACCCTATTTTTTTTACAAATTTAATGTACGGTCATTAATTGCTTTGTAGGCTAAAAATAAAATAATTAAGTGAATAATTTATTTAAATGACATGATATATAACACCTTCAACATTTTCTTGATTTTCGTTTAACTCTCATAGCTCTATTTCGCATTAATCCGTCGTTAGACTAAGAATAGAATGCTGCTACAGTAATTAACGTGTAGTACAATGATAGCGTTATATACATTTTAACTAAAGACTGTGCTTAGAAAATTTGTTACTCTTCCCAGCATTCAAATGTTTTGGTAAATTTTCTATAATTTGTTTTATGTTTTGAAAAAAAAATAGTTTGGAGTCCAGTATGCCTCCCTAAATATTTCATTTAAAGCAAAAAACGTTTTCATTTATTAAAAAACCATCTATAAAGATTTATTTTTCAATAAATGAAAAAAAAGTTTTAAAGTTGTTCCCTTTGTCCCTATGTAACCCCCACCCTTCCCCTACCTCTTTAACTACCCCTCCACTAACTTGTATTTGATGCTCTCTCTCTCTCTTGCACATGCTTTCTCTTTTCCTTTTGTTTACCTTGTAATTGTCCTCTGTATTTAATTTAGTTAATATTTCCATTGTCCTGAAGATTGAGTGCAACCAAAAGCGGTCGACCTAAATAACTCAATAAAGTGGTTTAAAACAAAGTAAAATAAATTTTCATTTATATAATGTCAAGCCACGAAGTGTTTGCCTTCTTCGATAATTTATTTTTTGTTAGTGTTTTTCTTTTTCCAATGTTCATAAATTTTCATTAATTTATTTTCCATTTCAGTTTATTTTTATGCAACATGAGAAAACCCTTTGAAATCAGTGATACAATAAAATTCCATAAATTGTTCACAGGAGTTATCATTTTTTGCATGCATAATAGAATACACTACTGCCATCTCTCGGTAAAGGCTAAACTCACTCATGCAGTTCTGTACCTGCCAGAATGTTTGCTGCTGACATACCTGTATTTATTCTGGCATTGTGTGCACGAGACTTTGCACCGGTTTTTCATTTTGTGTAAAGAATAAATTTACGAAAATGATTTACTTCCCTCACTATGCACTTTATATTTAATGTAAAGAGCTGTGCAATGAAAGAGAGGTTAGGTAACCGTGGTTGAAATATTTATTTTCAGAAATAGTATCTAGTCTAGTGTGTACATTTTAATATCCGATAAGACGTCAAACATAACATCAAAGGCGAAAACTGCGTAATTTTGTTTAGTTATTAAAAGTCATTACTTTTTTTTAAATATGGTTAAAAAATTCCAAACATCCAACGAAACGTGGGTATTTAGATGACGAAAGGGACATTTTTTACATTAACCAAAAGTAACGAACCACTGGGGGTGACCTATGGTAGAGGTGTTGCTTATTCACTAAATGGTTCCCGGGGCAGCGGTACCCAAACTCACCTCCCAAATTGTGACATCAGTTGTTATTCAAAACACACAAAAATTCCAGAGGCATCGTCCAAATTTCTCTTGTTATTGAAACCGTACAAAGTCGAACCATCCGGTGCCGAGTCATTAGGCAGACCAAGACAGCGCTTTATGGACGTGACCTGAAAAGGCTTCTAGAATGCTATGAGTAAAAAGCAACAGATCATCGAAAGTAAAATAGCCATCATTAGGAAAGCTAAAGCTCTATGAATATTATATGTAATAATAATAGATCAGCCCTATTATACCTTATTTCAATCTAAAAATAATACCATCTACCAGTAATATCGTAATACAACTCCCAATCGAATTTCAATGTCTCGCTTCGAAAGCCTAGATATAAATGCAAGTCCCCTAGAATATAAACTGGAGCACAAAGTTGTGGTTCAAATCCAATGCTCTAATTTGTTAATTTTAACGGCCAATAGCAAGCTTGAAGGGCATCGCGTCACAAGTTGTTGTTCAAGCTTAAAACGTACGCAAACCCTGCAAAGATGGTTCGTGTTGTGGCAAAAGTGTTGTCGTAATTTTTTGCGTGACGTTGTTGTTTTGCAGAAATAATGGTAAGACTTTTATCGTTAAACCGTTAACCAATACACCGTCCCGCCTCGTCGATATCCATAAGGAAAACACATAAATATTAATTTAAATATTCATGAAAGTGATAAGTTTTTAATGAAAAATTCCGCGAGAGTCCCTACCTGAAATATCGCTAACTGCCTTAATTCGTATTTGAAAAATGATCTTCTGGAGACGAACTTGCTGAAAGACAAATTTAATCCGTGCAGACCAACAAATGTACATTATTTTTGATAAACGTTTTCTTAAACCAATTTTTGTGAGTTTCAGTGAAAATCTTAAGGTTCATATACCCTGTCTTGATAACACTTGGTCGATGTCTGTGAACGAAACTATTTGCTGATGTTCACAAGACCCACATCATTATTTAATACAAATTTCTTTCCCTTTACAAACATGACAAATTCAGAAAAGGAAAGTAAATATCAAAACCAGAAGTGAATTACGCCAAGTAACCCTACGAGTTTTATTTCTTTTTCACCGTTCCTACATAAACATCCTCGACAGTACTTACGCGAGGCACTTGTCCCGGCATTTCAATTGCGACATTTGAATCGTTTAAGGCATTTAAAAGGTCCCCATTACAACACATCACAACGCGGTGCCTTCATTAACCCGAGGCCCACATGACGTGATAATGAACAAACACACACAAATAATTCATTAAATCTTCCTTATGCATGAGCAGCAAGAGAGGTTAAAATTCCATAAGCTTACTCCCTAGGCTCTATTTAGCTGCGGTGGTAATGTGACCTCAGAAATTCCAACTCAGTATGGTTTAATTGGACATACCGACCCTATCGGCTTCTACCTCTGATGAAATGGCAAAGTTCAACACTAAATATCTCCGTTATTAAATTTACCGCGAGGGAATCCTTACACCCTGAATTAAGGCTGGTATCCCAGTTTTTAATAATGCTTATGTATAGTGATTTAGCGTTTTTTTCACCCATTTGCTTCTTTAAGGCTATTTTCTTTCCCAGTATGAAAACAAGGTATCTATACCTGACCCCCAACAAAAAAATTCAATAAGTATTTATGTCCGTATCCCGTTTTTGTCATATTTGAGCTGCTCGGGTGTAAATCATTGTAACTGACATTTTTGAAAAAACTGATTTTATGTAAGTATTTTCTGATGTCTGCTTTCGCTAGAGATCATTTTCATATAAAATATTTGTAACAAGTTTCATGTAAAGCATGTTAAAAGTTTTCATTTAACAATCTTTACATTTTACAACTTTGATTTATTTTAAAGGCTTATTGGTATCTACTTGCACATGCCATTGTTTACCAGAAAACATAATCATTTCATGGCACAAAATATTATCATTTTAAATTTATTTTCGATTGAATTTATTGTTGACTACATTTTCGAAGCTAAAAGTTTAATTGTTTTAAAACTGACTTTTAGTTCACTATCAATATACGGTATATTTTGCAATGCAAGGAAATAATTCCTTTTTTGCATTTATTAGATTTGGAAAGTATAAATATCGAATATTTAATAATAAATACACTTAATTTTTTATGAGTTCTGTATTTTTTATGAAATGAAATGCAATTCTCGAAACTTAATTTTGTTAGTTATCATGATCTACACCCGAGCAGCTCATGCATGTAAATTCTCTGTGCCAGATCAAATATACCATGATTTTTCTAATACAACTGTTTTTAATTTAATTTATATACATTAGTGATACATTTAATCATAACAGAATAATAATCACCACCAAAAGGCAAAACGCTACGAAGAGCGGATGAGTGTAGGGCATATAAGTTATGTAAGATTTTTGTGGCAGGGGTACATCTTTCAATGGTCCAAAATTTAGAGTTGGCCAACATTATTTACATAAAAAGGAACACCATGAAAATAAGAATCCTCAATACAAACTAATGTACAAACTTTTTAAAAATAAAAAAAGACTGAACAAAAACTCAATCCTAAAAACTTGACTAATGTACAAACTTTTTAAAAATAAAAAAAAGATTGACCAAAAAATCCTTCGCCGGTATCTTAAAAAAATGTTATTTTACAAAAAACGTCAAAACTGTAACAATCTGCATCTTTAATAAAAATTATAATGTTACAATATTTTGAAACCAAAAAAATGTATGTGGTTATGAAATTTTGAAACCAAAAAAAAAAAATTTGCTTATAAAACTTAATGAGTTAAACCTCAAATCGTTATATTTAGCCATTCCATACAATGTCCACGCCGAACTAAATTCAATATAGATAGTGTGTTGCAGCGATCGTACATAAAGAGAGCAAGTCAATAAAATATGCGTTTTAAAAATTGAGATAATGTTGGTAGTTCTTTATCGAAGTATGATACAGTTAAATATGACCGAAGGGAATAGGATCGAATTAGCTCAGTGTTAGAGCAAGGCACTGCAAGGCTGGTCCTGGACTTGAGGTCCTGTGTTCAATTCCCAAATGCGACCGAAATTTTTTTCAGATTTATTTTAATATTGTCTTCAGTGATTAAAGAAAATGATCTAAATAAATATTAAACATTATTATTTTAAAAACAATAACTTTTACACATCACTTTTTTGTATACCGAATGTCGACCAGTTGTCCATAGAACCTCTACTAAAATCTACAAGTAATATGTGTTATAAACATTCAGTATGCTTTTACAGTGTGTTGAGCTCCAGTAGAGAAGTTAGGGGTAGGGGTAAAAAAATATTATTTTGGCTCTCAACAAGCTGTAAGAAATATAAACCTTCTCTTTTAAGTCTTGAAAATAAAATAGTTTCCCTTTTTAATGATGCCCAGAGGAAATATCCTGAATGTGGAAGAAGAGGATTAAATTTTAAGATTTTAATGAATTTTTTTTCTTGAACTGTTTAAATAATAAAACAAGCCTAATTGAAGCAACGTTCATTTATAAACAAGAGAGAAGAAAAAATGTTGAAGGCATAAAGTCAACTGCCAGTTTATTCCTTGACTAATTTTTAAATGTGGCTTCGCCTGTTATTTGGAAGCTTGTATAAAAAATAAAATTAAGTTAACATTCACTTCATGCTCCCTTACTTTTATCTGAAATATGAATAATGGTGCTTTTGATTAGAGATAACGTAAAAAGTAATCAAGACTTTACGGTTTCAGGATAATTTTCAATACATTTTCATGGATATAATTATCTTGATAAACAAATTAAAAATATGCTTGTTTGTCCCAAATTTTGAGAAAGGAAAAAAAATCACCATCTTCTTAGGTTACATTGCGAAGCGAAAATAGCTATAAACTAAAAATTCAAGACTGAAAAAAATTGTAAATTATATTCGGCTTAAAGTGAATGTACGAGTACAATATTACAAAGACAATTAATCTGCACTCTATAAAAATCAAATTAATGACAATCTAGTCTCCTTGAACGGAAGCAATCTTCCCAAGATGATATGCTGAATGTATGGCTAAGTGACTAGCTAAGGCATAAGGGCTGCATCGAAGCAAGTTAGCCTCTCAGAATCTGAGCGTACTGCACGAGGCCCGCAGGTGCTTTAATAGTACAAATCCTTGTACAAATAGCAAGTGATATCCACTTTTCAATTTGGCAGCCACCTCTGGTCTGGATCCCCAAAATACCTGAAAAAACCCTTGACTTGTGCAGAAACGGGCGGACCGTTTGATAGATTCCCCTATCATGACAAACAGATTGAAATCTTTAGAGCACATGAGTTGGGTAGCTGTTCTTGTTCTAAAAGTATTACAATGGAAGATGCTCCGAGGAACTAGCGTCATTGATCCTTTCGGCAACATACGTATGCGGTTGACATTTGTCACTTGAGAAGGGGTCGTTTCTACGACTCGTTTTTGAGTTCGAACGATTTGCCGACCTCTGTGTTTCCTCCCTCCTACAACATGGATCTCTTCAAGACCCATGTTCAATCCTTCCTTTCCTCAAAAAGGATCCTCCACACAGCATCCATAGATAACATAGGCCCTGAGGCCTTTTCTACGTTTAGTTTTATAATTTGATTTGTTTGGCAACGTAAAAAGTCAACATCTTTAAATGTAAAAATCTTGAGTTTAAAAAATCAGGCTACTAAATAAAACTGAGATGGTTTATTATTCCATAGAAACGTCAAAGCTTGCCACAGTCATTGGGACGTGAAGAAGCATTTTGTCTCTCCTAAAAAATTGACAAATGGTATTCTGTCAAAAAACCGTTCAGCTTTATCACGTTCGATACATAAAGCGTGGTTCATACGTGCTGATGAATAATATTAATAATTTTATATTGAAAGGCACAAGATTTACTTGGCCGAATTTTATACAAAACGATGGGAATTAGAATATGTATACGGGGTCCGGGGGTTAAGTGCGCTAACTTCGGGGGTTATTCTATATGATAGTACAAGTTAAAATGGAAAACAACCTTTTTTCGAAATTCCACAGTTTTAATTTAGTTTCAAGAAGTTGAATTGTTTATATGGCAAAACAAATCTTTTATCTTGCAAACTGTTTTAAAGCCTGTATTTTTTTATGTATTTAATTTCTCCCACGAAGTTACAATTGGTTTATTTAATTTAATTGGTTGAATCAAGACTTTGTTTGAGAACCCATTATTTAATTAAGGGCAAACGAGAATGTATCAGTGTCAGTCATGTTTTATTTTCTAAGAAATTGTACTGTACAATCTCGAAGAATTTTAAAGATATTTGGAATGAGTTATATTAAAATTCCATTAAAACTGGTTTCTAATTATTGTTTGTACATAATCTTGTTTTTAAAAACCGTGCAGTTAATGCTATTTTAATATACATCGCATAAAATCACTTCTTGGCAAATGATATAAAACGATTTTATGCTCTTAGAGATGTTGACAGCGGGTTTCAGAAACGCTTGGAAACAAAACAAAAAACACAAACCAAAATAGTCAAATCTTTACAAGCTTGTATTAGCTTCAAACATTTGGACAACCAATTCTGAGAATAAGACTTACAATAAACGCACGGTATTTATATTATTGGTGTTTACTAAAAGCGTCCATATTTCCTTTGTCTCTGGTTATTCGTGACAAATCGTACGAAACATAAAAAATGTTGATGTCAGAACATAACATTTTTACAACTAGGAGAAGTTGCAACAATTTTCCCCTTGAAATGCCTTAAATAATATTCGCGACCAATAACTTGTGGTAGTGAACCATTGGTAAGAATACAATTAGACCGATTTTTTAAATATATATTACATTACACACAGGAGGCCCTGAGGAAAATAATTTCCCATAGGACCTATATCTCCTTTGGAGATGGTGTGTAGAGTGTTTATTTAAGGAGAGGAAGTTCAGGAAGTTCTAGGGATCAGTGTGTCCAGTATAAATATATCCTTCCTGCTGTTAAGCAAGGCGACGCACAGTGGGCTGAAAATCGCATTTCATAGACATAGAGACTTGAATTTTCAAGGGTATTTTTTTTGGCTAGAAATGGATTCTGTTGATCATTACTATGCTATAAAATTTCGTATAAAGCAATTGCGTATACAAATGAAGGAGTTATCATTTTTTTAAGAAAAAATTGTATGGCACAGACATTAAAAATGAGGTTATCTCTGGAATCATAAGGTTGGCCATTATATCCTTACACACAGATATACTACTATTTATTTGTATTTTTTTGACATACTTCGTATTGTGGCGCAAATTGCGATTTTTTTTTTAAATCCTCAAAGTTGAAAAAAACACTTTTTAATGTTGATGATTAATTTTAATGCTTAAATGCAATGTTAATAAAATATTGTAAACTAGACAAAGCGTACTCATATGTAAAGCATTTAAGCATTAAAATGAATCATCAACATAAAAAAGTTTTTTTTTTCAACTATGACGATTTAAAAAAAAAACCGCAAGTTGCGCCATAATAAGTATGTCAAAAAAATACAAATAAATAGTAGTATATCTGTGTGTAAGGATATAATGGCCAACCTTATGATTCCAGAGATAGCCTCATTTTTAATGTGAGTGCCATACAAAGTTTTCTTAAAAAAATGATAACTCCTTCATTTGTACACGCAATTGCTTCATACGAAGTTTTATAGCATAGTAATGATCAGCAAAATTCATTTCTAGCCAAAAAAAATACCCTTGAAAATTCAGGTCTCTATGTCTATGAAAGGCGATTTTCAGCCCACTGTGCGATGGATCGAGAGACCAGTTGGAGAAGTCAAAAGAGTCTCACCAAATCAGCCTCTCCCGATCTAGCACACCACGCAGGTGGTGGGTAGGCGCATCCTGAACACACTTCACCCGATGAACCAGGCACCCCTGCTATAAAACCAAACGTAGCGAACCACTTGGGGTGACCTATGGCAGAGATGTTAGTACGTAGGTTTATCAAGTATTGTGGGGCTCGAGCCCAAATTCAAATGTCAATAAATAGTTTCAGTGGCGGCGGTACCCAATCTCGCCTCACAAATTGTAAAATTGTAATTTTGACAAAAGTACTTTTGAAAATTTTTTTAGATTAATTAGTAAATATTTCGAAGAAAAATGAAAATTTGCTGCAACAAACAACTTATTTTTGAAAACTTGCTTGTAAAAAGTGGCGGCTAGCACTAAAAACCAACGTACCTACTCCCTAAATATATTATCAACCAATAATAATCTTATTTGTATCACGTGTCATAAGTCACGTGGTACGAGTGGATTCCATATCGCTCATTAATAAATACCTGGGGACATCAATTATCTATACGCTCAGAGCGTCAATGTTAACTGAAACTTCTCCGAAACGTAAACCAATGCCAAGGAACTCGTCGGCGAGGTAGAAATACGCGAAGACACAATACGCTTATTTGTCGCGCCGAGATGGCGCCACTTTAATCTACAGTTCACAGACTTACAAGATTCAAATTTGCCAGTACTCTTTAGCTTGCTTTACCATTTTTGTGAGTACAAGCCACTGCTTGTGATTAATTATTGATTAATTACTAGCGTACAAAGAAAACATAAAAACTCCGACAGTAAATGCAAGCTTTGGACAAAGACACTAAGTACCAATACCATGCTATAAAAGCTTTCAACAGTGTAAAATTTGAATTTAAAATTGAGGAAAATAAAAATAAATTCACACACAAAATTACAAAATGGATTAAAGAACAAAAAAGACAATATTACCAAAATGTCATAGCATAAAATAAAAACAAAACCTACACGTAACACACAAATATAAACACACATCACTCACAAACACACAAGATTATTTTCAATGTATTATTTTTTAATTTTAAATATATTATTATGTATTTTTAATTTTAAATGTATTATTTTCTATAATAAAAACACATAAATTTGTTTTTGACCACGATAGTTTTATTTTCACTCTACCGGTTTCGGAAGATCCCTTCCTTCGTCAGGAGAATATTTAAAATATTCTCCTGACGAAGGAAGGGATCTTCCGAAACCGGTAGAGTGAAAATAAAACTATCGTGGTCAAAAACAAATTTATGTGTTTTTATTATAAATTATGATGAGCCACAAAGTGAATGCTTTTTACAATTACGTATTATTTTCTCTTTAAACATATTATGTAGATTATATTTTCATATTATAAAATGAAGGCCTCAGCACGGGCAAGCCACCCAGTGAGGCCTACATTACTGGAAAACTTAAAATGTAAAAAATATTGTACCAAATAAAATAAAAATAATAAAATAAAATGTTTTTTATATATATATTAGCTCCACACGGGAAACCCTGAGGAGAAAAATTCCTCAGCACCTATGTCATCTTTAAGGATGCTGCGCGGCGGATCTTTGTAGGGAAAGGAAGAAGATAAAGTTTTGGGAAGGAAAAAGGTAAGAGAGGTGGGTAGGAATCTAGGGATCAATGTGTCCACGAGTGACGGACGTATGAATCCATCTCTCCCACTGCAAGGCGATGGATCGAGAGAGAGTCTGGCCGGAGAGGTCAAAAGTTCTCCCTCAACCAGTCCCTCCCGATCCGACCCGCCACGCAGTAGGTGGGTAAACACATCCTCCGCCAAGACGTAGGTAAACCTCAACCCATGAATCCGGGCACCACTGATAAGTCATTTTTTTATTTATTTATTTATTTAACGCCCAGAGGGCTTTTACATGTGGGTGGTACAAATTTAATGACAGTTTTGAAACATAAGAAAGAAATAATAAAAATAAAATTACATAAGTATATGCGAGAAACAAAATTAAAAATAAAAAGAACATAAATTAAAAAATACAGCGATTTGACTGGTTTACAAAAATATAACTTCCATTTAGGAATAGTATTGAAATAGGTCTTTTACGTAATCCACAAAATTCGCAAAGTTAATATTAAATATATCGACATCACCTAAGTATTGGTTTCCCATAGTGTGAAACCGTTGTATTGGGGAGTTCGCAATGTAATTGCGCTTATGTGTGTTGCAGTGGAATAGTGTATTTTGTCGTGTTGTTATTGTAGGTATTCGTATGTTTATGAGTTGCAGAAGTTCGCAACAGTCGAATTTAGAGTTTAGAATCTTGAATAAAAAAGTTAAGTCGTTTATTTTACGCCTGTCTTCCAATGTGTGTATTTTTAGAGTGTTTAATAAGAAATGATATTGTAAGTCTTCTAGTGGGATATTTAATTTAAAATTAATAAAACGCAGAAAATTTTTTTGTATTCGCTCAAAGTTATTAATGTGTATTTTGTAAGAGGGAGACCAAACTACTGAGTTATATTCAATTATGCTTCTAACTAGAGATATGTATAACAGTTTAATGGCTTGTATGGAGTTAAAGTTTTTAGTTGTTCTTAATACGAAGCCTAGTGTTTTCATGCCTTTGTTTACAATTTGGTGGATATGATTGGCGAAACTTAGTTTTTCATCCAAAATAATTCCGAGATCTCTCATTTCCGTGACTCTTTCTAAAGCTGTATTGTTAATGTAATATTCAAATAAAACAGGATTTTTATTTCTGCAGAAAGTCAGGGTTTTGCATTTCTCTACATTTAAAAACAGATTATTTTGTACGCACCAATCTTTAAACTTATTAATATTTGATTGTAGTATTTGGCAATGATTTACATCACTTATTTTTTTTTGTATAGCTTGATGTCATCAGCAAAGAGCGATACCTCGACATCGTCGAAGCAATTTGTTATATCGTTAATGAAAATGAGAAACAAAACCGGACCAAGGTGACTACCTTGCGGTAGGCCACTGGTCGCACAGAAAGCTTTCGATAGCAAAGATTTTATTTTAACAAATAGTTTACGATTAGTTAAATAGCTAGTAAACCATTTTAGCATGTTGTCTCTTACTCCTAGGGCAAATAGTTTTCGGGTTAGTAGTTTATGGGATACTTTGTCGAATGTTTTTGAAAAGTCTGTATATATGCAGTTGACTTGTTTATTTTTTGCAAAAGATTCTAATATAAAGTTTTGAAATATTGTTACGTTAGTTGCGGTTGATCTACCTTTGATAAAACCGTGTTGTTTTTGGTCGATTAGTTTTATTAATTTTGATAGATTTCATCAAGGACCATTGATTCAAAAAGCTTAGAAAGTACTGACTGTATACAAATGGGGCGATAATTGGTTATGTCAGTGTCGTCTCCTTTTTTGAGGATAGGTGTAATGAAGCTCGATTTCCAGCGGCTTGGAAAATATCCAAGGAACAAGAGGCGGTTGAATAGTACTGTAAGCGGTTTAGATAATGCATTGGAGCATTTTTTAAGGAATATTGGTGGAATGTTGTCTGGGCCAGCAGATTTGTCAGTGTCGAAGGAAAGTAATTTCTGCTCGCAAGATTTTTGTGTGATATGGCAATTTGTTAAGTGTGTAGTATTAATAAATTTGTATTCGGGTATTTTATCATCGGGGGTTTCGTCATCGTATACGTTTTTGAAGAAATCTGAAAAAAGGTTTACAATGTCTTGTGTATTGTTTGCACTGATTCCATTCATTTGCATTATTGGTGGGTAATCCGTGTTTTCATTGTTTATTTTTTTAAGAAATTTCCAGAGATTTTTGGATTTAAAAACATTATTCTCGATGGTAGTTATGTACATTTTGTAGCAATGTTTAGAAAGATCTTTACATTTTTTCCTAGTTTCCCTAAAGTTTATATAATCAGCTATGGATTTGCTTTGTTTGAATTTTTTGTGTTGACTTTTTTTTTGCTGAAGAGAGGCAGTTAGCTCCGATGAGAACCAAACTGGGTAAGTATACTTTTTCATTTAATAGTGTTAGAAAATGTAAAATAAAGTATGTCTAAAGATTTATCAATATTTTCATCAGACAAAAAAGACCAGTCTATATTTGAGAGATGGCAGTTAATTGAGTCAAAGTCTGCTCGTTTAAAGTTCAGAGTTTTTTGTTCAGGTTTGGCATCGTTATCACAGGGTATGTTTAATTTCGTGCATAGGGGAGGATGGTGATTGTCGGCAGGTAGGAGCGGATCATTAGACAGTTCTACAGATATTTTAGGGATGTTTGATAGTACCAAGTCTAGTAAGCGATCGTTATTATTATAGATGAAATTGTGCTGGTACAGGTTTAAAAAATTTGCTGTGTCCAAGATTTCTCGTGCCCGGTCATTTTCGCTTTCGTTTGTGATGTAGCCGCTGTCGTTGGATTCCCATTTTAGATTTGGAAGGTTGTAGTCAAGAATACCAAGTTTTGAGTTTGGATATTTTGACAGGAGATGTTCAACGTCTTCACAATGGTTTCTGTATGTTTAAATATCGGAGAGTGGTGGTAGGTAGGTGGTTCCAATAATAATTTTTTCCAGTCCAGTAGAGATTTGCACAAATAAATGTTCAATGTTGTTGTTTTTCGTCGGTAACTTCCTAGATGAGTACTTTCGTTTAATTGCTATTAAAACACCTCCACCTCTTGACTTACATATCAAACATATCGAACCACTTGGGGTAACCTTTGACAGGGGTGTTGGTTTTCCAATAAATGGTTCCCGGGGCGGTGGTACCTATATCCGCCTTCCAAAATAAACTAATAAATAATTTTTAAAACCTATGAAATGCATTATTACTTATATTTGTCTAATTACTAAAGCATTGTTACTAACTTATTGTGATTTCAACAAACAAACAGACATAATAAAACTTTTATTTTACTTTCCATCGTGATATGATCAATTATCAACCACTTCCTTCAAGTAGTTGAGATCCTCTCCCTTGAAACATTTTAAAATAGCTCAACCTTTTTTATATAATGTATAATTTAGAGGCCAAGAGCAGTGAATGTGAAAACAATAAGAACCATTTTAAAGCATGGTTGTTATGTAGCCAAAGGCAATTCCTTTTCTTTCTGTATCAATACTATAAACAGGGTTAACATGAATATGGAGGGCTTTGGATTATAAAACCAAAGTGTGTGCCAATATTTTATTTATACCACTCACAAAACACACGTGGCACGTATGTGCGTACATACGTAAGCACGAAGTATTTATGTAGGTACGATATCATTAAAGTATCTTGGGAAAAAATGTCGTATGCTGAATTTTGGTCTGATTTATTTTCCAATTTTTTTGTGACACCTCACAAAAGTGCCCCTGCCTTACAGAAAATGTAGGGGGACAGGGCCGGCCATATGCTGGCGCAATTGGAGCAGTCCGCTCCGGGCGCCGAATTGCCGAAGCGCTGATAATATCTAACTTCTAACAGTCCTAACACATCACACTTGTTATTTATTTTTCCTAAAAATGGCACTACATCAAAATTCAAACTATCCGAATATTAGTAATTACAGTGATCACCTGCCTAGGCGTCTACTAGTTTTGACAGAGGGCGCCAAAATTAAACTTGCGCCAAGCGCCGTTTGGTTGAGGGCCGGCCCTGAGGGGGAGTTATGTCATTATTAGTTAATGCCACCCAGGCATTAAGATTGGGGCTGTAGGAAGGGCTTTATTAATGCGAGTCTTGAATAGGCCCTTATTACATGTAGGAGGAAAAAGAGGCGGCCCGTTCTCACGAAACCCAACTGTGAACGGGTGTTCACGCACGCGCAACGATGCTGCTAGCTCCTTGAACCAAGCTCCATTAAAATACCTATATATCATTGACTCATTGACCAACATTGAGTCTGTGCATTAGTGATAGCAATCGGTCTGTCAACAATGGATTGTAAATGAGACGCCGCCCTCTTTTGCACAAAATCAAGTAGGTTTATCAAGTATTTTGGGGCTCCAGCCCAGAGGTGGCTCAAAATTCATTTTTTTGGTAAGATTTGTACAGTGTTAGCAGCTGGTTACTATTGAAGAATCTGCTAGCCGTATACAAGACGCCCAGTTTCTTTTAAGCCGGATTAAAATTCTAAAGAAATGTTAAAAATCCAGCATTACGTAAAAATTGTATTAAATTTTAGAAGAGCTTAAAATAAACATAATATTTGAAAAACTTAATGTTATAGGTCATGCTAATAACAAACTTAGGCAAGATAGAGGGTCGCAGAGGGCCTGGTAGGAGACAAATGTCTTGGCTGCGAAATATACGAGAGTGGACCGGCATTAGAAGTGTGGAGGAGCTATTCCGGGCAGCGCAAGACAAAGAGACATTTTCTAGAGTGATCGCCAACGTCGGGGGGACCTGATACGGCACATAAAGAAGAATAACAAACTTGATTAATATGATAGCACAAATCCTGCTGATAGCCAAAACTAATTCATGCCATCGTGCTTAGGATAGATGTGATTACAATTTGGGAGGCGGGTTTGGTAGCCGCCGCCCGGGGAACTATGTATTGGATAACCAACACCTAGGCCATAGGTCACCCCAAGTGGTTCGATACGTTTAGTGATTTAGTAGGAATGCCCGGGTTCATCGGGTGAGGTGTGTTTGATATGCGCCTGCCCTCCAGCTGCGTGGTGTGCCAGATCGGGAGAGGCTGGGGATACCCTTTGACCACTCCTTGATCGACTCCTTGATCCATTGCCTTACGCCACAGCGGGAAAAATGACCACTACTGGACAGACTTAAGCCTAGATTCCTACCCACCTCTCTTACCTATTTATAATAATAATTTTTATTCCAGGATGTGGAGAGGTTAGTGCAATCCACACGTCCCATATATATATTTACATATTTATTGTACAGTAGGTATCTGAAATTGAAAAAATATATGACTTAGAATAAATTAACAACAAAGTAATTAACAACTATGCAGGGCGTGGTCTTGAGTGAGCTTGGGCCCAGCGCTCACTCAGTAGTGGCAGGCTGCAGTCACAAACATGTTGTGCAGAAGCCATTAGCCGCATCCTGGCTCCAGTGACACGGTGTCTCATCAGGCCGGCAAATCCAATTAGTCCTAATTCTGTGAACATTGTCGATGCCCTGCTATATCTTTGGTATCCAAATATGATTCTACAGGCGTCATTATATAGAATTCGGAGTCGTTCCATCGAGTAACTTCCCTTCCCATTATTTCCTTCCCAGAACCTCATCTCTTTATTTTTCTTCAAAACCGCCACACAGTATCCCCAAAGATGATATAGGTCCTGAGAGATTATTTTTCTCCGGGCCTCCTGTGTGGAGTTAAGGTAAACAAAAAAATCGTGTGTCTATACTATGAGCGAGATGGAAAATGAGATGAAAATACTATAACTAAATTAGGGTACCTTTTTCTTGGTTGATTTTCCTCCGTATTTTTGTTGTAACCAAAGCAAAGGAGTTGATGTTGACAGATTACTGGACTGACTGGGGATAACGAGTAGAGAAACAGTCGGTTTTGGGAAATGAGTAAGTTTTGTTTGAGGTTAACATGATTTATTGTGGAGACGACTTTGTAGTATTTTAAGGGGAATAATCAAGGAAAATAAATAATAAAGGAAGGAAAAGAATCTCAGAAAACGTGTAAAAATACTACTATTAAAATTTGAGTAAAATCGACAGTATTTTTACGTGCTTTCGTGTAATTTATATTGCTCTAATCATAATATCGTGTTTAATTATACATTCAAATTTCGGTTGTTGGTGCATGGGCAATGTGAAATATTTCAGGGTTATGTATAAAATTATTCATGTTTAATTTTCAAAATTGGAACAATTTACTTTTTTGTTTTTTTGTTAAAATGCAGGGTTTAGTACTTACCCCTGCTAAAGTCCTTGGTGTTGCAGGGTTTACTACTAAACCCTGCCAATGTCCTGGTTTTAGCAGGGTTTAGTACTAAATCCTTCTAAGATCCTGCAAGAAGTCTGAAAACGGGTCTCTTTAACTGTCAGTTCATTTATACAGCACGGCCTGTATTAATAAAGATGGCGGCGCCAAAATTCAAATGGTAAAGTTCTTCTTTTGGAAAGGCAATGATCCTGAGGCAAATATGTTTTCTTATAAAAACTTTCAAGTTCACAAATCCCACATTTATAACATTCCGTGATGTTTCACGGATCTGCGCTTGTCTCAAATAAAATGTAATGTTCAAAGATTCTCACAATTCTAATAAATATTGTTTTATTTCGTATAGCGCCCTTGGGGTGATATTTCACAAGCAATTCGATATAACATATTTACTTCTCTGAAGCTCTTGCAAAACGGTTTGGAGCCTTAACCCCTCGGGTTAATTTGTTCGCTTTTGGGAACAACCCATATAGCTCTCATAGAAATCTCCCTTTCTGCCATAGTGAGAATTAAGATCTTTACGGTGTTAGAAAGAGAAAACATATCAGTTTACATTCAAATCTAGAAGTTAACCACAGAAGAATGAAAAAGTGAAAAATAAAAGATTGTTAAATTTTTATGAATTATTTTTATATTAAACCACAAAAAAGTGAGGTGAAGTTTAATATATGTACAATTGTTAAAAAAAAATAGTGTGTTTTTTTTGTTGTTTTTTGGTAATCAATCGGTGATTTTAATTAGAAAAAACGTAATGTGAGCCGTTCAAAAAAAATATATGTTTGCATTTAAAATTTTAATATTTGAAAAGTTTTACATTTATTTTTAATAATAAAATGTAAAAAGTGCATTTTTTCACTTTTTAACTCAAAACCTTTTTTTAGTTTTCAGATATGTTCAGAAATTTTCAAGTTATTTGGATTTTATTGCAAAGCGGAAACACTCAAGCAGACAGAATATGCCAGAGACCCGAAGGGTTAACGGTTTCTCATAATCACCTCTATTACACACGTTCATAAGTATGTAGTTCATGAGTCCGTACACCACGTACTACAACAGATATCGTTCAAATGATGGCTGATGGGCGCGTGATAGACACACGATGACATACGAATTGCCCTCAATATGGAATCTTGTCACGGCCGTGATATATCTGATTACCTGTTAAATTATTATGTTGACGTTGATTGCATAAGTGATTTAATACGAGTATATAACGTAATAACCGTTTGTTTTCTGCGTTTAGTCTTATTACCGGATATTAAGAACTATTGAGCTTAGCTCCGTCGTCTTTATTAAGGCGATGCACTACGTCGTGTAATATTTTAAATTGAGCCGCTATCAATAACATCCTTCCTCTCTAGTGATCTTCTCGCGTATGTGTCGCATGTTTGGGGGCGGTGCCTGGAACGTCACGGTGAGACCCAAACGGTCGCACTAGACATATCCAAGGCCTTTGACCGGGTCTGGCACCGAGGACTTGTCAACAAATTGCCTTCTTACGGACTTCCCGCATCCCTGTGTACGTGGATTGCTGACTTTTTAAGGGATAGGTCGATTCAGGCAGTTGCTGATGGTTTCACCTCATCCTCACACTCTATAAATGGTGGCGTCCCACAGGGATCGGTTCTGTCTCCGACTTTGTTTTTGTTGCACATCAATGACCTTTTGACATGTGCACCGATTCATTGTTACGCGGATGACAGTACAGTTCATGATAGCTTTTTGTTTGACAAGCCCCCAAAGGGCACACAAACTCCAACGGCTCGGAGGGCTTTGAAGCAGAGAATGGACGGTTATCTCGAGAGTATTTCCTCCTGGGGTAAAAATAATCTCGTCGAATTTAATGTTTCAAAGACCCAATCCTGTCTGATTACGTCTAAAAGGGATCTAAATAATAATCTAGTCTCCTTCAACGGAAGCAATCTTCCGAACAGGCCTTCCATTGATATGCTTGGTGTAACTATAAGTGACCAGCTCAGGTATGGGGGCTCCATCGAAGCCAGAGTAAAGCTGGCCTCTCAGAAGCTGGGTGTACTGTACAGGGCCCGCAGATACTTTAATAGTACACAACTGCTGACCCTATACAAATCGAAAGTGCGCCCTACTGTCGAATTTGGCAGCCATCTCTGGTCCGGAGCCCCTAAATACCTGAAAAAAACCCTTGACTCTGTGCAAAAACGGGCGGTCCGTTTGATAGATTCCCCAATCTTAACAAACGGACTGTAATCTTTAGAGCACAGGCGTCAGGTAGGTATGCTGTCCTTGTTCTATCGGTATTACAATGGAAGATGCTCTGAGGAACTAGCGTCATTGATCCCTTCGGCACCGGTGCGTAGTCGGGATACACGCCAAACGCGTGCCCAACATTTGTACACGGTTGACACTTGTCACATGAGAACGGGTCGCTTCTACGATTCGTTCTTAAGTTCAACAGCTCGGCTGTGGAACGAACTGCCGGCCTCTGTGTTTCCTCCCTCCTACAACATGGGACTCTTCAAGACCCATGTTCACTCCTTCCTCTCCACAAAAAGACCCTCCACACAGCATCCCCAAAGATGACATAGGCCCTGAGGGAAATGATTTTCTTCAGGGCCTCCTGTGTGGAGTTAATATAAAAAATAAATCCCTTACGTAGATGGCGGTAAGGTTTAAATTCCCGCTTAACACCATCCGCCTGTTTGATTTATGCAAGAAAAAAACATTGCCAAAAAGTGCCTTTTATTTTATTTTGTGGATGTTCAGTTGTTCAGGCATAAATACTTTTTTTCTATCATTTTATAAATAACTTAATTTGCCACATTATGCAATAAAATCATAACCGAAAATGGGTTCGTAAGTAGGAGATTTTGAACTTTAAAGCAGTTTTCACAGGCCTTATATATTATTTTTTTCTGGGCTTATAAAAAGACTTATATAAAAAATACTCGATTATTTCAAAGGCCAGGATGTATTCTACTCGCAGAATTTAATTAAAGCATCTGAAACATTTCTAGGCGACCAAATTTTCAAACCAAAAACACATTATTTTGCATTACTACGTATGGCATCGCCTTAATGTGATTTTTTACTAATTCAAATCGCCTACATAATTAGACATGCTCTATGTGTTTTGGGTCTTCCCGGGACTGCAGGAACAAATCCAAAGTAATTGCCGGATTCAATTAATGCTCGGCCATTGCCGATTTGTTAGGGTGGTCGAGTTTACATGCTCAAAAGTGTTCCGATATCCTTTAAGAGATCGTCCGTTCTGTCAACTGGTAGTTTGCCCAGTTAAAAGTGATGAAAGCTCTCGAACAGTGAGCTCTAGCATCATGAATGTTTTTCATAACAGCTTTTCCTTTCTGGACTATCTGGATTGTGCAACTATTTTCAGCTCGTAAAGCCATTTCCACCATAATCTCAGTACCACTAACTGCCCAATATTAATTAATTAGAGTATTTCTCAAAGTTTGTTTGCATTGACTTTGTTGTGATGTTTTTTTTTTTTTTATTTCATTACAAATCATTATCTCTGCGCTGAAGTGAGATATGGAGTCAAATAAATTGTAGTCTTTAAACAGTAACAATAATATAATTTAGTACAATTCATGATAATACACAAAGTGAATGGTAGTAAGTAATTAAGAAATGAACCAATTTATTATTTATGGTATATGTGATGTATGTGACGAATGGAGAAAGTGGTTTATGGTCCCATAGTAAGCGATTAAAGATGGTTTGAAAGGATGATATGTAAATACGAATGTTAGAGGGAGTGCGCTAATAATAAACAATTATTTAATATATAATAACTAAGCGAAATTGTGAAAACATTTAATAAAATACGATTCCTTTAAAATAGAGCAAAAATCTCTTTATAAATGATTTATTTGCATTTAAAAATACACTGTGAATTTTTTCATATAAAATAACAGACAAATGCGTGTTTTTAATAATTCTCGGAGCTTATTTTGCGATTTTTTCAATCGATGGAATTTCATATAGTTAACGTTTCGGCATAACAAATGTATAGATATTTTCTTCAAAAATAACATTTTTTTATTTTTGGAACTTTAATACTTAAAGAGTAAACGAGAAAATCTATTGAAATTGGGTATTCGGGGGTTTAAGGAGACTGTATGACGTGGAAGTGAGTGGTAGACGTAGTCGAGGACGTCCTAGGAAGACACGGAACGATCAAGTAAAAAAGATTCCATTATTAAAAACATCAACATTATTTCCGATTTAAAACTACACCCAGTTGTAAGGTTAACTAGAAATTATTAACTCAAAACTTTACTCCAATCCATTCATAACCTGAGTAACGCCGGATGCAAGCCAGCAAGTTAAAATATGCAGCAAGCAAAGTCCACATTGTTTGCTGCATAATTTTTTTATTAGAAAAATAGGTAAAATCAGGTAGTAATTAGCATTGTATAGGATTTTCCAATAAGAGGTGTTATTTTGATATTCAATCGTAAAAGATCAATTGTTTCGTTGCTTGTGTGGCACGTAGTGCCGTTTTGTTGAAAGTAAACGTTGTCTAGATCAATACCATGCAATTCCGGCCATGAAAAATCATTAATCATCTCTCGATAGCGCAACGCATTCACCGTAACTGTTGCTCCAGCCTCATTTTCGAAAAAGTAAGGTCCAATGACTCCGCCGGACCATAAACCGCACACGTTGAGAATAGAGAGGCTTTTCAATAATAACTCTTGGGTTTTCCGAGCCCCAGATGCGACAATTTTGCTTGTTGACGAATCCATTTAGCTGGAAATGGGCCTCATCACTCAAGATGATTTGCATTTGATTCACTCAAGTGAATTTTAATAATTTCAATGCGTTGTTGAAGCGTGTATCGTTCCATTTGTATTAATGGCCTAGTTTTTACTTGTCAAATGTCAAAAAATGACAGCTTCAAAAGTAACATCTACCGAAATAGCGGGCTATTCAAAATAGCACCTCTTATTGGAAAACCCTGTATTATTATATATTATAGTATAATATATTTTTAACAGATGGAAAGTCGTTTTCCTACCTGAATTTTCAGCTGTTGCAAAGGTTGTTACGTATCGGCTGAATGCGGCCGGTAATTGATTAAAGTTAGGGATAGAGGTCCGGCCCTGTCACGTCACCGCGTGCCGGTCCAGCGAGGCTGCGTGATGAAAAGCATAAGCCCGAATTATTAATAAAACTCTCCCTTAACTTAACAAACCTACCCTTACAATTGAGTGTGTATTTATATAGTGCTTGTATTGTAGTCCAAGCCTTTGAAGAAAGCAGCGGTGCTTTGAATTTTTGAATGCAGAATGCATTAAATTTGTTTTATATCATAATTCATGAACCTTCCTCTCAATAATGCTTTGTGTTTGTCAACTGCAGGCCATGATTGCAGGGAAAATGTCAACGTCTTAATGGTATGTGCGAAACAATTAACTTTAAGCGGGTATTTATAAAAGCAAGATTTTTTGTTTTATTCCGTTTTCCTATTCGTCATATATAGCACGCTTGGAAACATAGACACTTAACCGAACACCAATACGGAAGATAGAAGTTTTAACCCTCAGGGCCTCTGGCACATTAACCGTTATATGTGTTAAAGATGCTGTCAGAAAGTCGGATAATTAGATAAAAGGTGATGAAATACGCTTTCAAATATTATTATTAGAATATTATTTTTAAGTATTTAAATTTTGAAATCTAACCTTAAAAAAGTTTTTTAAATGATTCGACTTACTTTTTTACGTCTTAACACTAAACTAAAAATTTAGAAAAATGTATTAGAGACATTACTGCCTCGCCTTTTTTGTCGTTTCGTATAAAAATAATTGATAACATATTCACAAGGTTTTATATTTTATTCTCAAATTGCGGTCGTAAACTTTGGATTCATAGAGGTGTACATTTTAATTATCATGTGGTTAATTTCTATATTTGAATGTATATCTTGGTGATTTTTCTTCTTAACACCGTTTATTTCATATTTCTAACTATGACGGTAAGGGAGACGCAACGATTTCTATGATACTACATGAGCTGTTCTGAAAAGCGAACAAATTGACCACGGGTAGTAGCTGTTTGTTCCGAAAACCGAACAAATTACCTGAGGAGTTAAAAATTTGGATACATGTCGCATCTTCAAAATACAATCCAGTATAGATAGGGCGACTAAAATGCAATCCAGTATACGTAGGGCAACTAACATACAATCCAGTATACGTAGGGCAACTAACATACAATCCAGTATACGTAGGGCAACTAACATACAATCCAGTATACGTAGGGCAACTAACATACAATCCAGTATACGTAGGGCAACTAACATACAATCCAGTATACGTAGGGCAATTAACATACAATCCAGTATACGTAGGGCAACTAACATACAATCCAGTATAGGTAGGGCGATTAAAATGGAGATTCTTAGCTGATAATGAGGAAAAATGAACAAGAACATAATTTTTTTTCGACATGATTTTTTTTAATAAGCCTCAAACGTTTTATCGAAATACGAAATTAAGGTGCCCGTTGGAAAATATCGCTCAAATAATAATAATTGACTGAGCGTAGCGACGTCCACTTTTATATATACCGTTTGGTATTTTATCTGTCTGTAAATTTTTTTGTACGTTCCGTTTCCGATTTCAATAATCTGTGTCATACATTTTATTATTCAAGCAAGCCTCACTTCCACTTAGTGGCTAACTTTGACTTGATATTTGACTGATTTGAATTTTCGAAAAGCTGTTACATCCATTTAATTATTTAGGTAAGCCTAACTTCAACTAGGTGGTTATCTTTGACTGAGCTTTTCAGTATTATTGCACCTACCTGCCCGAACAAAGTTTGAAAAAAGAATTGTCATTCATTTTACTCATTCGTTTTTTTTTAATTTTACACAAAATACATGGTTTAAAATTAAGTAAGTAGGTACCTACTTAAAAAACTTAAAATTTTAGAGGAAATTTTGGTATCAATTTATTAAATAAGAGATAATAATAAACATGCTTTTTAGACCCCGCAATTTCTATTGTTTACAGAACTACAAGTACTTAGATTGAAAACAACATTAAGAACATTGCCCCACGATTGATTTAGAATCAGAATCAGGTGTAACATAATCTATGTTATTCTTGATTCTTTCAGCTTGCCGCTTACGAAAAACTTAGGAACAGGAACAAATCATATTATTTTCATTATTAAAAGGCCTATAACAAAGTAGTGAGAGTTAGTTAGACGTTGATCCTTTATTCGATATGAGGTCAGAACGTGAAAAGAAACGGCTGCGGCCCTTTTACAAACAAAACATATATTTGGATTTAAGACTTTACATGGAATAGAAAATGTCTAAAAGGGATATGTGCTTCTTTATTTATTTGTGTTTTAAAATATGATATTTATAGGCTATTAAAGAATTCAATATTTCAGAATTTTGGATATTATCATGAATAATTGAATTTCAGAAGAAACCAGTTACAAAAATAATCTGTTTCTCAAAAAATAATGTCGGGCGATCCAGTGATACATATATCACTGGGTTTACGTACCTAAAAGCACCCTATTAAAGATCGGATACTTTTGAAATTTCTACCTAATTCTTACCTGAAAGTAACTCGTCTAATAAAGATCGGATACTTTCAAAAGGTCTTCCTACTAACTACCTGTTATGTCTCTCCTACCGGCTGCGCCAATTGTTATGTCTCTGCTTTACTTGCAGATTTCTGTATTGGGAACTCTCTGATAAAGTAAAAGATTATTTTACTATAATTTTGTATATTTACGTAACAATTAATAGGTCTGGATTTAGCTACACTGTCCATTACCCGAGGGTTAGTAATTCTCTGTTTCTAGAAGCTTGTTGTCTGTCAATAATATCCCACAGGCAATTGCTATACTCTAGCGACATCTGTCGGACTAAGGAGTAAGCTTTATGACTAGTGCCATCTATCGCTTGAATACCCAACTTATTACCATACATCACACTACCCGAGAACCCTGTTAAAAATCCAATACTTTTGAAATTTCTACTTAATTCCTACCTGAAATTACCTCATCTATTAAAGATCGGATACTTTCGAAAGGTCTTCTTACTATCAACCAAAAACTATCAAAAATTGAGTACTTTTGTCTCGACCAGACGGCAGGGCCGCCGAGAGGGCACGTTAGCCAAGTCCGTAACTTGGGGCCCGGGCCTAAGGGGGGCCCGGGACGGGGCCCGGATATTTTACTAAAAAATGCCAATGACACTAGGAACGGACGTGGGTCGGGCGCCCAGGCCCGCACGCTCCGTAGGCCCAACTGTCAGAGCGTGTTCACACAGCACACAGCTATAATATGCGAGGGATAGCGTATTTCGGCATAACGTTCGCCGTACATTCCAAATTGGAATATATGGCGAGCGATATGCTGAATTACGTCATCCCACGCATGTGTGTGAACACGCTCTCAGAGCGTGCCACTCACAGCTCAAGCTACAAGCACGCCATGCCGGCCGGCCCGCTGTGGGAGGGGCGATGCAGCCGCCCGCCGCGCCCCCGCTCATACTCACCCCCGGGCCCTACCGACCCGATCGGCAGACCGTCGCGTCGGCAATCCGTCGGCGACAGTCATATCGGAATCGCTGCGCGCTGAGTTTGGTATGGTTTTATGGTTTAGTCAGGTTAAGTAGTGTTTCGTTTGAACTGTTTGAAGTAAAGTGATCGTTGTGGCGTTGTGTCATTGTGAAGTTTTAAGTGAAGAACGAAGCGACTCATTCATATAACACTAATAATGAGCTATCGCTATCAGCACAAGTCAGGGGCCTTGAAAAGAAAGGAGATGGAGAAACGAGAAACGTTGTCAAGAAAAGGTCAGAAAAAATGTGATAGTTTTTTATTAAAAGTTCTTCCTGTTCTAGTTCTAGCACAAGCCAATCGTTTACAAATTCTAACGCCCAGCTGGAGCCTGATAACATACTCAGTTGTGTTTCAGACGAAACTCTCCCATCTTCTTGCCATGAAAATTTAATTATTGATAAATCTGATGTAGATGAAATTGAACTGAATATCTCACAAAATCCTGACAACGACAAGCCTTCGCCTCTATTGTATGATATTGGCGTAAACGAAAATTTGAATTTTCAAATACAAGATGAGAAATGAAGCTTTTCTCAATGGCACATTTTTTAAACTCCCAATCTGTTTTCCTACTGACTTTGATGGGAACTATTTCCCTCCCTCAGCTTTATATTGCACATTAAAGAATGGGGAACAAGTAAAAAGGGATTGGTTGGCTTGGAGTGAAATTAAAAATGCTTTGTATTGCTTTCCATGCCGTTTATTTAGTAAGTTGCAATTGGCAATGAGATCTGTATTGGCATGCCCTGAGGGATATAGTGGAGATAAATACTCTTGGAAGAGGGTTCATGACAAACTGAACCCCCACGAAAAAAGTGCAAATCACAAATCATGCTACATTCAGTGGCGAAACTTAGAAAATAGCTTACTTAAGAACAAACCAGATGTAAAAACTCACCTCACAGAAGCTATTGAAAAAGAAGCTGCCCGCTGGCGGGCTATTTTAAAAAGAATTCTGCATGTAATTTTATTTCTGGGCGAAAGAGGGCTGCCTTTAAGAGGAGACTCAAATTTGGTTGGTGACCCTAGAAATGGAAACTTTCTAGGAATATTAGAGCTTATCGCCCACTACGATTCTATTTTGCACGATCATTTGACAAAAGTACAACAATCGCAGGCAGAAAAAAAACGACTCCAAGTTCATTACCTTTCAATGGAAATTCAAAATGAGTTTATTTTGAGCTGTGCAAACAAAGTTGTCCAGACAATTGTAAAGGAAATCAATGAGGCAAAATACTTCTCTGTCATAGTTGACTCAACTCCTGACTCGGCACATATTGAACAAACCGTGTTTATTTTCCGATATGTTACTCGTTACCTTGAAGGAGAAGAAAACGTTCACAAAATTAACGAGAGGTTTTTCAAGTTTGTCGACTGCAGTAAGAAGACAGAAGAAGCAATCGCAGATTTAATACAGTCTACACTTAAAGAGCACAATATTCTACTGAAGAACTGCAGGGGACAAGGATACGACAATGCGTCTAATATGAGTGGGATATACAAAGGTGTGCAGAGCAGAATCTTAGCTGATAACCCACTAGCATTATATTCGCCATGTGCTGCGCATAGTCTCAACTTATGCGGAGAAGAGGCGGCTCAATCTTGTGTAGAGGCTATCACGTTCTTCGGAATCGTCCAAAAGTGCTACAATGTATTCAGTTCAAGTCCACAAAGGTGGGAAATTCTCCAAGAAAACATTGGGTGTTCGCTTCATTCTCATTCTAAAACAAGATGGTCTGCAAGATTTGATAGCGTGCGGCCTTTGCTGCTCATATTCCTGGACTGAAAGTTGCTCTTAGTAAGATTAAAGAGCTTTATCTCACTCCTCAAACTTTGGCCGAAATTAAGGGCATTGAACAGTATATGAATACATTTGAATGTCTACTTATGTCTACGACATGGTTTAAAGTGTTGTCTGAAATAAACTCCTGGAGTGTAGTTTTGCAAGCGAGACAAGCAACTCTGGACGTGGAAGTTGTCAATTTGCAACAATTAGTTGAAAACCTATCTACCCTTCGTTCTAAGTGGACTAGAATATTAGAAGAGTGTAAACTTGTAGCTGAAAATATTGGAATTTCACAAGAACTCCCAAAAAAAAGAAAAAAGACAAAAGTTTTGGCTGATAAAAGTCATGAAAAACAGATTGATTGCCCAGAAGAGAACTTTAAAATTAATGTTTTTTATGTGTTGTTTGACAGTGTCATTGGAAACTTGACCTGAAGATACAAAGCTGTCAACAATATTAATGAATTGTTTAAGTTTATTTGGCAATACCCAAGTATGACTCAAGAAGAACTAAAAGAAAGGGTGAAAAACTGGTGTGATCTCTATAAAACTGATGTATCTGAAGAAGAAACGCTTTTGGAAATTGAACACTTAAAAACTATTCAACCAGGAAACTTTTCAGAACATTTAAATCCACTGCAGTTACTAAATACTCTTTCAAACCAAAAACAGTTCAGTTCTTGCCTCCAAGGTAACAACTCACACAAATTTTGCTCCGCAATTATCTTTCCATATTTCTGTTAAATCCCATAATCCTACAACCTTTTAAGCGCCACCAGGCGCAGTTTTTTACGGGCTTTCCGCCCGTATCAATATTTTTTCTGTGCTAGTGAATTTTTTATACTTTTATAGTGATTAAGTGTTTTGTTTTTTTTAAAATCGCCATCGAGGCGGTCTCAACTATTTCCCCCTGTATCCATAGCCGATACAGGGTGCAAAGTTTGATCCTGCATCTTTGCTGAAAATTTTAGTGCATTTGACACCTTTTTGTGCGATCCACTGTGATTTTAATGTTTTTTGCTCGCGGTGTTCCTCAAGTCGCAGTTTAATCCCTACTAGTTTAAGTGCATCTATTTGTGAACGTTAACGTCACCTACTGCATCAGACGCGGAATTTTTTTCCGCGTCGAGTGACAGTTCAGTTTTTTTCCTGTGCCAAATACTTTAAAAATTATACGTGTTTTAGTGTTCACCACGTGTTCAAACATTCTACGAATTTTGCCTGGCAAGTGATGAAAGAACTTCTCAGAGGACGCATCTCTTGCTTCACAACATTGCCAATTTTGGACAATATTTTTTCTTTTTATATCGTTAAGAGCAATTATTTAAAAGTGACAGTGACATTTCTTTTTTTTTTAATTTTCCATAATCATTTTGGTGTGGAGGATTAGTAAAGAGCGGACATTTGGACATTAATAATAAATTTCATTTTCACCTTCGGAGAGGGCTACTAAATTTTAACTTTTTCAACTAAATTTTGCTAAGTCCCAAAAAAATATTTTGTACCCCTAAAATCAATATTTTTTCACTTTTAAGGGCACTTGGAACAAAAATTTTCCCGACTTTTTTTCCCCATTTTTGGGGAAAATTTTGAAATTTGGGGTAAATTTCTGATTTACCCCACTTTTCGGAAAAAATGGATTCCGGTCCAGTTTCGCCTGGCGAGTCCGATGATTCCACCGGAAATCCGGTCAGACGCTCCGACGACCGAGAAAACATTCTAAAACAGATAGAGCAGATTCTGAGCACAGGCTCTCCCACAGCTAGGCCCTTCAAGACTATAAAACGGACCAAAACCAGGCCACAGAAGGAGCTTCATACAGTGGATTCGGAAAGTGAGGCCGTCTCGGAGCTGGAAACAACTCGTCGCACCACTGCCGTGCCCCCCTCTCAGGAGATGCCCTCCATCGCTCCAGCAACTACACCCAACGCTGAGAATAAGAAGCGTGTACGCTACAGCGAGTCTCCGGGGAACCAGGAGTTCAAGGCTATTCCAGCCCTGGAGAAGTGCCAGAAAATCAGATTGATTCTAATGGACGGCCCTAATAAGCTAAATAAAACTGACAAAAGTCTGCTCAACACCACCCTTGACGACTTGATGTCAGACATCACGAGATTGATGCTCGAGCTTAATACACTTGCAACGAGAAGCACCACCATAAAGGAAATGCTCAGTGCGCAATCGGCTCTATCGTCTAAATTGGACCTGGCTATTAAAACTCGCCCAGCCTATTCGACGCATCCCATTGCCAAGGAGACATTGTCTTATGCAAATGCCGCGGCAGGCATGCCAGCGTCAAAAAAAATAGTCATCAACGGTTTCGAGCGACCGATTCCAAAAAAGCCACTTACTTTCTTGGTGTATCCAGAGGCTCCAGAAGGCAAAACCTCGGAACAAACTCAGAAAGTCCTGGAGAAGATCCTTAACCCCAAGAAGGACGAGTTCCGAATTGTCCGATCTAGGAAAATTAAAGGAGCGGGAATGGCCTTTCAAGCCAAGGACTCTAAGGATCTTGAGAACATAAAAAAAGCTGAAGCGAAACTTACTGCAAACGGCCTGAAGATGATCAATCCCTTGGGCCGTCTTCCTAAAATAGTTATTTACAATGTGCCAAAAGGCGAACAATCCGCGGATCAGGATTTATTTAATGAGATCTTCTCCAATAATCTATCCGGCCAGACCACATTGTCTTTGGAAGATCACCTTCGGACTATGCGGCGAGTATCGCTTTTTGGCAAGCGCGACACTCCTACCATGAACATGGTTGTGACATGTCATCCAGCTGCCCGTAAGGTCTTACTAGACAGCGGAATGTGCTTCCTTGGGTGGAATGCCTGTCGGACTCGGGACTACACTGGTGCCACCAGATGTTTCAAATGTCAGCAATATGGCCATATTTCCAAGTCATGCTCTCAGGAAAATGAAACTTGTCGCCACTGCGCCGCTGTGGGGCACACTCATGAGGATTGCCCCAAGAAGGAACTTCCCGCTGTCTGTGCTACCTGCACTCGCTTTAGGAAGCCTGCCAATCATCCTACGGGGGACAGGGATTGTCCTGCTCACCTGGCTGCCATTAATGCTCAAGTCCGCATGACCGATTATGGCTCCTCATAATTTACTCTCCCTAGGTCAGATTAACTTGCAGCGATCCCGGTTGGCCACCCTGGACGCGCAGCGGGTCATGTCTGACCTCAACATTGACATTTTGCTTATTCAGGAGCAGTACACCTGGGAAGGTAAGACTCCAATTGAATTTCCGGGAGCGGTACTCGAAGTCGGCTCATCTCCAGGGGCGGGTGTTCTGGTCAATACATCATTGATCAGCCCCCTCCTTCTGGCTGGACTGTCTAATGAGTACCAAACCTGTGTATGTATTAAATTTGCTGATACTGAGATCTATCTGATCTCAGTCTATTTTAAATGGGGGAACCCGGTAGGACCACATATCCTGAGTCTGACGCGCGCCCTAAACGCGCTTAAAGGTCGTAACGTAGTTATCGGAGGGGACTTTAACGCTCGCTCTCCTCTTTGGTTTGACAATACTAAAACCCATTCAGTACGATCACGGACTGACGCCGTCGAAGACCTGATTGCTGCGCAAGGCCTTTGTATCATTAACGAACAGAGTTCGTTCTTTACCTTTTCAAACACACTAGGAGAGAGCAACATTGATCTAACTCTTTGCTCTGGATCAGTTGCGGCCAGGATATCTAAATGGAGGGTCCATGAATGCGCAATAGTTTCGGATCATAGATTAATCACATTTACAATAGGTGTTAAGAAAACTGAAACTCCGAGATCCTCCTGGAATTTCAACACCTCCAGGGCGAATTGGGATAACTTTGGGGAGGCGCTACGAGATACATTAAGGGATTTTCATCACGTAGCAGCTAATGATCCGGACAATTTGGGGAACTTTTTCAATTCTGCCGTTGTATCTGCGGCTGATTCCTCTCTGGGTAGATCAAACCCAAAGACGAAAATTAGAACGCCGTGGTGGTCACCTGAGCTGACTTCGCTAAAGGGGGCCTACAAAGGAGCCTATAGGGCCTTGGGACTGTCCAGGAGGGGAAGCTGTACGGAGGAGGAGACAGCTGCCCTTCAGGCCGCTCTCAGGAGATCCAGGGCAACTTTCAAACATGCGGTTCTCCTTGCGAAACGAGCTGTCTGGCATAATTGGGTTAAAGATGTGGGCAACGCCAACCCGTGGGAAATCCACAGCGCAATTGAAAAATCCGGCAAGGGATCGGATCGGTTTTTGTCAAGTTTAATTGGGAATATTGATGGGAGGGACGCTGAGACTGTGGACGTGGCCTCTACTCTCAACACACTTTTGGGCAAGTTAGTCCCTGTAGAGTCAGTAATTGGGGAAAGTGACCACCAAAAACAGATTAGAAATCTAGCACGGCTTCCACCTAGAGACCTCGCCCAAGAAGATAGAATCACTCCCGTCACTAGAGCTGAAATAGGTGCTATAATTAAGGGTTTGGGTCCAAAGAAGGCACCAGGGCATGACAGACTCAACGGCGAAATAGTGAAGCATGTCTGGGTCCACGCTAAAGAGGAGCTCTTTCAAGTGATGGAATCGTGCCTGAGAAGAGGAATTTTCCCTTCTGAATGGAAGAGGGGCGTGCTCAGGATTATACCTAAAGGGAACGGCAAACCACTCACCGATGTTAAGGCTTATCGCCCGATAACCTTACTCCCAGTCCTCGGTAAGATCCTGGAATTACTTATTCGGCAGCGTCTTCGCAGTACACTATCACCGCCCAGTGAACTTCAATTTGGTTTCGTCCCGGGTAAATCCACTGTGCACGCCATTTCGTTTGCGCTTAACTGGGTGAAGGTCTGTACAAAGAGGTATGTTGTAGCAATCTTCTTAGATATAACTGGTGCCTTCGACTTCGCGTGGTGGGACATGATACGCACAAAGGTTAAAAGTAGGAATTGTCCAAAACGCCTGTTTAAATCGGTTGACAACTACCTATCGGGACGAACTGTCTCGATATCCCATGGTGATTTTACTATAGAACGCGAAGTAAATATGGGCTGTCCTCAGGGCTCCGTTCTGGGACCTAAATTTTGGAATATTGACTTTGACGACTCCTCTAGGTTACCCTTGCCTGAAGGATGTATCATGATCGACTACGCGGATGATAAAATGTATCTTGTCTCGGGGAACAGCAGAAAGGAAATTGAAGAAAAGGCTGGTGATGGTTTGAACACCCTCCTTAAATGGGGGGAGAGGAATAAGATGACCTTCGCTCCCCACAAGACAAAGGGTCTCCTGATGAAGGGCTCTCTCAGTAGAACAAGAAACCCTACCATCCGGATGGGAGACACCAACATCAAATTTGCAGACACGGTCAAGTACCTAGGTGTAACACTCGATCGATCGTCCTCATTTCTGGCTCATGTTAAAGATGTTTCAAGCAAGGCTCAGGCGCTGTTCCTAAAGCTGAGGAGACTCTCCACCGCTGAATGGGGACTACGCAGTCCGGCACTACGTGCTCTGTACAGGGGCGTATACGTTGCGCAAGTTTCGTATGCTGCCTATGTTTGGGAGCACCGCCTGGATAACTGCCTTATACTCCTCGCTCTTACTAGGGGCCAGCGAACTTCTTTGCTGGCACTATCTGGCGCATACCGTACTGTTGCTTCGGACGCTTTGCCAGTTTTGGCCGGCATTTTGCCAATCGATCTGGAGATTAGGGAAGTCTTAACCAAGCAGAGACTTTCCAGAGGATCCCCGGCAACCCATCTTGGTGTCGTTCTGACACCAGGTGGACCAGGAACTCTCCCTGGACTGCTTCGGACGATGAGGGACCTTTCGCTTAAAGAGTGGCAGGTCCGTTGGGATAGGTCGAGCATGGGAAGATGGACCTTTTCCTTCTTCCCATCAGTTAAACTCAGAATGGAAGGGGCCTTCCTCAAACTGGACCATCACATGACGCAGCTCCTCTCAGGACATGGGGAATTCAGGGGGAGGCTTCACAGCCTTGCCCTGTCTACCCATCCCAATTGCGCTTGTGGCAATACTTACCAGTCGGCCGAGCACATTCTGTGGCACTGTGAGATCTTGAAGGATGCCAGAGACGTAATGATAGACTGTCTGAATGTCCCCATTAGACCGGTGTGGAACACCGATCTTGTTTCTAACAGAGTTAATTTCGAATGTCTGAGGAAGTTTACTAGGATCTGGGTTGAGAGATGGTCTGAGCTTAGAGTCGCTGACTAGCGTGATAACTGAGAACCCCTGGTGTATTGCTCCTGCTCCATGACTAATTCTTTTACAAATCTCCGATTATTATTTATGCTATTCTGTTCTTCTTATTTTTATTATTTTTCTTTCCTTACTGTACCAGCTGCTGCAGATGATTTTTCTTTCGTTTACATTTCTTTTAAATAACTTGTCTCTTATTTTTCTTCTTATTTTCAGTTTTCTTTTCTTATGTTTTACTTTTTTTGTTATCTTATACTTCACATGCTGTCCTCTTTACAGACTATGCAAATTTTATTTTTACACTTTCAACTTTGTTTTTTTGGCACTTTTGGATTGTTTATTGTTTTCCTTTTCTCTTTTCTTTTCTCTTCTTTTATATGTTTTTTTTTTTCTTTTTTCAGTAACGGCAACGAGTTTACAGGCTAGAACTGAACTCCGTTGTTTGTCTTGTATTGTTTACTTCTCCCCAATAGGGGTTGGACAACGGGCCTCGTCCCCGCATACCTTGCTGGAGCTTCTTTTATTTCCTTTTTTTTTACCGGGGGACTCCGCCAATCACCTGCGCCACCCCTGAGGAGCGTTGGTGGTCAGAAGGGCGACTGTGCGGGTTGGGGTAACCTCCACCCTGCCTCCGACCTCCTGACGCTTCTTTCCCCTAGGTTCTTTAGGGTTTATCCCTCTTTTTCCCATACTTATCTTCAGGGCTCCACCGGGTGGTTGGCTAAGGGGTGTGGAAGTCCTGACCTGCGCCAGTCGCCCCAACCACCACCAATCTCTCAACAGGACTGCCAGTCGTGGTTCGGCGAAACTCCCCCGTCACTCTATTATGTCACTTATTTCTTCTTTGTGTTTACAGGTACTGGAGTGTGGGTTCCCTCCACCAACTATTTGCCTGACACTTTTTACCTGATTGTTTGATGTTTATTGTTCTGTGTTGTTCTTAGACTAGTACCTGTAAGCGCTCGCATTACCGCTTCCTAACACCGTATGCGGGGACATTGAAGGTCTAGCTTCATTTTGTACTTTGTAGAGCCGTTTATTCAAAAAAATTAGATTCATGCGAGAGCTCCGAAGGGGTGACCATAAGTCACCTATACCGGGGTGGGACAGGGTGGGTGTAACCTTCAAAACCAAAAACTGTCAAATCTCTTCCCTAATGTAGTAATTGCCATTCGAATTTTCTGTACTCTGCCTGTAACAGTTGCGGAAGCAGAAAGATATTTTAGTTTGTTGTCTAGAGTGAAAAACTTTTTGCGTTCCACAATGGGTCAAGAACGTTTAACGAGTTTGGGAATGTTATCTTTAGAAAATGGTTTGGCCAGAAACTTGGATTTTGAGGATGTTATAACTAGCTTTGCAAACAAGAAAAGTAGAAAAGCAAAATTTTAGATGACAATTTTTATTTGCCTATATTATTTTTTACGTCTATATTAATAAATCCAATTTAATATACTTGTACTTGTAAATTATAATAATAATAAGAATATTATAAAATTTGATTTTGATAAAATCAGCACCATAACCATTATACCTCTAAAACACGTACCGACATCTAAATTGTACGGGGGTTCTCTTCACATCTGTCAAAAATTCAAACCAAATGAAAAGTTCGCAGAGAACAAACATTAAATCTAGTGAACGAATTCAAAAATTCGCCTGAAATCAAAGTGATGCCATATAAAAAAAATTAAATCAGTGTGGAATTTTACAAAATTAATAGGAACATTTTCAGTAGACGGGACATTTTCATGTAATGACGACACGAGCCCAAATAATGGATTTATTTATTTAAAAATAAAAATAAATGTACATTTCTACAAAATTTTACTAACATTTTCGTAATCTTAGTAAAAAGATCTATCCACACGATTTTTTCCAAGTCGTTATGAAATCCATGCAAGTGGCCTATTGAATTGTAAATGGTGATGGCGATTTTTCTGGAAATTTTAGGCCGGATTCTTCCCAAAAAAGATATCTTTTTGCCAATTTTCTTTTGGGTATATTCGGCATGTCTATTGAAGTTTAGTTTGGAATCTAATATAACTCTTAAGTATTTGATTTCAGTAACATTTTCAATAATTTCACCATCAATTTTAATTTTGCTTTCACTGAATGTCTTCTTATTTCCAATCACC
Source organism: Hesperophylax magnus (assembly GCA_026573805.1). Classification (NCBI taxonomy): domain Eukaryota; kingdom Metazoa; phylum Arthropoda; class Insecta; order Trichoptera; family Limnephilidae; genus Hesperophylax; species Hesperophylax magnus. The sequence continues at coordinate 6,430,107 of JAIUSX010000014.1, forward strand.
ATACATTTTGTTTTTAATTTAAGCTTATTTATTTTTAGCCGTCTTGATACATCATCTAGTTCATTATTTAAAATATTTATTAGTTCTTTATAGTTATCTCCAATTAAGTATATAAGTGTATCATCGGCAAATAGTCGTACTTTGCATTTTGAAAATATTTTCACCATGTCATTAATATAGACTTATAGAGTATGAACAATAGGGGTCCAAGGATCGATCACTGCGGTACTCCTAATTTATTTTCCATTGGTTTTGAAAATTGATTATTTATTTTTGTTACCTGTTTTCTGTCTTTCAAATATAATAATTTAATTTAGCCTCAAGATATCTTGATTAACGAAGAATATGTAAATACACACAAACAAGAAACACGAGTATTTTATTTTGAGTATTCACCATAACTTTTTAAACATTTCCATTGAATAATTATGCTAAATTCGAATGATTGGTATAATGGTAGCGGGTAAGCACGAACTTATTAATTGTTATCTCACCCCCCCCCCCGGTAAGTTGTGGGGAGGGGGCCCGGTATAGTCTACTAGACTTGGGGCCCAGATTAGCTGTCGGCGGCCCTGCCAGACGGCCGGCGGCGGCGCACTGATTTTTCTTTAAAAAAAAAATCCCTCCGCCAGCGGGTCGTGATCAACTCGGATCGTATGATATGATCGATCTACCCAGCTCTATTTTCTTGAGAAGGAGCCTGTTTAGGAACGAGATTCCTTAAAAATACCCACAGCATCTACAAACCTAACATTGACCCCGAGGCGAGGCGAGTCTCAAAGTCTTCAATACATATTTGATATTAACCTCTTAAAGAAAAAACAAATTTTAAGTGAAAATATATACATTTTTTGTAAAAAATGTTTAAGAAATCGAACAGAGTTGATTCTCTTTCACGAAGATGTTTTTGAAAGCAGTAATGTTTTATTTTATATCTCGGGTAATCATCATTTACTTTATTCGATCATTACGTTCTCACTGCAGCTTAAACGAACGGGCATTTATTTGTTTTCATTTCACTCCGGGGTAATTTCAGAGCGTTTGAAGCAGTGATGGAAGTAATCGAGGAATCCATTTAAATGATTTACGATTTAAAAAAAAGATAAATTTAAAATATGAAAATAATCGATTCAAATTCTGTCGAAAAATATGAAAAAGTTAAAAAGAAATCGAAAATCAATCTCGATTCCCTAAACGATTGATCCAATTAACCGAAAGAAATTTAACCTAGACACGTTATAAAATTATAAAAATGTGTTTTAGTTTAAAGATGGACGTTTCCAAAAATACCAGTACCATTGTATTATTGAGATATTTGTATGTTTTGTTTTCTTGTATGTTTTTTATTTTTATTTTCTTGTATTTTCTTTATTTTATTTTCTAGTAGCATCAAACAAATAACCGACATACTTAAATTTAAATCATCACTAAAAACATTTATTTTAAACAAATGTCACTTCACCTTAAATGCATACCTTACATAAATTAAATACCTCTGTTTTTTTATTTTTTATTTACATATATTTGTTAACATGTAATTGTTGGGTTATGTAATATAATGTTTATTTTTTGGGTTAGCTGGAAGAAATAGGATGTAACCTATAAGCTATACCCTTTGTACTCTGTATTTTTGTGCAATAAATATTTTTTTGAATTTTATAAAAGAATAAATAAAGATGAATGAATGAAATGGAATCTTTGTAGTTGAAATTAACCGACTTCCCGACAACCTATCGCGCTGAAACTTGGCACATGGACTTGTTGTCGATGACAATGCATTCTATATCATTTTGAATTTAAAGGGAACACATTAAACAGTTAATTCACGAAAAGAAGGTTACATCCTCAGACAAACAAAAAAAAAATTGTTTCAAGTTTTTATTTTTATATTTTTTTATATATATTTTAAAGATACCTTAAGAGCCAGTCCCTGGGAAAGATGTCAATTTAATCCTTGGTCAAACCAAAAAAAAAAGCTTGACCAAGAGATGGCGCAACTAGGTCGAAAATTGAATATAGATGTATTATAAATTTAAACTAGGTTTTTTACTGGTTGGTTTTATGATAAGTTTAGTTATGTTTGATGGCCGCCTGATTTATTGGCGTTCAAATCACAGTTATTGTCCAAATATTTGAATAACTATATCCGAATTCAGTTTAGAATATATTGCATCATCGATTTTAGCAAAATGTTACCCTGCTAAAAACTTGGTAATAAAATATCAGTTCATTCAGAATACATCGGAACACGTTTTCATGCAGGTGTGCTTTTCCTGGTCAATGTAATGACAAAGTGCCACAATATTAGAATTTTTACGAACACCTGTTCCACCGTCCTCATAACACATTCGCGTTTTACTGATATTTTTGTTAGAAAATCTGTCAATTCATTCATTAAAGGCCTGCGGATACGAATAATTTCACCAGATTTTTTGATAAATTAGCAATATTAATGAATAATCAGATTTAATCCTGTTACCAGAATTTTGTGAGCATTCCGATATAAAGTGAATACATCCCTTCCGCTGTATAAAGCATGCACCGTGTTTATTCCGTCAGATGGTTTGTGCTAACGCGGTACGTAAAAATACCTAATGAACGTTGAAGTAAAATTTGTTGCAGTGGAAATGAAGTCAGTCAGGCATTATGACAAGGATTCAGAGAAACGTAGCGATCCAGAAGGCAACTAGATTTGAAGACTCTTGCCTCGTAGGGAGGAATAAGGTATGTATGTAGTTGGATAGCGCGAGAGGTGGATAGCGGAATATGCCTTGTGAATCAGAGCAATCAAGTGGAGATGATTACCATTCCCCAAGTAGACGAAAAAAACATCAAGATCTCATATTTTTGCGCAATATTTTCCATATTGCAAGTAAAATATAAAAAAATAGAACATGTTTAAGTGCTGACTGCTGCTTTTTAAAATAGAAACAAACAGTACATTGGTTTCAGTGATGAAACAATTTACAGATATTAAATATTTCAAGGTGGCTACTTATGATATGTTTCCTTGTAATGTCTCATATGTATATTCAGCAATTACCGGGTGACGGATGTGGTGTATGGGTATGTGTGTCTTTGTGTGAGTGCGTGTGTATGTAAATATATGCGCAATGAACAGTTTACAATATTATTATTGACATAATACCACTTATAAATTTGGACAGTGATTCCGAAAAAATGTTTAAGTTAGAGTTTTGACAAATATTATTGAATGTATGAATAGCACGGTTAATAGGGAAATTAGATGATCTATTTTTATAATTAAGCTTCTCGAATAGCGCTGTGTGTCGTGTACGTCTCAAAGACAAATTAAAATTCTATGTATAAATGTTAAATTAGCTACTACTCGCCTCTGCTGCAAACATTGAAATGGACAAAGTTACGAATAGTGTTAAAATGCGGAGGAAAGATATTTCAATAATTTGTTTTGAATACATTCTATGCTTTCTATGTACAGGTTATATTGTGGATTCCAAATTGGTGAAGCATATTCCAGTATACGTCTGACTAATCCGAAATATAACATTATGATTGTTTTAGGAATTTCTAAATCATCGACTAATAAAATAAGGACATTCAAAATTTAAGATAAAATAATAATAACAATAATCAAATATAAACATTTCAGCTATTTGCATATTTTGTAATTTGGGAGGCGGGTACGGGTTCCGCTGCCCCGGCAACCATTTATTGGATTACCAACACCTCTGCCGTAGGTCACACCAAGCGGTTCGCCACGTTTGGTTTAATCAACTGCGTGGCAGGCCGGATCAAGAGAGACTGGTTGAACGAGACCTTTTGACCTCTCCAGCAGAACTCTCTCGTAACATCACCGTGTACCGCTGTGGGAGGGATGGATTGATACAACCGTCACTCCTGGATTCACTGACCCCCAGATTCCTACACATCCATCGTACCTTTTTCTTTCCCATACCTTCCTCTCCTCCCGTTCCTCAAATGGCTCTCAACGCAGCATCCCCAAAGACATAACATAGGTCCTGATAGAAATTATTCTCCTCAGTGTGTGGAGAAAATATTTTAAAAAAAATCTACCATTAAAACTACTAAATTGTTTTTTTTAATAATTATATTCTTTCCTTTATATTTCTGATTTTTTTTTTCGCAACTAATCTGGCACAATAATAAATGTTATTTTCCCTATCACACCTTTTTTTAAGCACCCACTTACACTTAACAACACTTCCACTTTTTAGGGCATTCGCAATTTCCCAAGCAATGTTATCTTCAAAGCACATAACTCCTCTTGAAATGCACGCAACCAATGTTCCTTCTCCGGGCTTCGTAGAGTTTCCTCCAATAATAACTCACCGACATCTACATCAGTACCTTCTGTACACATATTTGAAAAACCATACCTTTACCTGTACCACCCTGCTTTTACTTCCTGTAGAACTACCTGAATTACGTGGTATTTAAGTGTTACTTTTTTTATTAATTATGACTTAAGTACTCACCACATCGATAAGCTGCGACAGTTTGAGCTTGATCTTGACGGTCAATGCGTCAGTAACATTGACCACCGGTCTGACCAGCTTGTTGTAGTTGCTGAGTAGGTCGTCGTACAGCCTCTTGGCGTCGGGGTTACCGGAACATCCTGAAAGCAGACCGCACATTACTAATAAATCACTAAATATATTTATATGTTTCTAAAGGGGAACGGTTGCGCAGCCTTTTTATAAAACTTAAATTTACATTTGAGACCAAAATACCAAACCAAACTAAATAATAATTTTTAATCAAAGGGTGTAGCAAAAATGTAGTACGGTTACGTACTACTTTATATATATTTTTTAAAATTATAATAGTATTATAAAATTAAAGAAATGGATTCGGAAATTATTTGGGACTTTATGGTAATAGCTAAAAAAATAATCTGCATTTTTAACTATGCAAATATTAGTATTAAATAAAATTAAAAAGTGAATTTAAAAAACATTTTGATGGGCTTAAATTTAATTTTTAAACGACTGATTTACGTTGGAACACAAATTTTTACCTTTTTACGATGTTCATTTTTTTTAAAATTTATATTTCATTTTATTTACATTGGTTGGGAAAGATTATATTTTTAAAAAAATTAATAAAATACTTCGTTTTAACCACTTTTATTGTTTATTACCAACATGTTTCATGAGCAACGCTCACTTCTTCAGGGTTTTTTGATAAAACTAATTATAAATAATAGACATAAACAATGGTGTCAATAGATAAATAATAGACATAGACAATGGTGTCATTAAAAAATAATAGACAAAAACAATGACAACAGTGAAAAAATAATAAAACGGGTAGGGGAAAGAGAGGTAATATGGAACAATTTACAAAGGGAATAGGTTTAATATTGGGTCGTTTAAAAATAATTTTTGATTGTTAATAATATTCAATTTTGCGTTTACACTCTTTCTAATCTCTAAAATTTCTAGTTTATCTAACTGGATGCCATTGACATTACAATGTATTAATTCTATTCCAGTATTGAAGTTAAAAGTATGACTAGTTTCCAACAAATGGTTGGCAAACTCCGAGAAACTGTTATTATTTAAAGATTTCATATGTTCTTTAATCCTTATTTCAAAGTTTCTCGAAGTTTTTCCTATATAAAAGAAACCACAATCATTACACTTCAATTTATAAATTCCAGATTTTTTCATTTTTGAATCTCTGTCTTTATTATTTAATATGTAATTTTTAAGTTTATTATTTGCATAAAATACAGGAAGAATTTCATTCGGTACATTTTTTGTTAAGGATGTAGCAGTCTCGCTGGTTAAGTACCTACCATACGTACAGTCAGCATTCTCAAGTTGCCGTCTTGTCTTTGCGAACTACTCCGAAGGACGCGGCGCAGCATTTGGTTTTCGTTCTGGAGTTGTGGCTCGAGTCTCGGTGGCGACGGTACGTTTTGAAAGACTTGCCGACCTTGGCGTACCCTGAATTTACGTAAGAGGCCCTCCAAAAGAGATTTTTTACTTTTCAGTATGTCAATCTCTTTTGGAGGGCGAGACTGCTACAAGGAATTAGAAATTTTATTATTAAAATACATAATTTTCCTCCATTTATTCTTTTTCTCGTCCTTTTGTACAGGATAGATGTAGAGATTAGAAAGAGTGTAAACGCAAAATTGAATATTATTAACAATCAAAAATTATTTTTAAACGACCCAATATTAAACCTATTCCCTTTGTAAATTGTTCCATATTACCTCTCTTTCCCCTACCCGTTTTATTATTTTTTCACTGTTGTCATTGTTTTTGTCTATTATTTTTTAATGACACCATTGTCTATGTCTATTATTTATCTATTGACACCATTGTTTATGTCTATTATTTATAATTAGTTTTATCAAAAAACCCTGAAGAAGTGAGCGTTGCTCATGAAACATGTTGGTAATAAACAATAAAAGTGGTTAAAACGAAGTATTTTATTAATTTTTAATTAAAATGGTGCCACAAAATAAGTTTGCTGAGTTAGAAGAAGTGATTATATTTTTATTAATTACCATTAAATCACAAAAAATTGTCAAAGTTGCCTCTAAGATATTGAAATTCAATTCTTTAATGGTCAATATTTTTTGCTTCCTTACTAGATATTTACTATGCCTTTTGATCATAAAAACAATTATTTAGTTCAGTCAAGTAATATAGCTTTAAATCCAAACGTAAGTTTCGTATGAAACAGGCCGCGCAGCCGTTCCTCTTAACTCCTCGAGTTAATTTGTTCGCTTTTCGGAACAGCTCATATCTGTTCCCTCTTACTGTCGTAGGTATTATCCGCACAGTCAATTTGTTCGCTTTAAGGAACCACTGAGATTACATAGTCTCAGAAATCATTGTGTCTCCCTTACCATTATAGTTAGAAATATGAACTGAACGCTGTTAGAAAGAAAAATACCAAGCACGAATTTAGTCAAATTGACGATGTCTTCACATATAAAAAAGTGATTAGTCGTGCAGGGTTAACAATAACAAATGGATATTTCGATGGGTTTGTAGGTGTGTTCTATAAGTCAGTATCGCCCCGGTGTAAGGACACTATTCAGAATTGAAACGTTGCTTAAAATAAGCTTTGGCCGTGTTTGTTGACTAGATCTGAATATCCAGGTAGATCCCTTTCCTCTCCCTTCTACCTTCAGTCTCACAACATACAGCAATTGGGGATGCCATAGTCTCACTTGCTCCAGACGGTTGTGAGTAGTTGGGACTTTTGTGCGGTTATAAAAATGTTGTATTTTGTAATTTACTTACAATAATTCAATTTTTAAATTCGACTTCTCAAACCTCATGCCTTTCTTATTTTGTCTATTCCTTTAACATCCAGGCTTTTCTAGGTAAATACGTATCTAACTATTAACTGCGGAATTTATCAAATTAGTTGTTTTCTGAACCCTGTCCCAAATGGAAAACCTTCCACGTGTGACATTTATAAGTCAGACTGGGCCGGGTCCGACCAAGGGTCGAGGTGTCGTACTTAAGCCTCTGGTATTTATAAGTGGATTCTAAACCCCTTAGCTGCCGGTATTGGTATTGGTCAAAGCACCCTTTATTCTTTGCTTGCCAACCATCATTCATATATTATTAAATTTCAATGGGAAACACAGTTTCACTATGCTTTTCACCCCATTCAAAGGATAAAGTATAGGTTTGTACATACGTACACACGTTTGAAAAGGCGTGGAACAACACAGGGCGCCGCGATTTAGGATTTATTCGGAATACTGATACAAGAAAATCATTTTAAAGAGGACACTTCTAATGTATTTGTGCACACTGATTGTATCAAAAGTTATTTGAACTATGTTTTCAATTCCCGCCCGTGGTCCATTATTACCCAGCAAATAACACTGGGTGGGTAGTTAGTTAGGTAGGTCGCATAGCGACGTTTATCAATTCCGTTTAAATTACTCGCTATTAAATTATCAATAAAAATATTTATTTTTCGGAATAACTTTATTGAGTAAAACCTCAAATTGTAATATTTAAATATTGAAGACAATATTAGTGATTTCTAAACGAAAATCTGAAACAGAAAAATCAGAAAAGGAAACGGTCACATCTGGGACTCGAACCCAGGACCCCTGTCTTTCCGGGACAGTGCTGATTTTCGTTTAGAAATCACTAATATTGTCTTCAATATTTAAATATTACAATTTGAGGTTTTACTCATATACTTTTTAATAAAAATATTGTTTAATTCGCCCAGAACATCACTACACGAATAAGGTTGTATTTATAATTATTTACCTGTACCTACTTAATTTTGATTTCATTGTGGTGATGAATTAAAATCTTTTAATTGGAAATTAACCCACTTCCTGATAAAGACTTGTCGATGACAATGCATTCTATGAACTGATGGCAATCACGCATACACTAGCTAATATATACGCATTTCTCTGAAATTAGATGACATTACAAAATTTAAAATTCGAACGAAATGTCGGTACTACCCAATCGGGATTTAGATCATTTGTTAACGCGGTTGACTACAGTCCCTGGGGAGGAAGGTTCAACCCTCAAACAAACCATTTTTTTTGTTTTATTTCTGTTTTACTTTATTTCACTGATTGTACGTCTCCGTTTGAGGAAAATTTTCGCAGAAACGTTGCCATAGCAAGCTATGCGATTTTCATTGGTTCATTCCAGCACAAAACACAATAGCATTAATAGTGGAATTATGCTCAGTTATTAAAATATGACACGGGTGTATTGAAAATTGATAATGGAGATGAATCGAAAGCGGATTTCGAACATAAACTACTCGTAATCCTTTGATAATTAATCAGTAGTTCGATACTAATTAATTTCATTGTGAAAATTTCCATTAAACTTTTATAGAACATGATCATGATTCAGGCGCTTCAAAACGGTTATTAATATTGTCACCAAACAATGTTCTTTGAATAATTATTTTCGACTGGTATCACGGTTTGAATATTTTGTAATGGAAGTGCACGTCACTTTGAACAATATTCATAAATGATAAATGCTCGTGGGTAATTTGAACTCAAAACCATAATATTGTTAACTTTACTACTCCGCATGCATTATGTGCGCAGTTTTACATAAATTCACATCGCAAATTTCCATCTTCACAGGACCGAATTGGCTGTCGAATTTATCCTACTAGGATATTCTTTTTTCAATACTCTGAAACGGGATTTCATTTATGTGTTATAATACTCACTTTGGGAGGCGGGTATGTTTACCGCCGCCCCGGGAACCATTAATTGGATAACCAGCAGCTCTGCTATAGGTCACGCACTACGTTTGTTGATTTAGCAGGGGTGGCCAGGTTCATGGGTGACGATTGTTTAGAATGCGTCTGCCCGCCCGGATTTGGAGAGATTGGATGAGGGAGATATTTTTACCTCTTCAGCTGGACTCTCTCCACCTATCGTCCTGCACCGCAGTGGAAGGGATGAATTCAAACGTCCGTCACTTCTGGACATACTGACCCCAGATTCCCACCCATCTTATCCTTCCCAGACCTTTCTGTCCTTCCTCTCTTTAATTTCTTTAAGCAAACCCTCTGCACAGAATTCCCAAACATGACACCTCCTGCCTCCTGTAATGGAACTAATGTAATGTTTTCAATTTGGGAGACGGGTTTGGGTATCGCCGCCACAAAATGAAGTTAGAAATAATATCTCTTGGCTTTTACTAGTGTTAGCCGAATAATTAAAATGAGTATGGTTTTTGATCACTATACTGTCAACAATGTGACTACATGATAATTCATAAAATATTAGTCAGTCAGAGCACATCAGGCATTTCCGAATATTCCGTGTGACGACTTCCTCATTACATGTTCGTGCTGTACTGTTATTTTTATATGAATTTTGACAATTCTTTCTGTTTACGCCAATAATGGCTAATTGTTGATTCTGAATTTTGTTCTCGACCCCCCTTTCTCCACTCTTTGATACCTCTCCCCCGTGCCCGGGCATTCATTCCAAAATCAACAGCCGCGGCCGTGACGCGAAGTGAACATTATTAGCTTTAACGCATCGCATAGCAATCAGAAAATTATCACAAACGTATCGCAATAAATAAAATTTGTTAAACCAAAACTATAGTGAAAGTAGCATCCCAACAAGTGAATGTTCCTCAACCTCTGTAAGTACCTTCTACCTTTATAAAACTCATTGCCAAAGTAACGATATCAACATGAAATAATTGATTTGTTAATTAGAAGGCCCACAGCTTGAAAACATTCGTTATTGGCATCTAGTACCGTTTTTAACGGAAAAAACGAATAATTCTATCAGATTTTGAATAAAATGTTAATATTTTCTCCGTGTAAACGACGTGCAGTACTAAAAATCTGAAATCAAAAGCACTACAACTGACGTAATTTTTGCTTGCCGCTTTGAGACTTCTTCAGCATAATTATGTATACACATTGTGACGTCATTGGTATTAGGTTTTGAAGTGAAGGAGACACTGTATTAGTGTAAAACCATTTGATTTCTTTATGGTGAATAGTGATTTTCAACTGGGGCCGTACTCCGAGAAAGTTTCATTGTAGAACAATAAAAATTATTCAAATCTCTAAAAAAAAAATATTTTCATTTTAATATATATATCTCTAGCATGATCACTATCGTCGTTTATCACTTCGTATAAATAAATAAAATAAACAATCATCAGGCTACGAAAAATGCTGTTATCCTAGTTAGTTCTTTCCTGCACTCTCCTCATAACCCTTGCCACGTCAAATCTCCCCGTTGACACCCTTTTAACAACCCTCCGCCTTCCTAACCCCACATCCCCCAACCTCACGCGACATGGAGATTTCCTGTCAGTCACTTCCTGGCGCGCTATCGGGCCCGCGCTGATAAACTCAACACTTCCGTAAATGCTAACTACAAGATTGTACTATACCTTACGCTGCCTTCTAGTACTAACCAACCAACCACTCATGTTATCATTGCTGAGGGATGTACTATGTGAACTCTCGTTATCACGATTAGGCGTTGTGAATTTACAACAGTTTAATTTTTTACTTTTTCGCTATTTTTCAAGCTCACAACATGAAACAAATAGGTATCTACTGATTTACATGAGACGAAACACTACGAAGCAATGCAAAATCAGCTCCATGATAATTTAACAAAATGACAATACAGCACAACTTTAAAAAGTGATATAAAATCTGTATAAGCAATTAACTAACCTATAAACCTAACCTACGTAACCTATACAACCTAGTTTTTGTTTCATCACTTTTCATGACTTTTTATCACTTTTCAAAGGTGTGTTGACTTATAATTTTGCTGAGTTATCCGATCTCCTGCAAAATCATCAGTTTTTGGTTAGAAAAATAGATCGCATAGGAATATTTCCAATGGTTTAATTAACATAATATATATATATATTTGTATCAAGCAAATAAAAAACAATTTAAAGAGCTAAACCTCCTACTTACGAAACCCTTTTAGCATACAATTTTATTTAATTCTGTGGTAAATTAAGTTCTTTAGAAAATGATTTGTAAAATATTTAAATACTTGTGCATGAACTTCTCAAAATCATATAAAACCCACTTTTTGACGATGTTTTTTCCTTGCATAAATCAAAACGAACCTCTGGGTTTTAAAAAAATTTAAACCTTATCGCTATCTACACAAGGAGTATTATTGTTTGCAGCCCGTTTCCAAATGTCACACGACGTGGTAAGGCGATATGTCGTAATAAGTGTGGCAAGACGCCTTAACGCGTTGCACCTTGACTTGTAACATTACGAATCGGGCGAATCGCGAACTCCGAACTCCTGACGCAGATGGCGACAAGGTTCTAATATATCCGTCTTAACACCAGCCGCCTGTTTTTATTTATGCAAAAAAAACATCGTAAAAATGCATGTTTTATTTTATTTTATGAAATTCGTGAACAAATAAATATTTTTGAAGTGAAACTTCTTTACGCGCGTCATGCATTTTCGAGGACCGGAGTAAAATCGACTCATGACCGTCACGAAAAACCGTGATCATTTGGTGGTGGGGGTACGGGACCCCCACCACCGCTCACCGTTCACTGTCGCTCTCTCACCGTAGTCGCTTACTGAGGTGAGGGAGCCACTGACGAACGTTCTCTCTCTCTCTTCTCTCTTTTCCTCTCTCTCTAGCCAACGACGCCACGCCAGGCATCAGCTGCTTGCTTCGTGTACTGCGCGGTGAGTGTAATACGAGTGAAATACGTAATTCAGTGTGGTTTATTCGATTTGGAACAGAGTTTTAGTGTCAAAAATGAGTAGTTCACGAGATAGAAGTGAGAAAAAAGAGAGAATGAAATGAAAAGAGAGAGAGAAGAATACTAAAAGTTTCACTTCCGTCGTGCGTAGGCTTTCCACACACTGCATTTTTTTAAATGTCTGTCGTTGTCTAAAAGAACTTATTTTGCCACATATTACATTTAAATCTTATCAGAAAAGCGGTTGTTAAATAGGAGATTTAAAATTTTGATTGGCCTGATACTTTATTTTTCTCTAGGCTTTGTTTCCAGCAAGATGCTTTTTAGCTCTACACAGGCCTTGGGAAAATAATTTCACTCAAGGACGAATGAATCCATTCCTCCAACTGCAGTGCAAAATTATGGGTCGAGAGAGTCCGGCTTGAGTTGTTAAAAGTTATCCCTCAACTCAAATGCATCCGCCGCCAAGACTTAGACAAACCTCACCTCATGAACCCGGGCACCCCTGCTAAGTCACCAAACGTAGCGAACAACTTGGGGTGACATATGGCTTGGATGTTGGTTATCCAATAAATGGATCCCGGGGCGGCGGTACTCATACCCGCATCCCAAATTGAGATGTGTTTTACTCGCAGTATTTAAAGCATCCATTTATTTTAGAAACCTTATTTTAAAACCGAAAACACATAAATGTGCATTACTCCGTAACTCATCGCCTTAAAAAGAGACAATACCGTAAAATATTCGGTCGAATATTAACGACGTAAGTGAAGGAGCCGTGTACAAAAATATGCGACGCGCGGCTCTGGTGTATTGGACAGACATGCGGTTGAATTTGCCTCATCAAATCTCTAAAATAAACTGGAAATCTTATCGAAATAAATGATGAAGGCGTGTAAAAACAATATTCGGCGGCGGCCCGGCGTAATGGACGGAATTACGGTCGAATTTGTCCTAGCAGGCCTAGAAAATCGATCTTTCCGTGGGGTTTATTTTAATTATTTCTGATGAACGTATCACTAAAACCTCAGATTTTGTTAGATGAATACCTCGGGAAGTTACTAATTCATGGTCTAGAAATATAAAATCTGTTGCTTACCACTAATTTTATTGTTGAAAAACGTCTTATAAAATCTGCAAACCGTTTTACCTAAAATATTTTATTATTTTTTTGGTAAACTAATGTTTTTAAGACAAGATTTTTTATGCATAGCACAAAGGGTAACAATTATTTTACAAGCAATAATTGTTCGCCTGAAACACTCATCCACATTGAAAAATCTCCTGATAAAAGATACATGACGCCAACGGGACTCGAACCCGTGTCCCTTCGATTTCCGTAAGAGATAAGCCGCCATAGCTCAGTGGTCAGAGCTGTCGACCGGAAATCGAAGGGACACGGGTTCGAGTCCCGTTGGCGTCATGTATCTTTTATCAGGAGATTTTTCAATGTGGATGAGTGTTTCAGGCGAACAATTATTGCTTGTAAAATAATTGTTACCCTTTGTGCTATGCATAAAAAATCTTGTCTTAAAAACATTAGTTTACCAAAAAAATAATAATTAATATTTGACAAGTTCAAGTATTTCACCTAAAAATGTAGACAATTTGTCTCGACGCCATCTAGTGAGAGAGTTAGCACTTACAATGCCTTTCTCATATAAAATAAAGTTGGTTGTTTTCAGGTGAAAAATGTAACAAGCAGTAATTGTTGAATGAAACACTAGTATATATTGAATAATTTCGCGGGTAAGAGATAAGCCGCCATAGCTCAGTGGTCAGAGCTGTCGACCGGAAATCGAAGGGACACGGGTTCGAGTCCCGTTGGCGTCATGTATCTTTTATCAGGAGATTTTTCAATGTGGATGAGTGTTTCAGGCGAACAATTATTGCTTGTAAAATATTTTAATTGTATTGTACTGTTTTTATTAATATTAAATATAAATAACTTGCATACATATGTATTGGTCTATTTTTCGGAATTAAAATATTAGCTTCGAGCAAACACCCGTTATTAGAGTCTTATGTCGCCTTCATTGATTTCGAGTGAAAGAATCTAAAATAATATATGAGCATATTAATAATAAATTCTTCAATCTTCGATGACTGCAATTTATTAGAATAATTTATCTATTTCAAAAAACATAATTCGAGTATTGATTCTTATGTTTATAAAACAACGAAGAAAAAAAATGTGCCGTAGAAAGTTTACAAAATATTTGCTTATCTGCACAATAGTGGCGTGATTCGGTTTCCTACTATGGCGTCAGCAAATTGTCACTGAAAGTTTGCAGTTTTTTGCAACTGCAGCAAATTTCCATAAAACTCTATAAGGCCATGGGAACGCGGATGCAGGATATGAGACGTGCACTTACCTAAAAGTTTGACGTAAAATATTTTACAAATAATCAATAATTTCAAGTAAGTATTAAGATCCTATTTTTGTGATTTGTATAATAGGACTTAGGTAAATTAAGTACAACTTCGTTTGTAAAACGATGCAAAATTTAGATAAAAAAATTATTAATTAGCGTTCGGCTATCGAAAAGTTTACAGAAACGTAGACACATTTATTTAACGCTCCACCTTGCTGATGTAAATCCTACTAATACGATTAACACACCTTTTATAAGTTAAATAAAAGTCTACGCTAATGCTGCATTTTCAAAAAAAAAAAAATTAATCACTTAATCAAAAAATATTATTACGGTTCTTTTCTAAGATTATCTAAGAAAATTAGTATATTAGTGTTTATAAATATGTATGTAGTTTCAATGTCCCTCAACAGATGTCGTTAGGATATATAGTTTATGTATTTTTAATATTAATTATAGCTATAGCTCCATAGATGTCAGTAGTAGTACCACATGATAAAGACAACTTTCAGACATCAAAATACCCGAATAGTTACGAAGATAGCCGATGTTAGCCGATCTACAGGCGAGCATCTTCAGTGAGTGACACTCCCGCTTGAAAATAACTCGTGAGTCCATTTAAATATTATTTAAATATATTATAAATACGATACGATTAATAGATAATAAATAGACCCGTAATCTCAGAACGAACCTTGTTATTGAAATCTCACGATCATCGAAGTGTATTGCTAATCATAGGAAACTAACAGTACACCACATGTAGGTAGGTACCCCTGAAGTTTGCGGTTTGATCATTAAACTCGGCGTTTAATGCTTTAATTTTACGTGCAACCCAGCGACCTATTAAATTTCAGAAAATAATCACAAAAATGCAAATCTACGTTTCACGTGATGGTAACAGCTAACGTAACTTTCAAACGTCATCAAAAGTAGATTACCGCCCACAGTAAACAGTGCAGTTCTAAAATACAGTTCAACTAAAAAAGTTTAACGCTTTAAATTGCACGAATTCCGTGTTTGCTCCCTCATTGGCGTGCCTCGCAAGCTTCATGGTACAACCTCTCGTTGTGAAATGTTTACCTAGGTAAAATGCATTTAAAGATGATTAAAAATAAAAACACAAACATTTACTTTACAATGAAATTGATTTTTGAAGTCTCGTAAGTCAAAAACAATCGTTATAGATTATTTAACTATTAACCAGATTACCAATATATGCCACCAACAGAGACAGATCGAAGACCTGAGACGAGAAGTATAGAAATAAAGTCAGCTTTAACTTGCTAAATAACTGGTTTATGAAACAATTTATATTTAAACAAACAAAATTTTGTCCTTTTCCAGAAAAAAGGTCTTTATTTTTCGACTATTCAATAAATGAAATAAACTTAAAAACAGTAACTGATATGCGAGATCTTGATATAATAATGGATGCAAAACTGTGTTTCACGTTCCACATTCAACTATTTGTAAAAAAAAGGAAAAAGACAACGTCATATAAGAACAATTAAAAACTTTGAATCGTTACAAATCATAAAAGTGTTGTATATATCACTAGTTAGAATCCATATAGGACATAACTCACTGATGTATAAATAATACAAATTTAAAAAGAAATTTAACATTCGTTTAGAGTACATGAATTAATTAAGAAAACAGACGAAAATAGATAGACCTAACCTTTTAATTAATTTTTTTAAACTGTATATCGATCGTTGTACTGCATTTAATAAATCTTCTTGTACCCATACGAACAACTAGACAAAATACAACATTTTATATATTTACATCTAATTCCAGCTATAGTTTGCATTCCCCAATACAAAGTGTACATGGCCTTGGTAATAAATATTTGAACGATATGGATGAATTTGACAGTAATTTGAACTTTCAAATTACTGTCAAATTCAAACGCAAATGCAAATTTTGCAAATTTCAAACGCCATATGGGCGAACTATTTCTATTTTATAAATTATTGTTAAAAACAAATTCTGTACGTTTTTATCAATATTATCATTTCTTTGGAGAATATTGGCAGATTATTATTATGTAACTATTATATTATATTTTCATTGTAATTTTTCATAAAAAAGATTTACTGCATTACATATAAAAGCGCTTTGTGCGTTTAAAATACAACAGTAAAATTGGGATTGGTAGTAATTCTACACCATCGATACTTTTTTGCGTAAAAACGTACTTCGTTCATCACTTGGCATAATTTACGCTATGTCAGCCAATTCATCACTTGGCATAATTTACGCTATGGCAACCAATTCATATTATGACATTACTTTTTCCCACTTACGTTAAAACAAATAGGCAGTTTTTTTTTTTTTTTTTTTTTTTTTTTTTTTTTTTTTTTTTTTTTTTTTTTTTTTTTTTTTTTTTTTTTTTTTTATATATTCAATATATAAATATATAAAAAAAAAAAAAAAAAAAAAAAAAAAAAAAAAAAAAAAAAAAAAAAAAAAAAATAAAAAATAAAATGGAGTTCTACAAATTAAACTTAATAACAATAAACAAATAGGCAGTAACAATAATTCCACATTCTTCGGGTGAGTATCGCTCGATCCTTGTTGCCAGCTAAATCACTACCTGTCTACAACGTAAATGTCAAAGCACAATGACATTTGACGCCATTTGCAAAAATGATGGCACATTCAAATAATAACATTACTTTTGCCCAACTTGTATAATTGGCAGACCAGATTATTTATTTATTTATTGTTGTTATACGCCCATAGGGGCTTTTACATAGATTATAAATAAGTTTTACATAAGTTATCGAGTTTGAATTTATACTAAGAGTTATAAAAGTGAAGAATTTTTAAAAAAATATACAAGTAGTTTTTGAAGAATATGGCGTAAAGAAACATTTTAAACAACATAATATTTAACAATAACAAAGAACAAAATATAATATAAAACATTACAATAACATATCTAATCGTTAAATCTATTACAATAATTTGTATGATTCCACAAAGTGTTGGTTTAATTTGAATTTAAGATTATAAAGGGAATCATGGAATATATCTATAATACCACCAAACTTGTTGCCCAAATCATGCATCCTATTGGTAAGTGAGTTTGACTGATAGTTGGTTTTATATGTGTCGCAAAAGAATGTTGTATTTTGTCTAGTATTTCTTGTCGGTACATAGAGTTTAATAGCAGCAACGATGGCAGGGCTGTCAATAAGGTTGTTCATGACTCTGTATAATAAAATTAGGTCTGAAATGGTTCTTCTGTCAGACAGCGTAATTAAATTAAGTTCATTCATCAAATTTACATAATTAATGTTTTCTATTGGAATTTTAAGCTTGAAATTTAAGTACCTAAGAAATTTGTGTTGAACCCGTTCTAATTTGTTAGAGTGTACTTTATAGAAAGGAGACCAAATAGGTGAATTATATTCCACTTGGCTTCTAACTAGTGAAATGTAGAGTGTTTTCATGCAATCCAAGGACTTAAAATCAGTTAGGGTTCTACAAAGGAAGCCAAGAATCTTTAAAGCCTTATTAGTTATATCATCTATATGCGCTGTGAATGTTAAGTTTGATTCGAATATAACTCCCAAGTCACGAATTTGTGATACTGGTGTTAATTTAACATTATTTAAATTATATTCATGTAAGATATGAGAATGAGTTCTGGAAAATCGTATTACTTGACATTTCTCAATGTTCAAAAATAACATATTTTGTTCGCACCATTTAAAAAATTTATCTAAATTAGCTTGTAAAATTAGGCAATCATATATATTTCGTATTCTTTTAAACAATTTTAGATCATCTGCAAAAAGTAGGACTTGTACATCTTTAAATATGTTTACAATGTCATTAATGAATATTAAGAATAATATTGGGCCAAGGTGGGACCCTTGCGGGACACCACTTGTGGCCTCGAATACATAGGATTCTATAAAATTAATCCTGACACAAAGAACTCTATTACTGAGGTAACTAATAATCCATGTCAATAAACTACCTTTGATGCCTAACAGTCGGAGTTTGGATATAAGAATATGATGTCGAACCTTATCAAATGCTTTACTGAAATCGGTGTATATAGAATCCACTTGTTGTTTCAGACTGAGCGATTCAGATATGTAATTATTGTAGATAGTTAAATTACTTAAGGTAGATCGACCTCTGATAAAGCCATGTTGGTTAGGAACAATAATATTGTTGATAGGTTTTACAATGGTATCTAATACTAATGACTCGAAAAGTTTGGGTAAAGCAGACATAATACAAATAGGTCTGTAGTTAGATATATCGCTTTTGTCGCCTTTTTTATGAATGGGCGTTAAATAACTCTTTTTCCACAGAGCCGGAAAACAGCCAGACGCTAAGGATTTGTTAAAAAGTTTATGTAAGGGATATATCAAACTATCAATGCAAGTTATTAAAAATATGGGAGGAATACCATCCGGTCCAGCAGATTTATTACTATCTAGTGCTTTTATGCTTCTTTCTATGGAATCTAATTTTATGAAACATTGACTTAGGTTTAATGACTCTTCCACTGACGTACTGGAGACTGCTTTGATGGGAATATCTTTGTCGTAGACACTTTTAAATGAGTCAGCAAAAAGATTAACTATACCCTCAATACTGTCGGCACATTTTTCTTTAAAGAACATGCTATTAGGATATCCACAGTTGTCTTTTCGTTGAGATTTAGTAAAATTCCAGAATTTTTTCACATTGTGATGATGTACCTCATTTTCAATTACGTTAACATAGTCACTATAGCACTTTATTGATAATTCTTTACATTGTTTTCGTAGTTTAGTAAATGCTATATAATCGTTAGAATTTCTGGTATGTTTATATTTTCTGTGGATACATTTTTTTTTATTAATTAAATTAGTTAGTTCCCTTGTAAACCATTTCGGATAATTAGATGATGTAAAGCTAACCTTGGGAACAAATTGTTCTATAGAGGTATTTAAAATCGAGTAAAAGTATTCTAATTGATCATTTATATTATTTTCCTCATCTAAAAAGGACCAATCTGTTTGGGCAAGGTACTCCGTAATATGATGGTATTCAGCTTTGGAAAAGTTATACGATGGGACACTTGTTTTTTTTGAAGATGTTTTATTTATTTATTTATTTATTTATTGATTTATTGTGAAAAACAGTATAAGCCATTTACATTTCACAAATAACAGTTTATAAATTACAGTTTATAAGAAGTAAGTACATACATTTATTTGCATGGGTAAGTACATCAATACTATCTGATTAACCAGATTTGTTAAATAGTATGCTTATTGCCGTCTTAAATTCTCTTTGGTTCAAATTGAAAATGTCAATCACAGAAGAAATGTTATTTAACAAAGTAGTTATTCTCCCCAAAGGCATGATCATTGGTAGGTTGGTCCTGCCCCTTGGAAAAATAAATAATCTGTGCTGTCTAGCTCTGATGAAATTATCAGGGACATAAAAAGAAATT
This sequence comes from Hesperophylax magnus, assembly GCA_026573805.1. Lineage (NCBI taxonomy): Eukaryota > Metazoa > Arthropoda > Insecta > Trichoptera > Limnephilidae > Hesperophylax > Hesperophylax magnus. The sequence goes on from JAIUSX010000014.1 coordinate 6,450,170, forward strand.
CGTTCCAGAATATCTGGATTGCAAATGTGCCCATTTAGCAGCTTGTGCGCCACTAACACCATTGCAATATTTCTCCTAACGTCTAGACGTTCTATCCCCAGCATTCCGGCAAGAAAATCAGAGGGATACAATAAAGGGTAATATCCGAACTCTCGCATGTAGAGGTATCGCATAAACTTTTTTTGCACCTTTTCTACATCATTTGAGTAAAGGGCATCTTCGGGTCCCCATATTATCGATCCACTCTCAAGAATGCTGCGAACCAGAGTAAAATAAAGCATTTTTATGACTGCCGTATTCGTAAAAGATTTCGAATTACATATAACAAAACCCAGCATTCGCATTGCAGAGTTGCACACCGAATCGATATGAGTTCGAAAAGTCAAACGCGTGTCAAAAGTGATTCCTAAATCCTTCGTTATCGAAATATGTTTTAGAGAGGTACCAGACATTTTATAGTTAAAATATAAAGTACGCTTTGCCCTTGTAATGCACATAATTGAACACTTACTACTGTTAAAATGAAGTTTATTTTGATGACTCCACTCTACTATACCGTCGATATCGATTTGTAGACGAATGGAGTCTTCATTTGTCGTTATACAGGTGTATAGTTTAATGTCATCCGCAAATAATAAAAATTTTACAAATCTTATAAACATCCCTATGTCATTAATAAACAATAAAAATAATAGTGGTCCTAAATTAGACCCTTGAGGGACCCCAGAATTTGTGGCGTAGAGTTTCGATGTTAAAGGCCTATTTGTTATGATAATGTCCAACGGTGGGTGGTGTTGATCTAATGGTAATAATAATTCGTCGGATAGCTCAACCACTATTTTCGAATCACTTGAAAACACTAAATCCAACATTCGATTGTTAAAGTTGAAAATCTTGTTTGATTGAGTTAGTCCCAAAAATAAAGACATATCACGAATTTCACTACATTTAGCACACTGTAAATCGGCTTGGTTTGTAGCAGGTCCGTTGTCATCTTGGCTGGTCCAGTTAGGAAGGTTATAATCACCAGCAATAATGAATTTTGCTTTAGGATATTTGAATTTGAGTACTTCTATGTCCTCATTGTGATTTTTATACGTTTGCAAATCCGATGCAGGTGGGATATAGACACAGCCAATAATAATTTTTCCATTAGGTATATTGAGCAATACAAAAATTTGTTCAACACTTTTGTGTTTTACCGGTAATTTAGTAGATGATATATTCTTGGATACGCACAGCATCACACCTCCTCCGTTAGACTTTTTGCTCGTAATAGAATTTCGATCAGAACGATATGTGGTATATTGATGTAGGCCTAATTCTGACGAGCTGATATCAGCATTTAACCATGTTTCAGTTAAAAACAGAATATCGTGTGAGAAGATTGGGGAGTTAATTTTAAGTTGGTGCAATTTTGTACGCATTCCCCGTACATTTTGATAATATCCTGTAAGTCTAGAAAATCTGTTCTGTTTGTTTTTTAGTTTTTTGCTTGGGTTTTGATGATTTTGGGAATTCCGTTGAAATGTTTGATTCGTAAATCGACTTCGCCCTTTTCTTTCCTCTCTTCTAATTCCTTCCAGAGGTCAGTTAAGTGATTTCTTTGTTGTAGTGTCCTGTCAGGTTTGATTATAATTCCATTGGACAGAGTAGTTTTGTTAAAGAGTATTAGTTTCGCCTGTTTGACTTCATCAAATTCTAATTTAATTGGCCTGGTTTTGTTTGGAATTTTACTTCCGAGCCTGTAAATTTTCACATCTTCTAGATTGAACTCGCTATTAATTTCACTAATAGCTGCTAATACCTTTTTTCCATCCTCCAAGAAGCTCACTGTAGTTGAGTTCGAATTACACTCGGGGACGTTGAGTAAAATTATGTTCTTCGAGCGGGTCTTGCGTTCCTCTATCTCAGCGAGCACCTCACAAATTGGCGTTGTTTCCTGTGGTAATACTTTCTTTTCAATGATTTTTTCGAATGTCATAACTTTTCCTTCAAGAACTCCAACAGTTACTCCTAGGTCTTGCATAGTTCCAGATAGATTAGAAAGTTTACTGAGTATTTTTGCCATTTGGTCTTTTGTTATTTTTAAGACAGGATCGGTAATGGCATTGTGGATGCTATTAATCTCCTCCTTAGCTTTGTTTAGGAAAGCAATTGCTTCATTATTATTCATTTCGAAAGTTAAATTTAAATTTTTTTTTTATAAGAAAATAATATGAGTGACAACCCTGCTCGCAATGTACAGGTAATTAACTCAAGTAGGTAGCGGGAGCGTCCACAAGTGTTATCCAGTAAGTGCGAGGGAGAGAATACCTTATCCTGTTACTTGTTAGAGCGAGACGTAGGGAACACTGTGCACAATTGATTATTAAACAAATTGATTTATAAATTTTATAATAATGGTGAATATTTACGATGATTTCGAAATGATTATTAATAAATAACGTAGTGTACTAAATTATGTTGCAGTATACTGAAACTTGTTTAAAAACACTGTTTTTTTTTGTTCTATTTATAAGTTTCTAGTAAGACACAGAAAAAACTCGACAGCTGTCAGTGATATTTATTGTTACTTCACTTACATTATCCAATTAAGACCAGTGGCATTCCATATTAGAACAATGAGCAAAGTAAAATCAAAATTCGATTTGTTTGGCGTACATGGATTTAATAGCGAGGGTAATGCATCCATAGATGTATTTATCTGTTCAGAATGTAACTGTTTACATTTACAATAATGCTTTACTGGCTCATCTCTGGAATCTTCACTAATGGATGTTTAATACATAATTTAACTAACTAGACGCCAATAATAACTACTGTTATATTGCTTCATGTTCACTTTAATCATTGCGAGTTAATTAACAACTGCACATACTAGTCGTCACAAAGTTTATGTCTCTCGAATGTAATCACTTTTATCTGGCTGCAAATAAATTAATGTGTAATTTCTATGTTTAATGTTTGTACTTATTCGACGTACTGACTTTGTTTAAGCAATCGTCAAATAAATCCAAAAGAATAAATTTAAGCACTAACAACATTGAAAATGCATTTAGAAAGGCGAAAAGTCGTTGATGAACGAGCCGCACGATTGAGTGCTCTTTTTGATGACCGGATTCGTCCGACTCCCGGTAAACTGAAGCGTTGCTCTTTTTTTATCAGGAAATATTTTAGGAAAACAACGCTATTAAAATTATCCAGGTATTAATTTTTATTACACACTCAGAGACGTGAATCTAATAACTACCTAGCATTTTATTTTTCTCGTGGTACGGCGTACCGGTACCAAGAGTCATACGATCGTGGATTGGGCGAGTTGAATCACGCTAGCTCACGGCTCCGTTCGATTGAGCCGTCATTCAATTGAATCGACTCTCTGAGCCATACGAAAATATTGAGCTTGTATAATGGCTCTCGCTCTTAATAAGAAGAGTCATGACCCATCGCTAATTTAGAGCTCTCCATCTTACGTATCTTTATAAATATGAAGTAATATATTTTTGTAACCTTTTTTAATGGCATCGCCAATTGGGTTTTTTTTTAGGATGAGATGAGTGATGAGAAACACGAGGCCCGCGGGCCGCAAGTGGCCTGCGAGCCATTTTCGTGAGGCCCACGAGCCTTTTCGAACGGCTCACTTCGCTAAATAAAACATCAAAAAAATTGCGGTTAAAAACATTTTGTATAGTGGAAAACGGAAAAGTCTTTCATTATCAATGTTTTGAACCAGCCGCTCCTAATAATAAGCCTATTTTACATATTCTCAAAAATATAGAATTTCGCGGTTCGAACTAACTCGTAGAAAGATTTTCACCTTAGCAGCGCTGAGCTTTTTTGATGCATCTTAAAGATTTCCATTTTATAAAATACCAAAAGTTTACTTTCCTACAATTAACAGGATATTTGATTTGTCCTTTAACCTAGCAAAATGTTGGCCTTTGGCGTTTTCCATTCATTTATACGATATTTCGTATGGGTTCCGTTATACGCTTCCAAACATATAAAAACATATGTATTTAAGTAATATGACAGAGTTTCGACAATTTTTCAGATATGTGGGTACTATGATAAAAGATTTTAAGTTTTCTAAAATTGTATTCCAAAAATTATCGCCAAAAATCGCTAGTATCTTAAGTGAATATATATTTAAAAAATGTAAAAATCGACTAAAATTACTGGTTTGGCCTTAGAGATTTAAAATATTTTTTTATGAAAAAATCAAGGTTTTAGAAGATAAATTTGTTTGAACACCATCGACTGCGAAGTTAACAGTGTCAAGATGTATATACCCTACCCCCTGCCGCCCGAAAACAAATTAAAAAATTATAAATGTGCCCTCTGGTTATAAAAAGGTTTATCATCAGTGTGTTAAATAATTAAATTATGGAATAACACAAATTATTAAAATAAAATTTACTTGTGCAATCCTGGATTTGAACACCGTCCTCCGGATCGCCAAGTCAAAAGCCTTACCCTCGCTCACGGAATATTAAATGCTTACAGTACCCCTACAAACATACATTACTGGCAAAATCCTATACCTTGTAGGAGGATCCAATCTCCAGAGTTTGCCAATAAACAACTTGGATATAGATCTTAACCATTAAGCACTGCAATCATGTCTGTAAATCGCACCGCATTTCTGTTTGTGTGTCACTAATTTGCCCTACATCCACGCCGATTTCTGTTTACAAAGTATACTGTAATTACTGACTGTCATGTCGCAGTTTGTAGTTTCCAGCGAATACATCTCCCATCTCGTCGCATCTCGTCTCGTGTCGCCATTTCCTTATATCACGTTGACGGAAACAAACATTCCACCGTGATATAATCGCACGACTCATTAGTCATTAGCGGTTGGAGACTCACCTGGGAATTATTACGCTATCACTAAGTCGTTAACGATGAGAAAATAGGTTTTCGATACGGAGTTCGCAATATTTAATTAAGGATCTAACATATTTCTAAGCAATCAAATAAGGAACTGCAGTCAATTTGTTTTTTATCAATAATGACTTTCCAACTTAAATTCCTGTACAGGGTGCTAAGGGGTGTACTTGACTTCCTTGGTCTGAACGAAAATGAAATTTTGGTTTCCGGTGACATTTTTGATGGTTTTTTCTTCACCTTAAAACATTAAACGAAACACTAAATTGCGGTTTTTAAGTTTTTTATAGTAAACTAAACTGCGCTATATAAATGCTTTGTTATTATTATTATTTAAAAAATCAGTAGTTATTGGCAGTGGCGGCTCTTGTATGGGGGTCATTTAATCAATGACCGCACAAAAATATCATGTAATATTATTAATTAAAAAAATAGTATTGAACAAACCATCCGATTATTTCAGTTTTAATATTCGTATATATTTACTGTTTTTTTGTTTAATTCATAGAAATTCATTTAATTTTTTTTTTTAATTAAAATCAAATTTAATGATATAATAACTAAGTTCAGCATTTGACAGTTTGAAAATGGCCTTGAAAGCCAAAACAGCTGTAACAATAACAAAAACCAAAAATACTTGCAGAACTAGTAGTATAGTAGCGCCCTTCGTGGCAGCCGGACGCGTCATGCCGTCCTCCAACCGTTTTGTGTTTTTTTTAGTATTTTCAAAGGAAATGAGGCAACATCCCTTTGAATTCATTTTTAAAATCAGTCAATAAACATTTTTAACTAACTTACCAATTAGTAATCAAAACTTTATAGTAATGTGATTAGAGTGCAGTGGGTTAAAAATGAATAATCGAAAATTCTGCTACAAAATATTCGAAATTCGCTGAAGTTGAACTTGGGACGAGGATCGGTAACTGTCGGTACGCCAGATGTTTTCAACGGAATTCTTGGAAACTCTGAAGGCCCTAACAAGTGCCCAGGGTAATTTATTATCCCGACAGTCGCTTTTTATTGCGGGCACAATGCACCACTAACACAATCACTTGGATCAAGATTACATGGAGATGAATGATGGAATTGCCAAACGTCACAGCGGTGCTGCCAAGGTCTGTTATCTATGTGAGGATACTGTGTCAGCGCTTAATTAGCAGCAGACACATACCTGGACGAATGACGAACCTCGTGCTGGCACTGTTGGTGGACGCGGTGCACTCTTTCGCTGCAGCAGCTGGTCCGGTTTCCTCGCCACCTAGGATTCTTGCTGCAGAGTCTTAATCTTCGAGTCACCTGTTTCTGTACTTCATCGCCTGTTCCTGTACTTCATTTTATTTAACTTAATTTGAATTTATATTTGTAATATTTACATTTTTTTGGAATACCTGCATCAACTGTAAAGCGCCCCTGTTGTTTATCTCACAAAAGTGGCGCTATACAAATTGTCCAGTAAAGAAATAAATAACTTAATAATTATATTATTAAATTAGATTTTAATTAAATTTAAAAAAAATTATAATATTCGTACGTAATAGCGGGTTTCAGTGCCATCTAGCATCCAAATGAGATGCTAACTATTAATAATTACTAACTATTCTACCGTGGGTTACATGAAATTTTGTATAAGGTATTAGGTAAATAAGGTATTTGAGGGAAATGTCAAAAAGTTGTCAGTCAAAAGTTTTTTTGTGTGATAAACGATCGCCATCTTGAACTTGAATATTAGTTCGCTAAATTATGTTTATCATTGTGACGCAATTTGCATACAATAATTTAAAATGTCAAATTCCGTGTATATCGTATTGAAAGAAATTGCGAACGATTTCTCGAATCATTACAGACGTATTCAAATAATGTGACAATTAGTTTACGCTATAAGAGAGAAAATTAAGAGGTGAAAGACGATATTTTAAAACGAAAAGTTATAATTTTTGTTAGTGTATTTGCGGGTGCAATAAAATGAACGAATTTTACTTTCATTTTTTACTTTTTACGTCAACTGACAATAGACTGAGATTGTAGTTAGTGATTTAAAAAACTTTTAATGGGAAAATATCTTTTAAAAGAAAATAATAAATTATTAGTTATAAGTGTAAATAACTAGACAAATAATGTTGCATTAAACATTATTTTAACACCGGCTTCAGAGTAGGTGAGTACCGGCAAATTATTTAAATACACTGGCGTTTTTATAATATTCACTACGCATTAGCAATTTTTCGATTGACCTTCCACTTCTGTACCCCTAAAGCCGCCTATGGTTATTAGACAGTTAAAGTCGAGGTGAGGGATTGGGCAGTTACTCAGCTGTGTGACCAGTGGTGACATGTGGAGGTTTTTTTTGTTTGTTTGGTTTTTAAAAAAAAAACACAAAAAAAAGTCACCGGATTTCAAAATTTTATTAAAATTTTTCACTCCAAATAATATCAGCAATCACTGGTTAACGTAAGTATAGTAATATTTTCTACTGTTATAGTTAGTGTTAACAGTTAAATAATTTTCAAATATTTAAATTTTTCGGGTCTCCCGAAAATGCACCGAATCTATGGACGTGTCTACCTATAATCTAACTATTATCTTATTTAAAAATAAAATAATTTTGGTGATTTATTTTTGGGGTATTATGCCGCGTTTTAATTGTATTTTTTGAAATCGGAACTAATGTGTCAAAAATTCAGACAAGCCCGAGCCCACCATTTGTCACTTGAAAACGCGTCTTCTCTACGTTCAACAGCTCGGCTGTGGGACAATTTGCCGTCTTTCTACAATATGTGTCTCTACAAGACCTATGTTCAGTCCTTCATCTATTCACGAAAACCTTGCACACAGCATCCCAAAGACTACGAAGACCCTGATGAAATTATTTTCCTCGGGGCCAGCTGTGTGGAATTAATGTAATATATGTAAAAAATTCATTATTTTTTCAATGTGGTTATGTCCAACCAGTTAGTTGTGTATTGACTTCAGATAAATTATATTTCATAATTTATCTGAATGCTCAATTTCTCAAGATTTTGAGAAATGAATAATTTCGAATGTAAAAAATCAAGGGCAACGACAGGTTATCCCGATATTCGAAGTTGATTTTTGACAAAGTTTTCTCGGATCCGAGAAAGAGTTCTCATTTTTCCAGCATCCTTTGTTTGTTTCCTTTGTAAGTTAGTATCGTATTTCAGAGGAAGCATTAGCGAGTGGATCCGTCCTGATTCGTGACATATATCCGTCCATATCGTCAATATCGTCCTGCCTCTTCAATGTTGTTTAAGCATCGAGTAGAAAAACTTCAAATTGAAAAACTTACTCACACATATACGTGAATGATAGAATGAATATCGGCCATAAAACTTCCTCCGCCGCTGTCAAACTTCGCAGACACAAAAACAGATGGACATAAAACCTTATAGTTGCCATTTCCAGGTTTCAAGGTTTCCTGGAATCCAGATTGATTGCAGGTAAAAGCTTTTGATCGGTAACACCCGTGGGGATTGGAGTTTTCTCCCAAAGGAAACTATTGTTTACAGTTCAAACAGGGTTTTCCGTTGAACTTGTTCACTGCAGTTGGAACTTTGTTCTCCTCCAGAGAATTGGCTCGCATTTAAATGTATTAATTATGTACTAATAATCAGCTGAGTGTGGCATGTTCTGCCCTGCATAGCATACACGACCCTGCTCCGGGTGAACTTATAAGATGTGGTTTACATCATATTGAACTTTAGTAACACATTGAAAGCTCTGCAATAGAGGCGGCTAAAAACAAACTTTGGACTTTCGTATAACTTTATACAAAAGTAGGTTACTCACACTTCAAATCCATTGTAATATAGTAATATAGCCACTCTCATGATCATGTATTTAATTAATTAAGACATGTATTTTTTTGTTTTTTTAAATTTGTAAAAAGATTTGAGCAGGGATGCTGTGTGGAGCGTCTTTTTGATGAGAGAAAGGAGTGAACGTGGGTCTTAAAGAAACCAACGATGTAGGAAAGAGGAACACATATGCCGGCAAATCGTTCCACAGCCGAACTGTTGACCTCAGAACGAATCGTAAAAGCGACCCGATCTCATGTGAGAAATGTCAACCGTTTACATATGTTGATCAGAGCGCGTTTAGCGTGTTTCCCGACTATGCTCCGGTGTTGAAGGAATAATGACGCTAGTTCTTCGGAGCATCTTCCCTTGTAATATCTGTAGAACAGGGACATCATACCTACCTGACGCCTGTGCTCTAAAGATTGCAATCCGTTTGTTAAGATAGGGGAATCTATCAAACGGACCGCCCATTTCTGCAGAGAGTCAAGGATTTTTTTCAGGTAATTTGGGGCTCCAGACCAGATGTGGCTGCCATATTCAACAGTGGGGCGCATTTGCAATTTGTATAGGTCAGCAGTTGTGTACTATTAATTAAATAATTATTTAATAAATAAATTTTTAAAAAACTGCTTACTCAACAATGTCGAAAATATGAATCTCTACTTCGCGCAAACATAAAACCGTCAGCAATCGGGCTAAAACTCGCGTATACTTTCTGTGATTTTTTTCCAAACTATTCCCAACCTCCATTTATCTAGAAACTTTAGTATCCGAACGTTTTGTGCAGTTCGTAACTCGATATGTGCATGTTGCTTTTACGGACATCGAGAATATAGAACCTTCCCTTGTATGCTTGCCAGCGCCTCGGGCGGTATAATCGTTACACTTTTCTATCGTGGAATACCGACGCATTGAGTGCACTTTGATTCAAGAGAGCTAACATTTTACCGTCCTTTCTCACTGATTTAACATTTTAATAAAAATAAAACTCTCTTCGTTCATTGTGGAAAGGCAGGAGAGCGTGTTACAGATTAATATTTTTTTAACAAAGTTTTGCAACACTCTTTATTTTTTAACTGAAAATCTGGCTTTTGTTCCGATTGCCCATTTAGGTATATTGAATATCAGTTTCTTGTTTATTTGCGTACAATACCTGAACAACGACAATGATGTTTGTGGAATTATTTTCATCTGTCAGGGTTTATATTGTTTTAAATATTATATGTACGTATCATTTAGCGGAATAAAATTCAACAGGGGGTATCGGTTCAATAATCATTGCTACCGACGATTTTATGCCGATTTCCCGAGCACGGTCGCACTGTTGATAGCCAGACCGATATTGTCATTGGCAACACTGGCACATCTGTTTATGAATTTATATTCCTAGACCAAATGGTTAGGTAAAATTTACAAAACTAATAAATTAAGAATGTTAAATGGAAATATTAACTAAATAAATTGAATGGCGGAATGTATTTTTGACATTAAAATGGGAGTTAATTAGTTCATGAAGTCTTTAGTCTGAAGTGAGTGAAGTTTTTGCATTTTGAATGAATCGATTAAGTTTATGAATCGTATATACGATTTATTTCAATTCTAATAAATCCATCAGTTCACGTCCATTCGTAATAAGTCAGTTAGTTTACATAACCAACGACATTGTTAATTTTTTTTAAATATTAACAGCTTATCCGACACCTTGGAAGCCACGCTAAAAGTAACGGCTTTTGTCAACCGACTGTCGAAATCATTTTCTGAATGAGCTCGCAAATATCACTAACTGACTGAATGTTTCTTTGTTTGTGCCCTAAAAAATCCGAAACTACCGGACTGATTTTGGTGAACAAAGAAAACGGTGTGAGGACAATGTATGACTTGGAAGTGAATGGTTGAAGAAGTTGAAGACGCCCGATGAAGAAATGGCACGATCAGGTGAAACAAATACTTATTATAATACAATAATAGTATTTGCACTTTTAAAATGTACAAAATTCACAACCTCAAAACTTCAACCCAAACCATTCGTAATTCCCCGAGCAACTCCGGGTACACGTCAGCTAGTAGCCTATAAAATGGTGATACCAGATTAGCCTTTAATAATTTAAGTATCATAAAATTTGAAACCAACTCCAAATTGATTATTAATTTGGATACCTAAATATGGTTTAAAGACGTGAAGCACGTTAACGAGGGTATAAGTTGACGGTGGCAGTTGAGATCAATATTAATTGGAATTCGGAATGAAATAATCGGACCTTCCCGATCTAATCCGAAGCTAATTATGCTTGAAACCACTTGACAGGCGATCGGAAGCTCTCCCCGATAACCCCGCTTCCAGGATTATTGACAGGCACAAGCTTTTACCACTACTTAATCTTTAAGCTTTTCCCAAGTATCTTAAAATGATAAACGAACCTAATGTTTCAAAAAATGTTTGTCTTTGAACGACAAATAAAATTAATAAATTACTGATATCAATCAGCACGGGTCTTATATTTGTATTAGTTTTATTTGACCAGTTTTCTTCTTTAATGTGATAGTAATTTAAACAATCCAGTTAAAGTGGTCATTCGTACATACACTTTCACAATCAACCCTCCTTCGATTATGCATCATTACATTAAAATTACACTTCATAGATGGTCCTTCGAGCCGGATAGGAAATGAGAAAATAAAAGTTTCCAACATTTGTGTTTAGGTACCAATTTTTTTTATAACAATCTGTCCCGTTTAAATTATTTAAATGTTAACGAACAATATTATTTTTCAATTAAAAACGGTTAAAATCACAGACATAGGAATTAATAGACGAGAAGATATGGGCGAGGGGTAAAATCAACTGTTGAAGAACGAAGGGAGTGAAGCTGACTGTGATTCGTCAATAAATCAATCTGACAGTAAATAGGCATCTCGCATTATAATATCACCATTTACTTCTTAAAAGTAAAATCTGCTTTGAATGAATAGACATTTTTACATGGGAGCGCAAATTACTCGCCACGTTATGAACAAATTTGCGAAGTCCAAATTCGGCAAAGTAAGGCAGCTTCTATTTTCAGAGTCGTAGTTAGTTTCAGAGTATTTAGTTAAGACACTTTTATAAATGTTCATAATTTACTTCCCAGCAACCAACCAGCTTTGTGTTTCGCGTCCAGACGTTTCTCGATGTGATAGTAACAACTGATTCATATTATACGATGTGAATATGCTTAAAATAAAGTAAAATAATGCTTATATATGGAATGTAATACGACAATTGGGTTTATTCTCTTTTTTCACATCTATTTTTACCAGTTTTCATAGTACAAGTCAAAATTTTGCCGTGTTATTTAGTAAAATGAACCGATGATGCCTCGACCATAGTTCGCACAAGAATGATGACGTCACGTTTTCAAATTTCATTTGAGGCCATACGCGAGCCCAGCCGGCTCAATGGAACCGGTATGGGGAGTGGGGATAATACGCTTTTAATCACTTAGGGCAGGTCTACTAATATTCATATGTCTATGGTTAAAATTAACACAACAATAATATTATTAGTATGAAAACTGCCACGTATTGCGTATTTAAATGTTTCATCAGAAAATATTTGATCAATATTTTCGCAATAATTGGCAATATTTTACATTCTGTCAGCGAAATGCCTTTAGTTTTTCCCAGAAAACTACTAAAATTTTCATACGCTAAAATTCGCTTTCCAAGTACTTTTATAAAAAAACAATTTTTAGTACAAAAAAATCGTTAAAAGCAACAAACGAAAGGTTATAATCCAAGTTTCAAGGTCCAAGACTCTGAAATTGGTACATTAAAATTAATAATATTAAAATTACATGCTTAACTTAACTGATTTAATTTCTGTTATTCCCAATATTTTTACAAAAAAAAATATAAGTAACATGTTGAATTATATATTTAATTTTAAAAACATAAAATTAAATACCTAGAAGTGAAAACCTTCATAACTAGCTTTTCGTGAATACTGCAATAAGTTTTAACACAGCACGCAGCGGTTACTGAAATAAATTTGAGATTTTCGTGGCAAAATCTATTATCTCACTATTTTTTTGGGGTAATCATGTCGTGTCTTTTTTAGCCAATGTTTCGAACAGCGTTAGAGTAACCATCATCAGGGCAGATGTGTAGATTGTGATTAAATGTGTGTTTATGTATGTAGAAGTGGTACCGTGTTGCAAATGTTGATCCACTTAACATGGCTTTCTGCGATTGGTTTCACAATCTACAAATCTGCTCTGGCCATGGACACTGTAACGCTGTCCGAAACGTTGGCAAAAATAAGGTAGAAATTAGTGTAACAAGGCATAATAATCCAAAAATGAACTTCTCAGGCCTCAGGCGTATTTTATCAGAAGGACGGAGTTTTTCCGCTTCACGATAAAAAACCAAATAAATGGAATATTTCTGAACGAATCCGAAAACTGAAAATTGTTTTTGAAATCTGATAAAAAAACGATTTCAAATTTAATGTTCGTTTGTTCAAAATCTTAAATCATAAAAAATTCTTCACCGATTGCTTTTAAATTTTGACCCAACGTTGCATTCATATACGCGTGTGTTTTTAAATACGTTGAATGTAAAATCAATATGCGCTATTTTTTTTTCAAACTGTTCAGACAGACTCAGCCACAGCAACGCGTGACAATCTCGATCTAGTTAGAAATAAAAATTGTGTATTTTTTATAATTATATAAATTTTCACCGCAAACATTAAAAAAACAACGATTTCTGAGAGAACATGTGTGTTCTTACCAATAGTGAACAAATTACCCTGAAGGGTTAATAACTAAACAACGATCACCATGTTCGATTCGTCAAAGTGGTTCTGATTGTCCTAAAATTTGCCTATTCTCCATGTTATTATAATTGAATATTCTATTTATACGTGAATATAGTTGCTAAAATGGAGACACAACTCGATGACCTATTTCCCTGTTTCTATTGACCTGTTCCCTATTTTATCGCTTTGTGTGAGTTTGAGTTTGAGCAAAATGGTAAATATTGTTTCAGTACGACAAAAGCCGCCGATTATTTGAATTCATTAATTACTATGTTTAGAGTGGCTTTAGTTTTCGCTCTATAAATAGTCGTAATGTCTGTTTAATCTGTTTATGTTGTGAAGACTGTAGTTTTAAAGGCTCCAATTATTCACCTTTGTAATTTGGATCAGGTTCCCATTTCCCTGCCGTTAAGGATAATCGATGATTCAGGTATCTTGGAGATTACCGCCATATCTTAGGGATGGTTCTTACACAGGAAATACTTATATTAAATGTGTAGATAATTTACAAACTGTAAATTATAAGTAAACAAAGAGACATTTAATCTACCATACGGCGCTGAGGGCATGCACGGAGAAAAAATACTGATAAAAATATTGCTTATTTATAAGGAATCTCTTCAAATTATTCGTAATCCAGTTAAAAACGGGATTGCCAGCCGCTTTCTGATAAATTTTAAATTCGTAATAATATCTGAACATATATTAATACATCTCCGTTTGTCGTAATAATATATCATAACGAAATGCAAAATAAAAGTAGTATTTAGTACAACAAGTGTTGTACTAAAAGTTTAACATGAAAGGGCCTGCAATCCTTTTTTTAACGATATTACGAATAATTTGAAGAGATTTTTAATAAAACAACAATACTCATTTTTCTCCGTGCAAAAGCGAACAAATTAGCCCATTCCTAAAGTTAACAAGGGTTAAAATGCATTACTATTCAAATAGAAGTATGTATACTTTATAATGTTCTTCTTCTAAATTGTTTGTTCTTAGTTCGGTCCTCTTGAGCCAAAGAAACTTGGGTCAAACCGCTCAGCAAAGAACAGCTGACATGAATAAAGTAACTCCTCTTTAGCACAGCTGTTGTCAAGTAGGGTAAGCGACATGTTTACAAATAATGGTTGTCACTGTTGTTAGTATTATTTCGACTAACGGTTTGCAACATTTTTATGTAACTTACGAAACAAATAAAGTTTAAAAAAAAATAAATGTGATATTCAGCACAATCTTCAACCTTAACGCGCCAAATTACAACCGATGTTGATCCATCTAAACGGAAAATTCTATTTGAAATATTCTTGCCATAGCATAACCAGAAATATTCCATCTTAATATTATTTTATCGTTTTGAATTTTTTTAGATTTTTTTAAGTAATTATTAGCGAAATCTAAAATTGTAATGGTTTTTTTTGTTTTCACAAAAAATAATTATTGTTTTCACCCACAAATTGTACTTTATAATACGAGTATCAAAGTATCAGTAGCATGCTGTATTTGAACTGTTTTGTTTCATTAAACACAGGACTCGAAAAATGTGGTATTTTTTAGTAAATAAGTGTAGAATCCAGAAATCAATGCGATATAACAGAACTAGCATTGAACATTCACCGAACTTTAATATTTACTTTGAAATTTTGCGAATTGTTATGTGAAACTACTGACCGCACTGTAAAATTGATTCTGCCCTAAATCACAATTGAATTTAAAAATCTCGCACTCTATGGGATAACGACATAGGTTTATCTGGCAATACTGAGTAGTCAATTAGACAGTATAAATTGAATTATAGTAGTTAACAAATCATTATAAGCAATAATTTTTCAGGATAACAAATTCTTATTAACATTAATTACTCGCCTGAAAAATCCATAGAAATTGAAAATATCTCCCTAGTAAAAAATATATTAGGAAAACACCATCTAGCGGGAAATTCAGTACTAACAAAGCCTTTCCTATAAAAATAAATTTGGTTTTTTACAGGTGAAAAAATATAATAAGCAGTAATTGTTGATTGAAGTACTTGTACATATTGAATTATTTGGCGGGTTCTGAATAAGCCGACGTTGCTCCATTTTTCAGAGCACCTGACCGGAGAGCAGAAGGTGTGGATTCAATTCCCGTCGGCAGCATTTATTTTTACTCGGAAGATATTTTTAATTTGTAAGAATATTTCAGGCTAATTAATGCTTATAACAATGTGTTATCCTAATTAATTAATTTAGGTACATTAAAAAGTAATTATTATTCACCTGAAACACCCATACAAATTGAAAAAACCTCCCAAGAAAGAATAAATGCGGCCGACGGGAATTGAACCCGCAGCCTTCTAATTAGAATAATTTGTTATCCTTTGTGTAATATGCATAAAAACCTTGTATCATACACATTAGTTGATCATTAAAAAATATAAATATATATTTATTTATTTCGGAGTTACATTGGACCTAGATTTACTAAACACTTAACAGTGACGTAACATTGTCCAATTGTATTGTTGTGTTAAATTCACAAATTATAATATACACCAAGTGCAAAATAACGTTATGCGCGTTGTTATGATTATTTGTATAATATTAGCTTACCTGATGCAAGAATAAGCAGGAACAACATTGTAGTTAGAAGACTTTTCATCCTTGCATTATGATGTCACGATCTTACGACTTCCATTTTGATATGCCTGTGTGCGGAAGATGTGCAACCTGCAATGACAAAACGTAAACAACTTTACTCGACGATATACGAGTGTACTTGCGATAAACCAGAAAACCCGTCAAAAATTATTCATACAAAGTATTTGTTTACGTAATATATCAGGAAATGGGAAAAATGAAGATAAATAAATCATATTATGAAATGAAGAAAAGTGAGCAAGGTAATAATTTGGTAATAATAATACATTGTTGTAAATTGGAATCCACACCATTGTGCACGATGGGGGGAATTAGAAAAAAGTAACATAATTAAATCTCTGTATTATGAATACTGTATATATATACATAAAACCACCTTTTTCATCGTATTTGGCTTTCACCCTTGGGGGAAAATTTTTGAACTTGTCGTATATGCGATTTTGAAAGAGTGAATAGATCAGAGGTTCGCGATTACTATTAAGCGTAGGTAATGTCTAAAAACTAATAATATTAATAATACCTTCAACTTCTGACATTTTCCATGCATTCTGATGGCAACAAGCTACACTAGCGCCTCCCAGCGGCGTGAGTTGTGCGCCTTGGTTTTTTTCATGTATTTTTTTATGTATTTTATATGAAATATGTTCTTTATATTTACCTACATATGAGTTATCTCATACATAAAGAATTATTAAAGCCGATACTAACTCTTCGATGGTTTAGAAAAGAAATAAAATATTTTGTGAATATTTAAACAAAATAATATTATAATTAATTATATTTATGTAAACTTTAATGAGGACTTATTAGTATTATTTGGAATTTATTATTTATTGTTATTATTTATTGTAAAACCAATTCAATTCCCACTTTTACAACTAACCTGTTAACGTTTTTTGGCATCCTGAAAAACGACTTGGAGTGTTTTTGTTGTTTAAAATTACCTGAACCTAAGAAATTTTTCGTTTATTTTTTTATCAATATTAAAAATATAAATTAGAAAGCGCAAAACACCGCCACCAAATACTAAATAAATTCAATTTGCCGCCATTGAAAAGAATGTCAACGTCAATATGCTATACTAGCGCCTCTAGCTACAAGAGTCGTTGATATTGCCAATATTTTAGTGAAATTGGACTTATTATTAATATTATAGAGTATTTGGTGAGGATCGTTGAAAATCGCCGAAATATATTTTGGGTCAGGTTTTGGGTACCTACTAGTAAGTACCTATATGGGCGGCGGCATTGAATGCCACTGCCTAATGTAGGGAAGAATAGTGTTAACTATGTTGTGCAAAGGGGTGCGCTAGTTTTGGCTCTTTCTCGGAGGGGTACTGAGAAAAAACTAAATGGAAACCATTGAGATAGATGATAAAATAACGGGAGCGCGAATTTGTGTGCACGAGGTTTTAATAAACGTCGTCATTACTATTCTCTGGTTAAAAGTGAGAGGTTGGGTGTGAGTCATATAATAATAACAGCATAAGTACACAAGTTTTAAGAAAAAATTATTAAATACACATAAATTATATAAAACAAAGATGATTTAAAGGAACCTACTAAAACATTGCCTGTGTGTGGGTAGGGGTAAGGCTGTGACTTTCGACTAGCAATCCGAAGGTAAAAGAAGGTAAAGAAAGCGCAAGAAATTTTTATTCGATTAATTCGTGTTATTTAACAATTTTGTTGATTTAAAATAATAAGCAGTATATTTCCGGCACGTTTCAGAGTGGGAGATACTCTCAATATCGCCCTGATGTAAAACCATCACTGAGAATTCAAACGTTGCTTTGTGTTGCTTTTGATATTTAGGGATGTTGTCTGAAGAGTCTTTTTTAAGGAAAGGAAGAAGAGGAAGTTCAGGGAAGGTAAAAAGTATGAGAGTTGGGTAGGAGTCTAGGGATCAGTGTGTCCTGGGGTGACGGACGTATGAAGATGGAGATGGATCGAGATACCAGTTGGAGAGCTCAAAGGGTCTCTCCAAAACCTCCTTCCCGATCTGACATGCCACGCAGCTGGTGGGCTGAACACACCTCACACGATGAACCAGAAGCACCCCTGCTAAATCACCAAACGTTGCGAACTACTTGGAGTGACCAATGGCAGAGGTGTTGGTTATTCAATAAATTTATTTATTTATTTATATATATAATTTGTACATTTATTTATAACAATTACAGGTAATAAAGCCTAAGACGTTATAATTGTACCATTTATGCAGTGTATATGCAATGCCAAAAATCTTGCAAATGCGCTATAGGACACAAAAAATAAATCTAATTTTTTATCTACCGCATTCAAAAAGCACGTAGCTCTCCCCACAGGTGAGTTCATTAATAAATTAGTGCGGCTTGCTCTACTATATAGAAGATTGTGATGACGTCCTCGAGAGTGAGAC
This sequence comes from Hesperophylax magnus, assembly GCA_026573805.1. Lineage (NCBI taxonomy): Eukaryota > Metazoa > Arthropoda > Insecta > Trichoptera > Limnephilidae > Hesperophylax > Hesperophylax magnus. The sequence goes on from JAIUSX010000014.1 coordinate 6,468,715, forward strand.
TCTGGTACAAAAAAATTTAATTGGGCCAGTATCTCATTATTAGAAAAGTGACCGTTTATTAGTTGGAAAAAATATTTAAGCAAAGCAATACCTCTACGTGTCTCTAGGGAGTGGTAATTGGTCATGCCTAATATATAAATCGATGGGTAAAGCCAAGGGTAACATCCATAGAGCCGCGAGAATAAAAACCTTAAAAATTTTTTATGGACTCTTTCAATGCGTAAAGTGTATGTTAATTCATGTGGAGCCCAGATGATCGAGTTTGATTCAAGTACACTTAGGACTAGTGTGTTATATAATAACGTCAGTGTTTTTGTGTTACGAAACGGATATGAGTTTCTAATTACGAAGCCGAGAAGCCTGTATCCTCTGAAAAGTTAGTTTGCTGTCATAAATAACTCCTAGATCTTAAATGCTCCCCGGGGCGGCGGTACCCAAACCCGCTTCCTAAATCATGGAACTTAACCTAGTATTATGATTTATTTTTGCTTCGCTTGGCACCAGGAATGGGCTTCAGTAGGTACAAAATACAAACGTTTATTTTATTATTCACGGAGAGAAACAAAAGAACATATTTTATTTTTCAAACATGTATCAATGTTCCGAACTCCAAACTTTGTAGCCTCTACGCTTAAGTATTATTTTATTTACACCACTTCCCTAATTATTGTCACAAATGCCACAATAGTGATTGATCGCTTTTCCGATATCGTCATCCACACATTTAAGTCCCTTAAAGTCTTATGACATAAATAATTCCATTCATCACAAAACGGGATGATGGATGCCCCAGCATCAGTGGTTATACCTCGGCTTTCATTGTTTGATTTAGAAGTAAATCGTTCGGATCCGTAAGATCCGGTTCGCAAACGAATGAGCTGGTGAGCCGGTGAGCCGCGGCGGAACTGGGAAGCCGCTGACGGAGGTGACTCGATGAGCGGAGATCCTTGTGATTGTTCAACGGCCTCACGCTCGCGGGTCAGAAAATCAGTAATGTATATTTTTGAACGCGATGTCAACTGGTCATTGAACTACGAGTTTATTGTAATTATTATTTATTTATTCTCTAACGCCCTAAACGCCATAAAAAAGTAATGAACTAATTTGGTTCTAAATATTTCAAAATCTAAAACGTAAATATGAGCGACATCTATTAATTCGATGCCATGTTGTGATTCCTTTCCATGATAGAATTTAGCACAAAGTTATTGTTGTGCAACAATATTTTCCATTTAGCGTTCTTCGGAGGTATTTGTAATGATATTAATGGCATCAGGGCAGCCCTACCTAGAATTAACAATTTAATATTAAAAAAATAATATCAAATATTTTTCGCATTTCAGATAATTTCGATAAATTGGGTATACTTCGTAAATTCACACGATTGATATCATTTAAAGAAATACCAATAATTTTTCAATATATAAGCAATGTGAGTTAAAATGGATGAATTATATTCAACCTGATTTCTAACCAAAGATGTGTATAATATTTTTATGGTTTTTAGGTTATTAAAGTCTTTTGCAATTCTGAGAATAAATCCAAGCATTTGTAATCCTTTACTAGTAACAGTTGCAATATGATTCAATAATCGTAATTTGGTGTCAAAAAAACCCCAAGTTCGTTGAATTCAGAGACTCTTTTAAGATTGATAATATTAATTGATTAGTCGAATAATAACGAGGTTTTTTATCTTTAATGATCGTTTGGCATTCGTCTTTATTAAGGGGTTAATTTTATTATGAGGCACCATTTATAAAGCTTATTTAAGTTAATTTATATGAAAAATCAGTTTTTTAGATCGGTTTAAATATCTTTAGATCATCGGTGAATAGAAGAAAATGAATTTTATCGAAAATGAAAGAAATGTCTTCAATAAATAGTAGAAATAGAATTGATCCTAGGTGGGAACCTTGGAGGATCCCACTTCAGGCCAAAAAATGTAAGAATATGTGGACATAATTTTTACAGACAGTTTCCTATTTGATAAATAACTTCTAAGCCATTCGAGAAAGTTTCCACTTATTGCCAAACGTTTTTCATTAAGATGCGATGAGAAACAAAATAAAAGGCTTTACAAAAATCAGTATAAATCGAATCACATTGGTGACCCTTTGACAGAGCATTGGAAATAAAATGTTCGTAAGTAGTAAGTTAGATGGCATAAAACCATGTTGATACGATGTTATTAGTAGTTTAATTTGGTGCATGAGTTCACTCAATACAATCTTTTCCAAAAGTTTAAGTAGTGTTGACATAATATATATATATGGGTCTATAGTTTTCTATTTCAATTTTATCTCCTTTTTTGAAAATCGGTGTTATACTTTTACTTTCTACTTTTCCAACTATTTACCAGACTAAACTAGGTTTCTCGATTTAATTTGATTTTTTCAACAGATATTAGGACTCCCTTTTAACTATGAAATAAATAATGAGGGCCGAAGAAGTGAGAGTGAGGGCGGGGGAAGTGGGGTTGACTCTTTCACGTTCAATAGAGCCGGTTCACTGAACCGGATCTTTACAAAGATCTGTAACTGGTGATCCGGTTCGCTAAACTGAGCCGCTTTGCCTACTACTAGTTTGATTGGTAAAAAACGTTTTTTGATTTAACGGCTGGATTTATCTTCGACTAGACATGACATATCTCATGTTCATATCACAAAGGTGTCAATGGTTAATGATTAAGAAATTCAAATAGGATGGCGATATACGATTTCAAGCAAGCGTAAGAGACAGACCGCTTGCTAAATGGTCTAGAATCAAAAAGTACCAAGTCAGTAGCACATTTGTTTTCTCTCTACTCTCAGATATTACTTTAAAAAAACTATTAAGGATAATAATAAGGTTGACTCCTCTGGGATGGAAGGTACAATCCTCACCTAACATTTTAAAATAAATGTATAGCAGTAAAAAAATACTTATATTGGTTTATTTTTTAGTATTTCTTTCTATTAACGTTATATTAATTTTGTCAATAAATATTCACAGTTTTATATAATTTGAGATTTTCACGACCGAAAACATTGTAGTGATTTATTTTTAGGGTATTATGCCGTGTTGCGCTTCGTTTTTTTGGCCAAAGTTTCGAACAGCAATACAGTGTCCATCATCGGGGCAGATGTGTAATCGATCACACATGATTACACAAAATCTGCCCTGATGATATACTGAAATGCTGTCCGAAACGTTGGCTAAAAAAGAGGTACCGCAACATGGCATAATACCTCAAAAATAAATCACTTTAATCACAATTTTATTTGTATTGTACAATTTGGTTAAAAACATTGAAATCGGCAACATTTAAGCCGTTGAACCTTTAACTAAGTACATTTTCTAGTTTCGCTTCGTAGTTCCTGAGAGAATATCAGAACCTATGTAATAAATTTGTAGCTTTAGCGACTAATTAATCTTTCAGGGGTCGTGCACATTGTCATTCCAATTTGGCAGTTTCTTTATATGTATTCGGAGAATCTCCGAACACTTTGACATCAAAGTACAATCCCTTTCATTCCGTTTTGATTGTTATCTCTGGGACAGAACTAGCTCTCATCTACTGGAAATAATCCGCTTCTCTCTCTATTCCTATTTTAGACCTGCAGATTGTCAGAGAGAGGTACAACTTCATCAAAATGCACAATGACAAAATTTAAAAACCATTTGCGCAGTGTTAATATTTTATTGTTTCCTGTCCAATTATAGACTCTTGGAGAATAGGCACATAAATAGGCTTTTGGAGCAATCCTGCATAGTAGTTTCTTATTTATTTATAAATTTTCATTTTACATTAGCTCCATACAGGAGTCGCTGAGAAAAATAGTCTCCCTCAGGGTCTATGTCATCTTTGGAGATGCTGTGTTGAGGTTCTTGTTCTTGAGGGAGAAAGGACGTAAAGGAAGTTCTGGGAAGAAAAAAGGCATAAGGGGTGGCTAGGAATCTGGGAGTGAATATGTCCAGGAGTGACTGAGATAGAGTCCAGCTGGAGAGGTCAAAAGGTCTCCTTCAACCAGTCTCTCCCGATCCGACCTGCCATGCAGTAGGTGGGCAGACGCATCCGCCGTAGTCAAAACGTAGACAAACCTCACTCAGAACCCGGGCACCCCTGCTAAGTCACCAAACGTAGTGAACCACTTGGGGTGACCAATGGCAGGAGTGTTGGCTATCCAATAAATGGTTCCCGGGGCATACAATTTAAAATTAATCACAATGTAAAAAAATACCACGAAAATCAACTCATGATGTCAAATTGATCTATTGCGGTACTTGCCTGAATAAAAATGTATCAAGAAAAGATATAATGCATATATATTTGCATTTATCATTCCAAGTAATGGTTAAAACTAAGTGCGTCCTTATTATTTAAATCAAAATAGTGCCACAAAGTACTTTTACAATTAATGAAATAGTTTTTTTTAAAGGTTTCAAATTAATCAGTATAAGTCTCTGTTGAGAACTATATACTATGTTTCTGCATTCCTCCACCCAATTAAATGTTACCTAATTACCTGTACCTGTCTGACAGTATGAAGTCCCTATATTTAGTGACATTGAAACAATTTATTTAGACATTACCAGTCTGTTCAGAAAACTGGTGCATCAACATGTCACTTGTACGCATTTAATTCGGGTCTATAACTGAAGCGTGTGCAGTTATGACCGAGCAGTATCCCTCAATTCCATAATCCGATATCGACCGAATAGACCAATGGTAAGTTAGAATCATTTCCCATTCTAACTGTTAACTATAGCTACCCCAATACATGTGGCAAATATTGATTACAGTCCGCAATAAAACTGATTCGCATACAATATTGCGACTCCAGTCTCATTTACAGTATCTCTATCATCTCTTATTTGTCACTCAAATAGTTCTATAAATAAATATTACCTACAAAATTGGCCAAACTGAAAACTTACCTTTTCGGGCTCACATACCCTTTAATTAAACAAATCAAACAAATCACAAATAAACTTTTCAAAACAATACACATTTTCCTAAACATAAGAAACATATATAAAATAAAACAATTGAAAACAATATATTTTGCACTCTGCCAATCAATAATAAAATATAGAATTATTGCTTGGGGAGGAGCAACAAACTCGGCTATCAATTACATAGAAACCGCACAGAAAACGATCTTAAAGGTAATACTAAAAAAACATAGACTGACTGATACAGACCAAATATTCAACAGCTGTGACGTACGCCAATTATCCGAAAACACTACTAAACTACATTTTTGACAAAAAAAAATAAATTTCAACATACACAAAATAACACTAACAGACCAGTTAGACAAGCGTACAAAGAAAACATAAAAAATTCCGACAGTAAATTCAAGCTTTGGACAAAGACACTACCAATACCATGCTATAAAAGCTTTCAACAGTGTAAAACTTGAAATTAAAATTGAGAAAAATAAAAATAAATTCACACACAAAATTAAAAAATGGATTAAAGAACAAAAAAGACAATATTACCAAAATTTCATAGCATAAAATAAAAATAAAACCTACACGTAACACACAAAACCAATTTAGACACACATCACTCACAAACACACAAGATTATATATTAAATGTATTATTTTATCTTATATTGTAGATTGTATTTAGATTATATTTTCATATTATAAAATGAAGGCCTCAGCACGGGCAAGCCACCCAGTGAGGCCAACATTACTGGAAAACTTTGAAATGTAAAAAAAATTTTGTACCAAATAAAAAAAATAAAAAAAAATTAAATGTATCTACCTGAGAGTACCATTCTTTTATTGCCTACAATATATCCTGTACACACTTTTCTTATTAGATTAACATTATATACCTCAATTAATTCGATGTTGAATACCTCTAAGTTGCTTTATTTAATTTCGTTCAATGTTCCTGGCAGAACACTACCTATAAAGACAGTACCTACCATATTATTGTGAAAATTCTTCTTCAACGTCGCAATATAATACGCCTACAAGATGAATCCACATTTTGGGAAACCTAAACTCCAATGTTGTGGATATATTTGGTTCAACAATTTTGCAACGTAAACTGGCGTTAAAACGGTTTTTGTTTATCAAATAGATTTGTTTTATGTAATAAAGTGTTTTCTGAAATAGACCCTTAGAATATGAAATAGTTCTGAATAATTAGGGTAGTGAGTTACCTTACTTAGAAGGTTCTCCACTCTTTCATCTTTCTTATCAATTTCGCCTCCCTCATTTTCTTCTGTCTTTCAACATTTTCCCAAAATTACGGTAATCATTGTCCCATTAGTTCCAAGTAGTCTGAACAAATGGACTGTTTTAATAATACTGTTCTTGCTACAATAGTAGAATATTTATAAGTTGTTTATTTGATTATTATTTAATGTTACTTTATAAATGTTACTACAAAATGACTGACTGACAAAATATATGTTAAATTTATACAAATTTCAAGCTAACCAGATAAAACTGAGGAGCGACAAAACAGAACGCGATAATAATAGTTCAGGTTTAATAAATTTTAAAATAATAGGTCAGGGTTAATAAATTTTAAAATAATAGGTCAGATTTAGTAAATTTAAAAATAATGGATACGGCTTAGTAAATTATGAAATAATAGGTCAGAATTAGTAAATTATAAAATAATAGGTCAGGTTTAGTAAATTATAAAATAATAGATGAAGTTTAGTAAATTATAAAATAATAGACCAGGTTTTAGTAAATTTTAAAATTAATTTTCTAAATCATTCATCTATGTGTTTAGATTTCGGATTGGCACCGACCATGGAGTTGGGAAACTTAAAATTTTATTATTTTAATTTAAAAAATCAGCCAGTCAAACATTTTTTTTAAAGTATAATACATTATTATAAAATGTCTTTTAAAACTTAAAAAAAATGTTTTAATTAAGTATTAAACCTTCCTATCTAGAAACTGGAGTCAACAACTCGCAAAATGCCGATCGGGTGGTAGGGACGACATTTGTTTCGTATGTTAACTGCTGTAATGTCATCCGATTTCCACTTGTGGGTACGTGATTACCACCAAAACAATAAACTACATTGCCATCGACAGCGAGTTCATCTGCCAAGTTTCGGCTCGATCGGACGTCAGGAAGTGGGTTAAGTTCCACTTCAAGATTTGCATTTATTCATTTACTAGTCCTGATAACAAAAGTAAAATTCAAGTAGATGTATTCCACAATTAATAATAGATAATATTATTTAATCCTTTTATACACCTACAATACTTTATTTAAAACCGGTTTGCGATCTCGTTTCAAAATAAAGATTTGTTCACAATATTGTATTAATTTAGTCAACTCATCAGAATAAACAAGGCAATTGTATTAGCATGGACTAAAATATGTATTTAAATTCGGATGTGTTTAATAAATTTTTAATTAATCAGCAATACTCATTTTTCAAAATTGCTGATATAAGTGGTCAGGGTAACGTACGTTAAAAGATAGAGACTTCTAGTTGCTGTTATTTTAATAATGAACAACGTACACTAGAACAAGTACATAACCCAATCGAGAATTTTACTATCTACATATTATTTGTCTAGGACCCGAGCCTCACATTCTCTGGCGGACATGTTCTAAGATCCTATCAGGGCGTGCAATGTAATGCTATTTGTCAGCATGACGGAAAGCATTACTCTTTGGATTTTCGTACCCAACTCTGCAAAGTCTATCCTTCCAAGGCGTCAATATTTGGTTGTTCGTCGTGGCCTAAAAAGGTTAAAAAAAGAAATAAGGAAACAGTCTGGAATTTCAAGAATTCCAAGACGAATGACTTAACCCGACACGAATTTACAACGACTGTACAAATTTATACTAATAAAATTATTGCTCTAATTTTAGACAAAGGTTTTACTTATATATTTCCCACTATATGAATGCAACAAAATCCTATTCGATCATTTTGCAGTCAAAATCCATGAATATATTTTTATGTTTTTTTTTTTTTTTAATAATGCAGGTACGTCTGTATAAATTGCGTGATCATCGTGTTTTAGAACAGTAAAAACATAAGCCAAAAGAAATTAAACAATATTTGAGGGCTTTTCTTACTCTCCGCACCAAATCAATGCGGGGGTGCTACAAGGATCTGTGCTATAGCCGACGCCGTTTTTGTTGCAGATCGACAATCTCGTGAAATGTGCACCAATTCATTGCTTCGCTGACGACAGCACCATTTACGAGGGTTTTTCTTTAAGACAAGCCCCCTTTCACTTCTGATATCCGTACGGCTTGGGAAGTTTTAAGACAAAAAGTTGAACACCACCTAGAGAAGGTTCGTGCCTGGGGTAAGGCCAACCTGGTCAGTTTCAAGGTCCCAAAAACCCAAGAGTGTCTGATTTCAGCAAAGAGGGAGATCAATCGTTGTCTGGTGCAATTTGATGGAAGAATCTTCCTTAATAAAGATTGAAATACTTGGAGTAAGTATATCAGACCAGCTCAAGTATCGGAGCTTTATATAAGCCCGAGTAAATCTGGCTTCCAAGAAACTGGGCGTCTTGTATAGGGCTAGGAGATTCTTCAATAGTAACCAGCTGCTAACCCTATTCAAATCTCAAGTACACCCAACAATTGAATTTTGGACGACCTCTGGGCTGGAGCCCCACAATACTTGGGAAACCTACTTGATTTTGTGCAAAGAAAGGCGGTACGTCTGATTAACAATCCGTTGTTAACAGATCGATTGCCATCTCTAATGCACAGACCCAATGTGAGCATGCTGAGTTTGTTTTACAGGTATCTTAATGGAGCCTGCTCTAAGGAGCTAGCAGCATTGATACCCGGTGCACCGGTACACATACGTAAAAGTCGTCGTACACGAGCTGGAACACCCGTTCACAGTTGATGTTGGCTTCATGAGAACGGGCAGCTTCTTCTATTCGTTTTTGTGTAGGACGGCTCGAATAAGGAACGAGTTATCGGCGTCTGTTTTTCATCCTTCATGTAATCCGGGCCTCTTCAAGACCCGAATTAATAAATCTCTTGCTGCAGCCCCTACCTTAACCCACCTCACAACGCTTCCCAACCGGGTGGCAACATAGCTCCCCTACCTTTACGCTGTACAGACAGGGACGCTCTTGTGAGGTGTCAAATAAAAATAAAATAAAAACACACTTTTTTCGACTCTATGGAATGTACACACCAACAAAAATCATTAATCATTGAAGACAATTTTAACGACTCAGTTGAAACAGAATGGACAGTAAAAAGTGAAATAGAAAAGACAGAAAACGATTCAGTCGCATCTAGGAATTGAACCCAGAACCTTTTCCTTACCGGGGAAGTGCCTTGACCACAGAGCTAATTCGAGCGTATTTGCATACGTCATTTTTAACTTTTTCATACTTCGACTGAGAACATTTTTTAAAATTTTCTTGAGGCATATTTTTTATTGTCTGCTATTTGTATATATATACGGTTGTAGGATTCTGCTCGAATTTAATGTAATCTAGATAGTATCTTAGATAAATATATATTTTTTTTATTTCGACATCTACTGATTTTTCTACAATTCTGGAATGAAATTTTTTTTATAACTTAATGAACAAAACCTCAAATTGTAGTATTTAACCGTTGATTTCAATATGAATGGCTTCTACGAAAAATATCCGAAATATAAAAGAAGAGGTCCTGGGTTCAATTCCCAAATACGATTGAATATTTTTTTGTAATGTCTAATTTACATTTGTCGTTTGATAGTCGTTAATATTGTCTTCAATTATTAAATATAACAATTTGAGGTTTTACTCATAAAGCTATTCCTAAAATAAAAAGCAAGATATTATGAATAAAGATCGTTGAATAAAATTTGATTTGCTTACAGTGTTATAAAATACCAATCGTTACGAATTTTTCGCTTCATTTCCCCACATTACATTTCGCGAAATTTACTATTTGTCTTCAAATAAAATACTGAATGATGACACTTTTTAGGCAATGTCTTACTCGCGTCTGTCTTACTACAACTCAACAGGTTCCATATATTTTGCTATTTGTCACCTATCAAACTACGATCAATGAAAATAGAAGGTGAAACAGCAGCCGCATAAAATTGACAATAACGTGTCAATTCTTTTAATCAATCATGTAACTCTAAACGTCCACTCAACAGTGATCTTCTCAGAAGCCGCGCGTACAGTACAGTGTACCCAAGATACTTTAATAGTATACAACTGCTACGATGACAATTTGTAAGTAAAATTTGTAAGACTTTGGCAGACACCTCTGGTCTGGAGCCCCAAAACACCTGACTATGTGTAGAAACGGGCCGTCCCACTATGGTCCCCTTAGAGGAAACTAGCTAGACAAAAAGATTTCAACGATGTTTTTATTTATGTACAAAAATATTCTCACAACATTGAAAAATGTCCACACTATTATGTTCACATCGATAAAAAATTTATCGATAAACAATACGCGCGATACGTGGCATCGTTGTAAACACGACACTTTGGATGTGCCAATCGTTCGCCCAGTGGTCAGCCGCTTTCGGGTGTGCACGCTGTTTGATCGTTAGTGTTGTTATTTGAAATCGGAGAGAAATTACCCAAAGTTAAAAATTGAATTATATTGTATGTTCTTTTAAATTTATTTTATAATTTGCTTATTCAACATTACTTTCATTATTAATTGAAAATCGTGAAAAAAGTATCAATATTTACAATTATTTTCCAAAGTTTGATTAAACTTTCAAAATCGTGTACCGATTTTTACCACCAAACAAAAGTAGTTTCATATAAAACCATTATTTATGTATAATATCTTATAAAATTTGTTTGCTCAAACTTGCTCTTTTGTCTTTTACAGAGCCTCTACCTACAATCTATCGTTTGGATATTTTGGAGATTCTAGAAGTAAAGGGCACGTCAAAGTTGAATTGTGCTGCAATACGGCAGTGTGTTTATGAACATATAAAATATTTATTGAAGAAAAACAGTTTTAAAAGTCTCGAGGCTAGTTTACTTAAGAAAAAAATCCCTTCGTTTGTATTAATATTTTGAAAATGGTTTGAAGTCGGAAGAAGTACTTTAAAATTGAAGTTTAAATACGCAAAATGGCTTAACACAGTTTTTATTCTTCCTGTAGAGACGCGTGATGAAGGACTACGTGGTAGACCAGAAAAAGATTTTTTTTTATGCTCGTCAAAAAGAAAAACAAGAAAAATTCATCCACAAGAACTCTCTCATACTACTCAAATCAGCTTGAGGTCACACAAAACGGGATGCTGCCAAAATATCAACAACACATTGCGATGTCTTACCTAGTGGTGTCTTAAAATTATTATCGATTCCAGAAGTTCTAGCGAAGAAAATACAGAAGTCTGTTAACAAAGCCAATGTTGGAACATTAGCATTTAATAATAGTGACGATAGCGACTCGGCCAGTAATTCATTAACAAAAAATGTAATTCGGTTTTGTTCTCATATTATGTTAAAATAATATTTTTAACTAATAACTTAAAATAAGTACTTCGTTATGACTCAACCAAACCATTATACTATAGGCATTTTATTAGTAATTAATTTTGTTTTAAAAAATCTGTAACAATGGCTAAAATAAATGTATATTTTTTTAAGTATTTTTTTTATTACATTGTGACCCATTTGCATCAAATGCCATGAAAAAATATTTTTGTCTAGCTAGATCGGGATTTGGGACCACTGTGCGTCCGTTTGATTAATTCCCCTATATCAATAAACGGATTGTAATATTTAGAGCCCATGTGTCTGGTGGGATTGCCGTCCTTGTTCTACAGATATTTCGGTGGAAGATGCTCCGAGGAACTAGCGTCATTAATCCCTTCAGCACCGGTGCATACAAATAATAAAACAGGCACCCAATAATTGTACGCGGTTGAAATTTGTGAAAACGGGTCATTCCTGCAATTCGTTCTTGAGTTCAACAGCTCGGCTGTGGAACGGATTGCCTGCGACAGGATATTTTCAAAATCCATGGCCACTGCTTTCTCACTGTTTTGGGCATAATTTGACATTCCCAAATATGACATAGGCAATGCCTCTACCTTTCAACTTTTTATCTACACTAACTTCGTGTAAAACTAACGGCGGCCTCCGTGGTCGAGGACTAAGGCTCTCGACTAGCAATCCGAAGGTTGCGGGTTCAAATCTCAGCGTGAGCAAGTAAATTTTACTTGATAAATTTATGTTACTTCACAATTTATTATTTTAAAATAATATATTGCTGCACGTTTACAATAATACATACAATAATCACAAAATATATAATTATATCTTGTATCATATTGTACTGTGTGTAAATTTAAATTAATAAATAAATAAAATAAACGTTCCAGAGTGAAAGATACTCTCAGCATCACCAGGGCGATAAGATAAGAACACCATTCAGAATTAAAATGTTGTTTGAAATGGATTTAGCTGTTTTTGATGACCCGATCTGAATAGTCAGGTACTCCCCTACCTTTCTCTTTCCTATCTCCTTCCCCTCCCCACTACCATCAGCCCCACAACATACCCCAATCGTGGATGCTATAGTCTTCATCTGGTTGGGAGCAATTAGGTTTTTTTTACCGCACGCAAAAAAATTTTCAACTTCATTACAGTTGATCATTTATTTTAAAATTACATGCATTTAAATCATTTATAAGTTCTTCTTCCCTTACTCTGCCCTTTGATTCGATGGCGAAGAACACCTTACAGAAGCAAGTAAGCTTTTAAACCTACACAAATGCAGTTTGTAACAAGCATCATTACTAATAGAAGTTTGCTCGTGGTACTACCCCATACGAGTAATACCCCATTTGTTCGTCTCTCGTTCTAACGATTTAAAATTACCCCCGCGACGGGGCTTAAATATACAAGTCTCGTGCATTACAAACATCAACAACTACTACCCCATGCAAAACAGCCATACTTTAATGTAAACATCGAATCCTTCTTCATGCAAAGTTGCCGGCGCACTCTGAATTGTGTTGTATTATTTTAAGGGTATTGCAGGGGAATATTTGCATTGTAATTAAGTTTCTATGATATCTTTGACGAAGATATAAAAAATTAATTCGAAATTTGTTGCAATGTTCCAACCATTTATTGGATAACCAAAAATTGTGCCGTAGGTCACCCCAAGTGGTTCGCCACGTTTGGTGATTTAGCAGGAGTGCCTGGTTTCATCGGGTGAGGTGTTTTGAGGGGATAGATTCATCCGTTGGTCACTTCTGGATACACTGACCCCAAGATCCCTACTTCCTCTCCTTCCTTTCCTTAAAAAGATTATCCACACAGCATCCCCAAAGATGACATTAAGATGGTGGGTTAATGTTACAAAAAAGTTCTGGCGCTGATCCTACAACGAAAAATTTTAATACATGGAAATAAAAATTTCATTTCCATAAATCAAAATACGCAAAAACCTCGAACATATTTATTAATGCTCCGTTAACTTGTCTCAAATATCTAAAGTAGCTTTGAGGTGATTTTTCACCAAAAACAGTACTACTGCAAATTATAAAAAGTACAAAAAACATAAATCAATCCGTCATCCAAAAACATGCGTCTAAAAATATATGCGGGATCACGAAGAAAACTTTCTTGGTTTATTCTGCCTAAGGAAAATAATAATTTCCCTCGGGACCTGTGTCATCTTTGGGGATACTGTTTGGAGGGTCTTTCTGGTAAGCAAAAAGGTGTGTGGGTTGGGTAGAATGGTAGAATGGTAGTTGAATCTCGGGGTCAGTGCGTTCAGGAGTGAGCAGACGCATCCGCCACCAACACAAGGACAAACCTCACCCCTTTTTTTTTTTTTTTTAAGTTTCTTTATTCATTGAAATTATTAGTTACATGCATTTAAGATTTTTCGACCACCATGCTAGACACATGCCCGTGCTATGGTGGTCGATTTTCTATACATTAACATAAAGGTAGCACAGTAGGTACATGGAACTTGTATGCCGTACAGTGGTGCCAAACAGTTTTAATTAATTTATGTAAAAAGTTTTTAAAGTTTCGGCTATCAATATTATAGTAATTATATATATTTCTTTAAAAACAAAAACTTTTATTGGTTTTATAACCTACGTTCTTTAAAGAAATTCTTTAAAGAAATACCTCAAAAAAATTCTTTAAAGAAATTTCGACCCTTTCCGGATATCCATTTTTGGACACCGGCTGCAAAGTGAGTAAGTGAACTGGATCTTTTGATGTCGTTATTTAGTGCATTGTATATTTTTGGTGCGATGCACTATGGTCCCCTTTGAGGAAACTAGCTAGACAAAAAGATTTCAACGATGTTTTTATTTATGTACAAAAATATTCTCACAACATTGAAAAATGTCCATAGTATTATGTTCACATCGATAAAAAAATTAAAACAATACGCGCGATACGTGGCGACGTTGTAAACACGACACTTCGGATGTGCCAATCGTTCGCCCAGCGGTCGGACGCTTTCGGGTGTGCACGCTGTTCGATCGTTAGTGTTGTTATTTGAAATCGGAGAGAAATTATGTAAATTCAAAAATTGAAGTCTACGGTATGTTCTTTCAAATTAATTTAATTATTTTATAATTTGCCTATTCAACATTACTTAATTATTAATTAAAAATCGTGAAAAAAGTATCAATATTTAAAATTATTTGCCAAAGTTTAATTAAACTTTCAAAATCGTGTACCGATTTGTACCACCAAACGAAACTAGTTTCATATAAAACCATTCTTTATGTATAATATTTTATAAAATTTGTTTGCTCAAACTTGCTCTTTTGTCTTTTACAGAGCCTCGACATACAATCTATCGTTTAGATATTTTGGACATTCTAGAAGTAAAGGGCACGTCAAAGTTGAATTGTGCTGCAATACGGCAGTGTGTTTATGAACATTTAAAATATTTATTGAAGAAAAACAGTTTTTAAAGTCTCGAGGATAGTTTACTTAAGAAAAAAATCCCTTCATTTATATTAATATTTTGAAAATGGTTTGAAGTCGGAAGAAGTACTTTAAAATTGAAGTTTAAACACGCAAAATGGCTTAACACAGTATTTATTCTTCTTGTAGAGACACGTGATGAGAGACTACATGGTAGACCAGAAAAAGAATTTGGTTTATGCTCGTCAAAAAGCAAAACAAGAAAATCTCGAAGTCCACAAGAACTCTCTCATACTACTCAAATCAACTTGAGGTCACATGGAAAACGGGATGCTGCCAAAATATCAACAACACATTGTCTTACCTAGTGGTGTCTACACCATGTCTTACCTAGTGGTGTCTTAAAATTATTATGGATTCCAGAAGTTCTAGCGAAGAAAATACAGAAGTCTGTTGACAAAGCCAATGTTGGAACATTAGCATTTAATAATAGTGACGATAGCAACTCGGCTAGTAATTCATTAACAAAAAATGTCATTCGGTTTTGTTCTTATATTATGTTAAAAAAATATTTTTAACTAATAACTTAAAATAAGTACTTCGTTATGACTTAACCGAACCATTATACTATAGACATTTTATTAGTAATTAATTTTGTTTTAAAAAATCTGCAACAATGGCTAAAATAAATGTATATTTTTTAAAGTATTTTTTTTATTACACTGTGACCCTTTTGTATCAAATGCCATGAAAAAATATTTTTGTCTAGCTAGATCGGGATTTGGGACCACTGTGCGATGTATGTGTATTGTCTTTGTGAGAAAGTGGTTTTTGTTATGGGGATTGTGCATTTTCCATGCGTTGAGTAGCGTGTATGTATATCTTTTTGAGTAGAATTTATCAAACCATTTTTCCAGATATGGATGAGAACTATTAAGTTCTCACTAAGAACTGCTAGTTTCTTGAAGAGTGGCTCTGATGGGTAAGAACGGGAACATTTGAAGATGATCCTCAACAAAAGTTTTTGAACAGTCACTAGAGGGTAGAGAATGGATGCAGCACAACCTCCCCATCCTATAATGCCGTACGTAGCTATAGATTGGAATAGAGTAAAATAAACACTTTTGAGTGTTTTTATATCAAGGATTGATCGAAGAGAATAAAAAATATAGCATAACTTACGGATTTAATTTAGATTAAATTTGATAATATTATTATTAAGTTCTGCAAGTGTTTTAGTTTTTTATTATTGTGACAGCTGTTTCGGCTTACAAGGCCATTTTCAAACTGTGGTTAGTCCACATTGAGACGACGTATTTATACTATTTCAAATGTAAATTTTGAAGGTGTATACATTGATTTATTACTGGTTAAACCGATGACATGATCTATTGTTGGTTAAACCAGTCTATGTTTTCCCCTCAGTAAATGGTAATGAGTTCTTAATTATTTACTAATGACTTTATTGCTATGAATTATTTGGGTGCATTATACTGCTTGGGTTTTGTGAAAATACTGAGAAGTGGTGAGTAAATTATTTTCCGTACTTTATTAATTAGTGTTAAATTTGGGTCATTCGTTCGTTTATTGATTTCTAATTGTTCAAGTAAATTTAATCTAATGCCCTTTTTTTCTATATGCAATGGTTTAGGACCCTTGTTGTTAAGTGGGGTATGATTATTCACCAAGAGATGTTCTGCGAATTTTGAGGATGTGTTTTTATTATTATAACATCGTATATGTTCTTTGAATCTAGTTGAGAATGCCCTCCCCGTTTGTCCGATGTAAGTGGCGTTACAATCGGCGTGGTCACATTTTAATTCATATATGCCACTGTTATTGAGTATAGGGATTTTACTTTTAGAGTTTTTAAGGCTTGTTCCTAAATTATTGTTTGTTCGAAAAGCTATATTTAAACCACATTTTTTAATTTATTTTGCAATTTTTTCAGATATTGGGCCGAGGAATTCGAGACATGCAAATTTTTCTATATTTTTGTTATTTACCGGATATATTAAATTGATTTTATTTTTATATTTCTTATTTTTTATTATTTTTTCAATGTTATTTGCCTCATAGCCGTTATTAATCGCGATCGTTTTTATCGTTTCCTTTTCTTTTACATAAGCTTTATTGTCTAAGGGAATGTTAATGAGTCTATGTACCATTGAATGGTAAGCTGATAATTTATGGGACCAAGGATGATTTGAATTTGAATTTATTGTTGTATCTGTAAAAGTTGGTTTTCTAAATATTTCAAAGGTATGTTTATTATTACTTTTACCAATTGTCAGATCTAAAAAGTTTATTTTACCTTCAATCTCATGTTCAACTGTGAAGCAGATTTTATTATTAACGGTGTTGGCCCAATTAGTAAAGATATCTAACTGTCGGTTGGTACCATTCCAACATATAAGGATGTCGTCTACGTATCGGACATAATATACTATATGTTTAGCTAAGGGAGATTTAAGAATTATATTTTCAATATAATCCATAAATATCTCCGCTAGAAGTGGACTTAATGGTGACCCCATGGGGAGACCATCATGTTGTTGGTAATAGATATCATTGAAAAGGAAATAATTTGTATCTACGCAGATTTTTATGAGCTGGAATAACTCTTTTCTTATTACCGGATTGATATTACATTTTTCCAAGATATTTTCAATTATTATTAGGCATCCTTTAATGGGGATGTTGGTAAATAGGGAGTTTACGTCTAGAGAAATGAATTTACAGTTATGCGGGAGATTAAAATTTTTTATTTTATTAACTAGTTCTATCGAGTTTTTGACACTGTAACGTAGTGAAAAATTTGTTAATTTTTTGAAGATGAAGTTAAGTCTTTTAGGCCTTTTTAGTCTTTTAGGCCTTTTTAGTCTTTTAGGTCTTTTTAGGCCTTGTAAGCCGAAACAGCTGTCACAATAATAAAAAACTAAAACACTTGCAGAACTTAATAATAATATTATCAAATTTAATCTAAATTAAATTTATAAAAAAAATTAAATGGAGTTCTACGAATTAAACACAAAAACAATAAATAACTTACGGAGTCTTTTTGTTATGGATTTGGTTTGGGCCTCCCAGCGTAATTGGTTATCTATAATGACACCTAGGTATTTTATTTCAGTTGACTGTTTAATAATTGGGCATGAACAGCATGTAGTAAGAGATAGTGGGGGAGTGTCTAGATTTTGTGGGCAAGTGTGAATAATTAGTTTAGGAAGGTTTTCTGAGAGAGTTAATTTTCGGATAGAAAAATGTATATATTGTGTTATTTTAATATTTAGGGTGCGGAGGTTGGAGTCCAGCCATTTTTTAATTTTGTTCAGTCCAGAATTTGCCTTCTCAATTGTTGCTCTCCACATTTTACTAGCAAAAATGATAACCGTGTCATCAGCAAAAGATATTATATTACCTTTAATATCCAAATTCAACAAGGAGTTCATATATATGAGAAATAAGAGCGGGCCTAGAACACTTCCTTGGGGTACGCCGTAGGAGATGGGTAAACATTTACTCCTGTATTCTTGATCGGAGTGGATGACGGTTATTTGTGATCTCTGCGTGAGGTAGTTTTTAAACCATTTCAGGGCAGTACCTTCTATCCCAATCTGTTGCAGTTTTTTTAGAAGAATGTGGTGGGAAATAGTGTCGAAGACTTTAGACAAATCTAGAAAGACAGCAAGAGGTTTATTGCCTTTATCGAGGTTATCTGATATTATTTTGGTAAAGGTTGCAATTGCATCAGCAGTACTATAGTCTTTGCGAAAACCGTATTGGTTTTTGGAAAGGATTTTATTGTCCTCGAGGAATTTGAGGAGTCTTATTTTTACTACTTTTTCAATGATTTTGGATATAGTGCTCAATATCAATATAGGCCTGTAACTATTTAGGGAAGATCTGTCACCTGAAAATAGGGATGATAGAGGCATGTTTAAGTGATTTTGGGAATAAACCGGATTGGAGGCTGAAGTTAATAACATGTTTGAGAAGGCTGGCAATAAGGGTTTTTAAATGTTTAGTGAGTTTATCTATTCCTGTTGAGTGACTATTGTTTAATGTTGAGATGATTTCTGTAATTTCCAATTCTGTGATAGGTGTGAACATAAATGGAGTATAACTGAGATGAGCCAGGGTTATTTCGTTTGCAAGGTCATGTCATCCGAAACATTAATTCTAGTTAGAATATTATTGGAAAGGTTAGATCCGACTGAGGTGAAAAATTCATTGAAATGGTCTGCGATTTTTACGGAGTCATTACGTGTATTTGTTAATGATCAGCCTTCAATTTTAATCTTATTGATGGGTGTGGTCGTTTTTCTAGTGTGGAATATGTCCTTAATAATACTCCATATTTTTTTCTTGTCATTTTCGGCGTTTTTGATTTGTTTTTTATAGTAATCTTCTCTGGCCTTAGAGGTAATTTTTTTGCAAACATTTCTGTATTTATTGTAAAATATGTAGGATTCATGATCGTTGGGATTTTTTTTACAGAGTGCGTGGAGTTTATCACGCTTACGTATAGAATGAAGGATACCTACAGTTTTCCAAGGTTTGAGTTTAGTGTCAAAATGTTTTGTTTTGTGTGGTGTGCTGGATGTTTTGGTTAGGTGGTTATGTAGTGTTTCGACAAGAGATTCGCAGGCTAAATTAGGATCATTTTGTTTGTAAAGATTGGACCAATTTTCTTGTGAGACCAGCTCAAAAAGTTTGGTATAGGATATTCTATTTTTTGGAATTTCATGCGGTTGTGGTTTATCTACTTTGTAAGAAAGAGAAGTTATGGTAGCGTAGTGGTCTGTGACAGTGCATTAGTATATAAGAGATATAGTTTTTAATTTACATTTTGAAAAAAAAAGATCAATACAACTTACAGACGAGCCAGATACTCTTGTGGGTGCTGTTATGGCTGGGACGAGGCCATGAAGAGTAAGCATATTTATATAATTCTTGGCTTGAGGATGCATAGAATTAATTATATTTATATTGAGGTCACCAATAATAAGGAGATTATCACAATCACTCACACAAGATAGAAATTGGTTTAGTGAATTTAGAAAAGGGGTTATGTTAGATGTCCCTGGTGATCGATATATAGAAAATATGGTTACGTGTTTATCTATTACAATTTTGAGACAGTTAGTTTGACTGATTATGATTTCGTTTACTGTGTGTGATTTTTTATGTATATGATAACTCCATCGTTTTGGGTTATGTTATACTGTGTATTGTAGTGGGTGTAGTTTGTTATGTTTTTGGGAAGATAATTTTCATTGATCCAGCATTCACCCAAAATGATTATGTCAAAGTCGGAGTTCAGGTCTGTGAGAACTAACAATAATTCGTTAAAATTATGGTTTATGCTTCTGATATTCATTGAGAAATTTTTTAGGGCCGATAGAGTTAATATTTGTTGAACTTCTAGAGAACTGTTTGTTTCTGTACATGGAATTGGAGACAAATTGTCTAGTTGATTGGCTATTTCTACCATTTATAAAGTTTGTAACAAAACACAGTAAGTGGCATAAAAAATAGCAATGATTTTGACACATCGTTTAAAATAACAATGAGAGTCTCCACATATTCATATGATAGATTCAAATTAACATTTAAGACAGTGGTGATAACAAGACCTGTGATCACAAATAGTATCTTTGGGCTAGAGACATACAATAATAATTTACTCCTGTATATAATGAAGAATTATAAATAATAATATAAAAATACATAAAAGAAAGTTATGTTGCTCAGCGAGCATTGTTTACGGGTTAATGGGAGAGGGTGACAAAATGTGTTTATTTTTTTCATTAATATTAATGACAGGTATCCCAATATCTTGCCGTACATAGACTTGACCCCCTCTGGTCCAAGTAAATTTGAAAAGGTTTGCACGTTTAGCCTTGCGGGCAAGAAACCACAGGTGCTTCGTCTGAAATTTTAGATGTTCGGAAATGTATATAGGGGAACCTGGTCCTGCCATTCCGATTAGGGTGGTGTTAAGTGTGTCCTCACGATTTGCAGCTTGTTTATTGAACCTTTTTACATCTTCCAGAAAATTATCACAGTCGATATTGGACTTGAATTTTATTAGGATGGGCCTGCATTTATCTCTGGAGACTTGAACCAGGACACCCCTGCTAAGTCATCAAATATAACGAATCACTTGGGGTGACATATGGCTTGCATCGTTATCAAATAAATGTCCGTCCTCTAAATTGATCATTGACGATATTTCTAATCTGATTAATTAATTAGTTATTGTTCCACACCGAACGCACATTAAAAATCAAATCAATTATGATAATTTTTTTTTTACAAACTTCAAATATATCTGATAAGGTTTGGAATTTGATCTAGCCTACAAGAAGGTAAAAAAAAACATATTTTTCACAAAAAATCCGAAGACAGGAGGCTTTTTTCCCAAGGCTTGATTCTTTAAAACAAGATTATACATTACGTAGAATACTAAACCAATAACAACTACCATTTCAACGGGGAAGAATCTCACTTTCCCACATTTCTCATACATTTATGCAATGAAATAAGGCTTTTTCTTTCGTTGTATCAAAAAATAAATTTTCTTACTTCCGTCAAAAATTTGTGATATATTTTCCCCTTTGTAAAGACAAGAATAATGCCTGCCAAAGCTGGGAAAGCAGACCCAATCTAGGAGACGGTTTTTACATTCATTTTTGTTTTTATGATTAAACTTTAATGGGTTTGGGGACCTGAACGAAGAAAATTGAAGTAAATACAACATTACTACTCGTATCACATCATCATTCCCTTTCCTTTATGTTTTATATTTATAACTTTATACATACTTCATAAATGTAATATGTTATTGTCTGTAGGTCCCTTTATATATTATTTAAATTCAATTTAAATTCATTCTTTGCTAACTTTTTTTCCATTGACGTTACGTAAGTAGTTTGTGGTAAATTAAATGTTTGTTTATGAATAATTCTCTTTCATTTGCCTAACATTTATTTTCTTGGCAGTTCAGGGTTAATTTTTTTACAAGTTACCCTAAGAAAATTGATAGCAATAACAAAAAATAAAATCTAGTTCATGGAAATTTTATTACGCCTATTGCATAATGTTTCATTCCCTTCAACAATTATATATATTTATTTATTATTCATTAACGGCCTATCGGGCTTTTACAGAGTAAATTGACAGTTTATGTATGTAAGTGTAACATAATAGATGGATAATAGCATAACTAAATACAAAAAAGATAAAAATCAAATGCTAATACTAAGATTTACATAAAACCCAAATAAAATAATATTGCAAATAAAGAAAAGTTTCAAGTAGAGAGTTTTCCAATAAGAGGTGTAATTTTGAACTGCCCGCTATTTCGGTAGATGTTACTTTTGAACCTGTCATTTTTCGACATTTGACAAGAAAAAACTACGCCACTAATAAAAATGGAACGATACATGCTTCAACAACCCATTGAAATTATTAAAATTCACTTGAGTGAATCAAATGTAAATCATCTTGAGTGATGAGGCCCATTTCCACCTCGGTGGCTTCGTCAACAAGCAAAATTGTCGCATCTGGGGCTCGGAAAACCCAAGAATTATTGTTGAAAAGTCTCTCTATCCTAGTGTGACTGTTTGGTGCGGTTTATGGTCCGGCGGAGTCATAGGACCTTAGTTTTTCGAAAATGAGGCTGGAGAAACAGTTACGGTGAATGGATTGCGCTATCGAGAGATGATTAATGATTTTTTATGGCCGGAATTGGATGGTATTGATTTGGGCAACGTTTACTTTCAACAAGACGGCGTGCCACACAAGCAACGAAACCATTGATCTTTTACGATTGAATATCAAAATAACACCTCTTATTGGAAAACCCTATAACGTAAGTATGTACATTGTATATTTATATATGCATTTAATTATCCATGTTTTTTGCAAAACCAGTAAGACTGAAAACAGTTAAATAATTTACTCGTTAATAAATAAATAATAATAATAATAAATAAATATTCTTAATGCATATATCTTATTATCAAAGGAGTTCATAATAAACTTACTTTGCGTTTCTATAAAGTTCTCTTTTCGCAATGTTGAATATAAATTTCAAATGCTTTTCTTACTAGCGCAGATCCGTGAAACGGGGGAGAGTTTGATTTCTTGCTTAATCAGTTCCAATTTCGAAAACTACAATAATTTTTTTTTTTGTAAAAATTTATATAATATGAAAGTACTTTATCGCTTGTCTGAATTCTTAACACAATCTGTTCTAATTTTGGAAATGACACTAAAATTCAAAACAATTTTGAGTTCATTGAATCAGATTTCAGAATTTATTATGCAGACCCTATAAGGACCCAATCCTTAAAATAAATTAACTACATAATGCGACATAATGCTTCTTTTTCAAAATTGTAAATTCGGAGCTCGACTGTTACGAACTTCGAGTCTAGTCAATTTAAGAGTACCTACTCGATACAAAATACGGATCGGACCTATTTCAATTTCACCATTCACAAACAAATTATGTGGCAAACTCACCAATTCCTCGTCTACATAGTTTAGTAAATGAATAATAGCAATAATAATAAAAATATATCTTTATTTAAGAAATTTTCAGTCATAACTAATAATGTATGTTATGTGTCGATTGTGTACTTTTGTTTATAAATTAGATGGTAAATAGAATTAACAACAGCAAATAAGAATACAAAAACAAGTATTTATCATGTAGAAAAAGGTGAGGTTTCTCATAATCTGCCTCACTAGGCTAGGCTGTGTTGAGGCAGTAATTTTAAAAGTTAATTTAAATACACATGAATGCACCGTAATGGCCCTATCATTACTTTAATTCAAATTATAATATATCGATAATATCGACATGAGTAATGTAACGAATTTGTATAAAAACATGTAGTTTTTTTTTTAAATATTATTTTTGATAATTTCAGTTTATTTTTATTATTTGTTTTTTATTTAATATAGGTTTTGCAACCATTGTTATAAACCTTATGTACAAAACTGTAAACATTTAAAAGTACCCATGGGCGTATAAACAGAATAAATTAATAAATAATGGATCTACAAAAATAACAGATAGTGGACGTATAGCTTGATTTACCGATGATAGATAGAAATCAAATATTTGATGATTATGATTAACCAAGAATCAGCAAAACAGAAGTTATTTTGGAGGATAGAAGCAAATATATAAGTAAGTGTTGAAAGCAACGACAACAAAGGAAAAAACTGATTCAGAAGAATAAAGATAAGTATCTTTTAAGCACAAGTTTTTGGGGAGACTACTAATGTTTATTTAATTTTTCTATTATAGTTTTGCAAGATACATTTTAAAGGGTCTTTCTTAATATTAATCCTCTGCAAGTACAGGAGCAACTTTTTATCTCTAATTTTATAACACATTGTTCTTTTGTTATTACCTCTCAAAACAATGAAAAATTAAACTCATTATGAAAGCAATCATAAAAACATTTTGCAAACTTGATTTAAAAATCCCGGCGAAGCGCGAAGGCGAGAAAGGCAAATATCGAAATAGGTCAAGGCTTAGTAGAAAAAATTATACCATTGTTTGGAGATATGATTGATGGTCATCCAAGGAAAATAAATACATAAGGCGATCGAAGACGATCCTGCTTCTGAAATATTCTAGGATTTCTGAGAACGAGATATATAACCTACAGAATTCTACCTTTGATAGTAAACTATTGAAAGATTATTTCCTGGTAGGTGTTTCACCAATGTGTTCAATAATTATTATCAAGGAAAAATAAAAGGGAGTTTTCTTTCCCGTCTTTCTTGGTAATTTTTCGATCTGCTCCACACAGGAGGCCCTGAGGAAATTAATTTCCCTTAAGGTCTATCTTCATTGCTCATTGCTATCATCTTTGGAGATGCTGTGTGGAGAATCTTTTCAAGGAAAAGAAGTAAAGGGACGGAAATAGGTGGGTGGGTAAGAATTAGGAGGTCAGCGGGTCCAGGAGTGACGGACGTATGATTTCATCCCTCCCACTGCGGTGCAAGGAAATTTGCTCAAGAGAGTCCTGCAGGAGAGGTCGAATAGTCTCACTCAACCAGTTTCTCGCAATGCAGAGTAAGTGGGCAGACACATCCGCCTTCAAGACTTATAAAAACACTCAGCCATGAACCCGAGTACCCCTTCTAAGTCACCAAACACAGCAAAACACTTGGGGTGACCTATGGCAGAGGTGTCAATCATCCAATAAATGGTTCCCGGTAAGTACAGAAAATGGAGTTTCTTTCATAATAATAGTGGTAATTGACTGATTTCGTTTTGCCATTTTTGTATAATACAGGGTTTTCCAATAAGAGGTGTTATTTTGAATAGCCCGCTATTTCGGTAGATGTTACTTTTAAAGCTGTTATTTTTTGACATTTTACAAGTAAAAACTACGCCATTAATAAAAATGGAACGATACATGCTTCAACAACGCATTGAAATTATTAAAATTCACTTGAGTGAATCAAATGCAAAATTATCTTGAGTGATGAGGCCCATTTCCACCCCGGTGGCTTCGTCAACAAGCAAAATTGTCGCATTTGGGGCTCGGAAAACCCAAGATTTATTGTTGAAAAACCTCTCTATCTTCAAAGTGTGACTTTTTGGTGCGGTTTATGGTCCGGCGAAGTCATTGGACTTTACTTTTTCAAAAATGAGGCTGGTCAACAGTTACGGTGAATGGATTGCGCTATTGAGAGATGATTAATGATTTTTTATGGCCGGAATTAGATGGTATTTATCTGGACAACATTTACTTTCAACAAGACGTCGCTACGTGCTACACAAGCAACGAAACCATTGATCTTTACGATTAAATATCAAAATAACACCTCTTATTGGAAAACCCTGAACTAAAACAAGCTTGAGTCATGTCTCAAAATAATGTTTAAATATGCCTTAAAATACTTTCCCTTTTCTAATAAACGTATTTAAAATTATACACAACTAGTAAACAACCGTTTACTAAACATTAATGGTGGTTTATCAGTTATACATAATTTAAACCCTATTTATTTTTATTTATTCATTATCTATTATAGGATTAAACTAGGCTATTTTTATTTTTATTTTGATAAAATATTTTTTTACATGTCATAGTTATCCAGTATTGTTGGCCTCCCTGGGTGGCTTACCCGTGCTGAGGCCTTCATTTTATAATATAAAAAAAATAATATACATAATACATTTAAAGAGAAATATATATAATGTTGTGTGTTTGTGAGTGATGTGTATTTAATATTAGTTTTGTGTGTTACATGTAGGTTTTATTATTTAATGTTATGAAATTTTGGTAATTTTGTCTTTTTTGTTCTTTAATCCATTTTGTAATTTTGTGTCTGAATTTTTTTTTGTTTTCCTCAATTTTACTTTCAAGTGTTACACTGTTGAATGATTTTATAGCATGGTATTGATATTTTCTTTGTCTAAAGCTTGTATTTACTGTCGGAGTTTTTTTGTTTTCTTTGTACGCTTGTCTAACTGTTCTGTTAGTGATATTTTGTGTATGTTGAAATTTGTTTAGTAGTGTTTTAACGTATAATTGGGGTATTATATCTAGTACGTCACAACTGGTGAATATTTGATCTGTATCAGTCAGTCTATGTTTTTTTAGTACCTATTACCTTTAAGATCGTTTTCTGTGCGATTTCTATGCAATCTAAATACTTTATAAGATAAACATTTACTCCTCCCATGCATTCCACTTGCTTATATTATAACTAAGATATAGAACTAACCATAACCCACTAGGCAGAGAATTGGTAGGCATAGAGTACGGACCGCATCCTTGCCTCATTCACATTCATACATCCTGACTATGTTATTCTGACTCTTGAAACGGGCGGACTCAAGTATTTGTTTCATCTGAATATGTCACGTCTTCCTCGGGCGTCCGCGATGACTTTTGCCATTCACATTCGTGTCAAATATTCTTCTTACACTCCTTTCTTCGTGCATTCGCTCCACATGCCCAAACCATCTAAGCGTCATTTTCTTAATTTTACTCATTACTTACATCAGCCTTGCATTATTTACAAATCTCCACGTTTCTTACACAATCATACATGGTTTCATAACACAAACGCCTCAAGGATATAATCTCCACATCATACAGTCTATTTTATCTTCCCTCTGCCAGTTTTATGAATCACTGTCATACATCAGGGTAGGTACCAGCACTCCATTGTGGACTTTCAATATCTTTATCAGCCTTTCCATCTACTATCAGCCTTAAACACCTACCGTTTTACTATTCGATTTTTACACACCCTTTCAACGTTAGTGTGGTAAAGCCGGCCTTGAGCCTGGATTACGAGCGTTTTAACCAAACAAACGCCATGGTATAAGTAAAGTTTTTCACTGTTCTGACCTTACGCGCCGCGTAATATTTACACCGCTATAAAGTAAGGGGCTATAAAATATATTTGTTTGGGTTGGTGCTTCCATTAAAAAATCAATGTCTTTGATGGCTGCAACAAAAAATATTATTTTGTCTAATAAATATTATAATAAAAAAATATATCACCGTTATCGTGTCAGCGTGATTTTATTTGTTTTTCATTTTTTGTTTAATTTTGTTGAATTTGTTTAAATAATATCAACCGCCATACATATGACATATTACAGATTATCAAGTTAGTAATATTGTTAGTTCTCAGTAACTCTGCGATTTATCAGCTAAGCAATTAGTAATTACCTTCCTTCGTGCGCTTGATAATCCACCCTGTCAGTTTGACATATTATCGCTGCGTAATCGCGCCACGCAAGATAGTATTATTCACGGGGCGTGTTCGTGCACAAGTAAAGTGTAAGGCAAATTGGACCTGATATTAAATTACAAAACCCTAAAGACAAAATTTCATTGGATAGTTTTTGCGCGAATATCACATAAAAGCTCCATTGTCCGGTACCGTGGGACAATGATACCCCATTTAGACTAAGTGGAGAGAAAGTTTGTTCAGAAATCAGATATCAAAAACACCTCAGCACAGGATCTCCTAGTGAGGTGTTCACGATACACTATAGTAATTTAAAAATCATTTACAGTAGGTACATACACATCATTTTTGCTTACACTCGAAATATAAACTGGAATATATATGGAAATAAATAATAAAGGTACCTTCCCATTCATATTTGATTACTACGCATAGCTAAAACATTTATTCTAAATTTATTATTCATTTAGTCTGAACATGCCTTAATAAGGTCAACCAGAGTTAAATGCACTCTCAGTATCGCTTTGGTGTAATACTACCATTCAGGATTGAAACTTTGCTGCCAGGAACTTACCTACCTTCCTTTTCCCCATCACTTTTCCTCTCCCAACTATCTTCAGCCTCACAACACAACCCAATTGAAACGCCATTGTCTCACTGATCACATACATTTGGGAGCAGTTGGGACTCTTAAGCGGTATTTATATATTTTTTTAAACTTTTGATACCTTATTAATTAATGTTTAAGGGCTGGAAAGTTTGAAAGAATGTCGGAAACTATTATAAAATCATGATAATTGTGGTATTTTCAAATATATACACTATATACTATTATATATATATAAATAGTATATAGTATAAATATATATATATATATAGTTTCAATTCCGCTCAACAAATGTCGTTAGAGTGTGTTGTTTCAATTTAGGATATAAAGTTTATGTGGTTTTAAGGTGTCTCCATAGGTGTCAGTAGTAATACCGCATGATAGAGACAACTGTCCGATGTTTGGATCTAATACGATGGTTACGAAGATAGCCGGTGTTAGCCGAGCATCTTTAGTGAGCGTTTCTCCCGCTGCACAATATCTCAGAACATCTAATTTTGAACGGACGTGAGTCCTGTTAGATATTCTTTGTAAATACATGACGATGATAAAAAAACCCGTGATCTTAGGAAGAATCGTGTTATTGAAATCTCCAGATCACCCTAGTGTATAGTTAATCAAAGGAAATTAACAAAACACCATAATTATAAAAGGGAATTCCACCAATAAATATTAGTTTTTGAAAATCATATTTGAACAATATCGTGATACAGTTTCTATAACGCACTTCATCCTCTTCAACGAACACTACAAACTGCGGAAAGCATAGTCAAAACGTCTAAAAACTGTGCAACCCCCATTCCCATGGAAAACATTTCAACCGGAAACGAATTTGACGCGTCTTTATTCAGAACGGCAACTTACAACAATGGCCGCAAATTTAATAAATATGGAAAGTTATTTGGGCCAACCTCGGCCCGGTTAGCCACCCTTCTTTCCTTTGTGATTTGATGGGGCAATAAAGCAGGATGCTAAGCGTACGGTCTACATTGAGTCAAATAGTTAGGGTGGACAGTGGTCGGGAATTTGGCACGCGTGCCCAAACGTGCACATCACTGCACACGTGGGAATTATTGGGGTGTACGTAGATATTTTAGACACGCCTGAGAAGCGCATGAAGACATAAAAATTTGGAACGATGTTTGCTTAACTTTTCAAGTTTATATTGAAAAGATGTCCAGAATTGCTTGTATTCATAAGCTTTCGGATTCTACTACGTAACACTAGAAGTCGGGATTTATTTCATTGAAGAAATTATAGGACTAACTACCGTGTGTGTTCCTCATTTCTATAAGAGGGAAATAATTATATCGAGTCTGTGGACATCTTCAATTTATCACTTAACAAATACAAAACATTTTTGCTGAGACAGTTTGTATATGTATAGTAAATACTGCATAATTGATATATAGCGCCGTTTTTTTGTGAAAAATCACCTCAAGGGCGCTGCTACTGATATTATACGCACGTGTTAAGTGAAGTTTTAACTCAAAACAATTACGTGTTTTGAAAAGCATTTATCTAGATTACTTATTTTGTAAATAGATGTTTCATAGAAAATTTACACTACTTATTTTATGTAGAATGGATAAAAAGGTGATACAAACACATTAATTTTGTTTCTTTACAACTTATAATTGACCTGGATTGATTAGTGTTATAAATGGAATTTTCAAATTGCACATAATACATATGTGCACAATGCCATCGATATATTTTCAATGTTTGTTTTTGAAAGGCCATGAGATTCACATGTTCTACAATTATAATATCCCGCTATTTTTCACGGGTCTGCGCTACTGTACATAGATCTCAATCATTTTTATCATTTTCGTTTAACCTTTTCGGACCGTATATAGATTTAAAAATACGTAGATATACTTTTTTTTCTTTCTATCAAGAGCAAATAAAAATTGGCGGTTTTCGTTTTTCAATTGCTAGTATAACTGGCATTACGCGCCATTTTTAAGTTTTTAGTTGCTAGTTTAGGCTGTGGCAATTTTTGTATTTTGAGATGTGATTTTTGTGTTTATCTCGACCGATTCCCGATTTTTTAAAGTTTTTTTTCCCCGTTTAATTTTTGTGCATTGTTTTAAATTCAATATAATGTTTTTTTTAAACAGTGTACGATTTGTCATTTTATGAGACCTAATGTTCATTAAATAGAACTTAGCAATAACTTCTTAGTGAAAAAAGTTGCAATACTTTTCAAATAACTCTATCAATTGTTATCAAGCGTCAAATATGTTCTATCACTGCCAGTTTTAATTCAAGTCTGAAAGGGTTATCATCAAAATATATTCAGTTTTGCGAGTTAGACGGAGTTAAGATATTCTTAAAGTTATATTTTGGCACATGTGTAATTATCCGTAAAAGTTATATGTGGATCTTATTGTGGAAAGGTTTTTTACCCCTGAACATCCTGACCACAACCGTGGGGTCAATCTTAGAAACTGTGTTGTGTATCTCAAAGGGGTACGGAAAGGACAATTAGAAGCTGTAAGTTGGTGGCTATGCAAAGTGCATTGGTCCTGAAAGTGGTTGGACCTTTACGTGCGCTGTGGTATACATGGTTTCCCTTTCGATTTAATTTCTTTAACCTCTTAATATTTTGTGAAGAGCCTACCCATATAAATAATAAAGATGATAATTAAATTGGATTTGAATACATACAAATGTAATATTTTTTTGACATTTAATATTTAATATATTTAGCACTAAATTAATATTTAAGTGCAAGTATAGATATTTGAGTATCTTTATGATAGTACTTTATCATTTTATATTTCTACTTTAGGAGGCGGGTGGTACTGGTACTGCCGCCCGGGAAACCATTTTTCAGATAACCAACACCTCTGCCTAAAGGTCACCTCCAAGTTGTTAGCTACGTTTGACGACTTAGCAGGGTTGCCCGTGTTCATGAGGTGAGGTTTGTCTTGGCGGTAGATGCGTTTGCCCACCTTCTGCAGAGCGGGTTGGATCGGGAAAGACTGGTTGAGTGAGACCTTTCGACTTCTCCAGCCTGACTGTCTCGACCAAGCAATGGGAGGAATGAATTTACAGGTCCGTCACTCCTGGACATATTGACCCCAGCTTCCTACCCACCCCTTACAACTTTTTCCTTCCCTAAACTTCCTCTCCTTATTTTCCTTAAAAAGAACATCCACATAGCATCCTCAAAGATTGAATTACCTAGGAAAAAAAAAAATTATTTTCAAAATATTTTTTTGATTATCGTATTTTTTTGTTTCGTTATATTCATCACAAATGAGAAGTTGACATTTTTTTTTTCTTTTTTAAAATAAATAAAAATAATCTTTATATATATATCACGGTCATCTGCTTCAATATAGCGTAGGAAAAAGAGTAGTGCGTGTAGATTACATTCCTGGAAAATAAAACGGTATTATTATCTCCCTCCCTCCCCCTCCACCCCTTTCTCCCTTGTCGTCCAACCAGGGTTAACCCCCCTCCATGTGAATGCTATAGCTACGCAACTGCTTATAATGCCAGCGCTTGACGTAAAAACGATTTAAAAAATGCATCCATTTTTTTGCTTTACATCACGGTAACGAGATAACTAAACCCATGTCATTTATAAAGTTACAATCAATAACTTTCATTCCATATTTAAACAGAAAACTCACAACTTAATACGACGCGAGCGTTCATAAGTATGAACGTACTTAATCGGCTTACAAAAATAATATTGATTTAATAACACAAAACATAATTAAATACCTTTCACGACAAATAATAATGTGTGGCCCATTTGTCTTTTATTATTTTCCGTACAAACAGCCTTTACAAAGGAGTGAAGCAATAACAGAAATAACAATGAGCATTATTACCAATAAGAACTCGAAGACAACACTAAAACATCAATTTATATCGTCTTCCCATTTCCGATCCTCGTATCTTAACGGCAGCTGTTGGGAATTATTTTCTTGAGAATTAGACCTTTCTATCGAAAATATCAAATAATGGCATTCGCTTATAGCTCTTCCGGCGCTGGGTCAATCCAGTAAATATTTAGTTTATTTCTATTACCGTTGGCACTAAAGCAATATGGTTATTCACATATATATATAAATGAACATAATAACTCAATGATTAAGGCCCGGAATATCGGATGATTTAAAGCTCGACTTGGTGTGAATGTGGAGCTTAGCGCGACTTGGAACATAATCCGTATATAGGTCGGAAGCCGAGATATCAGCAATATTATACGTATTGTCTATGATTTTATTAGAGGAAATTACTTGGTTTTCTACACTGCATGAATACTACATCTATTCTCCTACGCCAGCAGAAGACGGAGAGCTTTCAAAATGTCAAATGTTTTAGGCGGCCTAATTTTCGAATTGATTTTTAATAAATTTTCCTCCCTCCAATCAGCATGGTGCTATAAGCGAGGATTCTAATTTCAAATGCAGTTCGCAGTCGATGCACTATTCATGAAATTGTGACAAACAAACCGCTGAAAACACTGTCATGACGTCGAAAAATTCCTCGTTTAATACCTTACCAGACTTTGTGTCTATTTTAGATTGATTATCAATTAATAACGTCAACATCCCTCAACACTTGATCAATTTAACAATCCATACTGATAAAATTTTGCTATTTACGTATATTTCGGTGAGGTTGGAGTACGTAATTACTTACGTAAATGTCATATTTGACATTTATTACTTCTAGCACCTCGGTGTCCAAAGAAGGAACTATTCCGCAGCTTACCAAGGCTTAAGCGGCGATTTAGCTCGCTTACATTTGCACGAGGAACTTCGTTTATATCAAGGATACGGACTGATATACTGGCACTGAGGCTGATTAGGATATCGTGGGATGTCATGTAGGAGTACACGAAATATGTTTATTTTGATCTTTGTGCTACTAACACACAACGCTATACTCCTAAAGCACTCTTTGACCGCGGCCTATATCACTTATCACTGGCCATAGAATTCCTTTTTTTATGTGAAACCGCACAAAAGTCCCAAACGCTCCCAACCGTCTGGAGCCAGTGAGACTATGGCGTCTTTTTTTTCCCATTATTTCTGGCTTTCACCCTTCAAGGGTGAAAGCTATGGCGTCTTAACACGGCCGAAGACATTTCAAGCAACGTTTCAATTCTGAATGGTGATCACCAGGACAAAACTGAGAATATCTTCCACCCTGCAACGTACCGCAAATTTACTAAATATCAATTTTTAAATGAGGAAATTGTGAAATAAGAAAAATAAAATTTGTTTTGCACACTCCGGTATTTGAACCTCCAGATTGCTAGTCGAGAGCCTTACCCCACGAACACTGAGGCCCCTCAGACGTGTCACACGAAACAATTAATATATCGTACGCGTGGTCGTGGCCTATATAATACGTCGTGATCTGCTAGCCGAGCGATATTTGAAGACAGGAGAAAAAGTCAGATGAATCAGGGAGCTGTCGTTATCACGCGGCTGTCAAGGTGACAGATCCCGTTAAAAGGCACGATAGTCCGTGCTTTCCTACCCCACTCCCAAAAACCACATGGAGAGTACAGCGTTGTGTGACCCTGGAATCCAAATAATCCAAGTGGACAAAAGCTTTGTTCAAATATAGCACAAACTCGGTTTCACCAAGGCGTGTTACCGATGTCATCTCATACTGGGGGAGAATTGGTCGAGTGAGGTGATGAAGTTATTTATACGGTCAACGTCATCGGGAGTTGATTGGTTTAGCACAGATGAACCTCTTGGATTTTTAAAATCAAAAAAATCTTAATACACTCAAATAATGGTTATTCCATGGTTATAGAGTAACTAGTAACTAAAAATTGGTGTTGTATTTTTTTTTTTATTTGAGACATAAACAGGACATTTAAAGTGCATTATTGTGGTTAGTATAAAATAATTTTTCATACAAATATAAATGTCACTAGACTAATGTGTCTGCAGATATCACATTTGCACATTCACTGAAGGAAACACAACATCAGTATTTTTTTTATACAAAGCTTAAAATTACAATACATGATAATTTTAAAAATATGTTTAAATTAGGTATATCATAGAAAATATCAAACCATCAAAAATCAACAAACAATATTTGTTTTTTATTACTTTTTTTTAGGTACAGTAATCGTAGAGATATCTCTTGAAACAAGTTATATTATTTACGAAAATATCTATGCAAGCATGTGTTTTAGCAATATTGTTGTATAATTGAGACATTCTAGACATAGGATTCAAATAACCAGTGTTATTGGTAAAAATTTCGGTCCAAAATATGCCTGGCGTTTAACTTGATTTGATGGACTATGTTTCTATCTACTTGATTATTCACAATTTTGTAAAGCATTAAGAGGTCATTTATGTTTCGTCTTTGCCAGATAATATTTTTTTAAACCAACTACATTATAATAATACCCCTAAAAACAAACATGAAATCTGTACACGGTAACCGGGAAACTTGATACATTTTTAGTCGATTTAGTTCGTTTTTGAGTAAATAAAATTTAACTCGTTGCCGAAAAATATCGATGAAAATTTTTCCGAACACTGTGTATTACGAAGCTTTGTTGAGATCCCGTAGCTCTTACTCATATGTAACCCACGCTGTATACGGCAACACCAATCCTTTGTATGGCCACATTTGAAAAGCTTCGATCTCATTCATAGAACTCGCTTTCAATATAAAAGTTTCACATACGTACCTACTGAAAAAGTGGCGTCATATTCATAGACCCTGTGTATTGATTCTCCAATCCAGGCTGCTCGCAATCGCCGTCGAAAGTACATAAATTGCTCGACATTCTTATTCTTGAGTCTTATCGAAAATACATACTTACATACGCCAAACTTCAAAAGTCGTTCCACTCAAACAACGAGTGAGTCTAACCACTCGTTGTTCGAGTGGAACGACTTCGTCGAGAATCGAGGCCCAGGTCGTTCACTCCCCGAGGGACAAGTTTTATGCTCGGTCACATAAAAAAAGGGAATATCTTGGTAAAATCATTTCCAACGTGCGATAGAATAGATGAAAAGTTCTCTATTTTTTAACTTTAGGCGAGTCTTGAAAAGTGACGGAAAAATAAATGAAAATAGATCAAATGTGGATGAATGAAGGAGTAGTACATAGATTAAACCTCCCTGATTATTCAAAGTAAATTGAAATTGAAGCCGTCTGTTTTCAGGTACAAACATTTATTTTAAACATTCGTTTGTATTATCTGTGAACACTAACTATATTATATATTTTTTAACCCCGAAAAGACTTTGGTAAAAATTTTCACGACCAGTTGTTAAAAATTAATAATAATTTCAGTACCGTTCTCAAACTGGAACAAACAAAAATAGCTGGAATAATTATTATTTTTTGGTAAACTAATGTTTTTAAGACAAGATTTTTTATGCATAGCACAAAGGGTAACAATTATTTTACAAGCAATAATTGTTCGCCTGAAACACTCATCCACATTGAAAAATCTCCTGATAAAAGATACATGACGCCAACGGGACTCGAACCCGTGTCCCTTCGATTTCCGGTCGACAGCTCTGACCACTGAGCTATGGCGGCTTATCTCTTACCCGCGAAATTGTTCAATATATACTAGTGTTTCATTCAACAATTACTGCTTGGTACATTTTTCACCTGAAAACAACCAACTTTATTTTATATGAGAAAGGCATTGTAAGTGCTAACTCTCTCACTAGATGGCGTCGAGACAAATTGTCTACATTTTTAGGCGAAATACTTGAACTTGTCAAATATTAATTATTATTTTTTGGTAAACTAATGTTTTTAAGACAAGATTTTTTATGCATAGCACAAAGGGTAACAATTATTTTACAAGCAATAATTGTTCGCCTGAAACACTCATCCACATTGAAAAATCTCCTGATAAAAGATACATGACGCCAACGGGACTCGAACCCGTGTCCCTTCGATTTCCGGTCGACAGCTCTGACCACTGAGCTATGGCGGCTTATCTCTTACCCGCGAAATTGTTCAATATATACTAGTGTTTCATTCAACAATTACTGCTTGGTACATTTTTCACCTGAAAACAACCAACTTTATTTTATTTTCAGGTGAAAAATGTACCAAGCAGTAATTGTTGAATGAAACACTAGTATATATTGAACAATTTCGCGGGTAAGAGATAAGCCGCCATAGCTCAGTGGTCAGAGCTGTCGACCGGAAATCGAAGGGACACGGGTTCGAGTCCCGTTGGCGTCATGTATCTTTTATCAGGAGATTTTTCAATGTGGATGAGTGTTTCAGGCGAACAATTATTGCTTGTAAAATAATTGTTACCCTTTGTGCTATGCATAAAAAATCTTGTCTTAAAAACATTAGTTTACCAAAAAATAATAATTAATATTTGACAAGTTCAAGTATTTCGCCTAAAAATGTAGACAATTTGTCTCGACGCCATCTAGTGAGAGAGTTAGCACTTACAATGCCTTTCTCATATAAAATAAAGTTGGTTGTTTTCAGGTGAAAAATGTACCAAGCAGTAATTGTTGAATGAAACACTAGTATATATTGAACAATTTCGCGGGTAAGAGATAAGCCGCCATAGCTCAGTGGTCAGAGCTGTCGACCGGAAATCGAAGGGACACGGGTTCGAGTCCCGTTGGCGTCATGTATCTTTTATCAGGAGATTTTTCAATGTGGATGAGTGTTTCAGGCGAACAATTATTGCTTGTAAAATAATAGCTGGAATAATTTTACCTGACAGGGAAGAGGGTTAATTCTGCTCAATTATGCTGAGTTTGGCCCACCAAGGAAAAACTACCATAACTTGTGGTGTACTAACACAACCGCTAACATTTACAACTTTGTCTACCATTCCAACAGGACCAGAACATTTTAAATGTTTATTTTTTGCTAAGAGAGTTTTTGCTGAAAATTATTCAACCGTTGTGAGAGAATTTTAACATTGCAACGAAACTTGGGTCAGATTTTAACACATTTCATTTTAAACATTTTCCTCACAAAGCTTTGTATTTATTTGCTGAGACATTTTTCAGAAATAAAGGTAATTTGTCCAGTTTCTTTCCGGATGAAACATAAACGTTCTGTAAAATGAAATACTGCCACGAAACTAGAACAGAGATATCAAAAGCACTCCTGTGAAAAGTGTTTATAATAAAAATCTAGCCAGCTTTCATTATCAGTAGAATCTTATTTTTTAACTTTGTTAAGAAGAAATCTGTTTTTTTTCTACGTGAGTACCGCACAAGAGTCCCAACTGCTCCCAACAGTCTGGAGCCATTGAGAATATGGCATCCCCAATTGGGGAATTTTATGAGGCAGAAAGGTAGTGGGAAAGGGGAGGATATGCTATTAAGATCTGGTCACCAAACACGGGTAAAGCCATTTCAAGTAACGTTTCAATTCTGAATGGTGGTCTTATACCAGGGTGATACTGAGAGTATCCTCCACTCTGGAACGTGCCGCAAGTACTATACTATATATTATTTTGAAATTAATAAATTGTGAAATAACACAAATTCATCAAATAAAATTTACTAAAGCACGCCGCGTTTAAAGCACACGCGTATTTGAACCAGCGACCTTCAAATCGCTAATCGATAGCATTATCCCTCGACAACGGAGGCTGTTATTTGACGTACCAAACCGTTATATGTGGCAATTGACGGTTATTGTTATTTAATTTTAATCTTCTCATAATTCTCTAACATCTCCATCCTCTTCTTGCAACCCAAACTAGCCATACATGATTTTTCTTATTTTTCTTTTTACATTATAGTAATGTATAGATTCTATGTCCGATAACTGTAAAATTCACCCGCCATAACACAGGGTCATCCCTAGCATGGAGGGTGAAATATCACAAAAATCCACATGTACTCTCTAAATCATGTATCAATAATATAAATTGATTAGCTCACAAAGTAATAACTAACATGGTCGACACAGGTATATTCTAGTTAGACAGATATCGAAAAACACCTGTAAAATAGCTTTAAATTTATACTAAAAAAAATATTTAAAAATCTGTTTAAACTGTAAAAAATACCGGCCAGTATCAACGTTTAAAAATATTTACCGCTTCTGAAGCAGACAAATCTGCTGATTGTGAATTTTTATCACATCAATAAAGGTTATACTTATTCAAAATAAAGACATAAAGTATCAAATCTTCACAGAACATAAAACAATTTCTGGCTCCATCAAAATAGCAAAAAACGACGCCTAAAAAATTGGGAAAATTGTTATTTCGACGGAATGATCATCGTAACAACGTCAAAACGACTGGTTTTTATAGTTACTTCATTAACATAACATTTCGAAATTAGAATATTATTTCCATACAAATATACTGCGGTATCGAAATCATTTGTTTTATTTTATATTCATTTGGTTTTCTAAGAGGAGTTAATTTTTCTTCATTGAATTAAAATGGTGTAGATTGGTACGGAGCTTGCAAGCAATTGAATTAAATTTAGACCAATGAACCGATTTTCTAAACGTTTTGGAAGGAACACAAAGTTTTATCGAGATTCAGTCGACCAGCGTGGATTGGTCATGGTTTGCGATCAAGGGGAGATTTATGTTATTTTCTCCACACTCCCGGCGAGATTTGTCCGAGAAGTGCTACAATATTTACTCTCGTATCTCGCAGTTGCTGCTTAAATTGTCTTTGGTTATTACAAATTCCCCACAGTCACCTCCAGTCAGTTGGTTTGACATTCTTTGACTCAGTACATAAAATTGACGCGGAACCTAAAACATAAAAACTCACGACCTACATTATTTATTTTATATCT
The DNA here is from genome assembly GCA_026573805.1 of Hesperophylax magnus. NCBI lineage: Eukaryota > Metazoa > Arthropoda > Insecta > Trichoptera > Limnephilidae > Hesperophylax > Hesperophylax magnus. Next base: position 6,507,702 of record JAIUSX010000014.1, read on the forward strand.
TTACTCGTATTTATTATATGTTTACTACTCGATATGGACAGAAACTCACTGAGGGAACTGGTAGGACTATTAACGGGACACTGCCATCTCAGGAGACACATGCAACTGTTGGGAGTGGAAAACACCAACATCTGTAGGAAATGTGAAGAGGAGGAAGAGACTCCAATTCACCTATGGTGCCAATGTCCCGCTCTGCTGGGAATAAGGCTCAGATACCTGGGAAGACACAGTGTGGAACCAGAAGACATCGCCACATATCCAATGACAGCCCTGGTGAACTTCATTAAAGGGACCGGGTTACTGGCAAGGGAATGAGGTAAAATGGGAGATAGTACAATGGGCCTATGGCCTAAGTGCTCGCGGGGAACGTAAGTAAACCGCCTCCGACTTAAAAAAAAAAAAAAAAAAAAATATTATATGTTTTAGAGAATGGACTTTTACGCAAAAAAAAAACATACTATCAAACCTCATTAAAAAGATACTGTTTTGATAATGTCTAAGCTGCTCTTGTCATTAGAACCTAAGGAGTAATCTCTTCAATCTTTCGCTAAAACTAAGAAATGTTTGATACTTTGCAACAAGCTATGAAATACACTTTCTCTGACTATTTCACAACAATAAATATTTAACAATTCTCTTACGGAGAGAATACACAGACTGGGCAATGAACTAATAGATGTCGCTGACATTTTCCATTTAAATTTTGATGCATTTAATGTCAAATTAATTGAGCACTTTTTTACTTTACGTTAATAACGAGTAATCTTAATTAATGCATGTGCTTAAGGCGATGCACTACATAGTAATGCAAAATCATGTGTTTTTGGTTTGAAAATTTGGTCGCCTGGAAATTTTTCAGTTGTTTTAATTAAATACTGCGAGTAGAATACATCCAGGCCTCTGAAATAATCGAGTATTTTTTAGACAAGTCTTTTTATAAGCCCAGAAAAAATAATGTATAAGGCCTATGAAAACTGGTTTAAAGTTCAAAATCTCCTACTTACGGTTTTGGTTTTATTGTATTATGTGGCAAATTAAGTTATTAATGATAGAAAAACATTTAAATATTTGTGCCTGAACATCCACAAAATAAAATAAAAGGCACTTTTTGGTCATGTTTTTTCTTGCATAAATCAAAACAGATGGATTAAGGCGATGGATGGCGTTAAGCGGGAATTTAAGCCTTATCGCCATCTACTTAAGGTTTGTTATTGATAGCGGCTCGATTCAAAATATTACACGACGTAGTGCATCGCCTTAAGTGTTCATAGCATCTTTTTGAAATTTTCCACCACGTCTACGATCACCAGCCAAGACAGAACGCCTTTATTAAAACCTATTTTTAACTATGTATTACAAATAGTACGATGTTGTTTATCTTTTATTTTGTATTTAATTTTATGTTATAAGCTGCTGTTGTATTGTAAAATTGATTTTTTTGTAAACTGATTGCGTTATAACTTGCACCTACTCTCAATACAGGGTGAGACAGGCACTGTAAATCAACCCCGTAATGTATTATATAAAGCTGAAAATAAAACGCGTGGTGATACAAAACTGAGGTTACATTATACTGTTACTTTTAATGCCTCACAGACCAACCTCGTATATTCTATATCAAGGCGCCCTTTTAATACAAATTAATTTCATCATTTGCGTGGGCACTTTGGACAGCTGTCCATTGCTAAATAATTCATCGAACTATTTCATATTAAATACCACAACGTCTATAAATTATCTGACGGTTTTGACAGACTTTACAAAATAATTTTAAAATGCCTGTTTTTGATTCGATAATTAAGACTGAAAACAATGTCAATATGAAGAGGGACCTCTTAAAACTTTGGAAACTTCTTGACATTCTTTAAGCTTCTAATTGAGTTTCATGAAGCACTTAGCGCCAGACGTCCAAGGGAAAATCATAATTGAATATTGATGAAGAATATATTATATTACAGCTATGGAAGAAACCAAATATTGAGCGCCTTTACATCTGGATACAACAAAATACTTAAGTAAAGTGGATGACCAAGGCAAGTGAATGATGTTGATAGTTCAAAACTAACGGCAAGTTTGCTCAAATTCTAGTGTGTTGAACTAGCAGCATTATCTATATTTTTATTCCTCTTCACCGAGGTTTGGATCCACGGACTCCGCGCCGGGTTTTTTGTTTACATTGGCCATGAGGAAATAAAATCCCTGTGTGGAGGGAATTTTTTGTGAAAGGAAGGAGAGAAAGTTCTGTGTAGGGAAAAGGGATATAAAAAGGGATGAGGGGTGGGTAGGAATCTGTCGGTCGATGTGTACTGGAGTGACGGACGTATGATTCCATCCCTCACACTGTGGTGCAAGGCGATGTGTCGGAAGAGAGTCCAGCTAAAGAGGTCAAAAGGTCTCCCTCAGACCTAGACTAACCTTACACTATGAAACCAAACTATTGAAATACTTATGGCACGGTTGTTTGTTATCCAATAAATGGTTCCCGGGCGGCGGTACCCATACTCGCATCTTAAATTAAGAGATACAAGGTTGGCGCGATAGATCGGTAGTTAGAGCAATTACCAGAAAGTTTCTTTTCGTTTCTGCGGCTATTTCAATTCAATCGAATAAATCACAAAAAAAACCTTCACAAGCGATGAAATAGTAAAAAACATCCACCTACGAAAATCGTGTAACTATTCCATTTAAACGAATCCCTTTAACCAAAACTATGCATATTAACATATTCCCTAGGCCTCTGTTTTCGAAGAAAACTTAACCAGCTCTGTTTTTATGGAGATAAATGGCCTTTCAGAAAGCCTAAGAAGCCGAAAATAATACCTCATCTAGATATTTCGTAAGAGCGATTTAGTCAGAAATATTGCCAAAGTGGTTTCTTAATATTTTACGCTTGTGTGGGTGTTTCCAAGCGTCTTGACAATTTCTTTAATAAAATCCATAGAATATAACATTTTTCCATCTCAAAATTGCGACAAACATGAAGCCATTTTTGGTATTTTAATGTTAATGAAATTTTAAGAAAATGAAATCCGACTTAATTTAGCTTATAATTAAAATTTGTAGTCTAAGTATCGGCCGCCTGTTGAAAAGTCTCGTAAATAAATATATCGGAGACAGTGTAATAAAAAAAATAATATTTTTGTATGAAAAGACTACTACGCGCAGCTTAATACATTAATACACACGATAAAATATATAAATCACTTGATTTTACGTTATTTTACATTGATGCAGCTAAAATTACAAGCAAATTGCTACTACGAACGGTAAGCGTTAATATACAAGTCCCCAAAAACTATAAATTGGCTGTTCGTCCCTTCTCGTAATATAAGCTGATTTCAAAATGACATTGATGGGGCCGGAACAAATAAACGGATGAGTTTTATTACGGCATGCTTCAGATGAAAGGTAAAAAGAATTTCAGTATAAAGGTAGGTGGAGAATAAAGCAGACATGTCGGGGCAGTTTATCACCCCGTAAAACCGTCAGACTCATCTCGCAGTGGACTTATATTGGGTATATGCCGGGGACATTGGTCACACCTCCCCGAATTCCTGATGGTTCCTGCCCATCCCGGCTAAAGGCGTCTGAGAATCCGACGTTCTGGTCTTGCCAATAAATAAATAATGGAAAAGAGGCGGGAAATTGAGCTGCCAAGCTTTTGTCACGGGATAAAAAGTGATACCTTTCCATTTATATAAGTACTGGCGATTTTCTTATTACCAGTGGTGTGCGGAAACAAACTTACTTTTACAATTTTCCATCAAGAATCTATCTATAATTTTGTGGTTATCCATTATAAATAAATGAAACAGTATTACTTTGTTCGAACCACTATATTTTTTTATATACGCCGACCGGTTTCGGAACAACCGTTACGTCCTCGGGGTAAAGTAAACTTGACATTACAACACAATGGGTGAACTTAATTTATTACTAACTGGGATTGGGACATGACTAGGGATTAGTGAACTTCAAGAGGAGTGCACTAACTACATGATAGTACAAGTGAAAAATACAAATTTTATAAAATAGTATAATAGTAATTCGGATAAAAATAGTAGAATTGTTTACATTGAAAAATTTTTTTGTATTTAGAGAGAACAATTATTTTTTGAATTTATCCGTTATACTTCTACCAAAGTAAGTAGAATCATTTCCTGAAGTCAGTTCACTACCCCCGGACATCCGTATTTCAGTAATTTCGGTACCATTATCAGGATATTTTTTTATATAGGTTGAATTCACTTATTTTGTACCGGTAACAATAACACGGGTACACCTCTACAACGAAGACACAAAACATAACGTATTCATAATCGTCTTAGCGGAAATGTTAAAAATGTACAATTCGTACCTACTGGCAAATTTAATTCATTAATAATAATTAATGCACGTTTTGTGTTTGTCGGAAGTTTGTTCGTTTGACAAATATCGATCGTTCGCGCAATGAAAATGTAAAAAAAGCAGTAATACCCATTGGCAACACATTCAGAGGAATATTTTAAATTGAAATGTCGATTTACCAAATCAAATACGGAACACATAATCAAATTTTCCAAATTTCGAAGCAATTCAAAGCATAAACGCGAAATGACCGTATTTTTGAGGATTGGAACAAAGTGGTGTCAGTCTATAAAAATCTTGCATGAATATTACTATGAGTAAATATTTTAACCCGAGCAGTATACGACCCTATTCACCGTTAGCTATGTATACCAGCGCTGCAGCGGCATATTAGGGAACATTTATAAGTAAGACTGCAAAAGTTTAACTTTTTGAAATGTAGAAATATGATAAAGGAAACCACCGCACGCCACTGGCAAAAGGTAGAGCTTTCCCGCGCGAGCGAAGCATTTTGACAGCTCAATTGAGAAAAAATGGCGACGGGTGGAAGGCGATTGCAACGAATGATTGATTAGTTTATTGAAAATTGAAAGCGTAGCTTCCGTTTAACGTCTTCCTACGTCATATTATTATCTTACACTTTGTTTTGATTCATCTCTTTCAAATTCATTCAAATTCCAAAGATAATATTACTCTTCTTCGTGGGAGGAATGAATAGGTTTTTATTTTATTATCGTCATCATCAGCCACTGTCAATTATTATCTTCTATATTAGGGCATCACTTTAAATAGAATTATAAAACGTTTTCTCTGTGTTATTTATATATTAATTTGGGTTCCATCCACACAGTGACAATTCAACACACTTTTAAAAAGTGATATAAAGTCATTAGAAACGATGAAAAAAAATTAACCATACATAACCTAACCTACTTAACCCAGTTAATAAAGTTTTTGTTTCATCACTTTCCATGACTTTATATAACTTTTTAAAGATGTGATGAATTATCATTGTGATGATTTATTCGGTCACCATTAATTTGATGTTCACCGTAACTACATTAGGTGTAATCCTTTTTAGACTGCGGATTTTTTTTCCTAGAATATATTGTAGACTATTCATGGACGCTCAATCAATTCTAATCCTTTACAACAGAAGTAAACTCTAATATGGAAGTACTACTTGGAATCTACGATATTGTAGATATAAAAATAATTGAAACAATCAAAAATTGCTAAGACTGTTTCCTTTCAATAACATTAACTACCCACCTATATACATATACATATTATCTATATCTAGATCTGAGTTACTGATTATTGCTAATCTCTTGAAAGAGACATTAATAATTAGTTCTCAGCACGGTAGAAAGTTTCATTCTAAGCTGTTCGAATAGATCGGTAAGGTTTATTTAACGAAATAAGTCAACCCACTCATGTTATTCTACCTACATTAAGAAGAACGAAAAATCTCTTTGCTTTCATATGTTTTTATTTTTTATAATTTTTATTAATAAATTATATAAATTTTTATGATTTTTCTTAACTACCAATCTAGATTCATGCCCATATTATGATACTCGAGCATAAATTAAATTATAATATAGGAATTAGTAAAATAAATTTTTTTGGGGATCAGGCGAGGAGGCACGAAATGAAAGACGTGTCGTGAAGGTCACAGTGTTTATTGAGTCAGTTTACCGTGATGAAGAGATGACGTAGGACAGATGTAGTATTCTCCGGATGCAGGCTGTGATGGCTGGTCAAGCGCGGGTCAGTGAGTCGACGCCGGGCGCTGGTGACCGGACTCGTTGACTGTCAGGCACTGGCGAAGAACGTGGGTCTTCAGGTACTCCAGTGCTGACGGGAAGGCCGAAGGTGTGGTGGACCTTGTAGGCGGTTGAGTGGGAGCTGTATAGACCAGTGAGGATGCTGCGTGTCCTCGTGGTGGTCATGGTGCGTGGATGAAGCGCTGGTCAGAGGCGCTGGAACCAGGGCGCTGTAATCCGCTGTAGCGCTGGCCAGGGACGGCGGCCGGGGCCAAGGCGCTATAATGATGTCCCGATGGAGTCCATGATGAATACGGGCGAAGCCGGGAATATTGTCCTTCGCGCAAATAAGGTGCGCGGATTATCACTCGTTGATCCTTGTAAACTGACGGCGGATTGATGACTGACTGACTGACGAGTTCCTTCACGCTGCCGCTTTTATAAGGTGAAGAAACTTCTCGAACATTTTGGTTGCTATGTAGATGTAATTTTGTTTTGGCAATCCAAAACAAAATTAAAAAGAATAAAAGAACATCCATAAAGCTTGTTTGGAAAAAGTCGAAACTTCTAGAATGCCGTTCGAATCAAGTAGTGGCGTACCACTACAATTTTGTAGAAACAACTTATTTATTTTCTAATGTTAATACCGCACAAGATTCCCAACCGTATGGAGGCTGTGAGACCATAGTAGCCCCAATTGGGAGCTATGTTTTCGAGGCTGAAGGTAGTGGAGAGGGGAAGGAGATGGGGAAGATTAAGGTGGGGGATCTGTTCAACAAACATTGCTAAAGCCGTTTCAAACAACACCTCAAATCTGAATAGTGGTCTTACACTAGGGCGATACTAAAAGTATTTTCCACTCTGGAACGTGCCGCAAGAAGATTATATCTTATTTTGCATTAATAAATTGTGAAATAACGCAAGTACATCAAATAAATTTTTTAAAAATAAATAAATCTAAAAGGTAAAAAAAGACCATGACAGAAAAAATAAAGATTTAGTTGAATAATAGAACTAAGACAAAGACAGAAATAAAAATAAAGATTAAGCTGAATAATAAAACTAAGAACAAGACAGAAATAAAAATAAAGATTAAGCTGAATAATAAAACTAAGAACAAGACAGAAATAAAAATAAAGATTAAGCTGAATAATAAAACTAAGAACAAGACAGAAATAAAAATAAAGATTAAGCTGAATAATAAAACTAAGAACAAGACAGAAATAAAAATAAAGATTAAGCTGAATAATAAAACTAAGACCAAGACAGAAATAAAAATAAAGATTAAGCTGAATAATAAAACTAAGACCAAGACAGAAATAAAAATAAAGATTAAGCTGAATAATAGAACTATGACGAAGGCAGAAATAAAAATAAAGGTTAAGGTGAATAATAAAACTAAGACCAAGAAGGAAATAAAATTAAAGATTAGTTGAATAATAAATAAAAGAAAATATCAATAAAAATCAAAACATAATCAACGAAGACGGTTCCATGATAACTCGTCAAAATGACAATTCAACACGCCTTTAAAAGGTGAAATAAAGTCATTAAAAGCGATGAAACAAAACTTAGCTAAATAGCATATGCTAACATATGTAACCTATTTAACCTAGTTTTTGTTTCATCACTTTTCATAACTTTATAACACTTTGTATAGATGTGTTGAATTGTCATTTTGATCCGGCCACCCTATATATAAGATTACATATTATTCATGGTCACATTGTCAATTAGTTATAGGAAGAAAAAAAGTTGGAATGTAGAGTAAGAATTTTTTTTAACAGTGTTCTGAACTCATGTATTTAAAAATAAAAGCTCATCCCCTTTCAAATATCCGATGTTGAATACGGATAGTAAAAAATGGATATAGAATTATTTGACTTTATATCTGTGTTTAATCGTTTATTGTATATTTTAGGAGCGATGAAGCAGAATTGTCGTAGAGCGATATTATCATAATATGGAATAGATACAAGTATTTTACGGGTTGGATCTTGAGTGAGATTTCTTCAAGAGTTCCGCACAAAAGACGAACAAAAATTAACAACTGAAGTACAGATTGTTGGAAACTGTAACAACAGAGAAACGGTAAAAGAGAATAAGTCTCATGTTTTGTGAAAATATCTTTCACTTGGGAGACGGGAAGGTTGAAGGTTAACGGTGAATGTAGTCAATTCAATTAATGAAGGACTTAAAGCAGTAGTCGCTAGTAAAAACTTTTCAAAGAAGCAAGGCTGGTAAACTAAAATAATTCAGGTACCGGCATAGCAAGAGAAAGATAAAAGTAGATTAAATGTAGTAGATATTAAATCCATGTGTCATGTGCGTATGAAAGGATTAATAAAAAGAGGATTTGATAATAACGCATGGCCGAGTAAGCGTAAAACATAAGATAGCGAAAAGGGCGTTTGGTGGTTTGGACAATATGTCGAGAAGATGGATGGAGAAAGTAGACGGAGATAGGGGAATATACGACCCGAAAGTCGATGAAACAAGGAGTCGGGTACGTTCCATGAATAGAAAGAAAAATCGTATGAAAACAGAAAAATGTGTATTTTTTGTGAATGGATCTTGTTAAATAACACTTAAAATTTATTTAAACTAAAATGTCTTACTAGAAACAAGTGTATCGAACGTCCTGGGGGTCAACGTCCTCTTAAACAGTTTTCAGAGATCTTGGGAGGGCACCAAAGTTACGAACTTTACTTTTCTATCTTTTGTGTCTTGTTCTGGTTCAGGAATCGTTTAAATTCATTCATATATTCTTCTTCTTCAATTATTAAATATTACATTGATGGCTGTAGCTTAGAAAAGTTATTCCAATAAATAGAATGGTACAAAAAATATTTATTTTATGTCTCATGGGTTATTACACGAAAAATCGTTTACACACGGAGAAAAACGAGTAATTCTGATTTATTAATTTAATCTCTTCAAATTATTGGAATATCTGTTAAATACGGGGTTACAAGCCGCTTCCTAATAAAGTGTTAATACATTCATAATAATTATGCACGTTTTCCCACACCTGCGTTTGTGTTAATACTATATCATGACGAAATGCAAAAATGATAGGATTTTTATGAACACGTGTTCGGACGTCGTTACAAAACGTTGGTATTTTACTTAAAGTTTTTCGGGATACGTATCAATTCATTCGTTAATGGCTTACAACCCTGTTTTTAACAGAAATACGAATAATTTGAACAGATTCTTCATAAATTAGCATTATTTTTTAACCAGGTAGCTTTCTCCGTGCATCTACGACAATTTACAATATAAATTGAATTATAATGCATATGTGTTATTTTTATCGTGTACGTATTTGAGACATATTTCATTTTTGTGGGTTGGCTTAGGTAGGTACATAAAATTTCCTTTTATGAACACGGTTATTTTTTTAAAATTCCTTCTGTTCTTTATTTTAAAATCAGCATTCGCCTAGCGTAGTGAAAGCATTTATGAAGTGTATGAAGGAATAAGGCATTTATTTGCAAGCGTAGGAGCCCACTCGCAGAGCGCATCTATTCGTACGCCTTCAGTCGGGTATAATATTACATTCCCTCGCGCGGTTCATGCTCCCTAGTTCACAGGTTATATTGATTATTTCCACGAATTCTCAACATGTGGAATGGGTGTTACCAAATATTGTATTAAATTATTATTATTAATTTATTGTAATTTAGCCATTTACACGTCGAACTTTACAAATGTCTAATTTGTTACGAATTATTTTATTTGATTTGATTTTACACCCAGTCGGGTTTTTACATGGATTTTAAGAACAGAAAGTTATACTTAGTGAGCTATCGAATATTATTCACGAAGTTTTTATAGCATAACATAACGTTAAACTGATAAAATGAAAATAAAACAATATTATTAAAACATGCAACAGTGAAATAAAATAATAAATAAATTAGAAAAATACTAAACATAAGACAAATCACGAAAACTATATTACCAACGCTACTATAATGTGTAGGATTCAAAAAAGTGCTGGTAACACGTCAATAGTACCTCCAGTAACTTGTTGCCCCGATAATGCATCCTATTGGTTAGTGAGTGTGTCCGACAGTTGGTTGTTATTATTATTATTTTCATATATACGGCATAACGTTGCCATCAACAAAAGTAAGAATAGTGAAAGTACAAAAACTCTAACAAAAGTATTAAGTAACAAGCATAAAATGTAAAAGTTCAACAACTCAAAGAAAGGTATAAAGTAACAAGTATAAAATGGAAAAGTACAACAACTCAAATAAAAGCAAAAGTACAATAACTCAAAGAAAAGTATATAGTAACGAGTATAATATTTGAAAGTACAACAACTGAAAGAAAAGTATAAAATGAAAAAGTACAACAACTCTCATAAATGGTTGTGTAATAAATGTCTTGTGTTCCTAGTTGGCACATTTTTGCATAGATAGACTATTACACTTTTGTCACACTTATGGCATTTTCATTTTAATAATATTGCTCCTACAATTCACCTTGAATCTATTGGTGGAAACTATGTTTTCCGGCAGCGCATTATAATATTCCATTCCTTTGTACAGTAGACTATATGTGTATTGACTTTGTCCTATTTTGGTAGCCTAATTTCATTGTAAGTTCTTGTATTATGTTTGTAATAAATGTAATTGCTGTATATAATTTGCTTTGAAAAGTATTTTGGTAAAAGGTTGTTTATTATTTTATGTATAAATATCATCGCGTTCAAGTCAGCATCTGTTTCACTGCTAGCCAATTTAGTTGCTAAAATAGTTAACTTAGCAAACATAATTATAATACCTCCAACTTCTGACATTTCCCAAACATTCTGATGGCAGTATGTTTAGTACACTGGCAATATACTCCTAGCGGCACGAGTGTGAGGCTTAGTTTACATTCACACATTTTTATGCTTGATTATGCCACGCTATACTAGCGCCTCTAGTGGTCAGAGTTGCCAGCAAATACTTCCAATATTTTACACGAGTTGAATGTATTTATTGTTGGGTATTATATGGTGTTGTTTTACAGATTTTTCACAAATTTTCCAAAAAATCTTCGTTAATTAGAAAAAAACTGAAACTCATACCGGTAACGTAAAACATATTTTTTAGAGTGGGCTTTTGACCGACTCGAGTGGGAAGTATAAAATCACAGAAAAGTACATTATTTAAATATTCACTCGATCAAAAATCATAAATTCGTAGAAAATGGCAACAATATCCGATTGAAGAAATTTGTTAAAGCGGTTAAGTTCATAGTTTCTGTATAATTTGTATTTGATATTAGTGTTATTATTTTAATGTTTTTTTTCTGATGTGCTTCAGGTTGAGAACCCCTGGCCGCCCGAGCAGGATCTACACGATCACACGCGTGGGCTGAATCGCATCGCTTTTGAACTTTTCACATTTCGGATGTGAAAGTTGTGAAAGGAATTACCAATTCCGCCATTGGTAGCTGAAGAACTGTATGTATGTCACGGTCAAAATGACATACCAATAACACTACTAATACAGACGAAATGACATACCAATAACCAGTGTCGGACTAACCATAAGGCAGAGTAGGCTATCGCCAAAGGCGCTTTGAGAACCGTTCAAAAATTTACAACAAAAGTAATCGAAATGTGACTTTCGACAAATAACTAATTCAGCTTACAGTCCATCAGTTTACCCCAGCGGTCCCAAAACTTCAAACTATGATAATTTTCCATATTTTTCCGTTATAAATATGAAATATTAATATGATACCTAGCATATAAATATGCACTATGAACAATTTGACATCTTTTGTAAGATTTTAAGACAGAGTCCTAACTGCGCCGAACCATCTGAAACCAGTGAGACAACAGAATTCCTAATTGGGGTATTTTGTGAGACTGAAGGTAGGCGGCAGGAGAGAGAGACGGAGGAAAGAGGAAGGTGGGGAAGTACCTGGCTATTCAGATCTGGTTACTAAACACGGCTAAAGCCATTTCAAACAACCTTTCAATTCTAAATGGTGGTCTTACACCAGGGCGATTCTGAGAGTATCTTCTACTCTGGAACGTGCTAAAAATAAAATTTACTAGTGCACCCCGGAATATGAACACGCATCCTCCGGATTAATAGTCAGCTAAGTTTTTTTTGTTTATTTTTTTTTTATATTTTTTTCCTTATTTTTTTTTAAAGAAAGACTAACATTCCCGGGTTACGAATAACCTGACAATATTTGAAAATCTTCTACTACCACCACAGTAAGCGGAAAATGGTGAAAAGCCGAGGAATTGAACACACTACGCCTGGGTGACCCAAACGCGATGTCAACTCGGCCACCGACCGGTCAAAGTAAAGTTTTCGGATGATATAATAAGTAAGTGCTTTTCAATTATTGATCCAAATTAGGCTGAAGAGAACTTTTTTAATTTCCTCTGTAAACATTTAATCTATTATTTGTTTATTTAAAACATAAACATTTATTCCTCTGAAATAAGATCAGAATAAAAGTTAGTTTGCGATGCGGAATCTATTTGTTTACTGCCTATTGGCGGGCATCTATAGGTCTAAGTCCGGCACTGCCAATAATACTAATACGGGTAAAATGACATACCCATAGGTATATTATTATAGACGCCCAAACACGGCCAAATAGATTACGAGTTTACCAATGAAATATTTTCCGCCGAAGGGATGTTTCGGAAAAGGCTGGATTGAATCAATTTTATTTTATTAGGGACTACCCTGAAATTGGAGACGGAATGCTGCGATGTCGAAGGTAATTGAGGAAAATTTTGAATTTAGGGAATTGTGACAATAAGGCAAGGAGATTTTTTAAAGCAATTTTTGCGGAATTAAATATTTTTTACGGGATTAAATAAAGCTATTAAAAAGAAACTAATCAATAAAAAAAAATATTTTTATTTTATTTTATATATTTCCGTTATGTTAAATTTAATTTTAAGTAGTAAAATGTGTTTCAATGAGAATTCTAAATAGCACATTTATATTAACATGCATAAGCTAACCAATACTCGTTGACGATATGTTGTTTTGTTCAAACAATGTTGGTGCTTACAAATTCATTCATAAAGTTTTCAACTAAATCCATTATGTCGTCATTTTCATTCGATAATTGTCTCGTAACATTCAATTCGAGTGGAGTTTTGGTCAACAAAAACGATGATGCACGTTCCATAAACATGACAATTTCTACCAACTTTTTTTTTTCTTAATGTGACACCTTACAAGTGCGCCCATGTCTGTACAATGTAAAAACAGGGGAGCTATGTATCCACCCCGTTGAACTGAGTTGCGTGATGGGTTAAGGTAGGGTCTTGTCGAAGGGAAAACAGATGTCGATAGCTCGTTCCACTTACGAGCCGTCTTATTCAAAAACGAGTCGAAGAAGCGGCCCGTTCTCACGAAGCCAACATCAACTTTGAAAGGGACTTAGTTTCACGCCCGTGCACTGGTTCACCGGAAATCAATGCTGCTAGGTCCTAAGAGCATTCAACTCCATTAAAATACCTGTCGAATAGATCTAGCATGCCCATATTGCATCTGTGCATTAGAGATGCCAATCGATAGTCAATCAGACGGACCGCCCTCCTTAGCATAGAATCACAGAGGTGTCTCCCAAATGCAATTGTTGGGCTTACTTGAAACTTGTATAGGATCAGCAGCTGGTCACTATTAAAGAATCTACTAGCCCTACACAAGACGCCCAGTTTCTTGGAAGTCAGATTTACTTACTCCAAGCATTTCAATAAGGTCTTCCTTAAAATTGCACCAAACAGTCATTGAATTCCCTCTTTGTTAGGCCTAGTTTGTTTTTTAAAATATGTTTTCTCTGTCTATTCGGAATTTAATTGAATCTCTGGGTGGCCAGGAATCAGAAGAAACTGTCCATTTATATAGAGAGGCCTAAGATCTCAACCATTTAAATTGATAAATGTTCTCAAAGACAAAAGTTCAAATCGTAATAATATCATAATGAAAGCAATGCTCACACAAAAATAACCAAGTTTGCCTCCACTTTACTCACAATTTTCGTCAAAAATTTTATTTCGTGAAATCAGATTCTAGATTCCTGCAAAAAGCATGGTTCTTGTATCTCCGATACAAAGTTTCTTATAAGAGAGCAAATTAAGCATTGATTTTTCCGGTGGCAATACGTGACTCTGCAAAAGGAGATATGGTATTTATCTGAGACACAATTTTACAGATGAACTATATTTATGTGTGGGCACGATTTTCTAGAAGATACTGTCAGCAAATTCACCAGGTGTATTGCTGGAACTTTGTCAAAGATGATCCAACCAGTTTACATCGAGTTACAAAAATTGCGCAAAACATTTAAGAACTGAAATTTGAAGTTCAAGTTATAATTTTTTTTTTTAATACAAAGTTTTAAATACGTAAACGTCTAAAATTAACATTTAGAAAACAAAAAAATATTAGCCTACAAAATTAGATTATTTATTAATTTTTATTATAGATACAAACAGTAAATTTTTGGCAGTGATGAAAAATTATCATATCATATTTAATATTTAAATGTGGGTACCAATGATGTTATCAAATTATGTCTTATATGTGATTCGTATATTTAGTAATTTAGTAAATGTGTGTGTATATATATATTATATATATGCGCATTGAACAGTTTATATTATTGACATGTTGCTCTTTTTAAATTTGGGCAGTGAATCCGAAAAAATGTCGAAACTAGGATAAATATTATTGAATGTGCGACGAGCACGGATAATTGGCGAATTAGATGCTGCATTTGTTTTATTATAAATGAATGGGAATTAGAACGACGTACCACCGCTATAAGAATGAGGTAATACTTGTATTGTTTGGACAAAGAGCGGATGGACGGAGAAAATTGTGTCGAGAGAATATTTGACGTAAATTAATAGAAAAAAGTCGGGTACGTCTAGAAAGATACGGCATAGTCTTTTCGGATTTAAAATATGGTAATAGATGTTTTTTTTAATAAAGTGAAAGAAAGTTTAAGAGTCCTTAAGACTCTAAAAAATTTAAAGCCCCGTGGTCAAGGGATAAGGCTCTCAACTAGAAAGCTGGAAGTTGCGGGTTCAAATCCCGGCGTGCTCAAGTAAATTTCGTTTATTTTTGGAATAACTTAATGAGTAAAACCTCAAATTGTAATATTTAATTATTGAAGACATATTAGAAACGAAGATTTCAATTTCAATAATCAGAAACAGATACGGTCAAATCTAGGACATGAACCCAGGACATGCCGGCGTCCCATCGTCCCGGCAAGACGAGGGTCCTGTGTTCAGGTCCTAGATGTGACCGCATCTTTTTCTGTTTCATATTTTCGCTAATATTGTCTTCAATAATCAAATTTTATTTAATGAATTTGTGTTATTTCACAATTTATAAATATTAAATAATATATAGTATACTTGGAGCACGTTCCAGAGTGGAAGATACTCTCATTATTGCACTGGTGTAAAATGACCATGCATAATTAAAACGTTTGCTTGAAATAGCTTTAGCCGTGTTTGGTGACCAGATCTGAACAGCCAGGTACTTCTCCACCTTTTGCTTCCTCACCTCCTTCCCCTCCCCCATACCTTAAGCCTCACAATATACCCTATAGGAGATGCCATAGTCTCACTGGCTCCAGACGGTTGGGAGCAGTCGGGGACTCTCATGCGGATTTACATAAACCAAAAAAACAAAAATAATATTTATTTAATTTTTTTCTAGTTTTCCGTTCTAGCATCAATTTCTTTAGATGTATATGTATCGTATTTAGATGTACGACTCTATGTAAAATAAAATGACCATGTCAATATAATACCATAATCTCAAGGAATAATGCTTTCTTCTCCTATTTTTATTTTTTTGTATTTTTATGAAAATCTAATATATCGAATGAGTTAATAAATACGGAAAAATCTGTTTTTCGATATCTCTAAAAAAGACGAAGTTATGAGCTTTCAAAATGAACATTGGTAAAATGTTTGCCAGTGTCTTTTCTAATTAAGTAATTATTATTCATAATTCGAATAGCAGTTCTTTTGTAATTTACGGTATTTTTCAAAAATTCAAAACGTTCCGTCCTCAGCATGCCCTAATTAATACGCTGCATATGTAAAAGGCACAAAATTTAATTGTAGGAGAAAACCTCATTGACTAGAAACAAAACTTGTGCTCACTGAGCAAGTACTATTAATAGGGCACACTAACACTACTTGCTCCAACCTCTAATGGTTTGCTTTTCTTGTTGTTGACAAATTCCTTCTCCAAGTTGTAAATTAAGTCAAACTCGTGTTAAACTTTAGTGAATCTAATGTACAGTAGAAACTGAGGCGTGCCGTAACTTTTTTTCCAAATCCTTCGACTTTTCCAAACAAAATCTTCATTGTCATTATTTTTACTCCTGAACATCTTTTGTTTCAAGTAAGTTTTATAATGACTTTTGGATTACAGAAAACTGTTATCTTTGGAAAAAATGATTTGCAGGTATAAACAACTAATTTGTATTAAAAAATCTGTTATATATTTAGTAGTAATAATAATTTAACATAATACTGTATTGTTGTAATTATCAGTATTAAATGATTTCAATGTAGCCTTTAGAAATGGATTAATTCATAATTTCCCTTATGGCTTATGTCATCTTTGGGGATGCTGTGTAAAGGGTCTTTTTGAGAAGAGGAAGGAGTGAACATGGACCTTGAAGAGATCCATGTTGTAGGGGTAAGGAAACACGGAGGTCTGCAAATCGTTCCACGTCCGAGCTGTCCAACTCCAGAACGAGTCACTTAGAGTAACACCAAACATTACAATGGAAGGCATGTTGGGAAGATTACTTCCGTTGAAGGCTACTAGATTGTCATCGATAATTTTACACTAAATCAGATTTGATTGGGTCCATGAAACATTTAAATCGTCTAATAATAGTCGACTAATTATAAATAGCCAAATCAAGCGACTATATAAACAACTATTTCAACTCCCCTTGTGCCAAGTATGGTAGTCAAAAAACATTTAAAACATTGTACACATAATATCAGAAAATATTGCATCTTTGCAAATACTACAAAACAAATTACAAATAATGCAACCTAAACAAATCTTGCAATACTAAAATCAACTATGTTCAAAAAACAAAACAAAATGGTTCCATGATAACTCAACATAGTGACAATTCAACACACTTTTAAAAAGTGATATAAAGTCATTAGAAACGATGAAAAAAAAATTAAACCCAACCTAACCTAAACTACTTAACCCAGTTAATATTTTTTTTATTTCATCACTTTCCATGACTTTATATAACTTTTTAAAGATGTGATGAATTATCATTTTGATGATTTATCCGGTCACCAACAAAACATGTTATTACTCATCTCAAACTATATTTTTTTAGCCCCACACAGAAATCCCCGAGGAAAAAAAATCACTCAGAGCCTATGTCATCTTGGGGATGCTGTGTGAAGGGAAAGGAAGGAGACGTGAAGTTCTGTGAAGCGAAAAGGTACGAAGGGTGGTTAGGAATCTGGGGCTCAATGCGTCCAGGAGTGACGGACTTCTGAATGAATCCATACCTCCCACTGTGGTGCAAGGTGATGGGTCAAGAGGGTCCGGTTGGAGAGGTCAAAAAGTCTCTCAAAGTTCGCAAACGCATCCACCATCAGGACCAAGACAAACCTCACCATATGAACTTTTGCTGCTTTTGACAAATATCATAATTAGATTTTAGCATATTAAGCCGGTTTAGTAACAATATATATATATATATGTGTATGGTATATATATACTCTTTAAAATATTAGATAAGAAAAAGTTATTTCAAACCACATTTGAATTCTGAATGGTGGTCTTAAACCAGAACGAAACTGAGAGTATCTTCCACTCTGCAAAGTGCCGTAAATATATAGGGTTTTCCAATAAGAGGTGTTATTTTGAATAGCCCACTATTTCGGTAGATGTTACTTTTGAAGCTGTTATTTTTTGACATTTGACAAGTAGAAACCATGCCATTGATAAAAATGGAACGATACACGCTTCAACAACGCATTGAAATTATTAAAATTCACTTGAGTGAATCAAATGCAAATCATCTTGAGTAATGAGGCCCATTTTCACATCGGTGGCTTCGTCAACAAGCAAAATTGTCGCATCTGGGGCTCGGAAAACCCAAGAATTATTGTTGAAAAGTCTCTCTATCTTCAACGTAGGACTGTTTGGTGCGGTTTATGGTCCGGCGGAGTCATTGGACCTTACTTTTTCCAAAATGAGGCTGGATCAACAGTTACGGTGAATGGATTACGCTATCGATAGATTATTGATGATTTTTTATAGCCGGAATTGGATGGTATTGATCTGGACAACGTTTACTTTCAACAAGACGGCGCTACGTGCCACACAAGCAACAAAATTATTTATCTTTTACGATTGAATATCAAAATAACTGTGGTGAACGTATGTCTGTCGGTATGAAAGAGACAGGCATATCTGAGTGAGACAGCATGACCGAGACGTATAAAAAGGCGTGTCTGTTGTAACTCGTCCTCTCTTAACAACAACATCTCGAATACTGTACATTAGTAATAACACTAAATAAACCAAATAGTATGGAGTATCCAAACGACTATTATTTACATCTTATCTGAGTGATCGACACGGCAGATCACCACAGTTGGCGCAGCCGAAAAAGGAAGCTGAACGGCCGCAAAATTCTTCCTGGAGGAAGAACCGTAGCCGCAGCTGAAAGAACTACAGTTGGAGCAGCCGAAAAAGGAATCTGAACAGCTATTAAATTCTTCCTGGAGGAAGAACTACAGTTGGAGCAGCCGAAAAAGGAAGCTGATCAGCCATTAAATTCTTCCTGGAGGAAGAACCACAGTAGGCGCAGCTGAAAGAACCATAGTTTGGTTATAATCCCACCGAGCACCGCGGAAGGGATTATTGTCGCATAAAAAAATAAAATAATTTGGGGGCAGCTTCACGGACAGTATCGGACATTGAAGGAGCATCAAGGCAAGGAACTGGTGAGGAGATTCAAGGCGCTGAGCTCAAGGAATCAGCAGCCGAGAAACCGGATGAAAAACGGATCCAGGCAGCTTGTACGGGGACCCGACACGGGAAGGCGTGGCGGTGGTGACCGGACGAGAAGGACGACCAGGAATCCGGACGGAGCCAGAAGACGGTCGGACGCGGAAGGGCGGCGATCGGCGGCAGCATCAATCATCAGATTCGTGAGTTGAGTGCTGTTTGTTGTTGTTTTTTCTGATTATTGGTAATCTGTGTGGAAATGGAGGGAGTGGGTTTACCCAGGTTTTGTCACCTTAGGGACGGGCTGGAGACGTTCGTGCTACAGTTTGAGCAGTTGATCCTCGTCAATGATGACAAATTTAAATCCGAGGATAAAAAGAGGGCGGTTTTAATATCCCACCTACACACAGACACGATTAATCTACTGATAGATTTATGTTTTCCAAAAAAAATAACAGAATTATCGGTTGAAAATATATTTTTGTTATTAGGAAACCACATTGGTGTTTCAAAGAATGTGTTTAAGGAACGTGGAAATTTTTTTGCGGCGAAACAAAAAGTTGGGGAATCAATAAATGATTATATAGCTAGGTTACGTTGTCTAACAAGATTCTGCAAATTTGAAAGCAGACTGGAAGAAAACTTAAAAGATATTTTTGTGACTGGTTTATTAGAAGGTCGTATTAAAGAAAAAATGTTTTTAGATGCAGAGAAGCTGACTTTAAAAAGTACATTAGAGTGCGCATCGGGAATGGATTCATTTCATAAAAATATTACGTGTATTAAATCCGAGAGTGTCGGGCTCATTTCTAGAAGTAAGAAAAATTTTAATAGTAGTGCAGGTAGGAATTATTCTACTTCACCGGCGCGGGCGAAAGACAAAAATGTTACAATTCCCAGAAAGAAATCAGTAGAACGTATACAACAGTTGAAGTGCAAATATTGTAATTTAAATAATCATGATTCCAGTAATTGTAGATTAAAAAACGTGACGTGTTTTAATTGCAAAAACAAGGGACATTTTAGTAAAAATTGTCGCGAAAAAAAACGGGAGGAAGTTTCATCTGTGTTTGTGAATTCAAGTGAAATAAATTCAAGGTTAACAAGAAATACCGATCCCATTTATTTATCGTTAAATGTTAATAACGGTATCATCATAAAAGGATTATTTGACACGGGTGCAGGAATATCGATCCTATCGGATAAAGATTATTGGGAACATTTTAAAGATGTACAATTGAAGCCGAAGAATTTAACCCTGAAGGGTTACAATAATTGTAAGTTACAGTTACTTGGATGTTTAATTTTGTCAATTAATTTCAATTGTATTACTAAAATAATGGAATTTTGTGTTGTAAAGGATGGTTCAACCACTGTGCTAGGTAGAGACTTCGTAAAAGAATTTAACATTGGTTTTACGGGTTTCGAGACGGTTTCTTCACAGTTGAAAAGTGAAATACTCACGCATAATATTCACGACGTAAACAATAATAGTGTCGATACGTTAGTGCGTAAATATCCGGAGGTATTTTCAAGTAAACTAGGTAGATTCAATAAATTTAAAGTTCATTTAAAATTGAAAGAAAATGCAGAACCGAAATTCTGCAATCCGAGAAGTATTCCTTTCGCTTTGAAAGCGAAAGTTGAAACGGAATTGAACCGTTTACAGGAAGAGGGAATTTTAGTTCCGATTAGTTATAGCAAGTTTGCATCTCCTATCGTGCCCGTAGTTAAAAGCGATGGAAGCATTAGAATTTGCGGGGATTATAAATGTACTGTGAACCCACAATTGATTGTTGACAAATATCCCATGCCGAAGATAGAAGTTTTATTATCACAAATTTCGGGCGGAATAATATTTTCAAAAATTGATTTACGTCAAGCTTATTTACAGTTGGAACTAGACGAAGAAAGTATGGAATATACTACGATTTCTACACATTTAGGATTATTTAAATTCACTAGGCTAGTGTTTGGGATTAACAGTGCACCGGCAATATTTTGTAGAACTATAGCTTCATGTCTACAAGGTTTGAAGAAAACAGCGGTTTTCCTGGATGATATTATGGTTACAGGAGAAACGATAGAGGAACATAATGCTAATTTAAATGCAGTTCTTAATAGGTTAAAAGATTGCGGTTTGTGCGTAAATATTCAAAAGTGCAATTTTAACGCTTCATCGGTATGTTTCTTAGGGTTTGAAATCTCGAAGGAAGGGATTAAACCTATGGAAGATAAAACGAACGCAATTAGTAAAGTCGCGCAACCAAAAGATTTATCAGAGCTACGCAGTTTTTTAGGAATGGTAAATTTTTACCGATCTTTTGTGCCAAATATGTCTATGTTATTAGATCCTTTGCACAAATTATTGAAAAAAAATACGAATTTTGATTTTAATCAAGATTGCGTAAAAGTTTTTAATAAAATAAAATTAATTTTATGTGATAATCGAGTGTTAGCACATTACGATCCAAATGTTACTTTGAAGGTAGTTACGGACGCCTCAACGAAAGGTTTGGGTGCAACATTGTTACATGTGTATGAAAATAATTTACAAAGACCTATTTCTTTTGTTTCTCGTAAACTGACAGAAGCGGAAAAGAAATATTCAATTTTAGACCTCGAGGCTTGTGCAATTGTGTTTGCTTTTAAGAAGTTTTTCGAGTACATTTACGGAAGGGAATTCATTCTAGAAATAGATAATGAACCTTTATGTAGAATTTTTGGTGAAAAAAAAGGAATTCCTGTTTTAACTTGTAATAGATTACAACGTTATGGTGTAATTCTCTCATCTTTCAATTATAAAGTTCAATACGTAAAATCAACATTAAATTGTTCGGATTACTTATCTCGCGTACCTGTAGGAGATCCTGTTGAGGAAAATAATAACTTTGATTCAAGAATTTTGTGTTTATTCAAAAATAATAGCGAGATGCCAATAGATGTTGAGGAAGTTAAAGCAGAATCTAATACGGATAAATTATTATTAGAGATAAAAAATTATCTTAGAACAGGGTGGCCAAATAAAGTCAATAAGGATGATTGCAAATGGATTTATTGGATAAAAAGGAACGATTTATCAATAATTGATGATTGTATTTTCTGGAACCATAGGTTAGTAATTCCAATAAGTTTAAGGGATAAGATATTAAGCTTATTGCATAGATCTCATCTAGGGATTGCCAAGATGAAAGGGCTAGCTAGAGGCTATTTTTGGTGGCCAGGGATTGACAGTCAAATTGAATTTTTAGTTAGAGAGTGCGGAATTTGTGCGGAAATTCAACCATCACAACCCAAGAGTGAGTTAACTCCATGGCCGATAACGGAAGAAATTTGGAGTAGGGTTCATATAGATTACGTAGGGCCTATCGGAAATAAATATTTTTTGGTAATCATAGATTCAACCTCAAAATGGTTGGATTGCGTGGAAGTAAATTCACCTAACTCAGATAATACCATTAAAATCTTAAAGAGATTATTCAGTTATTTCGGTAGTGTACAAACCTTAGTTTCTGATAATGGAGCAGCATTCATGTCAGCAGACTTTAAACAGTTTTGCGAGAGAAATGGCATTAAACATTTAACAACACCTATAAATTATCCTCAATCAAATGGATTGGCAGAGAATGCAGTCAAAACGTGTAAAAATTTTTTAAAGAAAATATTGTTAGAAAAAAAATTTCAGTCAGGTTATAATGAGAAGTTAGAATGTTTTCTCATAGATTATAGGAATGCACCACACTGTACAACAGGGTTAGAGCCAGCAGTTGTAATGTTTGGTAGAAGGTTAAGGTCAAATTTGAATAATTTTATACCTAAAGGGGGGAAGGTAAAGGAAAATGTGATTGATAAAGATACCAAAATGAAAATGTCAAAATGTCAGGAAAATCAGAAATTCTATTATAAAAGGAATAACAAAGTATCTACGAATTTTAAGATTAATCAGAAAGTTATGGTTAGGGATTTTAGAGACCAAAACAATGATAAGTGGGTACCAGGGAAAGTACATAAACGTTTGGGAAATAAACTATATTTAATTGAGGTTAAATTGAATGATAAAATCATGTACTGGAAAAGACATTTTGATCAATTATCCAAACTGTGTGTATCATGGGAAAAGAACCCTAGTATTTTAATCCCTGAGTCTGAGACGAGGAGGCTATCGTTCGATGAGTACGATGTCTCCGACTTTGTTTCGGATGACAATCTAACGGGTGACCCTCTTTTTCCTTCCAGCTCCAGTGAACCCGTGGCGTCAACGTCGGGGAACTGGAAGGAGCGCCTTCGACCAAGGACAGAGAAATCAAAATAAGCAGCAGTCAACTCTCCGAATCAACATGGTTATAAATAAAAAAGAAAATGTTGTAAAATAATAATTAAATATGTGTATGTATGTTTTATAATTATTATTATGATAATCATGTTGTGTTACTGTCTGCTGATTTAAGTGTGGAGGGATGTGGTGAACGTATGTCTGTCGGTATGAAAGAGACAGGCATATCTGAGTGAGACAGCATGACCGAGACGTATAAAAAGGCGTGTCTGTTGTAACTCGTCCTCTCTTAACAACAACATCTCGAATACTGTACATTAGTAATAACACTAAATAAACCAAATAGTATGGAGTATCCAAACGACTATTATTTACATCTTATCTGAGTGATCGACACGGCAGATCACCACAATAACAACTCTTATTGGAAAACCCTGTACTATATATTATTTTAAATTAATGGATTGTGAAATACACGACGGGATTTGAACCCGCGACTATCGTATTGCTAGTCGATATGTAGTCCGTCTTACCAACAATAATAAGGCAGAAAATCTGTTTGACGGTTGAATAAACAAAATCTTTCGAATTGCGAGCTTTAGCCGGCATCTTTAAATTTACTCAATTGTTACTCATGTATCGGTCGGCAGAATTATTTTTGTTATGAGTTTTAGAACTCATAATATGGAACCATGTTGGAACCTATCCGATGCCCGGTAGTAAGAGCTAATAGTTGCATATTATTGACTGAGCATAGCGAAGTCCTGTTTTAACCCGACCATCTGGCATTTCATCTGTCAATTTTGTAAATTTGTTTGTTACGTTCCGGTTCCGGTCGAAATTGTAGCCAGGTTATAAACTACCTTTTTATCCCGCCAGAGTTCGCATGATCGTGATTCCTACTTCCTCATATAATTTGAAAGAGAAAATTTTAGTTTTGATTATACATGTAGTATATGTACTCGTATGTTCGGTCACGGTAACAGACAGAATTTGGAATGCATTAAATCATAATTCGCTATGCTTCACATACCATACTAATTGCTATTGGCATGGTTCAAACATCACGCTAATTAGCTGATTTTGATAGAGGATTTCAAACTGAATTTTCGGTATAAGGGGCACACTAAACTTCGTTAAAATCAATAATACGTATTAATTATGAGTAATTATTTACCATTCTTTGTTTGAATCTTTTTTTTATTTGGCGTTTGAGAGTTGTTAGTATTATCTGAAATTTGTGGTTTTACTCACAAATAGTAATTCATTCAACTGTAAAAATATTAAAAATATTTCTACCGCCTTCAATGTGTGCTACTTTCTCTAACATCCAACAACAAAATATTTCTATCCGGTTCCATGCTAACTCAACACAGTGACTATTCAACACACTTTTAAAAAGTGATTAAAAACGATGATTTTTTTTTTTGTTTAACTTAACCTAACCTAACCTACTCAAACCAGTTAATAATGTTTTTGTTTTATCACTTTCCATGACTTTATATAACTTTTTAAAGATGTGATGAATTATCATTTTGATGATTTATCCGGTCACCAATAAACGGTTCCATGCTAACTCAACACAGTGACTATTCAACACACTTTTAAAAAGTGATATAAAATCATTAAAAAGGATGGAATTTTTTTTTTGTTTAACCTAACCTAACCTAACCTACTCAAACCAGTCAATAAAGTTTTTGTTTCATCACTTTCCATGACTTTATATAATATATGTGGAAAGCCATTTTCTTTTGTCTTCTCATTGTTTTTTTTCTTATATCTGCAGAAGATATTAGATTTTCTAGCTGAGATTTTACATACTTTCAAAGAGCAGACACCAAACGGGTCTCAAGTCACTCTCACTCTGCATGGTTCAAGTTGTTTATATAGAGAAGATAAATTCTTCTATGGCACTTACACCCCCACAGTTTTCTCACAGCACAATGAAATTCCAGTGCCGGCTCGTGACTTTTAAGTCAGCTAGTCTAGCAAATTAAAAATTTTCCAATATTTGGCAATTTAAAAATTACATTTTTGATCGTAGTTTACAATCAAATTCAAATTTTTAAAAATATATATCATTATAAACAGAAAGTACGAAGAGTTGTAGCACTTAGATTTATCTTATTTCTTACAATTAATGACAATAATACAGTACTCATTATAATATTTCAGTGTTTATATATTTATATGCGAATAGAAACAGTGGTATTCTATTCATTTAAAGAGAATTCGTTAAAAGGTATACTAAGACTTTTTAAGAGGATTTTTTTTATTGAGGAGTACATCGTGTATTTGTTTAAATTGGAGTACATCGTGATTTGTTTAAATTGGAGTACATCGTGTATTTGTTTAAATTGGAGTACATCGTGTATTTGTTTAAATTGGAGTACATCGTGTATTTGCTTAAATTGGAGTATATCGTGTATTTATTTAAATTGGAGTATATCGTGTATTTGTTTAAATTGGAGTACATCGTGTATTTGTTTTAATTGGAGTATATTGTGTATTTGTTTAAATTGGAGTAAATCGTGTATTTGTTTAATGTTACGTAGAATGTTGTTGTTTACCTACTTTTATAGTAATGTCATTTTTGAAATATTGTTTTAAAAAAATTGTAAAGTTTTTTCTAAATCTTGTCGCATATATTTTGAGTAATTGAGTATGAATTTGTCTGAAGATGACCGTACTAATAGGCATAACTCCAGTATAACTGGAATTTGCTATATTTATTATCTTTCAGAGTGGAAGATACTACCAGTATCGCCCTGGTGTAAGACCACCATTCAGAATGGAAACGTTGCTCCAAATGGCTTTAGCCGTGTTTGGTGACTAGATCTGAATAGCCAGGTACTTCCCCACCTTCCTCTTTCCCTTCCCCACTTACCTTCAGCCTCACAACATCCCCCAATTGGGGATGCCATAGTCTCACTAGCTCCAGACGGGAGCAGTTGGGACTCTTGTGAGGTATTCACTATAAAAATAAAAATAAATCCTTTTTGTTTGTCTTAAGTGATAAGTTTTGTAACAACAGCCATTTTGCTATTGATTGACAAGTCTCCTTAACAGGTTTCTTAAAGTCGTCAACGTCTATATTACTTAAATTATTTAAATAAAAAACATTGACAAATATTGAATGTTCTGTGCCAGCAATAATCGTAAGTTCGTTTATGTAAATAAGAAAGAGGAGATGCCCAATAATGCTTATTTGTGGTACACCCTCGTTGATAATTCTCTATTTGAATTCTACGTCAATAATTTTTTCGTCAGTATTTGAAATTCGAACTGTCAGCTTACTATTTAATCTTAGCCCTTTAGCTTACTTAAAAGTCATTAGCCGCCGCTCTGAAATTCTCAAGTGCATTCAAAACAGCATTCGAATAGAGTAACTACCTAGAGAAACAGGAACATCGCAAGATCTAGTCAAATAAAATTCTATGGTATAAAATAAATGGTCGTGGTAGCACAGACATGATGGTTAGAAACTAGTCACGAATTATGCATCCGTATTTAACCCCAAATTAAACGATATAATCCACCCCAACAGCAGTGCATTCGATTATAAAAATAAAGTAAATTTCACAACGATGAAAAGTGTGATATTTATTTTGAGTCTCGGAACATTGTCGCCAAAAAAAAAGACTTTTTGTTACTAGCCACAGAAGTAAAAAAAACTCTTTCCAATCATGCGAATTGGAATAAGGGATGACTTCGTGAAGGTACTTGTAAACGAGTAAATTTATATAGTAGGTACTCATAAAAGAGACTCGTTTTTTACAGCGGCCGCGGAATTATTATTTGTAAAATTTCGGAAGTAGATCGGTGAGTATGTACCTGCCTTCTTCCGGCTCTCCCCACTTATCCACTCATCCGCAAAGCCTGTCATCATAAAAGCGAATTTGCAAAAAAGCAATTTAAAAATATTACCTTCCGCTTATTTCAAAAACATCCCTTCCCGTAAGTATATATGCCGCGATATTCGGCGTATTTATTCAGTGAAAACTTTGGTATTTTGTTATTTACGCCCTCTATACAGTTGTGTATTTTGGATAAATTCGCACATAAAGTAAAGTAATTCGCGGAGACATCGACGTGCCAGATGTATTACGTTTACATTCATTTTATATAAGGAGTGCACTTTGGGAGCTCCCAGGGTACGAGAAAAATGTCACAGTATTTTTATATGTTTATACGTGCTCATATCAGCTTAAGAGATACTCGCTACGCTGGCTTAGAGCTTAGATAGACACCAAGTGACTGCAGATCGTAAGGAAACGTGTTCGTCTTTTTATCGACGATATCTTCAGAAACCAAGTACTCACCTACGTATGTTCCTATTCTAGTTAAACGCAAGCTTCTATGAATATTTTAATAGCCTTGAACGTATAAGTTATATAATGTATAAAGTATAATGTTATAATGGGTTAGGGTTATCGTCACCACTGGTGTAGCGGCCACCTTTTCCACGGAGATATTCTGGAAATTATGAACTTTTGAAGTGGCTTGCTAGAATTAGTGAACTGAGAATGTTAGTGCTTTGCTGGAATTTAATGTATGGTATATTTAGTAATGTACTAAGTACAGTTGTCGGTGCATGGGTAATGTAAAATATTTCTCCATGTTCCTGCGTAATGCCTAATGCTTATTCAAGTTCAATCGAGGGATCAAGTCACATATTATCATTTCGGACAGCGATAAAGTAGGTACCTATTTTTTTGTATTTTACTTTACTTGGGAAACATACATTTTATTAATCTTACTTTTTTACTGGGTTGCAACAAATACAGTTTTCATATAAATACATTTGTACAAAAAGTATATTTATAAATATAGACATTTATAAATGATAAAAAAAGAAAAACATCATTTTGGTAGTGGAATATTAAAACCAAGAATATTTAATAATGTGTATTTATTTTGTTCAAATGCTTGACAGATGTTGAGACGTCGTAATGATTCAAGTTTACCAATATTCGAATGGTAAATGAAAAGCAATTATCCTTAGGCAAATCTTTATTTTTATTTTTCTCATTTATACATCCATGTTTACAAATGACTAATACATTTCAAGTGCAACTTTCACACATTATTACATTTTTATTATTTATTATATTTTCTTTTGATTAATATGGCTCCAACGATCCAGCTCGAATCAACCAATTAGTGCAGACTTTATGGTTTTGGTTTCCGTCAGCGCGTTATAATATTGCATTCATTTGTATAGCAAACTATTTTATGTATTGGTTTAGTCCTTTTATGATACTCTAATTTCATTGCACATCCTTGTGTTATTTAAACCTTTTATAAATAATGCTTCACAAATCCTACAATTATAATATCATGATTAAAGTGATTTTTCAAGGGTCTGCACTAGTATATAGAAACAGGAATTTGATAATGGTGTTTGTATTTCTCGAAATTCTATTGTTTTTCTGAAATTGATATGACTTGAAGATAAGAACTTCAGGAGTTCACAAATCGGTTTAAATACGCAGTTTCGTCTGGATAATGACTTATTTAGAAAAACAATTTTTATTTTCAATTTTTGCGTAAAAAAGTTTTGATTTTGGTTCACTGATTGTTTTCCAAAAACAAAAGCACCTTGTTTATCTATGAGTGAGTTTTTGAAGAAAATTTAAAAGAAATGAAGGAAATAATTGTTACCGATACAATAAATCAAAACCACAAAGCACAAAACAACAGAACATTTTTAGCAGAGAACAAAGGCGGTATTACAATATCGCTCTTCCAAGGATTTTTAATTACTTGCGCTGTTTACGATAACTGCCCGAAAGCCGCAACAATAGGAATTTGGAAGAGAAACTTTGAGTATTTATTTCGAAGGGTTAGTCTAATAATATCAAAGGAATAAAATTCTCGACGCTTTCAGCCAAAACATGAATTTCTCACAATAAAGTGTTCCCACAAAGTGTTGCTTAGATTCCTACCCTCTAATACAGGGGTTCCCAACCCCGTGCCCGCGGGCACCATGGCGCCCGCGGAACGATTCGTATGTGCCCGCTACTATTCGACAATGAAATAATTTTTTCATAAAATTAATTAAAAATGTGATTTATTTTTATTTATTTGTTATAGTTTAATTTTTTTGTACTTTGTACTTTTATTTATTTGTTATAGTTTAATTTTTTTTACTTTTATTTATTTGTTATAGTTTAATTTTTTTGTACCTAGGTTTATTAAATACTTTCGTATTTTTGCGATATTGTATGTATGAGTGGTTTCTTTGCTGACAGTACTTGTCGCAACCTGTCTAGCGGCGAGCCAGACTGCACTCTTCACGCTAGCATGGAACGGAGAGTTCTATTTGCACATCACTCATTGTACACGCAGAAAACCCGAAGTGGATTCCCCGCCTGGAACCATGTTGTTGTCATTTTGTCAAAAAGGTTGGGAACCCCTGCTCTAATACTATTCAGTTTCGATGACTTGTTACATACTAAAAAAAAGTATCCGTTCCGTCAGAACTTTTGCAAACACCGTGACTATCTCTGCATCATCTCATCATTGAAGAAGAAGATCATACTAATAAATATAAACGAAACATGAAAAGGTTTCGGTCTCAACTGGGAATCTAACTCAAGATATCTGTCTTACCTGGACAGCGCCTCTAACCACTCAGCCATCGGGACCAAATTATTTTGTAATTTTTGTCGATCTCATATTTAATTTCAATATTTCAAATAAAATTGAACATTCGTTTAGACTTTTAAAATAAGTCAATAGGTGTCCCATATAAATAAAAATCGGATATGTTTATCGGAGACACTATCTATGTTAGATTTCTTTTTGTGATAACACGTTAAACTTTATTTAGTTTTTATATAATGCTAGACACTAATATTGACAGCCGACAGAATATACAAAAATACTAATTTCGGCTGTGCGTGTGCGTAACTGCGTAACTCTGATTCAGTGAACTCGGGAACTCGGATTTCCTTTGAATTTAAATGTCATTTTCAATATTGGAACTGATTATGCTATGAATTCAGGTAAGCAATAAAGTAATAAATTAGAAAATAGTAAATTAAATAAACGAAAAAAATAATTTTAATTGTCATTTTCAAAATTGGAACTGATGTGTTAAAAATTCTGACAACCCTGTGATTTTACATGGGTCTGCGCTAGTTAATACCAAAATTTGATTATATAGCTGACATGCTAATTGTTCAATACCTAATGATTTTTTTAAATATAAACAAATATAGACAAGTTAAAAAAACACTGTACAAAATTTATTCTACATTTATCACTGGTTAAAGTAAGACTGGTACATTTCTTAACACATTGTTTGTATTTAATATATAATTTTAATACGGTTTCATTGGTACCAGCAAGATGTGTTATCCTCAGTGTACGATATATATAAGGAGTCCAGAAGAGTAAAGAATATATTACTTAGAGCGGGTAATATAAAACACTCCTCAAAGCAAATGAAAACACATATACCCTCAAAAGAGAAAGAACACAACATATTACACCTATTAACGTTGATTTGGTGCTAAGTATTCAATTAATTTGAAGTGAACACCTGATTTGCAGTAAGGCTATTAATAATGACGTACTTGTTTAACAGGATCATTTTTAGATGTTTAGTGTCTTTAATGTCTCGTAATAAGGTAATAAGGAATAGAGTTTTTTTATTTAGTATTAATTGCTACAACGTACTCATAATTCCTTTACCTTACACGAATACGACGGTAGTATGAAGGAATTCATTCTATTTTCAATTGCGACAATCTCAGAAAGTCCTTATTCACACAAATTGTTGTAGCTATTTATTGCACCAGTCCTGAAATGATAACTTTTCACGGAAGTTGACATTAATTCTCCAGTCTGGAAACGTCGTCTTCCAAAACTCTTACTTGGTTTATGTCCACTGAACTGTCTAATGTTATAACGATATAATGCTCTGTCAACGCGACGTCTTTGAACGTTCCCGTGTTGAAATGTGTGATTAATGTATAAGGTTAGACAATATTATTATGATAAACGAAGCCACAAGGCGCACTTTCAAAATGGTGCAAAGGTTAGAAAGTTTATTTTTATATTTCCTGACGGTGTCAATTTGAATTAAAGAAACAACGGGACAACTTTATCGAAGTAATCAATGGGTGTTATTTAACTACAAACCATGACAGATAAACCTACATTCTCCTAATTTATTTTTTACACTTTTAATTTGCTAAACAGGCGTTTCTTCTTAAAGTCCCTTATCAACCTATATATAACATAATATTAATAAAACAATTAATAATACGAGTCTCTTAGTTAGCTTTAAGAAACAGTAAATGCTTCGTAACTTTATATCTCTGTGCATTATTTACCTACCTGCTATAGTAAAGAAATTTTAACGCGCCCGTCGTTATTAACAAGTATTACTACGTCAGTCAAGAGTTACAATCAATTATCAGAGACAACAGACCCTCACTATTATGGATTTAACAATACACGTTGTGATGTACGCCGGCTTGGATAAAGAAAATATATGATTAATTGAATGCTATCACACCGAGAGGGAAATCTATATTCGAGATGCAGTTCTGAGAATTCTGTCTAAGACAGGTCATTCGAAAAAAAATATTCTCTCCGGTAAAGTTCCATTCAGAGGCTTATTGCTAGATGCTTCCCAAGAGCTTACCTTTTTTATTCGAATACCTCACGACAGTCATATTAAAGAGAATCTCTATTTCTCTCATTGGTTAGAAGCTTCGTTTCAAATCCGCATTAAATCATCTGTTTTTTTAAAATGCAACATTTGGTGAATTGGTGAGAATTTGATTTCGATTCATTGGAAGTTATTAAAATCGTACATTTGTCGCTAGTATACAACATCTTAGAATACAATTCATTACTGTGGTATCCATAATACTAAATTCATATAATAAATATCTAACGTGTGCAGCATAAATTTTTACGATTTATTAATTTAAAACTTCACATACCTATTCAACACATTGTGAACTCCCCCTGCATCTCATCGATTTTAAAGTACCAAATCGATCAATCAGGTAAAATATATTATTCTACGATAATAATTCCGGGTCTAACTACTACATACAAGCAACTTTATCTCGCCTTCGTACACTTAGAAATAAATTCACCTCAAGTATCGACATATTTAATATAACTTTATCATTATGTAAGAAATACCTGAATGATGTTTTTATGCAGCTTGTATATTCAGGAGTATCGCGCAGGAGCGACTACATTTATTTTTTTATTTACTTCTTAGTGTAAATTACTTGTATTCACTTGAAATTACATATTATATATTAATTTATATTATTTTTATACCATCTGCACTTTTAAAACTGGTGTATTTATTTTTTTCTTGTATTATGTACATGTAAATGAAAAATTATATGTACCATTTTTTTAAATTGTTTTATTTTATATTTTACTGTTTTTTGTTGTTGTTTCAAAAATTAAAAAACCTTCTGTTGGCACTGTATTATGCAGTAAATCACGTAAAATATGCAACATTTAAAAGCCCATCAAGATGTTTAAATTAATTAATTAGGTATGGTTGGAAGAATTTTTCATCATGGAAAAACCCACCTAAATACAGCCTAGAGCCAGTGAGACTATGACACCAACATTAAGGGAGTCAAGCAGAAGGAACAGGGGAAAATAAAATAATTAGGAAATGTATTGATTATTTGTGAAAAGAACTATTGCTTTGCATTTTAATTACTAAAGTTCGTGACGGAAAATGCAAAAGCATACAAAATTAAAACGTTTTTTTGTTCCAATACCTAGACACTTAGAACGGGTTGTTTCACAGAATTTGAACAATTCATCAAATTTCAAAGTTGATTTTCAAGTTCTGTGAAGGTTCTATTCAAGTTTTTTATATCAAATTTTTCTGTTTTTTTCTTAGAACACTCTTCAAGAGTGCTAGGCCATTATTTTAAATTATAGAGAGACGGAATGTGAATAAATTTATTAATTTTTTTTAAATGGGCAAATTTCAAAAATATATGGAAGATTGGAGTCAGTTCAGACTTGGAAGAAATGAGATGTTGAATGAAGGGGAGAGAATTTTAGATAAGACTTGATATAAAAAAGGATATTTATTTACTAAAAAATATTTGATCTAAAGTTCCCTCTTCAAGACCACAAAATGTATAATATAGGGAGTCAAGCACGTAAAAATGTATGCTATATGGAGTCAAGCACGTAAAAATGTATGCTATAGGGAGTCAAGCACGTAAAAATGTATGCTATAGGGAGTCAAGCACGTAAAAATGTATGCTATAGGGAGTCAAGCACGTGAAAATGTATAACATAGGGAGTCAAGCACGCGAAAATGTATGCTATAGGGAGTCAAGCACGTAAAAATGTATGCTATAGGGAGTGAAGCACGTAAAAATGTATGCTATAGGGAGTCAAGCACGTGAAAATGTATAACATAAGGAGTCAAGCACGTGAAAATGTATAATATAGGGAGTCAAGCACATGAAAATGGTGAGGAGGAACGGAACAATGTCCAATTCTCATTCGAATAAGTGAGGAAATTATTTTTTTGTAAAAATGGGGGAATTCGAATTCTTGAAACCACAGCTGTGATAGGATAGTCCTTTGTATTGAGACATGACAGGCTCCCTTGGATTGACTAGCAATGCGCCAATCCTGCAATAAACATTGCTAGATCATCATCGGGAATATCAGAATCGGCTTAACAAATTCTGCAATTATAATTCCCAGTGATTCTTCATGGTTCTGCGGCAGTAGAATACTTATTATAAGAGCAAATCATTAAGGTAATTAACTTATAAATGCATTAAGTTGAGACAACAGTGGTGTGTTGTGTTTCGATTACTTATTTTTTGTTATTTCAAAAAAATTAGTATTTGAACATCAATGGTAGGTACTATATAAGAAATAGTATTAATATTATGTTCAGGAAAATCAAAAAGAGTTGAAAAATAATAGAATCAATGTGCCAAACGAAATCACGTATTTTATTTCACTCCGTTTATTACATCTCGCATGTCAAATCTGATTTACTGTTTTAGCTTTATTATACATTGACATCAAAAGAAACAAATTGTCAACTAAAAGCGTATCAATATTTTCTGCTCAGAAATCACACAAAGTTGTACTCTCCTGACAATATATCCGAGAGACGTTCACGCATGATTACTTTATCGTGGTAAATACCCTACGGAGGAAAGAAAGGTGATGAGAAAGTTTTTGCAAAGAAGGTTCAAGAAAGCCATTAGTTTGTAAAAGAAACTAAGAATGTGGTCAAACTAAACACATAGCAAAAATCAGCTCTGGTTGCGCCATCTCTTGAGCCGGCTACCAATTTCAAAGAAAAAAATGGTTTTACTGAGGATTGAACCTTTTTCCCCAGGTTCTTGAGTCAACTACTGCGCCACATCCCGATTCGGAAGGACCGACATTTATTTCATATATTAATTGCAGAAATGTCATCCAATTTCAGAGAAATGTGTCTACTTCCGAATGTGTATGCATGATTGCTACCAAAAGTTAATTTAATCATCGACAACGAGTCTAAGTGCCGAGTCTCGGCTTGATCCCACGTTGGAAAATTAGTCAATTTCCACTTCTAAGATTTGCATTCATTCAATAACGAAAACAAAATCGAAACTCAAAATAGATGTATTTAAAAAGATCGGCAAAATTATATAAATAAAAATGCGTGTTAAAAATTACTTATGTGTTTTTTTTAACCTGTTATTGCGGAAAATTTCGTTGTAAAAAGCGATGTTTGATGCACATCTTAAATGGAAATCCCAGTGACTTTGAAAATTGTATATTACGCTATCCGCCAAACGATCATCGAATATGGAATAATTGCATGGGGTGGTGGAACTGTTAAAGGTTCATAAATTAATCATAAAAGTAATCCATAAAGTCCCCTTAAAATAAGCACAGAAGATATCTTTAACAGTAGAAGATGTTCCACAAATTTACGCCAAAACAATCTTATTTCAGCTCTTTAAAAAAGCGTCTTAATGTTACGAAAATTATCAAAGCACAAGAAATACAGAACATAAATCAAAAGAATACCTACCGAAGCCTAAAATAATAAATACATTTGGACAAAGAAACTTACGATATTTTTCTCCCAAACTATACAATAACCTTACCGACGAAACCTATAAAAAAATGTCAATTTAAAATCGCGGTTAAACAATGTATATTTAATAAAGGTCGTGCAGTAACCAATGAATCCACCCAAGTTTACCGAATTTGGATGGATAGTGAGTGATTTTGTACCTAACTCTAAGTATAGGTTCGCCAAGTAAGTAGTGAGGCATAACCACCTTAAATATACCTAATACAGGGTTTTCGAATAAGAGGTGTTATTTTGATATTCAATCGTAAAAGATCCATGGACTCGTTGCTTGTGTGGCACGTAGCGCCATCTTGTTGAATCTTGTCCAGATCAATACCATCCAATTCCGGCCATACAAAATCATTAATCATCGCTCGATGACGCAATCCATTCACCGTCACTGTTGCTCCAGCCTCATTTTCGAAAAAGTAAGGTCCAATGACTCCGCCGGACCATAAACCGCACCAAACAATCACACTTTGAGGATAGAGAGGCTTTTCAACAATAACTCTTGGGATTTCCGAGCCCCAGATGCGACAATTTTGCTTGTTGACGAAGCCACCGAGGTGGAAATGGGCCTCATCACTCAAGATGATTTGCATTCGATTCACTCAAGTGAATTTTAATAATTTCAATGCGTTGTTGAAGTATGTATCGTTCAATTTTTATTAATGGCATAGTTTCTACTTATCAAATGTCAAAAAATGACAGCTTCAAAAGTAACACCTACCGAAATAGCGGGCTATTCAAAATAACAGCTCTTATTGGAAAACCCTGTATTATTGTATATTTATTACTGTTCTTATATATCTAATGTTACCTTGAATATTATGTATGCTTATAATCCTGTTATGTTTTTGTGATAAACTTTTAAATTTAATTAAATGATTAACACAGTTTTAGCATGGACTTCGATAATTCATCGAGCGAAAGGGAATGTCTATGATATTGATTGATAAAAATGTCCAATCTTAAACATTCTGTTAATGTATGAGAGGGATTTTAAAAGTTCCAATGAGAGAACAGTTTTCAACGGTTAGTTCGTCGTGATTTCATAAATAGTTCACCGACTCCAGCAAAACAAAAAACTATTTACATTGATTAGTACATATCCTTGCATATAACACATGCTGATTTAAGTGGGAACATTATCGTAAATCAACTCGTAAATTAAATCAGCTTCAAAATAAACCATCCGTCGTTGAAACTTTAAAACTTAATTTAATACGTTCCTCTATTAAAATCATAGACAAAGCGTGATATTGGTGATTTTATCTATGCTAACGGCCTGTATACGCAGTATGTGCTAAGCCACGTTTACCTAGACATTTCAACCAAGCCGACCATAAAGTAACTGATACACCAGGCCTTGATTAAAGGTTTTCAAGTATACGGACTGTGAAACCTTGTGGATCATATTATTATTTTTGATAACTGTGCATAGCTCATCGGGTACGCCACCGTATACACCTAAAAATCTGTTAAAATATCTCGAGCGTACCATGAATCGTGTTTCATTTGAGAACGCTCCTTCCACAACTAACGTAATGAAATATTAGGGTATCACGCGAGTTATTGAATAACTTATCAACCTCAAATACACGTTTCAGAGAACTGAGTTTAAACACGACATCGAAAGATTAATTATATTGCATTTCATTTCAATCGGAATAGATGGCTCAGTTCCTTTTAGTCGGCAAGCCAACTGGCTAAAACCAACCGCGGTGAGGAAGGAATAATGAAGGGAGTTTAGTCGATCACGTACCCTTATTGCCGGGCGCATTATGCAAGGGGTTTATAGGAAGGATGTTCGTGCAGGGGAAATATGTATTAAGGCTTAGAGGTTGCATCCGGTCAGGTATTGTAAACCGTTGGCCGCTATACACTGTACGTGACCGTGAGTTTAAGTTTGCTCTGCGAATTCATTATTCGGCAGCTTTATCACAAATTTAGCTTCTTCCTGCTACACAAAATTTACAGCATTTACAACAATTAGACTACGCCTTTTATCATCATATATACCTACTAATACTGCCTTCCTTCGTAGTACTTATTCATTTCATTGTCAAACGCCAAATAAATAAACGACTACGTTAAAAAAAGTCATTCATCAATCATGAGTTCAGTTTTGGTAATGTTTTCATCGTGTATTCTTTTATATAATTGTGTATTAGTTTTATATTTAGGAAAGTGTACAAGCGCTAAACAAGATATACGAGTTAAGTTTTAACTGCTCATAACTTTCCGATATCAAATAATGTTGAAAGTCACATAAAATATCTTGATAATTTTCAAGTACGATAAACGTGACATGAAAGAAACTCACATCCAAAGAAAATTACAATCAATCAGAACCATATTATAATCGTGGATGATGTGCGGAAGATAAAAATGAGCACTATATTATCAGGTTACCTATTGCAAGCACTTTAGGATATTTATATCTTACCGCAGAATTGAGGTAGGGACACTAGGGGGTTTTCTTTTCCATAAAAATATAATAGAAGTTAGGAATTACTGGTTATTTACATCAAAAAAGCCATTTCCAGAAGTTTTCTTTTAAGACTTTACGTAGTACATAATATTTGCAATACAATAGGAGTATATACAGCACAATAAATATCGGAACAATAAAGCTTCATTCAGGACGGAAGTTATTTCCGTTTGGTACAGAATCGCAAGGCAGTTGCAACCCTGCGGATTGTCTGTGAATATTAATAGATTTAGAACCCGAAGTTGGTTACAGAGTACCTACGTAACTAATAACGTTGAGTTCTCAAATAACACCTAAGATCAAAGGCAAGGTAAAAAATATATGAAATATGATCAAAATTCATAATATTTCGACTCCATGCATACATGTGAATGACCAAACGAATACGTAGCTCCAAGTTGAAAAAGCTCCGTGTTGGTTGTATTTACTGCCTTCCTTAAGAAGTCATAAGTACAAAGGAGATCTTGAATTCATAATTCGCATCAGACGTAATCAAAATGACAAATTTGTTATTTGAGCGCGGATTATTAAAGGAATATTTCTCTTTTAGCTCGGAGCACAACATTTCATTTTACTTGATGGTCGTACAAAAAGGAGCCAATTAAGGCTAGGGATCGCTCCTATTGCTATAGTCATAGGACTTCCAATTATTCTATTTTATACAAGGTCACCGTATTCAAATGGTGAAGGTCAACTTAGAAGATACTTTTTTTAGTTCATTTATGAAGAATAAATCAGACAACTTCATCTGAAATCATCTCACATTTCGGAATTTGTTATTTGTTGCTGAAAGACATATAGGTCTGAACAATTCTATTAGATCTTTACAGTGAAGATCCGTGCAAAATTAATTTATTCAAGCTATAATTCATTTCGTGAAAATCGTAAATGGTTCAACCTAATTTCTTTAATCAATTTGTGGATTCCAATGAAGAAGACATTTATTTTATCAACCCGTAAATAAAGAATAAAGTTGTTTTGGTATATTATTAATAATATACTAAAAAACTGCATATTAATAATAATAAAGAATCTTCCTCGTTAGGGACTGGCTTTTAACTGCTATGAAATTTCAAAATGTCTTTTAATACATTAAAAGATAACAAAAATGCTTTGACTGAGGATTGAACCTTCCTCCCCAGGGACTGGAATCAACCATGCTCACAACTGAGCCAAATCCTAATTGGATATAAATTATATGTATTTCGTATGTGAGTATTAACTGCAATGTCATCCGATTTCAGAGAAATGCGCATATGCCCGCGTGTGTATGAGTTATTGCTATCAAACTTTGATAGAATGCGTTGCTACGAGTCTATCTGTTGAGTTTCAGCTCAATCGGATGTCGAGGGTGGGACAATTTCCATTTCTAAGATTCCACTTCATTCATACATTAATTCAAGAAAATAAAAATGAAATTCAAATAGTTGATCAAATAGACAAAAAAGGAGATTTATTGCGATTACCTGGTCACTTTTGTATCACCTTCCTTACCATTCATATCATTTCTTTATTTATGTATTTATTCATTTTCGGGAAATCGACAGTTTACATTTAATCAGTTTGTACATAAGTATTATATAGTAAAATAAAACCAATTATGGATTTCCTCCTTGTGACTTTATCTGAGACAGCATAATATGGAATAAGTTATTTAAATTTGTGAGATAGGAAATATGAATTAAAAAATTTTTACAAAACAAAATAATATACAAAACGAAAAATTTACAAAACAATACATTTATAGCCATGGAGAGAGGTTGTAGATATAAGTCAAATCATAATAGAGATATAAACAATAGAGACATAAACATTATTCACAAACCATCACAGAAATATTCTTTTATAGACCTCTTGTATTTGGTAAGTTCGCAACTGAAAATATCAACCTTGGATAATACGCTATTGTAATTATAGCATAGTCTGTTCAGGCAAGAATTCTGCTTAGAGTTCGTTTTGCTTTGATCAACCCTGAACAGGACACAAAGGCGTGTTGAACGCGCAGGTACATTGAATGGAATCTTGTTTAGCAACTCTGGGCATTGGATATTATTGTTAACTACTTTATATAGGAATAGTGCATCTTATTATAGTTTGATACTTTATTGATTGTTTGCAGCCTTGTTGTTCCCAGATGAAGGAAAAAAGTCAAGTGGTTTTATCGATACGCATTGTATGTTTTTAAAAGTAACCTCTTTCCTTTAACATCACTTTTCACTCTCACCGGAGCCTTTTAAGAGAGTGAAATCTAAAGAAGGTAATCGGGTAGCAAGAAGAACACTCTTACAGAAGCTATAATACTGTATGAGGAACACTTTAAAATGTCAGCGTAAAAGCACACAAGCGTCTTTTACTCAAGTCTCTCAATTTGATCATTTTTTTATAGTGTTTGAGATTTTTTATTTGATAGCAATACTTTTACGAGTAGATGTTAAAAGAAACCATTAAAGCCTGCGAAAATGTCAGCTATGCCAAGAAGAAGCAGATTGTAAATATATTAAGTGTGTATTAAAAATTCTAGCTACTCCAAGATAAATTTTACTTTTAAACTTTTACGAACAAAATATTACAATATTTATGTCACATCTACCAAACATATCATATTATTATTTTTTACTTTCTCACTGCAATGAACTTACTAAAACAGGTAATACCTATCATATTATTAATTACTTATAAATAACTACATAACGTACTGTGCACTCCTCTTCCAAACACAAGCTAACGCATCTATAGAAGAGTAGTATTCTAATCTCTTAATATGTAGAAACCCAATGTAAATACGATTTTATATATTGTACATATTTACAATTTTCCTTAGATTTAAAAAAATGTATAAATTGAGCAGTATAAAACTAGCAATTTTTATAAAACAAGAAACACAGATGTTGCTTAATTCTCATTAATACGTTATTTATACGTCTAATAGTGCTTTATCGTCCTGAAAGGAACTTTTGTTTACATCAACGATAGGTAATCTCAATTTGGGAAGCGTGTATGGCTACTTATTTATTGAATAGCCAACACCTCTGCCATATATCACCTCAAATGGTTCGCTCCGTTTGGTTACTTAGCAGGGGTGCTCGGGGTTCATGGTGTGAGGTTTGTGTAGGTCTTGGCAGCGGATTGAGATTGGCCGAGGGAGACCATTTGATCTCTCCAAGAGGACTCTCTCGACCCATCGCGATGGATTCATACGTCCGTCACACCGACCCTCCAGATTTCTACCCACCCCTCATACATTTTTCCTTCTCAGAACTTCCTCTCCTTCCTTTCCATAAAAAGACCCTCCACACAGCTTCCTCAAATATGACATTGGCCATTCGGGAATTTATTGTCCTGAGGGCCCCCAGTGTGGAGTTATTATTACTGTTTAATTTAGTTGGTTTTATTTTTAAATAATATTATTAAAATAATTTTAAAAAGTCAGAATTCATGTTAACGTGTTTAAAAATGTCTCCATCATAGAATAAGAATGTTTTCATGAAAATACACGAAAAGAAAACATATAAAATAAAATGAACATGGGCGTGACATCCGTTTTCCGCCTTCATCTCCGTTCGTTGAATTTTCCATACCCGAAAAAGCAGTGACTTTGATTTTTTCCTTTGCGCTTTTCAGGCCCAATCGCAATCAAATTAAATGAAAAGTCCTCGGAACGTTTTCTGTTATTTGATTATCTACGTATCACAATATTATCAGTTTTCCGTTTGAGATAGATTCGATAAATTTGTTATCCAACTGAGCGTTTTTTGGCATATTATGCCAAGTTTATAGAACCTAGACATATGAGATAAACGGTGAAATCTAGGTGAATTTATTGGCTTTAAACAGCAATAAGCAGTTACATATGTTTTCATAATAATATTTTGAGGAATGGTATTAATTAAATAATTTGGTAAATGTATATATATATATATGATTAAAGTTGCAAATGTCTTTTAATTTTTTTCTTTATTATAAACATTCTCCAAACATCGAAAGCAGACTTTCGAACGGGACAGTTTCACAATATTAATGGTGACATTAAAGAACAAAAATAATGAGAAATCATATTTTAAAAAATAGAGAGAGAAGAATTAAATTTAGAGTGACTACAATACAAAGCCTTAAATTTCCTAAACAGATTGATTTAACAAAGATAACGTACTCATTACTCATATACGTACACGTACTCGAAGGTACATAACACACTCATTTATAAGATTACATGCATAAAATCAATAATAGATCCTAGTGTAAATATACGTAGAGACAGTCTCATTTAATAAAATCATGTTCTATTATAAAATTCATAGACAGATGGATTTAACAAAGGCAACGTACTCATTACTCATATACATTCACACACTCGATAGCACACAACACACTCATGTGTATATTACATAGGATTACTTGCATAATATCAATAATAGATACTAGTGTAAATATACTACAGAATAAATATATACGTTGTAAATATACTAGACAGTACCATTTAAAAAAAACATGCTCTATTATCCGCTTTTTTGTTTTTTTTTGTATTTCAGTGGTGCAATTTTGTCCACTTTTTATATACATGCCAATGCATATAAAAAGCGGACGATGCCAATCGTATTAAATATTTTAGGTGCAAGATAAGTGAATGTTCGTTGCCCGTATTTAATTGTAATTTTTGGAATGGCTTTGAATTCCTTCATTTTGACTAAATCTTGTTAAATTGAGTAATTTAATATCCCTGGACAAGGGTTTAAAACCAGTTTAGTTGAGTACCCCTGAATGTTCTGGAATAACATGCAATAGTCCAGGGTTAATGAGCTTCTATGGCGGGCGTTATAAAATTTTCCTGGCTTAAGAGCTTTTCGTACGTTTTGCGATCGAACTCCGAGGCATGTAATTAATTATTATCGCGGGGATAATACTGCCCACAGTCACGTTATGATACCAACTCCCCAATGAAAAAAACTGTTTAAAAAACTTTTTATTCAATATTGCGCATTGTCTCCCATGTTTTAAGTGATAGTGATCAAATGCAATAATTTTACATTTAGTGAAGTTCTGGAAAACAGAGGAGAGTGACTAAAATTTCCAACAGTGTAATTCCCCTATAAAATGTTATATTTATATATATTTCTAATATCTATATAGGTGTAATTAATTAATTGATGGGGATACTGCAATTAATTCACTCCCTAAGTTACATTTGTAAAATAATTGAATAAATAGTGCTGCTGCGTCAGCGTTAGAAAAATCATCTCGATAGTAAGGGTTTAAATTCACCGCGCAGTAGTACCTATGTGTGAATTTTATAGCGCTAACTTTGTCAATCAGTACTCCTAAGCGAATTCCGAACGAATAAATCTTCCAGAAGCTTTGGGTTAGACTTGACCAAAGTGATGTAAAATTCATGTGCCTCGTGCCTTGCTTCGCGCATGAGTCGATAGTGCCCGGAATGACTTATGTATCTACACTGCTCCAACACGTGATTTGCCGTTAAGAACGTAATCTGTCTCGCTCGTGTCACCGTTTCGGCGGACCGAACTGTCTCTATGCCGCCCAAAGTTTGGTGGTCATCGGAATATGCACGACTCATTTGCGATTGCGCGGGAGTCTTGTACTAGAAAATAGCTCAAATAATGACCTGGCTAGAATTATAACTGGAGCGTACTTTCGTATATCGATGATTGAGGCACAGGTGTCGTTGAAAATTATAAGAAGACTGAAGACAAGCAGTGCAATGCATAAATGCACATACCACGGAACCTCCTCTGATGGAAACTATGCCTTTTTTGGCTGAACGTAGCGAAGTCCTTTATTCGACCGTTTTGGATCTCATACGTTTGTAAATTTGTTGGTACGTTTCCGTTTCAAGCTGGCTATTTTAATAGTTCAGCAAAGATTATTTTTTTGAAGAAGTGTGAAAAAAGAATTGTTATTGAGATGAGTGACGTTTCATTGAACAAATTGTATAATTCCTTATTATTTTGTTCTAAATTACATAAGAAATATTACGGTTTATAATTGAGAAGGTAGATATTTAATAACCTACTTACAAAGCTTATAATTTCAGAGCAATTTTTGGAATTGATTTCTTGAATAAGATAAAATTAGATAAATATTAGTTTTCGACGCGAGGTCTGCTCTTCTGGGAAATTCAGGAAAATAATTGCCCTCAGTGTCTATGTTATCTTTATCAAAGGAAGGTCTGGGAAGGAAAAAGGTATGTAGGGGTGGGCAGTGTGTCCAGAGGTGACGGACGTATAAATCCATTCATTCCACTGTAAAAGTTCCAAGAGACTTGAGGGAGAGTCCAAAAAGTATCCCTCAACCAGTCTCTACATAACTAATAGCTTAGAAAGTTTGGCGATGAAAAAGAGAGGATTTCGAAGGTTTGGATCTGTTC
The DNA here is from genome assembly GCA_026573805.1 of Hesperophylax magnus. Taxonomy (NCBI): domain Eukaryota; kingdom Metazoa; phylum Arthropoda; class Insecta; order Trichoptera; family Limnephilidae; genus Hesperophylax; species Hesperophylax magnus. The sequence goes on from JAIUSX010000014.1 coordinate 6,552,092, forward strand.
ACATAGCTAAAGTCATTTCGATCCACGTTCCAAATCTTATGGTGGTTTCTTATCTGGATCTTAAATACTTATTGATAATTATCTGACTACGGAACAAACATAAGGGAACGAGGAACAAAAAGTACATATAAGGACGAGATGTTTAAAATTGACGGTTACATGTCTTCAAAAGCGACTAATCGGCAACCACTTAAAACCATGTATTTGTATTTATTTATTTGGAATACCTTTTCGAAGCAGTGTTCTTATGGACGTCATAAAATTGGGTTCAATTCCCAATTGCGACCGTTTTTTTAAATTTATTTTATATGTCTCTTTCGGTTTCATATTTCACTAAGATTTGTTAATAAAGTCTTCTTCTTCATCTATTGCCATGTATTTTTAATTTATAACTAATACTTACTACAACTCATAAAGAAAACCGCTTTACTTAATCCCCTTTACCATCGAGTCATTTTCACCCCCACTGCTATTCAAACAATTACAATACTTGTCTCCGAAACATAAACTAATTGTCTCATGCTTATCTGATATCAAACCACGAGGTTCGCGCACCTTACGACCCTACAGGACTCAAAGACCCGCAGGTCGAACCGTTTCAACTCCCCTAATTAAGCCATCAAAAGCAAGACCCTTAAATGGTAACTATAACACAAATTTCGAGATTACATCAAATGATAATTCGGATAAATGTTGGCAAGACCCGCTTACAAAGAAAAGTTCACTCTTATTCTTGCAAAGGGCTGGGAAACAAAGGTCAAAGGGAATGGCTAATTGAGCTGACAGGCTGAGGAACCCGCATATATAACAACATTTAGGGCTTTTCGTTTATGGGGGGTGGAAGTGGAGCATTAAGCTGAAGGGAGCAGAAAGGACCTCTTTAGTTTTGCCTTGAAGGTGGCGTTTAAGAGGGTACACCTTGTATTACAAGGTAGCTTGTTCTAAAGGCGTGATGCTTGTTTTACGAAGGAATTGTCAATTTCGTAGAGTAATGGGTGGAAAATGCAATGCTTTTGAGCCAACTTGAGCAAAGAGAGAACCCATTTTCAAAATTTGCTTTTAATTGACCCTGACGATGGAAGATTTTAGCATTTCAAAATACCCTTTAATATGTATATATTTGGTGTCCGGAAACTCGTAGTACAAGCGGGAAACTGGTGAATCTACATCACATTTGGAGTCGATTTTGTAGTATAATTTTTTTTGATTTGAGCTTTCGTTTTCGAGTAAATCGAGTCAGAAGTTGATTTTTTTTTTATCAAATTCTTATAAATTATTACTGAAGATCAAAGTACCCAACTAATTAAAACTATTTAAAAATTTAAAAGCAAAACAAATAATGACGAAAAAATTTGAACCCTGAAATAGCCGAAAAATATATTTTTTTGTTTTTTTTTTTTTTTATAAAAATGCTCAAATCAAAAAACTTTATGTTTATTTGGGTTCCCCGTGTGGTATACATTCTCCAGTTTCCGGCTTGTACTACGAGTTTCCGGACACCATGTATATATTATTTTAACTAATTCATACCAACGTGTGTCAATAATAAATTATACGAAATATTAAAATGTTTTTTCGTAATATATTTAACCCTTCTAAATAAGTTATGGAGAAACATTAATATTTATTTTTATTTTGGTTGATTTTCTTGAAATTTATGTGCTAATTTTAATATCTAAAAGTGATATTGATTATCCCCCGTGGCAAGGTACAGCATAAAATGCACGCAGTGTTAGTCGAAAAGACTAAGATTAGTATTGTAGGGTTAAATAACTTGAAAAAATATTAAATTGTCTGTTATTTGTTATGGTATGCCAATATAATAATATGGAACTGATAATACAGGATTGTAATAATTTAAACGGTCGGCGGAATGCATTATTTACAACCCGAAAAGGTTTTAAGCGCTTTTATAAGCAATTTTTAAGCAATTTTGACTCTGATTTTTTTAAGCAATTTTGATACGCTACCAATTTTAGTGTTTCATTAAAAAAGTACCAATAATAATATATTTTATTTAAGAGTAAGGTTTTTAGGGGCCATCACAAGTAATCTCATGATCTTGTTTAAAAACCATAGTCCGTCATAGAGCTACAATTAGAGGCGCTACGAAACATGTTCCACTATTAGAACGCGATAAGCGGTGCACGTGGACCTAAATCGGTAGTTTTAGTTACAGCATTGGGAGAGTTGGAGGTCAGAGGGAGGTCGAAAACCGGAACCTATTCTTTCGCTTCATGTCTCATCTAAATATAATATGTAGTCCGTAGATTATTATAAACTTCACGCTACCAAAATCGCCATTATCAGCATGGTTATAAACAGTGGCGGCTCGTGACTTATGGGTGTGTTAGAGTGCTTATATTACAAAAATGGCATTATTGGTGTTTATTTATTTATTCGACAATTTTTATAGCGCCGCTTTTGTGAGATATCACCTCAGGGGCGCTTTACAGTTGATGCAGGTATTACAAAAAATATAAATATTACAAAAATAAAGTGAAGTTAAGTTAAGTAACATGAAGTACAGGAACAGGTGACACGAAGATAGAATATGAAGACTCTGCAGCAAGAATCCTAGGTGGTGAGGAAACTGGACCAGCTGCTGCAGCGAAAGAGTCCACCGCGTCCACCAACAGTGCCAGCACGAGGTTCTTCATCCATCTAGGTATGTGTCTGCTGCTAACAAAGAGCTGACACAATATCCTCTCACAGATACCAGACCTTGGCAGCACCGCTGTGACTTTCGACGAAGATAGAAAATGGAGACTCTGCAACAAGAATCTTTGGTGGTCAGAAAACTGGACCAGCTGCTGCAGCGAGAGAGTCCACTGCATCCACCAACAGTGCCAGCACGAGGTATGTCATCCGTCCAGGTATGTGTCTGCTGCTAATAAAGCGCTGACACCTCACATAGATAAGAGACCCTGGCAGTACTGCTGTGACGTTCGGCAAGTCCATCATTCATCTCCATGTAATCCTGTTCCTGGTGATTGTTGAAGTGGTGCATTCTGCCCGTAATAAAAAGCGACGGTCGGGATAATAAATTACCCTGGGCTTAGCAAAACACTTGCCTTCAGAGTTTCCGAGAATTCCGTTGAAAACATCTGGGGTGCCTTTACCGATCGACGTTCGTTTCGAATATCGAATATTTTTGAGCAAAATTTCCGAATATTCACTTTTAAGACACTGCACTCAAATCACATATTATAATGTTCTAATAACTGGTTCTTAAGTTTATTTTTATTTAAGTTAAAATGTTGTTTGATTGATTTTTAAAATAATTTCAAATGGATTTTGCCTCGTTTCTCTTGAAATAATCGAATTTTTGAAAAAAATTAAAAATCATATTCAGCTACAACAACATCAACAATGCACCTCTTTTTAATATTAGAACTAGAATATAAGAACACCCAAAGGTCACGAGCCGCCACTGGTTATAAACCTTATATTTATTTAAATTGTATAAATGAAACGGCAACCAACAATAAATGATGTTCGTAAGGGTATCCCATATTCTAGACGCGACTGTTATTTACGACTACATCTGTACCTACATGAACAGAATATATATTCTTTGCGTCCGTTGAAGATACTTCATGAAGATTTAATACGGTAAAAGAATATTAAATTTGTAACATTAAATCAATAAGAAATGAAATACTATATATTTTTTTTTATTATTAAAAAAATTAAGTTAAAAAAATACACTTATCGTCATCTACTTACACGACTAAATTTGGAATTAACTACTTACAATACATTGCACAGAAGCAATACAACGCATTACCTAGTAATCTAAAACATCCGGCAACGAACAAAAAACATTGGCAAAAGCTCTTAAAAGCTATTTCCTCAGCATTTTTATTAATGACTGATACATTCTTTCTTTAGAACTCCAAAATAACTTCTGCGTTTATTTTTTTAATGTATTTATGTTGTTTTGTCTTTAATCTAATGTTGTCTTTCCCGAAATGAGTTTTGTAAACTCACTGGGAATAAATCATATCAATCATTTTTAATAAATATAAATTAAAAATTAAGTTCAATTTCTGTTCCAAGGTTTTTTTAAAACTTTAATGATAAAGTTATCATTGAAGTCATTACCAAACTGCCCTTCGAAGGCGAAACGGCTGTCACGCCTAATGATAACTACACAGAAGAACTTTTGTTATAAGAAAACTTTGTTTTTTTTTATAAATTAATAATGATTTAAAATAAAAACTTGAAATTGAAATGGAGTTCTACAAATTATACTTGATAGTAATAAATAAAACATCTATGATTTTTTTTTAAACTTCACGTCTAATGAAAGAGTCTATCAGAAAATGATAAAAGAAACATATAATGATAAAAGAAACATAAAATAAATTTAAAAAGTGGATGATTCATAATACGTTAAATTTTCTAAAGAAAAACCAGGATAAATTATATGCTGCGTAATACGTTAAATTTTCAAAAGTAAACATAGTTTTTTTGCTGTTTTCCCCATTTCTACTTTCTGGTAAAATGATACTGCTTAGCAATATCGTAATCCCAGTAAAAGCGCCAAGAGACGATGCAAAGTAAACATTTCATTATAATGCACATTTCAGCCTTATCCTTGCCTGCACTTAGCGGATAAAAAATCTATGGAAATGTGTCAAAACTTCAGCGAGCCACAAGATTTACTTTCAGAAATAAAATGTAAGCAAAAGATTCTGGCGGCTGTCAGTTTGCCTCGTATATCACAACCTTTTCTGAAAAGGTATTTGAATATTGTACCTTTACCCTGCGCAAGGTTTTCTAAGAAGTATTAATACTTTTTCATTCGAACCTCGGGTGCCCAAGAATACAAATTCTTGAAAAATAAACACGAATTTAACGAAGAGTAATAATCCAAGAACTTGAATATTAGTAGTAGGATATTTTTCAGTTCGATCGTGGATAGCGATCATCTATCCGACCTGTGTTTTTAACTTTTTTATGTGATATGACACATAAAGCTAGTGGGTGTCATATCACATAACCCAGATTGGGTAATGTTGTGAGGCTTTTACAAAACTCATGTGATATGACACACAAAGCTAGTGGGTGTCATGTCACATAACCCAGATTGGTTAATGTTGTGAGACATGACACCCACTAGCTTTTTATGTGATATGACATACAAAACTAGTGGGTGTCATGTCACATAACCCAGATTGGGTAATGTTGTGAGGCTTAGTTTTGTAAAAAAGCTTTTTATGTGATATGACACACAAAGCTAGTGGGTGTCATGTCACATAACCCAGAATGGGTAATGTTGTGAGGCTTAGTTTTGTAAAAGAGTGGAAAGAAAAAGGAGAGAAGATTTTCAGGAATTACCTGGCTCTTCAAATCTGATGAACTAAATATAGCTCGAAACATTCCCGAGATACAAAAAATAAACTGATATTTCGAAAACTCTTACTACCATCATTAAAGGCGGATGATGTTGCTTGTGTAATTTGATGTAGAACTTTAACTCCTGGGTGGCAACCAAACGTACCTGTAAACATAGCCACCGATTGGGCTAAAATCAAGCAACCATACGTTCTGAATGGTGTCCTTCAGCGTTCCAGTCTGGAACGATATTAAAAAGTGCACTTATTATATCATTATTTGGATTACGTACATGATAAAAACTATAATTTTTTTTATTAGCTGGATTATGAAGTCACTTCTACCTCTTGATTAAAATATTTTCTTTTGTATAAAACCAAGAAACTTACAAACTTTGCCACAGAATTTGACGTAGGTACGTAGGAAATATCTTGCAACAACAACGGTTTTTGCCACAACAATGCAACAGTGTATGCATCAAGATGGCAGGCATTTGATCTTCCTTTACTTTGCCATTCAGTTTTGTTGTTCCTACAACAGAGGAACATGTTTTCAAATGATGGAGCATTTTATATGCGAATACACAACATGAAATGCCTGCTACCTCGATTCATACATTGTAGCTGTAAGAAGGTAGCGACAACGTGCGAAGCAAGGTAGAAATTTGTTAGAAATTCTAACGATTTTGTTGAGAATCATACAGCTAGTCACACACGAGATATAACCTCTTATTGTATTGTGATATGGGCCGATCCAACATATTATATTATGGGGCTTGAGACTAGTTTTAAACGTAAAATAAATTTTCTACGAAGCCTGACAAACTACACAACCCAGAACCTACACAACCTAACCTAATGTACTCAAACATAAAAATGTAAGCCAGTAAAACTGAAGCCTTAGCACGAGTAGAGCACCCAGTGAGGCTTTAATTTTTTTTGTAATAAAATTTTAATTAAATTGGTTTGTTTTTATGAATTTAATTAAAATCAAACAAAAAATCCGAGTTGGCTCTTAACTGCTGTGACCCGATAGTAGGACCAACATTAATTTCATATATTAACAGTTGTAATTTAATCCAATTTCATTGAAATCCGCGTGTGTATCGACAACAAGACTATCTGCCGAATTTCAACTCGATCGGGTGTCGGGGAGTGTATTATTTTCCACTTGCAAGATTCCATTTCATTCATACACGTATTCAAGAAAACAAAAGTTAAATTCAAATAGATGTTTTTAAACAGTGAAGCGTTTTGCAACGATTACTAGCAATGTTAGCATTGAAAATAATAATATACTAAAAATTGGCAATTATTTATTTGAGCGACTTTTAAGATTTCAGGTCACTTCCGTAAAGACAAACACACTCCGGTATGAAAATATTCGTCATAATGATATTTTTAATCTCTACCAAGATAAAAGACGGCTCGGCCACTCTGCTAGTTCTGAAAGAACTGCTTTGTTCAGCGTACGAAGTAGATAGAAGTATTTTTTAAGGAAGAGCATTGTATTTATATAAAAAAACTTTCAATTAGTACAGTAACAAACACTCTAGCTTGCCGAAAACGAGTGTAGCAACGCTATGATTGACCCGTTTCCATTGAAACCGCATGTAAAAAATAAAATTCTGTGTCTATAGGTAAGCCCTGCTGTAGCATCGTAGCTTATAATAGAGAAACTGCTTTATCATGTAACCAGTGAAACATAAGTTCGACGGCAGGGTTCAGTAAAGCTTCAAATCTAATATCTTAAGATTTACAACATAGACTATAGGCTATAATAGTCACTTTTTAAGCTTATTGATTTTTTAACAGTGATAATAAGTAACACATTTACTGTAATCCATTATTTATTTATTGTTTATTTGCAAAAACAGTATAAACCAGAAAATTGCAATATCGATAATTAAAATTTACAAAAAAGTGAATAAAAAATACATTTACAAGTGGGACAAAGAAAAAAGTTTCAAATTTAGGTTTACAATGTTAAGTATTGAATAATAATATTTCACGTTTAAATACGTTGTAGAACATGTGGAAAATATCCACATTTCCTGCGAGGCATTTAATTAACCTAGTGATTCTTCCCAAGGGCATCACCATTGGTAAGTTAGTTCTGCGCCTAGGAAGAATCAAAAGCCTGTGTTGGCGGCCTCGCGCAAAATTATCCGGGACATAAAATCCTATTTTAGCCAGAATGTCTGGTATTGATACTAAGCCGTTTTGAAGCTTATACGCCATCAGGAGTAATGCAACATCCCTTCTGGAACTAAGACTGCATACACCCAGCATTCCCAAGATAAATGCTGTTGGAAACAGCCATTGTTAATAACCAAACTCTTTCATGTAGAGGTATCGTAAAAACTTATTTTGTATCTTCTCGACCATTAGTAAATTGACAGTGTCCTCTGGCCCCCATACCTGAGATCCATTCTCGAGAATGCTACGCACTAAGCTAAAGTAAAGCAGCCTTATTACTGCAAGGTTGGTCAAGTCTTTCAAATTGTGTATGACAAAACCCAACATCTATTACGTATCATCCGTATTACGTGCTCATCAAAGCCACGTATGAATTAGAACCTACCTTGCCCTTGTTTCTAATTATTAGGGAGAAGTATAACAATAAAAATATCTAAATAGCGTAATGAAATCTCGTCGAGTATAAAAAAAAACATTTTAAAAATTTTGTCTACCAACATTATATTATAATAACAGAACAGAACGTGTATGAAATCTTTATGTTCAGTTTTTTCTTGTTGTGTTATGTATGAACAATGTAATATTATTATATGCTTTCATTTTTCTCAGATCTAATATACGAGAACAGTGCGTCACTCCATTCTGTTTGACCTTTAAAGTAATTGAAAAATAAATATACCTACTTTCATTTATCATCATTATTTGAATTTTATAAAAGTACCAATATCATTTTAGACGTCTAGGTCCTTTCAACAGAAATAAAATACACACATTAATATATTTTATTTTCATCTCGTGGAGTAGTTTTATTATACAGGATGTCCGAGGTGCACTAACTTCGGTAGTTAATTCTACATAATGGTGGGAGTAAAAAAAAACTTTCATTTAAATATTTCAACTTTTTTCTATACTAAAAGACCTACCAAAAATGCTTAGTGTTAGGTACAAACTTACCCTATAAATTTGCTGTGAGCTTGTCGAGAACGAGTGTGGCAACGTTATGATTGGTCCGTATCTATTGAAACCGCATGAAAACAATAACGTTAGACCGAGAGTTTGGCGTTTACAATATGCTACACTATCGTATGTTTTAAACCAAATTCAAAAGATTTTTTTATCTTTAAAGTTTAAATAAATAAATAAAACTCTCTATTGATAGTGATGATCAGTATAAAGTATTTCTATTATATTAAATAAAAAAATACACTTTGTAAAACAACACTTTTATTTTGAATTAATATTAATAGCCAACCAGGTTTCGCTTAGCTCAAGCTTCATCAGGGCTTTTTATATCAACTAAAGTTATTTTCCAATTTATTTTTTATATTCAGAGTCAGCTATATGCTGAATCAATATTTGTTCACATAGTAAGACCTGCACAGGCAAGATATCTATGTTTCAATATGACAATGAAATGATATGTCTCTTAAGTAAGTTTTTAGATTCTCACGGCCAAAAGCATTTTTGTTGTTTGTTTTTGGGGTGTTATGCCGTGTTGCGCTAATTCCTTCTTTAGCCGACGTTTCGGACAGCGTTTTTCAAAACTTATAGATCACGCCTGATTATGGAGGCAATTGAAATCTACAAAAATCCATTTAATATCAATAGAGACGACGGAGCTAAGCTCAACAGCTCTTGGTATCCGGTAATTGACGGCTACACCAAAGCTAAACGCAAATAACATGTCTAAGTATACTCCAATACCATATAATAATACAATATAAAACCATTGCATTTATACCTTGATACTGGGTACATCTACTCTAACCGCTGTCAATCGGTTTTCTAATTCTAGAATTCGCCACAAGATGGCGCCACTTCCGTTGGCATTTCGCACTTGGACGGGCCCCAGGCTAACATAAATACTGTGCTTTCAGAATTCGACACAAGATGTCGCCACTTCCGTTGGCATTTCGCACTTGGACGGGCCCAGGCCACAAATAAATAAGCACAAACTCGACAACCAAAAATTTACACATCTTCGGATCTACCGGATCTGCCCTGATGATGGACACTGCAACGCTGTCTGAAACGTCGGCTAAAGAAGGAGTTAGCGCAACACGGTAGAGGTGAGTCCTGTGAGTACTTTCCGATATTGGGTACAATGAGTACACGTACAAAAAAATACCTGGTAAAAATACCCGGTACAAAATACTTCCAAATATTTTATACCTACTTTGAGTATCTGGGTACTGGGGACGGAGAGTGACGGGGACCTGAGGCGTGCTGAGGTACAAAATATTCTTAAATATTTTATACCTACCATGGGTATCTGGGGACGGGGACCTTAGGCGTGCTGGGCACTGAGAAGGGAAGTTGGGGGGAAGGGAGAGGAGGAACAAGAAGGAATAATATTACTTACAGGTGTTCAAAATAAACAATGTTTGCAAGTTTTGTAATATGATTTTTATTTTTGTACATTCGTAGCGTAATGTTGTTAGGCGTATTACACTGCCTAGAAATTATTTATTAAGCATGAAACACTAACATCATTTTAAAAAAACATATATTATATGGTCATGAAAAATTAACACGTTTTCCTACATTGCTGTCTATAATATCATCTCTATAGGTAACTTACTGTTAACTCAAAACCTGTTTAAAACGCCTCGACATCGGCAGCAGAATTTGGATTTTCTGGTTCATTCCAATCAACGCTAATACTCATTCCTATTCTTCCTGAAAGCATTAAAGCAATGAATTAATATATTTATTGGTTTTGCCAATGTTTTCGTTTCAATTGATCGATTCATAACACTTTTTCAACACATCAATTGGCCGGTGACATTGTTGATAAATTACATGTAAAATAACAAGTTTTCTCTTCTACTAACCATTCTGCGTTGCCCTGAATACATCTTCGTAAAGATGGTAGACCCTGGTGTGAGATTTGATCAGAGTATGTGCGCACAAGTAGTCAGCAATACCTAGGAAATTACCAGAACACATCATAACCTCACAAAGATCTGTATTTTATTTTCAAGACATAAGATTCTTGTTATTGAAGGTTTATGTTGATTTTTTACCTGATAAATTCAATGCAGAAGCCTTTCCGTCACCTCTACCGCCGTATTATTCCTGGAATACTACGGAAGGTTCATCAAAAATCAACTATTTCGTGACTTTATCTTCGAATGCGAATCGAAGTATTTTTCAATAGTGGAGTTCGGCCACCCTCCACTATCTTGTAGCGGATGTGGAAGATCCCAGTGGTACAAAGCCATCTCGCTAATATGATATTAGTAATATCGGATAAACAATTTATTAAAATCTGCCAATAAAATCTCCACAACGGTGCAGTAACTACACAAAGTTCAAGATGTGAAAATGTCAAACACCATGCCATAGACACTCAGCTGTCAACAGTTTTTTTGCATAGACACTCAGCTGTCAACAGTTTTTCCATAGACATTCACCATCAGACAATGGAGATTACCGTGGCTAAATACTCATAACTATCCTTTTTCCTCGTACACCTTTCTAATATGAACGAGCGAAAAGGCATCTGTATTTTACAGTGCCGAAAGCAAAAATATTTCTTTGTCCCTTTTCCTCATATAACTTTCTAACCGACGAGAGTGAGAAGTCAGTAATATTTTAAAGGACGAAGTACTTCTAGACCTGTGGTACAAATATTAAACCAAATATTTTGGAACCAGGTATTTTGGAGATTTGTCACAAGTACAAAGTACGGCATGAATATACCCGGTACTTTTACTGGGTACGATAAATACGCCTCTCCTCTACAACACGGCATAACACCCCAAAAACAAACAACAAAAAAGATATGTCTCTTGTAAAAATATCTTTTGATACTAGTAATTTTACCATAGAGTTTTGTACTGACTGTAGGTAATTTAAGTTAGTTTTACAAGAATGTTGCCAAGTGGATATTCCATATTGTAGAGTTGATTCTGCGAGTGATAGATAAATGATTTTAAAACAGGAACGAATCGTTCCGAACGATACACTTCAGTTTATATAATCTACCCACAATCGTTCTCAGTCTTTTATAAAAATTGTTTATTTGAATGTCCCATTTGAAATGGCAATCAACAGTCACTCCCAAATAAACGTATTCATTTACCATTTCAATTTTATCGCATTTTCAGGGCTGCAAAATGTTTTGATGAATACATGTAAAGTTGTGAGATATTATTTCAGGTGTAATCCTACTAACTTAACGAAATGTAGTCACACTTTTAAAAAATATATGTTTATAACTATTGATCACTTAACTAATCTCATTCCTTTCGAGTGATTTAAGCTTTGGGTAAAAGTGTCCACTCTTTATGTGTATTTACTTCATGTTGCTTATAAATCTAATGAATATCTACCCGTTCTTCGTGAGTAAAGCCAGTCATTATCACAGTAATAAAATTACGCACAAACAAATGCAATGTTAAAAATTGATCTTTGCAGAAAAGATGCTCTGAATAAAAATTTTCTTTTAAGTAAGTCTTAATAAATGCACACTAGTTAAAGACATACTACAATAACAAGGTTTGATTAAAAGAATCAAGTTTTTAAATAAAAACACTGCTAGATACATCAAATTGTCAATAATCATCAAAAGTCATTGAAAGCCAGCGAAAAGCAGCCAGCCAGCAAAAGTCAGCGAAACAGCTGTCACGCGTAATAATAATTACACAGCAGAACTTGTTTAAAAATAAAACTGTTTTTATAAACCCAATAATAATATTATTGTATATATAAAAAAATAAAAATAAAATGGAGTTCTACAAATTAAACTTAATAACAATAAATAAATTGAAGGTTGCTGATATAGCTACCCAAGTGATTTTTTACAGACGATTAAAATTAAAACATCGGAAAATAGTGCAAAACCTTTGGTTTAACCAAGAGTGTTTGAAGTTAAACGTGATCCCCAAGTACGTGCATATTTCTACCAAAAGCAAATCCTCGGCAGCCATAAAAACTGTGCATCGAGCGCAGAGGATATGGCTGAAGGAGGAGACTAAGGAATGTTGTCGGAAAAGGGACACAATACTTCACTACATCAAGGTATTGCATTCGGAATTAACTTTTAAACTGCATCCTTGGGAATTTGATACCCTGGATTACGATACTCGTGAACACATCGGAGGAATTATATCTGATAAATTCAAAACTCAGGAAAATAAACTTAAAAAACTTGTCGAATCTAAAAATAAAAATGTAAAAGTCAATGAATATCAAATTAATACAAATACGGAGTTTTATATAAAAACTATTAACCTATCAGGCGAAACTTTTGAAGAAGATGAAATAAATTTACTAGATAAAGGCTTCAAATATAAAATAAATTCAGATATCACTAAAAAACAAATTGAATGTTTGGCAATCGACACAGAAATTTCTCTGTCTAAAATAAAAAATAACGGCTTACCTAAACAAATAACAGCGGATATCTTGAGAAAAACTTTGGAATCAACCAGTAAAAATAAAAATAAATTCAATATAAAAGAAACGGAAATTTTAAATGATATTAAAGCCAAAATTAAAAATAGCGACCTCACAATTACTAAAGCGGATAAGGGGAATTCTGTCGTTATATTAAACAAAATTGATTACTTAAATAAAGTAGAAGCATTCCTAAAACCAGAAGACTTTGAAATCTTAAAAAAGGACCCAACGGACAAAATTTCAGTAAACGTGCGCAACCTAATAAATAATTGCCAATCAATATTTCCAAATAAATATGCTAGAAGAAGTGCAATGGTGATGAATCCAAGGGCTCCTGCATTATACGGACAACCTAAAATTCACAAGGATAATATCCCCATACGTCCCGTTGTTTCTTTTATAAACGCCCCAACGACAATACTCGCCAAAAAACTTAACTTTCTTTTCAAACAACATACTAAATTCTCCCCAAAGCATAGCGTTAAAAATTCTCTCGAACTTGTAAATAAAATAAAAAACATAAATCTACCGCACAATTGCCAGTTCATATCTTTAGACGTAGTAAGCCTCTTTAGCAATATACCTATTCAAGAATGCCTTAAAATCATTGAAGATATTTTAGACGAATCTAATATAAACCCAGTTACTAAAAAAGACTTATTCGATCTATTTAAAATTTGTGTGGAAACCAACTACTTTGAGTTTAACAATAAATTCTATCAACAAAACGACGGATTACCAATGGGATCGCCCCTCAGTCCACTTCTTGCAGAAATATTCATGGATTACATTGAAAAACAAATTTTAAATTCAAGCTTTAGCAAACACATCATTTACTATGTTCGTTATGTTGACGACATTTTGGTCTGTTGGAAAGGTACCAACAGACAATTAGATCTTTTTGTCACATTTGCTAACTCCATCAACCGTAAAATCTGCTTTACGGTTGAAAGAGAGTGTAATAAGAAAATTAATTTTTTAGACCTAACAATCGGTAGAGACAATAATAAACATACGTTCGAAATTTTCCGTAAGCCTACGTTTACAGATACGACCATTAATTATAAATCTTTACATCCATGGTCACATAAATTATCTGCCTACCACTCAATGGTACATAGGCTTACTAACATCCCACTCGACAAGAAAGCATACGAGAAGGAAAAAAATACAATTCTAACTATTGCTAAAAATAATGGCTTCAAGAGTAGAGACATCGAAAAAATAATTAATAATAATAAACACAAAAATAACCTTAAATCAATTTACCCAGCGACTAATAATAAGACGAATAATAAATTCGGGTGTTTAGAATTCATCGGACAGACATCTAATAAAATTGCCAAAGTCCTCAAAAAATGTGGCTTAGATATTGCCTTCCGCACAAATAACAACTTAGGATCATCTCTTAAAAACTCAAAAAGTAAGGTACTCAAATTACAAAATAGTGGCATTTATAAACTCCAGTGTGATGAATGCAACGCTGTTTATGTTGGACAAACGGGCCGGTCCTTTAACACTAGGTTCAAAGAACATATAAGATCTTTTAAAAATAATAATAAAATACAATCTCAATTTGCCAAACATCTCCTAGATGAAAATCACTCACTTAATGATAATAATAAACCAACTCCGTTACACGTACAAAATAAAGGCCGTAAACTGAATCTTTTAGAGCAGTTAGAAATTAACAAAAATTCTAATAATCCGAAAGTTATTCTAATTAATGAACAAACCAATATAATTCGTTCACCCCTACTAGATATCTTCAAACCTATTGCAAATATGAGTGCACATTAAAGTACTTAATTATACTATTAAAATAACCCTATGAGTCATCGTTTGGGAATAACTAACATTAAGACATTCAGTCAAATTTAAACATTACACTAATTGGGGAAACTTTACTAGGGTAATAACCATCAATAATTTCTAACATTTTTACACAGAAATCAATTAAGAAATCAGTAATTGAAATTAAAATACCTACCTAGAAATAATATAAATGTATCGTCTGTAAGTGGGCTACCCACAGTTTGATAATGCCTTTAGAGGGCGAAACAGCTGTCACGCGTAATAATAATTACACAGCAGAACTTGTTTAAAAATAAAACTGTTTTTATAAACCCAATAATAATATTATTGTATATATAAAAAAATAAAAATAAAATGGAGTTCTACAAATTAAACTTAATAACAATAAATAAAAGTCATTGACACAAAGCACGGAAAGTAAATGGACTGATGGAACGGCAGCGGGTGGCCGCGTGAGGGTAGATTTAGCAACAACGCAAAATAATAATGCCAGCCACACACGGCCGTTCAATTTTACATTTTTACCTAAAAAGTATCCCTTTAAGTTGAAATCACCTTCTGAAGTCAATGCACTTTAACTCCGAAAATCCGGCTTAAAATAAGTCCTACAGCCTGGGGCCAGTGAACGACCATTTTTGAGGTGGAAAGCGAAAAGGCTTTATATTATTACATGACTATTAAAAACAAGCTACTAAATTGGTTACCGGGATACGAATAATCTGCATATATAGTTAATAAAAAATCTCCTACTACTACCACTATAAACCGAAGATTTCCTTGTGCGATGATGGAGAAGTCAACCGAAGAATTAAAATTACAAAGATTTGTGGGAACATAACGCATTTGCCAACTCAGCCACTCACTGTCGTTGAAACGAACGAGTACACACACTATAGGTACTTTAAATTCTTTTTAAAAGGGGAAAATGTTAGTATCCGCCTTGTAATTCAAAATCGATCTTCCCGACTGCAAGCCGAGCGTAGCTAGTGAAAGTAATAAATAGTTCAGACACATTTTAAATTAAAATTGCATCATTATTCAAATCGAGAACTTATCATCTTAGCATCAGCGCGACGTTTATTATTATATATCCCTTCGTTTACTCTTCCCGTCACATTCCCTCCCCGTTTTGTCCCCCAGTTGTGACAAACGCCTTCCACGCTGCCATGCGGGAAGTCGCGTTACGTGGCATCACGTCAAATCATGTCACAGAGTATTATAATCAAAGTTGGCTTTTACCTAGAAACCATCATATAGGTATGCTGTTTGGGAATTTGTTATCAGAGCAAACCTTGAAAAACATTCTAGCGCACAGAATAAATAAAATTCGGCTTTGATTTTGAGGTAGACTTACAAAACTTTGCGGAATTTATTTATAAATTTCTATTCTCTTACAGTCTTTACTTATAGAGATTCCCTAATACTACCTAATAGTGCTGGTGAGAAGGGCCGTATACTGCTCGGGTTAAAATATTTACTCAAAATATTAATCATGCAAGGTTTTTTTAGACTGGCACCACTTTGTTCCGATCCTCAAAAACACAGTCATTTTTACATTTCGCGTTTAGTTCCTAACTTCACGTTTCTTCAGATGACATTTGCGATGTCATTTACCCGGTCTGCTTTTGATTGCTTCGAAATTATGCCAATTTTATTATGCGTTCCGTATTTGCTTTGGTAAATCGATTTAAAATTTTCCTCTGATAGTGCTGCCAATGGGTATTACTGCATTTTTACATTTTCGTTGCGCGACTTATCGATATTTGTCAAATCAACAAGATTTTAAACAAATTTCGCGATCTCCTTCTTTATACCGTAGTAATACGTCCCTAATCCTGCGGGTCGGGCAGTTTAAAAATCTGTCAGCCACTAATAATACGTATATTGTGAATCAAATTTATTGTCCTTAAACATATCTAAGTGTCACTCGATAACATTTACTAGAAATAAAAACAAAATCATCTATCCACACAACTTGAATAACAAACCTTTACAACCTATGTCTACGTGTAAAGATCTAGGTGTTTACTTAGATAGCAAATTAATCTTTGACAAGCACATTGAACACATTATTTCAAAATCCTACAGAATGCTAGGTTTCTTATTAAGAATGTGCAAAGTTTTCAAAAGTGCTAAGACTCTGAAAATTTTGTTTTGTTCATTGGTCAGAAGTCCACTGGAGTATGCTTCCACAATATGGAATCCTCAATATAAGGTATACATAGATTTAGTAGAAAGTATACAGAATAAATTTTCGAAACATTTACTCAAGAAATACAACAAAACTACAAATAATATGTTAACTTTTCAAAAAAGACGCACATTGTCAGACCTGTTGTTTCTACATAATCTGCTAAATAATAAAATAGATAGTCCCGAATTGCTATCCGTCATTGGTTTAAATGTTCCAACGAGGCGTACCAGGCACACTACACTATTTCATATTGAAGCCAACAATACCAATGCAGCAAACAACTCAGTAATTACTCGCGCAATCACAACATACACCCATTACGAAAAATTACTACATTTAGACATCTTTCATGATTCCTTTCTAACATACAAAACGAACTTATTAAATTTCTTAGCATGACATATTTCAAAAATATTTTCACATCATTTTTCAAAACTTCTATGTATTAACGGTCAATTACAATTCGTGAGCTTATTATAATTCTTGTTTTCAATTAATTTATTATTATCTATCCACACACTTCCTTCCTTTTATAACAATCTCAGGCGAAATTACGTAATGATATTTTATGGACATACGTAATAGGTACTACAACTATGTAATAACTAAAAATATCTAACTGTATCTTATTGTACTGTGTATGTCTTAACAAATAATTAAATTACGGCCGGTATACGCAGTACGATTATGTGTAATGTTTTCTACTAACCTGTTCTTATCCCTCCGTATTATCTATTATGAGTAAGACGGACTCAGTTTATATAATAAGTACCAGATATACCAAAAATGTTGATAGTCAATATTTGTATAGATTAGAAGAAGTATTCTGTGATCACCTCACTAGAAGAACATGGGCTAAGGTATATTAATTAAAGTGTTATTATGGCGTAATAAGTAAAAATACAGCATCGTCCTTAAGATTCTGATTATTAGGTTAATGGCAGTTACATCACAATATTACATAGACACAGGGAAGTAACGTTTTAGTGAAAAGAGAGGGATACTGCATCAAGTTTGTTTAATGATGCAGTTAAGATTAAAGAAAATAAAACAAAACAGAATTATATGAGAGTTATTGCAAGTATTTAAAAGACAGATTTTTACTTATACAACAATAATCTTTTTAATATAACTAAAAACTTGCTAATTAAATTGTGCTATGTGTGGTTTGAGGTGAGTAGGTTATGGAAATATTGTGTGCCTTTAATTTTTATCCATTCTGTGAACAGTTTTCTTTTAAAATGTTTGTAATAAGCATTTACTTTGTGGCTCGTTATAATTTACAATAAAAAGATATAAATTTGTTTTAGACCACTTTAATTTTAATAACACTCTACCAGTTTCGGAAGCACCCTTCCTTCGTCAGGAGAATATTAAATCTCCTGAGTGTAATTGAAATTAAAGTGGTCTAAAACAAATTTATATCTTTTTATTGTAATTTTTTTCAGTTTGTGTATATCTATATTCGTGAACACATGCATCCTCTCAAACAAAGGCGTCATGGTGATGCTTAGATGGTACATTTCAAACAGGCTCCAGTATCGGAGCTGCATTGTAGCTGGGCATTCTGTGTTGTATAGGGCTAACAGATTATTTAATAGTAACCTGTTTCAGGCTTCTTAACTTTCCTCATTACTACTGCTTCCTACTCCTTCTGTAACTAGGCAGCTGAACTCTAGCAGAGTGTTAGATAAATTAACATTTTAAAACCACCGCTGCTTTATATTAAAAATAAAATCGTTTTTCTTACTTACCTTGAAATTGAGACAATGTGAAAAATGTTACGAAAAATATTCCAGTGTTTTCGTAATGATGGTCGTAAAATATGTAAATGGTTTATCTGTTTCATTAATGAGAGTGCGATGAGCTTCCGTACGAAAATATTAGATTTACAGACCTACTCGTTCACGAGACTCTTGACCCTTTCAGCACCGCACTCTTTTTTCCACATAAAGACCATATTTTAAGCAAAATAGAAACTTAAATAATTATTTGAAAATTTTATGTACTTACAATTTTTTTGCTAATTTATTTTTTACTTATTTGTTTTTATTATTTTTAGGTGTCAAGGGGTTATTTTTTATTAGTAAGCAAAAAAAACTTATCACCCAAACAATTGATTACTAAAAATACTAATATTTATGATACTAACAAATGATTTCTAAAAATACTAAATAACTTTATAACGTAACATGCGTAAATATAAAGATAACGTAAAGATAAACATGAATCCCAGTCCAAGCAAAACAGCCGAAACGGAATCGTTTCTTATATTTACGGTATTTTTCGCTGAAATAAAACTACAGCAGAACCCAGTAGAAAAATTAGACATGAGGAATACCCTTCACAAGCGATAAGGAAAACAAAAAACTGTTCACGTTTATTTTAATAATTTTCTTAACAATACGTTATTCTACTTCTTAGTGTTTTCCAATAAGGGGTGTTATTTTGAATATTAATTAAGAAATTAATATTTTTTTATGGCCGGAATTGGATGGTATTGATCTGGACAACGTTTACTTTCAACAACACGGCGCTACGTGCCACACAATTATTATAATATTACTATAAAACACTACAAAATCCTTTTGTACAACTTTCGATATTTATTTACATCTTTCATATTTTCTCATTTGCACTTTTTATGGCTGTTGTAATTTAGCTATGTTCTATAAAACACCCAATCTGGCACAGTAATAGTTTGCTAAATACAAACATCACAAACTGGTAAAAAAAAATGTCATGTTCATTTTTATGCTTATCTACAAAGTTACTACACAGTTACTACTTTCATAGTATTTTTTTTTATTTATTTATTTTTTTATTATTTTTTTATTTTTTTTATTTTTTTTTTATTTTTTTTTTACTTTTATAGTACCTTAAATACTTATTTTGTACTCTTGTTTAATTATCGAACTTCTTTGTACAAGAGAACTCTCTATGATAACTTGTATTTTACCTGCTTATATATTTCGTACTCGGTTTATTTCGTTATCTACTATTCACTTATTATTGTACTCCAGAATAACTTACCTATAACAATGTATACATGTAAATGCCTTCAAAGGCAAAAATGTTTAAAAGTAATAAAAAAAAAACAGTCTTGTTCCTGAGGAAGAACACGGGTATTGAAAGGGTTAAGTAGACATATATACCAACGTGTAAACCGAGTTATATGTTTACTTACCGTGGATTTTCGGAATTATTTTTTTGGCAGAGGTAAAGCGTAATAATTTCAACAGTTTAGTACGTACTAGAATTCTCGAGTTTATATTCGTTTTCCCAGCACATTCCAAGAAAATGGTTTACCTTTTGGTCCTTTGGCGTAATTCTTGGCCAGCATGAAATATGTTGCCTTAAGATATATCGCTGAATAAAAGTTTATATGTAGTATAATAATTGAATTCGAAAATAGTGCAATAAATGTTTTTTTATCGGACGATTTTAACAAACGCATCACATTGTAGTCAAACAGTGGTAGAACAAAATTAAAACTTGCTCACAATTATCAAAAAATCAAGAAAAATACAATGCTACTGCATTGAAATAAAACTTGTCAATTAACGCAAAATGCACTTTGTAAAACATATCAAATCGATAAAGAATAATGAAACAAATCAATTCAACGGGTAGAAACTGTTTTACATCAGCGCTTTAATGCTTGCATCAAAACTTTTTCACAATTTACAAGGTATTATTGATTAAATATACGTTCAAATAAATTTTGTGCTGTTTGTATTTTGTCAATGGTACTCGATTTTATACGGCTTTGACGGGTAATACCGGGATAACAATGTTGATTTGAATGTTCATTACTATCTTGTAATTGAACACCTCGAAATACAGCCTACACTCTAATTAATAATGACTGTATTATAAGAACACAAAGAAAAATATTCTGCTATGGATAAAATTAGAAATTTGATATTTAATTAGGTATATAGAATAAGAAACTCCAGTAAAAAAACATTATAGCTTATAGAATATATATTCAAGCGGATCAATAAACGCTGATTCTGGATACCCATGTAATTTTTAATATATATTATTACTAGTGGGCCCGGGCAGACATTGTCTTTCCACAGACCGCCTTTAAGTTAAAATTTGTGGTTTTGTATATTTTTAAATGACAAATGTAAAAAACGTTTTTTTTAGATCTCGACAACAGCGCTACCTATCGGGTCCAAAACTATCCTATATTTCAAGCTGTAACCAACCATACACATTCACAAAATTTCATTGAAATCGGATGGGCGGTTTTACGTTACGTTTACGAACACAGTGACAAGTGATTTTTATATATTAAGATTAAGATACGTAGAATTTACAATTGGTCATTTAAAGAAGAATAAAACACCAGTCAGCCAGTCTACGTGAGTAATATATATATATGGTCTACAAGGTCCACAGTCACACCATTTCTTTCGTAGTAATGTCGGTTTTTAAATACCGGTAAACCAGGTGCGGTCATGGTTGTATTTTTGCACTTTGGTTCAATACAATAACATTAGTGATGAGATGACAACATTTTAACGTTTTTGAGACTAGTGACTGGAGATAGATTTGGTGCGATTTTGGGAGATCCGAAAAATTTTAACTTTGATAATTATTCTAGCTATTCAAAATAACAACTACATTAAAAAACACATACTGGTATTTAAGTTAGTAGGTCATTGTTGATAAAAAACAATGAAAAGGGGACTGGGGTTCACTATTTCTTCAAATAATCACGCATCACGTAGGTCATTATTGCACTCTGTTTTTTTTCCACTATTAGTTTCCCGCAAAAGAAGCGACATCGTTTTTCTAACCTAACCGTGAGTGGTCATAAAACCACTTTCTACATTAATTTCAGAATGCTAGTCATAAATCTGATCTGTTTCGCTTTGGAACGATCCGAAATTAGTATGCATCAGTAAATATGCGAAAACAATGTTTCAAAATATGTCGAATTTTACACTCACTTGAACAATATGTTCCATAAACGCAAGGCAGTTAACTCAAGTGTTAAAAGATGTCCTAATATAGAAAACATATTGTAAGGACACATTTAGAGAATTTTGTTTTCATGTAACAGCTACATGTACAACTTTCCTGGTGAAAGACCATAATTTGAAATTCCTGGTTAAAGACCACAATTCAAAATTCGTGGTGATTTTGAATTGTGGTTTTTGGGAGTATCTTTAAATTTTGAATTGTGGTCTTTGGGAGTATCTGCAACTCTAAATTAAAGCACCTACATTCGATTGTTTCAGAATTAGATGTTATGGTTATTATGACACCATCATTTGAATTGTTTTAACTAAGTGCATGTGTTTATAAAAAGAAATTTTATATTTCAGACAGGAGTTAAGTGGTCCATCAAGTCGACGAGATGCCGGTGCAACAGAAAGATTAATCTGGTAACTCCATCGCTAATGAGCTAAATCCAAATGCAGCGGGTAAATGAATGCCATAGTTTCAGTTCCCGTCTGGGCTGTTGATTAAACACACGAGCTTCAGTCGGCGGATTCATTTGTGCAATGAATATTGCAGACAAGTTATTCTGATACTGAAGAGAAAATATCGACCACGGGTAATTCTCTGCACATTATTTATGTAATTGACACAATTCAAAATTGAAACGTTGCGTTGCTTAAAATAAATTTTACCCTATTTGGTGACCAGATCTGAATAACGTTTCTGATAACATCTTATTTTCCCCATATTTATATTTGTTTATTAGAGATATAATACAGAACAATAAAAATGCCGTGTAGGTGTTTCGTGATCCAAATATTTGCCTAATCAGGGCTTAAATTTCTAATGCAAAATTGTGTTTTTGGATATATTATTATTATAATATATATATTACGTTAAATGAATTAATTATGAAATAACACAAATCAATGAAATAAAATTTAGTTACAAATAAGATTTGAGCCTGCGACCTTCGGTTCACTAGTCGAGAGCCTTTCCCCTCGACCACAGAGGCCATCACGATAGTATGAAGAAGCGAAGTGATGAATTATGAATGACGATTACAGCAACTTTATTTTCGACTTGTTTTTCAATGATGATATGATTAGCAAAAACTAAATTTACTTTATATTTCAACATACGTTTAAATAAATGAAAAAATGAAAGAAAACGAAAACTGCTAATGAATACGTATTTACCCCGCAATCTGTATTGCAATCATTTTAAAACATACTTTCCTTGAACACAAAGTTTTTAAGATCTTAAAAAATATACTTTTATTTGAAGATAATATGCAATTCATCCAGTAGAAAAAAATAGCAAAGTATTCTCCCAAAATTATTTAAAAAAAAAACATATTTTGTTCTGTTATCTAGGCATTTGTCGAGAGATTTTCTCTCTTTTCTAAATGATTCATGTTTTATTTAAGATTTTTACAATTTCCGTGTAATTATTATCCTTTTTAATATCAGCGCGTTCCCTCTAACATTCGTTTTTATTTATAAATCCCTTTAAAACCATAGAGCCATAATTTTTTTGTTTTTTTTTTGTACAATATAATCTATATCTTACTTAAATCCTACAAAACTGATCAATCAGTTTGATTGTAAGAAATCTCTCACTTTTCTTATTTATTTGCTTATAATAATATATTTAAATCTCAACTTGATATCTTGATGCGTGATAAATATTTACGTAATAGTATATATCTAATATAATTAATTTCTTTCTATCGGGGGAATTTCATATAATTTCGGTTTTACAAATGTATAGATATTATCTTCACAAACAACACATATATACAATTTTAAAGAAATTAAAAAACTTTTAGGACGGGTTGTTTCGGACAATTTGAACAATTCATCAAATTACAACGTTCATTTTCTAGTTCTGCGAAAGATTTTCAAGTTCTGTTTTTATTTCAGTTCTGTCAAGCAACTAGCCCATAATGATATAATAACAGAACTTAAATAGGACTTTCACAGAAAACGAAAATGAGCGTTGAAATTTGATAAATTGTTCAAATTCTCCGAAACAACACGGCTTAAGTGTTGAAGAAAAATATGTTATAAATTGGTAGAAATTCGGATTGCGGGGGCTGGGATATTTCTTTTGATCTTAGTAAAAGACTAGCGTAGACCTGTGAAAAATTACGTGATGCTATAGTTGTAGGATTTGTGAAGCTAAAAGTATTTTTTATAAAATATTTGTATCAGAATCATTGGTTTGGTCTGCCGCCGCAAAATTTGATCCTATTTTCATTATAACTTACTTGTTTTTTTCAATTTTGAAAATTTAAATTTCGTTGAACGTGAATTATATGCAAGAATAAGCAGGGATATTTCACATCACATCACTAACAGCCGAAATATTAGTATGTTTAATAGTTTTTACCGTCACCCTTGGCGAATAGCAAACAATGGTAGAATGGATCGAATTTACGGAAATCGGCATTTGTTTTCATCAAAAAACAATCCATCCACTTTCCACTTCTGCTGACAAAAAATATGTCGTCATTCGTCTCAATTAAATACATATTATCCTGGAAACGATTAATTTATTGGAGTGTTCCAGATTCAAATCAACTGAGGGAATTTGAAAGTTTTCCAAGGCCTTGATCCCGCTAGTTATCCGTTATAGTAGTCCCAGAGAGAGGTCGTGCTTACATCAAAATCATCCTTGTCAAACGTCTTATTTTTTAATGTGAATGCCACACTTTTCCAACTGCTCCCAGCCGTCTGGAGCCAGTGAGACTATGGCATCCCCACTTTGGGTATGTTATGAGGTTGAAGGTATCGGGGAGGTATTCATTTATTGTCACCAAACACGGCTAAACCATTTCAAGCAAAGTTATAATTCTGATTGATGGTCTTACACCAGGCCGATACTAAAAGTATTTTCTACAAATATATAATGTTGTTTAAAACACCAGACATTACTTCAAACAAATAAACTTTTTACGATATCTCGAAGAGAGTATATTTTGTAGAAATTCGTATTCTCTGTCGAGAACTATATAATGTTTCCCTCAATTTATCACTACACAACAAATCAGGAGATAAATAAATATGAAAAGGGAATATACGCTCTCACCGCAGCGGGAGGGATGAATTCCTGCTTCCGTCACTCCTGCACACACTAAACCCTAGATTCCTGTTTAGTATTGAAACAGTTTTGTGATTATTACACATCCCAATATTCTGTTCAAATTGTCATTTTCCTTGTTCTCCTCCTTTCCTTAATGTCTAGCCCAAGAATAACGGAAGAAAGAAGACCCTCGCCAGTGATTTTCAATTGTTACTAGCACATATTTTTGATTTGTTGTTTATTCGTAATGCCGTCGTTGTTGATAGTTCATTAATCTCGTGAAAATTCCATTGAAATCGTGTGGGTTGGATCCCCATGATTAAATATTTTCATTAGTAAAAACAGTCGTGTTGTGAAAATATAGCTTTTTTTAAATAAATAGTTAATACATATGAACAAACAAGTCCTGCTTGTCAACAGGTGCTTAAAGTTTAATTACATATACATTTTTATAAGTTATAATTTACATATTATATCTACAGAATCAACATTTTTTCATACATATTAAAATAAATATTTTTTTCCGATAGCCAATTTTTCACCATATATATTTAAACTTATTCATAGACTTACATTGCTTTATAGTGTCAGGTAATAAATTAAATATCTCCGGTATGTTGTATTCAAACGTTCTCTGTCCGTATTTATTATTAAATTTCGGAACTATTAACCCGTCATTGCGCGTGAATCTAGTACTGTATTTATGTTCTAATTTTTCTTTATGCTACGGGGTAAATATATACTGAATTATGATTTTTTGCCATAGAATAGCCTTAACAGGTAAAATTTTGGCACTCTGAAAAAGCAACGGTGTCTTATGTCTCTGTTTAAAAATATTAGGGACGACTAGTAATTTTACAATTGCGTTTTGTACTTTTGTTTAATTATGATTGAATGAGGTGAGGTACACCTATAAACTTTAAGTGATGGAATTTTCAAGAAACCAATAGGACTCAAAAGAAACTAATATATCATAAGGTAAGACTCAGGTTGTAACACGATCGAATGCACTTATTTTTTTCATTTACACACAGTCCATTTTAAAAGTCAATAAACACCACCCTTCATACTGCTTCCTTTCCAGACCCCACTACACAGCATCCCCAAAGATGACACATGCACTGGTTTATGTAAAAAAAATAGGTCGATCAGTATATTTTTCAAAACTAATATTTTTTATTAAAAGCAACCCTAAAAAAGTTCGTATTATTAAGACATTTATGGTAAAAGTTCAGTTCTCGAACCTGTTTAGCTGCAATAAACAATTATCCGAGCGTTCAGTGGTGTAATGTCTTACTATCTACGCTACTGGCCTGGTCCAGTTCGCAGATATTTAGGAGTGTTTTTCCGGGAAATGCTAGCAGACGGAAAAAAGGGAAAAGGCATTAATGTTACCACTAGCATACCAACCCACTTCAGTGGCTGAACAATTTTTGTGACTAGAAATAAAAATAGCTAATGATTAAATTTAAAATGTACCTACACGAAATTTAAGATGCACTTTACAGCATAAATTCCATCGTTAATCTCGACAGCAGTTTCACTTTGCACAAATATCAATGACTTGTGAATAACTACTAACCTATACTATATATGCAATACAAAAAAGTTTTTGAACAAATTGTTTTTTTTTTTGTATAATATCTTCACACACTTAACTTAATAACTTCAACACACACGGAAAAAAGTGAGAATTGTTATTTTTTTTTTAAATCCTTTTGAATTATTTTTTAATGATAAACTAATGTTTATAAGACAAGATTTTATGCATAGCATAAAGGATAACAAATAATTATAAGCAATAATTAATCGCCCGTTGGCGGCATTTATTTTTACTCGGGAGATATTTTCACTTTGTATTAATATTTCAGGCGACTAATTATTGCTTATAATTATTTGTTATCCTTTAGAATTATTGGTAATCTGGTTAAAAACGAGACCGCAGGCATTATTGAATGAATTAACAGGTTTTTAAATCGCGTGCACTTGCCTATTTCATATATCATGACGAAATGTGAAAATTTTCGGATTTTCATGAACACGTGTTTTGACATCATGACAATATATTCGTAATTTGCTAAAAGTTTAACAGAAAACTTGTTTGTTCATTTGTAAAGGCCTACAATTCCGTTTTTAACCGGATTATAAATAATTCGAAGACTGTTAATTTTTTGCGATGAATAAGGAAACATGAATCATGGTCGGTGGCCGAGTTGACAGGCGTAGTGTGTTCAATTCCTCGGCTGGCTAAGTCCTCCATCACAACACAAGCAACATTTTCAGCTTACTGTGGTGATAGTAGGAGATTTTCAAATATTGTCAGGTTATTCGTAACCTGGGAATGTTTGACTTTCTTGATAAAAAAAAAAAAAATCTGAATATTTATGGTCTCACTTTACGAGTAAGATTATTTATTATCTGACATGCAGAAAAAAAATGATTACCTTAAGGCGATGCTATACGTAGTAATTCAAAATCATGTGTTTTTGGTTTGAAAATTTTTAGATGAAATGTTTTAGATGCTTTAATTAAATACTGCGAGTAGAATACATCTTGGCCTTTGAAATAATTGAATATTTTTTAGATAAGTCTTTTTATAAGCCCAGAAAAAAATAATGTAAAGGCCTATGAAAACTGCTTTAAAGTTCAAAATCTCCTACTTACGAACCCATTTTCGGTTATGATTTTATTGTATAATGTGGCAAATTAAGTTTAGCATAAAATTTATGCCTGAACATGCACAAAATAAAATAAATGGCACTTTTTGGCCATGTTTTTTTCTTTCATAAATCAAAACAGGCGGATGGTGTTAAGCGGAAATTTAATCCTTATCGCCATCTACGTAAGGGTTGTTATTGATAGCGGCTCAATTTAAAATATTACACGACGTAGTGCATCGCCTTAATTATTATTATTATTGAGTTATAACTATATTCTGTGCAGTTGAACACATCAACTATTTCTGCGAAAGTATTGCCAAATGCATGCTATCTAGGTACAAGCGAGTATCTAAATGACTCGACGATATTGTGGTAACAAATAAAAATAATTTTCGATCGAGTAGTTGTAGTTGGTATGTTGAAGTGCATTATTACAAGGTATATTTATTTTGTATGAAGCACTATCTCGGTGTCACCGGCAATCCACTGGGGTGATTTTTGGCATATTTTGCCATTTTGCAAAAACATTTTGAGTCATAAAGTTTGTCATAATGTAACATATTTATAGAATCTAAAAATATGGGATAAGCGGCGAAATCTAGGTAGGTTCATTGGCTTAAAGCCGCAGTTAGCAGTTTTTTATTTTTTAATATAAATATTTTGAGGATTGGTATTAATTAAATAATATTGTAAGTGTATATATATATATGTCATATATATATATATATATATATATATATATATATATATATATATATATATATATATGACACCAATCACTCCAGTGGTTAAAGCCAATTAAAACGTTTTCCATTAATTATTCTTTGAAATTTCCATTGATTATTCGTTGAAATTTTCATTGATTTTCGTTGAAATTTCCAATGATGATTCGTTGAAATTTTCATTGATTATTCGTAGAAATTTCCATTGATTTTCGTTGATATTTCCATTGATTGTTCGTTGAAATTTACATTGATTTTCGTTGAAAACCGGATTATTATCTGAGTCATGTCAAAATTTTTACTCATGATTTTAAATGTGAGATAAAAAGTTGCAAATATATGCATTCTTATATCATTATTTACATATGTTGTGTTCGCAAAAGTAGACTATTTTTTTAAATTTCTTATAGCCATTTCATGCAACGTATCAATTCTGAATGGTGGCGACATTGAGAGTATCTTCTACTCTGGAACGTGCCGCAATTATACTATATAAATATGTTTTTTCGATGAATAAATTGTGAAATAACACAAATTAATCAACCCGCGACCTTCGGCTTCCTTGTTGAGGGCTTTACCACTCAACCACGGAGGCCGTCAAGGAGAAAATACATTTTTAATCTGAAATTTGTCACCGTTTTAAAATATTCTGTAATTCCTTCTTAACTTATAATAAAATACACATATCATAATATGAAGATGACCAGTAAGCTTTTACATCAATATTGTTGCTAACAAAAGATTTTTTCCATACAGTTTTCATGAACCCGAAACATTATAACATATCCATAAACTATGCATTAATATACCTTTATTAGTACGTATAATAAAACCCTCCCCTGTACACATAAAGCAACCCTTGTTCACATAGGGGGCGGGTTTAACTGTCGGCTACAGATCCGCTTCCTCGTTCCGGGAGTCTTTAGTTAAAGCCGCCCAGCAAAAAATCACAAAACCCATGAATGTTTCACAATACATTAGAACCGACGATCAAACGGATTGCGGGACAAAAAGAGCCTGAATTGTTAATAAGAATGTACAATTGTGCGTGTGTTTTTAAATGTTTGTAATAAGCTTACCATTACAATGAAAGCTATTATTAACAGATTTATTTATTTTATAAAACACATTGCGCACGAGATTTGAACATTGTTGTTTTGTATTGAAAAATAAGAATGATTAAGTAATATTTAAGTACTACTGTGTTTAGTCTCACATTCACTAGAGCTAGACTACACTGTAACTACAAAAACTTATGATATTGCAAGAATCATGTATTTCTTCACAACTTTGCTCAGAAATCATAATACTACTGATGTGTGTTTTTGTGCAATCATTGCTTTATTCAGGTATAACTAATTCGTATCTTTGTTCGTTTATACTGCTTTTCAGTTTATTACAATAGCCTGTAAACAAGTGTAATAAATAAATATAATAAAACACCCAAATTTATTTGCATTTAAAACTAACTGATTTCTAAACCAAATATGCCTTCTTCAGACTACTTCAGAGTATAACAAGAAACCTTAAAATAGAGAAAATCACACTTGTAAAATGACGTATTTGTACTGTTTCAAATGCATGAAATATTTTATTATCATTACTGGCGCTGACCCGTGAACGATCATGAAATGGTCTGAATCGAAGATATTAATATCTTTGGTCTGAATTCATGACAAATCAGTTTCAATTTTCGAAATGACAAATTTTTGTGTTAAAAATAGAACATTATAGGTAGGTTCTTTATCGCTTGTCTGAACTCTTAACAGAATTTGTTCAAATTTTGAAAATCGAACTCAAGAAAATTTAAACAATTCATCAAATTTCAAAGTTCTGTGAAAGTCCTATTAAAGTTCCGTTACTATATCAACATGGGCCAGTTTCTTAACAGAACTGAAATGATAATAGAACATTCATAGTCCTTGTAAATTAACTGTGAAATTTGATGAATTGTTCAAATTCTGTGAAACAACCCATCCCTAGGATGGGTCCATCCTTAATTTCGGGTTCCGTGAAAATCCTATTCAAATTATGTAATCGTATCATTGTAGGCCGATTACTTGACAAAACTGAAATAATAACAGAACTTTAAAATAACTTTCACAGAACTTGAAAATTAAGTTTTAAATTTGATAAATTGTTCAAATTCTCTGAAAAAACCTGTCCTTAGTGTTTTTGTCATTAAAAAAAATATACACGGCGTCCGGAAACTCGTAGTACAAGCGGAAAACTGGAGAATCTACACCACATGGGGAACCCAAAAAAACATAAAGTTTTTTGATTTGAGCTTTTTCACAAAAAAAAAAAAACCCAAAAAAAAATATTTTTGCGCTATTTTTGGGTTAAAGTTTTTTCTGATGTTTAGGGTTGAACAACAGATGTTTTAACCCTGCAGAGCAGAAATATTTTATGATTACACCGGATTAAATGAAGGGTGATTTCAAAATAATGCTTCAAATCCGAGTTTCTTCATTTGTTTTAGTTTCAAATAGTTTTAATTAGTTGGGTACTTTGATCTTCAGTAATAATTTATAAGAATTTGATTAAAAAAAAAAAAAAAAAAAAAAAAAATGAACTTCTAACTCGATTTACTCGATAACGAAAGCTCAAATCAAAAAAAATATATACTACAAAATCGACTCCAAATGTGATGTAGATTCACCAGTTTCCCGCTTGTACTACGAGTTTCCGGACACCCTGTATATTTTATTTTCTATTATTGTTTTATTCCCATTTTTCATGGAAAATAAACATGTTTCCAACGTAAACCTGAACTAAGTGTGTACAAACCTTCGGTTTTCCCGCTGGTACGCAAATATCCCTCCATATTGTGAAATTTAAAAACACATTTCCCGGCAAACTCTGTTATTTCTATTAAGGTGAAATTTGCCAATATTACCTTAGCACGACGCAAGATGGTTCTACAAAAATTGAAAATGAAAACGTGAATACGTAAAATTATGGTCATTGTGATTTTTTTAAAACAAGGGTAGAACGGAAATATTAATATTTTTACATGAAATAAGGCTGCGTTGTAAGTATGATTATTTTAAGTTTTTAAATAAGCACAGCTTGGTTTGTTTACGCATTTTCTAAAACACCGAATTTTTTTTTTTATATACAGGATATGGAACACTTTAAGGTGGGGAAATTTTGAGGTAACCCTCAGAAAGGAAAATATCGTGTGAGATTTTAATGAATATATTTTTTAAATTTTTATTTTTCGGAAAAACTTAGTTATTTACTTATTGAGTAAAACCTCAAATTGTAATATTTAAATATTGAAGACAATATTAGTGATTTCTAAACGAAAGTCTGAAACAGAAAAATCAGAAAAGGATACGGTCACATCTAGGACTCGAACCCAGGACCCATGTCTTGCCGGGACACTTGTCTGAGTCCTAGATGTGACCGTTTCCTTTTCTGATTTTTCTGTTTCAGATTTTCCTTTAGAAATCACTAATATTGTCTTCAATATTTATATATTTTTTTAAGTAAGTAGAGACGTTCTTGCGTAAAATGTTAGTCTACCAGATGGCAGTGCGTTTTTTTTTCAATTCTCCTTAAACTTCGAAGCACTGGGGAACGAAAAATTTTATTGTTAAATTTTTATTGGAATAACTTTGAATAATAATCGTACTTACGAAACATGGAACAAAACAAGACACAGAAAAATAAAAAGGTAACGCACGGAGAAAAATTATTATTGCTAATTTGTTAAGAATCACTTCAAATTACTAATAATGGCAATCCGGTAAAATACGGGATTGCAGGCCTTTAACGAATGAATTAACAGGTTTCCGAATGAAATTATTAAATTTCGAATATATTATTACGAAGTCGGAGAACGTGTTCGAACACGTCTTCCTAACTCATCGTGATAATATCTTTGCAGTTTGCTAAAAGTTTATAAGGAAACCTGTTAATTCATTCGTTAACCCTCAAGAGACGGGTAATATTTTGTAAATATCTCAAAGCCAAATATAATATTGAAAATTATATTTTAAGCCCTTGACAAGCATCTACAATGTCAACGTTTTACTTGGTAATTTTCATTGACAGTATTGAAATGCGTTAAAAACGTCAAAAACCTAGTTGTACACACTGCACACGATTTCACGATTTCACTGATCTTCTATTGTAGTTTTTCGTATCCTAAGGGTTAAAGACCTACAAATCTATTGACATTCTTAATTAATTGGCAATATACATTTTATCGACAGTATTGAAATGCGTTAAAAACGTCAAAAACCTGCTTGAACATACTGCACCTGAAAATAGTCACAATTTCACTGAACTTCTATTGTAGTTTGTCATATCCTAAGGGTTAAAGACCTACGATCTATTGAGATTCTTAATAAATTGGCAATATACATTTTTATTCGTGCGTTAACTTTATATTTTCTGCGTCTTGTTCTATTTCATGTTTCTTTTAGATTTATTAGTTTTCTTCTTCAATGATATTTTATGGTTCATTTAACCACCAATTTACTTTTAATTCAACATGGATATTTTGAGTTTCGATCTAAATTCTATTGAGTTTTATATTCGCGTTACTTCATATGGAAATTTAATCCAAGCTTTCAACCTTCTCAAATAAACTCCTTTTGAATTGACGTTATTCGAACAGAATTCATGGAGGTAATTACAAATAGCATTCTCAGTATAAATGTCACGTCAATCGCGGCTAATGATTGGAAATAATTCTGAAAGGTCTGGCGCCGGTTTCATGGAAGGAAGCTCTGTAAGTCCTTGCATCGGAAATGAGAAGAAACCGCTGAAATGTTAGCCGCGCTTAATCGAATCACGATGCATTTTTCTGGTGGAGTTCGAACTTGGAGCTTTTTCTCAGGAAGTGGAAAAATAGAAAATATTTAAAACTTGCGAAGAAAACTAATCATATTTTGTATAATATTTCATCTATATTCCAAACTAAGAAATACAACATTGAATTTAAATAAATAATCTTCACGCCAAAGCAAAACAACTTCTGATTGTCCTAAGTAGAAACTCCACGTTTCTAGTCAGATTATTTAATGTACCTATTACTGGGTTTTGAAATGAGATTATGCTTAGTTCCTGCCGGCATGTCATTTATTCGGTTCCTACCTATCCCCAACGATCACCTTGCTGGAAAAGTGTTCGAAATTTGTAACAATAGCAAAAACACTGAAAATACGAGTGCATTTGTTTGGAAAAAACAGAAAAAGAATTGAAGTACTGGAAGCAAGTTGTTCGGGGTTATTGCGTACATAATCTTTGAAAACGAAAAGAACTATTGAAAGTGCTATCGTTTAAGAATTCATTCGTTGTGTTGTGGCGACAATTACCTCGAGGTGTATTGTGTTGTGTGCAGCTTCTTAGTAAAAGATTGGTCATCATGTTTCCTTCTTTCCATACCTTGTTTCAATTCTTACGCATAATATCACCTAATTCCAACAAACACCATTTCAATTCGTATCGTTTTAAATTCATTTACAGTTCACAATTCGTGTTCAACTGAAGCTGTAATTCGGAAGCAGTTTCGGATGTAACCCCTTATCAATAGTTGCATGAGTATTTTCTATTTAAAAAAAAAATGCAAACACATCCAAGTTACGAATAACTTTAAAAATTTAACCTATCTGTCATAAATATCTGAAATTGTTGCAAATGGAGGACTTAGCTTAGGAGAAGAACCAACAACGCGGCATCAGGGTGCATTCCTGATGCTTTGGACCACTAGGCTATGAACTGGTCAATTAATTTCATTACTTTCAATCATTTCAATCTACAGAAAGATGCTCACATGTTAAATATAGTCCGATTGACAGTAATTATAAAGTTGTTGAAAGTAACCTCAATTCTTATTGATTGCTAATAATTTTAATGGTTAGCGTCCTTCAAGAATTATATTGATCAATATTGGTCAGTTCGAAACATTGAATATTCGATGCTAACTAACAACAAAATTTTCACTATAATATCCCCGCAGAGGTAGGCAGAAAAAATTGATTGCCACAAAACACTACTTCTTTACTTTACACAATAGTACAATACTCATACTCATGAACTCGTGGCTCTCGTTGTGACCCGATTCAAATATTTAACTCTCTTGATCTTGCCATGTCTACATGTCACGTACCTAACTTCTTAATTCATACACTTGCACGTTATATTATATTCTCTTCGTTCAAAGTTTCATCATAAATTATCCTGAAAAATTGATATCCGTGAGAAGTTTTAAGCATTTTTAAATTATAAATTTTAATATTTCTGGATAATTTACGACAAAACTACGGATGCAAAAACTTCAAAGTTGGCTCAAGTAACAAAATTTCAGATAAAGTTATTTTTGTAGGACGCGTCGATAAGATATAGCAGAATACTGTGCGGAGCGGTAAAATCTTTGGCTCTTGAGACCTAATATAACAATGTGCACATTGAACAAAGAAAAATATATATTCACAAATATTTGCGAAAAATAATAAATAATAATATAACATGAGTCGGTTGAAAGAAACTATCACCCGCAACAATGCCACTGTTAATAAACTATTTACCTCCTCAGGCTAACTTGTTAGGTTTTGGAAAATAACAATACATAGAGTCAATTTGTTCGCTTTTCAGAACAGCTCATATGGTCTCATACATCGTTGTATCTCCCTTACTGTTTTGGTAAGAAATATGATCTAAACAGTGTTAGAAAGAGAAAATACCAAGCTTTATATTCAAATATAGAAGTTAACCACATAATGATTTAAGCGTATTTCTTCCCCTTCCTAAAACAGTTTTAAGTTGTCGGATACATTCAGAAATATACCATTTATTTAGATTTTATTGAGAAGCTCAAATATACGCAAATTCTCCGACTTTCTGACAGCATCATAAAAAAATTAATAGTCATTATGCTAGAGGCCTGAAAAGTTAAATTAATGGTCAATATGCTAGAGGCCGGAAAAGTTAAATTAATAGTCAATATGCTAGAGGCCTAAAAAGTTAAATTAATGGTCAATATGCTAGAGGCCGGAAAAGTTAAATTAATGGTCAATATGCAAGAGGTCTGAAAAGTTAAATTAATGGTCGATATGCTAGAGGCCTGAAAAGTTAAATTAATGCTCAATATGCTAGAGGCCGGAAAAGT
Source organism: Hesperophylax magnus (assembly GCA_026573805.1). Lineage (NCBI taxonomy): Eukaryota > Metazoa > Arthropoda > Insecta > Trichoptera > Limnephilidae > Hesperophylax > Hesperophylax magnus. The sequence goes on from JAIUSX010000014.1 coordinate 6,587,599, forward strand.
TAAATTAATGGTCAATATGCTAGAGGTCTGAAAAGTTAAATTAATGGTCGATATGCTAGAGGCCGGAAAAGTTAAATTAATGGTCAATATGCTAGAGGCCTGAAAAGTTAAATTAATGGTCAATATGCTAGAGGCCGGAAAAGTTAAATTAATGGTCAATATGCTAGAGGCCTGAAAAGTTAAATTAATGGTCAATATGCTAGAGGCCGGAAAAGTTAAATTAATGGTCAATATGCTAGAGGTCTGAAAATTTAAATGAATGGTCGATATGCTAGAGGCCGGAAAAGTTAAATTAATGGTCAATATGCTAGAGGCCTTAAAAATTAAATTAATGGTCAATATGCTAGAGGCCGGAAAAGTTAAATTAATGGTCAATATGCTAGAGGTCTGAAAAGTTAAATTAATGGTCGATATGCTAGAGGCCGGAAAAGTTAAATTAATGGTCAATATGCTAGAGGCCTGAAAAGTTAAATTAATGGTCAATATGCTAGAGGCCGGAAAAGTTAAATTAATGGTCAATATGCTAGAGGCCTGAAAAGTTAAATTAATGGTCGATATGCTAGAGGCCGGAAAAGTTAAATTAATGCTCAATATGCTAGAGGCCGGAAAAGTTAAATTAATGGTCAATATGCTAGAGGCCTGAAAAGTGAAATTAATGGTCAATATGCTAGAGGCCGGAAAAGTTAAATTAATAGTCAATATGCTAGAGGCCTGAAAAATTAAATTAATGGTCAATATGCTAGAGGCCGGAAAAGTTAAATTAATAGTCAATATGCTAGAGGCCTGAAAAATTAAATTAATGGTCAATATGCTAGAGGCCGGAAAAGTTAAATTAATGATCAATATGCTAGAGGTCTGAAAAGTTAAATTAATGGTCGATATGCTAGAGGCCGGAAAAGTTAAATTAATGGTCAATATGCTATAGGCCTGAAAAGTTAAATTAATGGTCAATATGCTAGAGGCCGGAAAAGTTAAATTAATGATCAATATGCTAGAGGCCTGAAAAGTTAAATTAATGGTCGATATGCTAGAGGCCGGAAAAGTTAAATTAATGGTCAATATGCTAGAGGCCTGAAAAGTTAAATACATAAACAAAACATCAGCTGCCTGTTTGTTTAGACTTTTATATTTATTTCAATACAATACTTTTATAATTATTTCAGAAATTTCCTAATTCAATATATTCAAATTTCCATAAATTATACACAACACATTTTTATAATTATTTACTTCAACATCCCGGTGTCAAAATTTATTACGAGCTCAGCGGTAATTATGTGCTTAGAAATATTAAGTAATGGATGTTCTCGTTATGTGAGTAAATCACCTTAACTGCCTTTATTGCCGCCCTACCAAACAATTTATGTATAACAAAAGAGCCACTGAAAAATATTATTTGAATTTACCTTGGCAATTTTAATGGCCGTTGCATTTCACGAAGCTAGCACGCCCTTGCAATTGAACCATAAAGGTAATGAAAAATAATTATTTCAAATTTTCTTACGTCAATTTATCAATACATGGAATTTTATTTCATGCATTCTATTAATTGCTGTTGGCAATGACCATAAAGCTGTTTTCGATAATAGCCTCGCAATTGAAATTAGTGTAGAATTGTGTCGTTAGATAGGTTATCTAATTGATTCGGAAAATAAGTGTAGAATTGTGTCATTAGATACGGTTATCTATTTGATTCGGTAAAACCGTAAATGCGATGCATTTTGTTTACGTCTACTTCCAGATCTTCAGGCCTTAAGGATAATCTGTCATATGGTCTGTAAGGAAAGAGTATTTCCGCTTTGCAATTAAGTACACCATAAATGCAATATATCTGAACGTATCCGAAAACCGAAAATTATTTTCGAAAGGTGATGAATAAGCTTTATAGTTTTATAAGTAGGAATAAACATATATTTTTTAAATGAAAATATTTAAATGCAAACATAAAAACAAAAATGGCTCACCTTACGTTTTACGTAACTAAAATTACTGATGACGAAAAAATATATAAAATCACACTTATTTTGTATAAATAGTGTAACACCCATATGGCCAGGAATGGGGCGCGTCAGAAGAAGAAGATGACTTTTCGAGAGGGATGTTTTGCTTATCTATGGTCTCTTCCGGCTGGTGGAGAAGGGAAGAAGGTTGAATTATAAAAAACACTGTGAGAGATACTGCAGAATAAACAGTTTAATCCAAAAGTATACAGACTATTATTGACTTTACCCCGCTGGATAAGTAGTGGTTGTTACAATTCAGAAGTGGGATCGGAATAAATGTGCCGTGAAGTATAGTGAATTCTGAAATTAGTGTTTTCAAAGTTCGTAACATCGCGTCCGTCGCCATCGTTTTTATTGTTCGTTTGCGTAATGTCGGGAATCGGAAAAGGTGTCCTCCTCAACAAAGGCTACAAGGCAAAGAGGGACGTGCTGAAGAAGTCTACACGAGAATTGATAAAAGAAACGTTGAAAGAAATAATGGATGAGAAAGCAAACAACGACGGCGTCCGCAAAGGTCCGCCATTACGTGTCATGGCGGAGTTAATTCCGCAGTTCGACCCAGAAGACAAGGACTGCCACGTATCGTCGTGGCTTCATAAGATCGAGCAGCTGGGGCTTATCCACGGATGGAGCGATTATGAAAAGTCTTTCACCATGCAAACTCGATTGACCGGCCAAGCGAAAGCATGGTTTAATCGTTTGGAACGCTACGATTTGGAGTGGTGTGAGTGGAAGGCGGCACTCGAGCGAGCTTTCCCGCGCCAACATGATTATGCCGACCTGCTCGAAGAATTGGTGAAGCGAAAGAAGTTGCCGCAGGAGACAATGTCTCATTTCTATCACTCCAAGCTCGCGATGATCAATCGGTGCCGTTTAGATACGGAAGCGGTAGTGTCACTTCTCATTAAGGGACTTCCGAGCGAACTACAAGCGAATACTCGTGCGTTTAAATGCAGCAAACCAGAAGAATTGTACTCAGGATTTTTGGCAGCCTTGGAGCACTATCAGTCTCCAGTGATACCAACATCGACGTCAACACCGCCATCAACATCGGCGTTAAAATCAGCTGGCGTTCCCCGAACCTCCCAGACAGGAGGCTGGCAACCCAGGCAGCAGGACCCCAGGCAGCAGGAGTCCAGGTGCTTCATAAGCTCGAAACGGAACCACATGGCTAGGGATTGCCGCTTCAGGCAGCAGACATCAGAGAAATGCTCGAGATGTGGGCGCTTTGGACATCGAGAGGCCAACTGTTGGGCTCGTATCTCAAAAGAAAACCAAATTCCTGTAAAAGAGGTAAGAATTGCACCTTCATTTGAGCTGAACAGCACTTATCTCAAGGATGTCAGGGTAAATGGAATCTCATTGTGCGGATTCATAGACACGGGCAGTCAAGTCAACATCATCAACAACAAAAGTGCAGAAGCGATAAAAGTTCCCTTGGAAGCCACATCATATGTTATTAAAGGATTCACAGGGACATGTGTTCCAGCAATGGGCCAGATAAAGATACACATAGTCATTGATAATATTGAGTTTGATACGGCAGCTTTGGTCACAGACTGCGACATGAATGATGTAGACTTTTTGATTGGCCAACCTATAATAAATACCTATGGCATCGAGATGACAGTGGCAAGTGGTAGAGCCATGTTTGCCACGGAAAATGGCTTGGGGCCAATTTCAAAAATTAACATCACCGAAGACTCCGAAAGAAAACTCCCGTTGAGAATCAAAACCACCACAATGATACCAATAGGAAAATCTGGCAGAGTATAAGTTATCGCTTCCGAGGAAGGGAGATTATTGGTGAAGCCTAGGATGCTTTGCCTCGGTCAACAAGCCTACTCATTCCCAGGATCGCTTCTAGATTGTCCCAACGCTAGTATCGAAGTAACAAACTTGGGCTCGGGAGAGCTCAAGTTGACTGCAGGATGCTTATTCGCTAGGGCGGAAAGAATGGGTGAGCACAGCGCTTTCCAAGGCGAAAGGATACCCCTAGAATGCAATTCACTCGCCATGGAGAGCATACACATGGGAGAAATAGATGAGGTACATAAGGAAAACCTGTTGGGGCTTTTACATAAATGGTCCCACTGCTTTGCTACATCCACGAAAGAACTGGGTAAAACCACATTTGGAGAAATGAAAATAATTACAACCACCGCCCAACCAGTTCATTATAAACCTTATAGACTGTCTTTTAAAGAGCGAGAAATTGTACAGAACAAGGTTGACGACCTCCTGGAAAGCGGAATAATTCGAGAATCTGAATCTGAATACGCAAGTCCCATTATTTTAGTGAAAAAAAAAGACAGGAGACGTCAGATTAGTCGTAGATTACAGAGCCTTGAATGCAATAACGATGAAAGACAGGTACCCAGTAGGAAATATCGAAGATCAAATTAACAGAATTTCGGGGAACATGTTCTTCACAAGCCTAGATATGGCACAAGGATATCACCAAATTCCTATAGCTGAAGATTCGATCTCGAAGACTGCATTTGTAACACCGAACGGACAATACGAGTACACTCGGATGGCTTATGGACTTGCTAATGCACCATCCGCATTCGTCAAAACCATTAATAAAGTTTTAGGAAGTCTACGGCACAAGGAAGTACTGGTATTCATGGATGATATTTTGATCCCTTCTCGCACTGAAGAAAAAGGCTTGGTGCTCCTTGAGACCGTACTGGGATTGTTCGATAAAGCCGACCTTCGACTCAACCTGGATAAATGCTTCTTCCTGAAGACGGAGATAGATTACTTAGGGCACCGAATTTCTAAAAATGGCATCAAACCTGGAAAATTTAAAATCAATGCGGTAGCGGATTTTCCCACACCAAAAAATGCCCACGAGATCAGGCAATTTATTGGGCTTGCAAGCTACTTCCGAAAGTTTGTCAAAAATTTCGCAACTATTACCAGGCCCTTGACTGAACTCACAAAGAAAAACTCTACCTGGGTATGGGGCCGCGATCAGAGTGATTCGCTTGCCTCCTTGAAAGATATACTTACTTCAGACCCGGTTCTGGCACTGTACGACTGCAAGGCTCAGACTGAAATACACACAGATGCCAGTAAACTGGGCATAGGAGGAATTTTACTTCAAGTTCAAGAAGATTCGGCACTGAAACCTGTTGCATATTTTAGTCGTGTAACTTCCAAAGAAGAGTGTTTCTATCACAGTTACGAGCTGGAGACACTTGCGGTTGTAGAAACCATAAAAAGATTCAAGATTTATCTAACAGGGATACATTTTAAAATAGTAACCGATTGCGTAGCGGTACGCTCTACGTTAGTTAAGAAGGACCTTATCCCCAGGATTGCAAGATGGTGGCTAACGATTCAAGATTTCGATATGGAAATAGAATACAGAGCGGGTGCTAAAATGCAGCATGTGGATGCTTTGAGTTGAAATCCCGTTCAACCAGTACAAGTGTCAATGATAAATTCAGCGGATTGGTTCCTATCGCTTCAGTTGCAAGATCAGTCGATAAGTTTCAAGCAACTAAGAAGCGCACAACCAAATAGAGACGTTACCAACAATTTCACATTTAAGGATGGGCGACTTTACAGAAAGACTTTGCATGGAGAGAGGCTTGTGGTGCCTAAAATAGCAAAATGGAATCTTTTGCACAAATGCCATGATGAGATAGGACACCCTGGGCTAAAGAAATGTGAATCTAGGATTAAGGAAAAGTACTAGTTTCCGAAGATGACCAGATTCATAAAGAAATATGTGGAGGGTTGCATTGACTGCGCTTATAAAAAGGGGCAATATGGACGTTTAGAAGGCAAGCTCCACCCCATTGAAAAACCCCTGAAGCCTGGTCACACTGTTCACATAGACCATTTGGGGCCGTTCCCCAAAAGCAGTAAAGGGAATCAATACCTTCTTATGACTGTTGACTCTTTTTCAAAGTTTTTGGTGGCCAAACCATCTCGTAGTGTGGGATCGATTGAGAGCATTAAACTTCTCAAGGAGATATTTGGTGTTGTTGGGTATCCCGTGAGAGTTGTGTCGGATAGAGGACTTGCATTCACCAGCAGGTATTTTAAAGAATTCGTTGACCAAAAACAGATAAAACATGTGATCTGCGCTGTAGCCACACCCAGGGCCAACGGCCAAGTAGAACGTGCTAATCGCACTATTCTGGAGGCTATAAGGACAGGAACAGCCAGTGAAAATACTTGGGACTGTGAAATTCCAGATATCCTGTGGGTAATCAACAACACGGTGAATGTGAGTACTGGATATTCTCCCTTCCAACTGATGTTCGCTTACAGGGGAAATTTGCTACCCGAACTGGAAGCTGACAATGCAAATAGTGCACAACAAGAGGTCCAATCATTAGAGCTGAGAAGAACGAAGGCAACGGAAAATATGAAGAAGGCAGCTGCAAGGATGAAAAAGTCGTTCGACAAGAGGCGAAAGGCAGCCAGAAAATATGCAAAGGGGGAACTTGTACTCTGGAAAGACAGCTCAACACACTTGGGAGGCTTGAGCAGAAAAATCAAATCTGTGTATGGTGGTCCTTACAAAGTGACCAGAGTTCTAGAAAACGATAGATACAAGATAAGGAGTATTAAGGGTATGCGAGGATACAAAACCTTCAACGCAGTTGTTGCGGTTGACTCCCTCAGGCCATATCGGAGCGCCCCAGCCATGCCGAGCGAGTCTGAGTCCAACGACAGTGAAACAGAGACCCAAGACCTGATTGATCTACTGGAAAGCTAGTAGGTAGCAGTTATGTTACGTTGGTGGCGATTGTATGTCACCTTAACTCAGGTGTCGAGCAATACTAATATTTTATGTCACGTTGGTGTCGATTGTATGTCACCTTAACTCAGGTGTCGAGCAATACTAATATTTTATGTCACGTTGGTGGCGATTGTATGTCACCTTAACTCAGGTGTCGAGCAATACTAATATTTTATGTCACGTTGGTGGCGATTGTATGTCACCTTAACTCAGGTGTCGAGCAATACTAATATTTTATGTCACGTTGGTGGCGATTGTATGTCACCTTAACTCAGGTGTCGAGCAATATATTTTATGTCACGTTGGTGGCGATTGTATGTCACCTTAACTCAGGTGTCGAGCAATATATTTTATGTCACGTTGGTGGCGAATGGTAATATGGTTACTTGCTTCTAGAACTTCTATGGCAAGGAGAGAGAGAGTCGTGGGGACACGACAACCAGTCAGGATGGACGAGTGTAACACCCATATGGCCATGAATGGGGCGCGTCAGAAGAAGAAGATGACTTTTCGAGAGGGATGTTTTGCTTATCTATGGGCACTTCCGGCTAGTGGATAAGGGAAGAAGGGAATTATAAAAAACACTGTGAGAGATACTGCAGAATAAACAGTTTAATCCAAAAGTATACAGACTATTATTGACTTTACCCCGCTGGATAAGTAGTGGTTGTTACAATATATTAAATATATTACAAACGTTTTTGTTACTTCAATTTTGGTGGTTTCATATAAACAAAATTGCCATCGGTACATTTGGTTTTATAAAGGAGTACATTTTAATTATTCTATGATAAATTTCTAGATTTGAAACTAAAGCGCGGTGTTTTCTCTTTCTAATACCGTTTAGATCATCATTTTCACAACAACAGTAAGGGAGACACAACGATTTCTTTGATACTACATGTATATGAGTTGTTCCCAAAAGCGTACAAATTAGCCTGAAGGGCTGGCTATTGTCGTTAATTAAATTTAAATTTGTATATATTTTCTCCTAATTTTATTTTCTCCTTATTTTATTTTCTCTCAATTTTATTTTCTCCCAATTTTATTTTCTCCTAATTTTATTTTCTCCCAATTTTATTTTCTCCTAATTTTATTTTCTCTTGTAATTCACCAAACATCTTCATTGCTTCGTAAATCGACTTTTTCAAATAAGTATTCCTAATGTTTTAAGAATCTCTTTAAATTACCAATGAATTGATAGGTTTCCTGTTAAACTTTTAGAAAGAGAAACGTATTATCACGATGTCGGAACACGTGTTCATAAAAATCGTAATCATAATATTTCGCATTTTGTCATTATATTTATATTTTTTTTATTGTTTCTTTACATTGTATCTTTTTTACGTTAGAATTTCTACCCTCACTAGGACAAGCCTTTGTTGAGGTTATTGTCAAGGCAAATGCAGATGCACGAGCACGTGTTCCGTTATATTAGGAATTAATTGAAAATTTATCAGGAAACGGCCTGCAACCACATTTTTAACCGGATTTTAATAAATCATAAATAATAATTTTTCTCCGTGCATGACACCCGCACAGCGCACTGTGCCGCGAGAACTAGTATGTAATACTTAATCATTGATGGGTAAGCCCGTACATTTTATCTTGCCCTTTTGCTATACGAGAGTGGCTCAGTGCATTGTGTGGGCTTCTTGTGGATGGAACCAATGGTTGTTGGCATGTAACTCATCATTTCTCGAGATATTTGGAAGAGAAAATTGAAAATTTGGCTTCTGTCCATGTATGCCAATAATTATATTTTAGGGTGAGACACAGCCATGTAAGTGCAACTCTTTTTCGTCTTGGGCTGAATCTTTACTGTGATCATTCTGGTGGCTGGTTTTATCTACTAGTCTTCAGTCAAACTGAGTATTGCACCATTGAGTACAAAAAATCCTTCCAATACAAGAATCCTTTTATTTAGCTACTTTTCTTGCCGATTGTATGCGGATCACGTAGCTAGAAAATGTGAATGGGGATAGACCCATTTAAAGCGAGACTCCCATCCCTTTGGCAATATTATTGACGTTGGAAAAAGCTCTCAGCTATCATTATTTATTTTTATACTGAGGTAAATTTACTTCGGAAATCTTGATGAAGATAATGGTTAACTTTGTGAGAGCAATGGTTATCGTCACCATCAAAAATAGTAATTTCGGTTGTGAGTCTATCTGTGATTGTAACTCTGGTTTAACGAACTCTCTTACCTTTATCATTTTCAAAATGTGTGTGTCAAGAATTGAGACAAGTGATAGTGTACTTGCTTACAATACAATATTTGTTTTATCAGAAAATTATTTTAATTCCATATTTGAATGTGCATTCATCTTTTGTTTAAATTTCTTAGGATTAATCTTGACAAGTCTGATGTGATTTTTCAAGGGTCAGGCTTTCAATCCTGCAATTATAATATCCCTTGATTTTTGAGGGTCTCCGCGCTTACATACTGTGTATGTTAGCCTGTAATCAAATCTCCTTTTTTTACATCTGATGTAGCCAATAGCCATACATTTTGAAGTTATTGAAACTTTTTAACAATTCTCGAATTCCAAAGATCTGCTTTAAAATTGTTGGTACATTTTATTTATTCTCAAGATTACATGAATTACGAAAATTCCCGAAAGTTTTAAAATTTTATTAAATATATATTAGAGAATCGAGTTTTAGAAATAAATAGGCAATAAAAATACAATTACAGGATAGGTAGTATTGTGATTTTTAACAATATTTATTATGAAACTTTTTCTATATATTATGTACAACTGTCCGGGATACTATTTATGAACGGAATACCAAAATTAGTATCTACATTTTTTTTATTTAAAAAGAAAGACAAACATTCCCGGGTTACGAATAACCTGACAATATTTGAAAATCTCCTACTACCACCACAGAAAGCTGAAAATGTTGCTTGTGTTGTGATGGAGGACTTAGCCAGCCGAAGAATTGAACACACTACGCCAGGGTGGGACCCAAACGCGATGTCAATTCGGCCACCGACCGATCATACTCTAGGAAGTTATAATAATTGATGGACAATATCTTTTATTTTAGATGAATGCTGCACATAAGTTCCAACTGAACGGAGCCAGTGGGGCTATGGAATTATTGATTCGGGGTATGTTGTGAGGCTAAACCAGTGGGGATGGATGTGAGAAAGGAAAGTGAAGCTTATTTACTAGCGTGTAGTTACTGCCCGGCTTCGCCGAGTTTCAAGATTTTTTTTATAAAACTTGTAGGACAAATAAAATAGGTTATTCGACGATCAATTTGATATTTCATGTCTTCATAGATCATCAAATCATCTGAGGAAGTTAGATCATGCCGTTTTTTTATGAGAATATCGCACAAGAGTCCCAACTGCTCCCAGCCGTCAGGAACCAGTAAGACTATGACATCCTCCATTGGGATACGTGGTGAAGGTAGCGGAGAGAGGAAGATGTGAAGTATCTGGCTATTCTGATCAGATTACAAAACACGGCTATAGCCATTTCAAGCTTGTAAGCCTGCAATTTATACCTACTTACCATTATAAAATTGTTAATGATCTTTTAATGTTAAGTATTAAAATATTTAGTTGATTATCATAATGTTAAGTTAAGTTTTAAGTATTTTATTGTTACATAAAACAATTGAATTGACATATTTAAAAAAAGTATAAAAAAGTCAATGCTGGATGCTGGGATTTTCTCCACTTTAATAAAATACTCGCACTTTAACCTCTAAAGTTTTCAGTTTGTGACATATAACAAACTAACTAAGACATCTTCAGGTCTACAAGAACAAGCAGGTCAATACTCCCCTTTCGAGATTGGAAGTTGCTATAATGTAGTTAGGTTTAAATTGTTTTCAACCGCTCTCGGGCGCAGCATTCAAAACGTTTTCCTCTGACGGCTTTTAATTACTCCCAGAGAAAACTTTATTAATTAACATCTACACGATTCTGATAAGACTGATTTAGTAACAAATTATCTTCTGGGGCACGGAAACATATTATTATAAAGAAGTTAACATAAATTATCTGAAATGCGGAAAACATTTGATCTCCTTTTATTTATAAAATCGTTAATTCAAGATTTGACTGCTCTGACGCTATAATTTTTTGTGTCATTACATTAACCTCCAAAACATACTAGATAGAATATATTATTTTACAACAATAAGAGCATGTACAATTATGTTATGGAGATAAAACATAGACTGGGCAATGAACTAATAGATGTATTTTCGATTTAAATTTTGACACATTCTAATCCAAATTAGATAAGCACTTTTATACACAAATGCTTAAGTATTTTCAATTTTTTTAACTTTTTAATACTCGTATAAATATTTCAAAGGTTTTTTTAAGTTATTGTGATGATAAATATATATATATATAAATATTATTTTTTTTTTTTAAGGTACAATATTTTTTACAATTCAAGGTTTTCAGTAATGTAGGCCTCACTGGGTGGCTTGCCCGTGCTGAGGCCTTCATATTGTATTTTATGCTTTTTTTTATTTATGTTATACTGTTGTTTTCAATTTAATTTATAATCATTATGTAAAAGCCTAATTATATAAATAAATCCTGCCGATTTCTATCGAATTTCCATCGTCCGTTCTGACCACGTTGATGTTTGTAGCGTAGGCTATAATCTGAGGTTTGCCTTGTAACTAAATACATTTGCGAATGTTACCGGATATAATCATTTGATTAATTAACATTTAATAATGCCCTTAAGCCCCCGCACTACGAATTTCTACCGATTTATAACATATTATAACACTTATATATATATATTTTTAATGTAAATATATGATATATTAATTATAATTATTGTAATTATATGAAATTCCCTCGATAGAAAAAAATCGCGAAGTATGCTCCAAAAAGTATTAAAAACACGTTTTGTTCTGTTATTTAATACGTTATAGATGTGAAAATATTCATTGTATCTTTTAATGCAACATAAGCATTTATCGACAGATGTTTTGCTCTATTTCAAGCAAGTCATGTTTTATTAAATATTTTCGCTTAAGAGGAAGCTACAAGCCAAAAATGTGTATATTCTTGGTTTACCTTATATTGTAGTTAATAGGCCTTAAAATCGCTTGAAAAACTGAGTCTAGAAACGTTCGATTTCGGGCACGAAACTGGTTTTTATTTATTTTGTAAGTAATTTTATAAGAAATCAAAAAAGTTAATCAAGTGAATCTGTCACAGATAATCTTAGCTATAATGCTGTATTTTTTTAAAGTTGTTTCCTTTGCGCGTTCATACATTTCTATTGAATAAAAAAAATTAATAGCTTATATTTATATTTTTTATTGAGTAATTTGTTTTTATTATTTGTATTCTACTCAAACGAAACGATAGGAAAACCTTCAATTTATCTAAAGTATATTTTTAGGTATTCATAATGTACACCAATTCGTTATAAAGATTCATATCAGATCAAAACAGGGATTTAGCATTAAGCTTCGCCTTAATTATTGTCGTTTTTTTTTAATATTAGCGCACTCCCTCTAACATTCGTAGTTACATATCTCCCTTTGAAACCATCTATGAAAGCTTACTACGGAGCCTTAAAATAAAATAAAATTCTAGCCTACTACTATTGGCAGTGTCGGCTGGCGATTATTTTGTGCTAAGGAACATAATTGTTGTGGGATAAATAAGTAGTGTGGTTGACTCTGTCAGTACAGAGCGAGTCAGATAGGTGACAGAGTTATAAATGCGAATGTAGTAGGTACATCTCTCTCTCACATCCTTACTGCTAGCTAGTTAAGACATATCCGTAAACTTGTACTCGGTTAAGAGTATTATTGAAAGACTGCTATGATCACACCAAACAACATATAAAAAACCATTAAACGGTAGTTTAACAAGTGTTTTTGTATAAAACATATTTTCTGTATTTATAATCATTCTGTCATTTGGAATTCTCAAAACCAAACTTATATTAACTGATTTAAAAATATTTAAACAAAAATTTTGAAACACCTGTCATATCGTACTGTGTTTGCATAAGATTCTGAACTGCCTTAATCACTCACCTGCACAAATCGAAATACGCACAAACTCTTTATTCAGACGTATCTGCAAATCTTACAACACACCAAGAGATATTGATATTTTCCACAGTACCCTCAAAACGTATAAAATCAAATTTACCTTTTGGAACTCAAACCAAAACATTTATTTTTTTATTGTATGCGATATTTTACTTTTAATATGTAATATTATATTAGTAATATTATACCTTTTAATATCTTATTAATCTATGTAATCAAAAAAAAAGATTGTATATTTTATAAAAAAAATACTGTATAGCTCTATGTTTCATAAATAAAAAGATTGTATAGGAGTATATTTCATAAGTAAAATATTGTATATCTGTATGTTTCATAAATAAAAAGATTGTATAGCTGTTTGTTTCATTTATAAAAAGATTGTATGGCTGTATGTTTCATTTATACATGGTATTATAGATGGTATTCCTCCAATATTTTTCAAACCTGTGTTAGTAGTCTGATATATCCTCTTTATAAACTCTTTAACAATTCTTTGAGTTCTGGTTCTTTTCCAGCTCAGTGGAAAAAAAGTTATTTAACCCCTATTCATAAAAAAGGAGATAAAAGCGATATATCAAACTATAGACCAATTTGTATAATGTCTGCGTTACCGAAAGTTTTTGAGAAATTAGTCCTAGATATCATTGTAAAACCTATCAACAACATTATTGCTCCTAACCAACATGGCTTCATCACAGGTCGCTCTACCTTAAGTAATTTAATGACTTATGAAAATTACATATCTGAATCTCTGGGTCTCAAACAACAAGTGGACAGTATATACACTGACTTTAGTAAAGCTTTTGATAAGGTTCGACCCAAGATATTAGAAGAACGAGATATGCTATGTTGGCCGCCGGACCGTAGCCGGAGTACTACCTAATTAGGGTACTTTGAACGGTATCGGGACGTGTACGCACAGAAATCTGTTCTATGTATTAGTGCGGATACCTTAGCGATGCCTTAGCGTAAGCGAAGGTGTGCAGTAGTATTGGTGAACAAAACCGGCGACACTCGGCAAAACAATTTCCTCTCAGTACGAACTGCGCATAGCACATCTCGTTCTTCTAATATCTTTGGGTTCGACATTACATACTTATTTATAAACTTCGATTGTTGGGCATCAAAGGTAAATTATTGAGTTGGATTGTTAGTTATCTTAGCCATAGGGTGCTTAGTGTAAAGATTAATTCTATAAAATCTTATATATTCGAGGCCACAAGTGGGGTTCCTCAAGGGTCCCACTTCGGCCCAATATTTTTCTTATTATTCATTAATGACATTGTTGACCAATTTAATGATGTAAAAGTTCTGCTATTTGCTGACGACTTAAAAATATATAAAAGAATACGAAATGTATACGATTGTCAAATTTTACAGAGTAATTTAAAACAACTTCATCAATGGTGTGAACAAAATGCTTTATTTTTGAACATTCAGAAATGTCAAGTAATACGATTTTCCAAAACTCGTTATAATATATTACATGAATATACATTAAATAATATTAAATTAATACCAGCATCACATATTCGTGACTTGGGTGTAATATTCAATGAAAACTTGTCATTCATTGAACACATCAACTATATAACTAATAAGGCTTTAAAGATGCTTGGCTTCCTTTGCAGAACTTTAACTGATTTTAAGTCCATAGATTGTAAGAGAACCCTCTATATTTCATTAGTCAGAAGTCAATTGGAGTATAATTCACCTATTTGGTCCCCTTTATATACAGTTTACTCCAATAATATAGAAAGAGTTCAGCACAAATTTCTTAAGTACGTAAATTTTAAGCTCGGAATTCCTATTGATTACATTAATTATGTCAGTTTGATGAATCAATTGCATCTAATAACACTGTCTGACAGGAGAATTATTTCAGACCTGGTTGTGTTACACAAAGTCATTAACAACTTAATTGATAGTCCTGCCATCCTTGCCACTATTAATCTACTTGTGCCGACTAGGAATACAAGACAACATATAACATTCTTCTGTAATACATACTCGACCAACTATCAGATACACTCACTGACCAATAGGATGCATGATCTGGGCAACAAGTATGGGGGCGCTATTGATTTATTTATTGACTCCATATATAGAATTAAGCATAATCTACACCAATACTTTGTTGAATCCTACAAATTAGAGTAGCGTTGGTAAATTAGTTTTAATGATTTGTCTTATATGTAGTGTTGTTGTAATTTCTTTTTTACTTTATGTTACTCTTACATTTTACTAATATTGCTTCATATTTTTTTTATATTTTCTCATTATACTTGTAATCACAATTTTACAAGTGTGTATTTTGTACCTTCTTTAAAATGGATTATATCTATTTACTGTAAATATCTCCTGTATAATACATATTCTCCTATGTACACTGCATCATGTATCACTTCTATGTAAAAGCCTGTTTAGGCGTATATATATATATATAAATAAATTAATTAATTAATTATAAGATTGTAGCTGTATAGAATAAAAAATTAAGAATAATTTTTTTAATATGAAAGTTTTCATGAATCTGGCGTGACGCTCCCGAATTTAGTATGAATAAATTATGTTTTATCAATCTTAATCACTTAGACCATTTAGGGCAAAAGAAGTCACCAACCTCCTTCGCCTGTAAGTGCGCCGACAACTGATGACGGTCAAAACAGTATCCACTAATACACCCTCCACAGATCTAACTCAAATACACTGAATGGACAACACACGCCTTCAAATAGAGATAGATGACTTCCGTGTAGATTTTAACGGAAACTTATAGGCAAATATATAGGCCTGATAAAAACCTACGGGCCTTCTTAGTCTACAAAGCCATCATCATGTAAAAAATACTTCAATACATTTTTGGCCCTGGACTAGAAAATATAACATAGGGAATTTAAATTAACTGTGGAAGGACTGCTTTTATTTGCATTACAAATATTTTTCATTGACAATATTTTATACCACTGGTATCACTGCTAGAGCAGTAGCTGCTAGCCGTGACTCGTATAATTCATTCTGTATCTAGCGTACTAACCCCGCGATTGACTACTCCTCACCGTCGTTACACCGCGAGTTCCACATGAATCCTCTGTAAAAATTATTCTCAAATTCGAGAGCTTTAATCAACATCTCCATAACAACAACTGAGTACCAATTTACAGATTAGGAAGTTCTGTAAATCGCGAGGTTATATTCCAACCTCTCTAATGGCAATAAGCCTTTCTACATAACTATGAAATCGATTATCTAATTGAGCACAAAACATGTCCATACTATCCATGAACAACACTGGGCTGGCCAAGTGAATTTGAAACCAGAAGAAAATATAACGAACGACATGAGTAATTCCACTGAGGGGAAGCCACTAAGAGTCTGATTGATGAAGAGGTGGAATGACTGCGTGGAAAAAGATTTAAGCAGTAAAAAATGGTCTGAGGATTGGAGAAGAATGGCTAGGAAGCGTAACTTGTGTACAATATTTGCGAAGAAGATCAAATCCCGCCGTGGGATGAAATATTTGGATGATTATAGTGATGACATATTGAAACAATTTTAAAGTTTTCCACTTATTTTATTTTGACAACTGTAAATGGGTGAAAACAATTCAGGTAAGGTATTCCCCAAAATAAAAAGTAAATTAATCTATAAAACTGACGTGATTTTTTCTGCTGGTAATAGTCAAATAATTGGAAACTCGGCTGTGAAACATCACATAGCAACATGAACTTCCATATTTAATTTTTTAATTTTAATTTTATCTCTTACTTATCCATTGCGATAACAATTGAATGAATTATTGCAAAGAAAAATAGATACTTTTCAATGTAGCCATACAATAAACATCCACTGGCTATTAGACAAAATACCAATTACTTTTAAAATAAATTAAATACCAAGTCTTAGATTATCTGCCAAGACAGATCAAATATTTATTAAAATCTATATGTATTTCTAGGGTAAGATGTTGCTTGTCTTTTATTTTAAATTTTGTATTGTGATGTTTTTTTTTTATTTTTCTTGTAAACCGCTTATGTAATAAACTACACCTGCTCTCAACACAGGACTTTCTAGTGAGACATGCACAGCACATCACCAAAGTAAACGTAACTATTAATAAAGATGTAAAAAAAAATAAGAATAAAAATAAATTATAAAAAACAAAAAATCTGTGATTACCACCCTGTTAACTGTATCAACTCCCCCTCCACCAAATGTTGTGTGAATCGCCAATAAGAAATAATTGTACCAGCTTGAAAATGGCCATGATAGGCTGGAACCGGTAAAGGTCTAAAATAAAGTAATAGAAAAATGTTTCAAAATATCATTATTGTGAAATTTCACCGTGAATTGTCGGCAAAATAGAAAGATTTTAGTGATACCAATAACATTTATGTGCTTTTAGGTAACGCAATTTACCGGTACAAACAAAAGGTAATAATTGTTTCTTTAAACAATAAACCGGATACAATTATTATTCTAATAATCCACACGCGGAGTTAACCCAGTGGGTAACCTTATATTTTCATTGTTTGGTTCATATATAGTGATCCGAATACAACTCAACAATAATAAGCAAAACTGATTTGATTTTCCAGATTAAATTGCAAGCTCGAATAATTGAGGTAATACTGTGTACCTATAGCCTATGCGTCAAATAATCGAAAATTTGTATTCTGGATCAAATATCGAATTTCACACATGAGGGATAATGAGGACGAATATTCAGTCGTCATTTGATGGACTTGTATTTCGAATCAATACTGAAAATCACGAATATATGGCGAGCGAATATATTATTAAAATCACGTCATATTATGAAGTCGGGAGATTCCAATTGTAACCCTTAAATAATATGTATAATGATGCAGTTTTTACTTCATATTATAGGTATTTTATATTATTTTCATCTAGCTACCAGAATGAGGTTAGCGCTGGGCTTAATCGAGAAATCTATTATAAAAATAGTTATATATATACAGGGTGTATCGGCACGTACCCGACAAACTTTAACCAGCTATTCCTTAGCATATTTGGAGTAAAAAATCTTATGTGCACTTTGATGTCCGGTACCGTTTTTTTTAATAAAAAAATTACTATTCATATTTTCACCACATATCACCACTGTTTTATCCTTTGTCAAAGTTTGAAAACCCATCTGGCAATATTTTATTCGAATTCCGTTGAATATATGTACGTGTGTACATATATTGGCGCGCTTTTACAATCACAACGAAATGGCACGGCACTATTCGTCTCAATTTTAACTATTATTATTTAGTGTGTGCGAAAGAGCGAAGACGCTTTTCGACATACTTGCTTATAACAGCTGTTGAACACGAAAAGCAATGCCAATGACAGTGATGTAGTGTGGAAATTTTTAATTTTTTTGTTTTTAATTGAAAAAAAATGCTACCGGACAGCAAAGTGCCCAAAAAAATTTTTACTCCAAATGTGCTAAGGAATAGCTGGTTCAAGTTTGTCGGGTTAGTGCCGATACACCCTGTATAATAATTAATATAATCGAACATCTTATCGTCAGTGTCCGAGCGATTATAAAATCGAAAAATTAATGGATTACTTCGTTTTTATTTAAATCTTATATCGCTGCTAGTAATTTACTTCCCCACTTAAACACTTTTATTTAAAACTGGGAACAGCGTTCGCCCATCCTGAAACGTATTTATTGCAAACCGTGTACCCGGCGTTGCTCGGGGTTAGGAATGGTTTATAGTAAAATTTTAAGTCATCCACGGGCGTCCAATGCGTCTTCTTCTATTCAGACCACTCTCCGAACACTTCTAGTACGAATAAGAACAATTTTTGAAATCTTCAGAAAATGTAGTAGTTTTTTTTAATATATGGGATACACACATACAAACATTGCCTTTTATCTATAACTAAGAAGATAATACAAACTTACATATCAAATTTTTTAATTCTTCGAAAGAACTTGACACAATACTCGTTTCATATATACGTAAAAATAGAGCGTTTTATATCAAACTTACTCCATGCAAACTTAAATTTACTTGGAAATTAAAATAATTTATATAAAATACAAAAGACACATATATTATGATTTTTATCATGTCTCAAATGAAACTGATACTTCTCAGACTAATAATTTGATCATCCTACTGGGGAAAACTTTATATACAATTCTGGGGCCCAACCAAATTATTAATAATCTAAAAATGTCAACAATGTAGTATTTCCCAGTTAAAGGATACAATGAGGTTCGTTAGTTGTTCACAAAGCGGAAGTTTTTCACTGCCTAATATTTTTTTTATTTTTTAGCTACTGTTTTTTTTTTCAAACTTTGTACCTTAATTTTTTTTAATAAGAATAGACAAGAAAATACTGTAAAAACACTTACAAAAATAAGCCATGTTTATTTAATAAACAACACAATTTTTTTTTAAATCAACATTAACATTATTTCTCAAATATTTTTATGTTCTAATGAAGAAAAATTGAGTTTACTCCAAAACATGTTTTTTAAGTTACCAACTATGGCAGTAACCCCACGATAAGTTCGTTCGGAATTTAAAAAAAAAAAAACAGTTGCGGTTTTGTGATATTTTGAAAAGCTTGTAAAAATTAAACGTTGTTTTTACAAAGGAAATGAGAATTCCTTTTGATATTACAATTATTATTATTACTCTTCTTAACAATTCCTCTCAAGAGAGTCTGAAATAATATCACATTGTATTTCTGTAGTAGGGCCTACTTGGTAAACCTTTGTCGTTTTTGTCACTTTGTTCTTGGCACCAAATCATGAAATAAATTTTCAAGCACTTGTGAAAATTTTAGTCCCTTTTCGACAATTTATTTGCGTTGTAGGATGCATTTTACGGGTACTGAAAGTGTCAAATAAATTACACAAAATTAAAATCACAAGTTAATTTTTTAGCGCATAATATTTATATATTCATGAAATTGATTTGGATGAAGATTAAACCTTCCTTCCCAAAGACCTGAATCAATCCCATTACAAACCTTGCCTTATGTCAATCGTGTAGCACTGACATTTAATTCGTAAAATAACTGATGTAATATATCCGATTTCAGAAAAATACTTATACTTCTGCGCGTGTGTACGTGATTGATCCCAAAAGTTTATAGAATGCATTATAATTGACAACAAGTCTCTTTGCCGAGTTTCAGCTTGATCGGATATCGGTAAGTGGGCCAATTTCTGCTTGAAATATTTACATTTATTCATTACCGAAAAAAAAGTGAAATTCAATTAGATGTATTTAAAAAGAAAAATGAACAGTTCTTAAGCGTGTTTTTAATCAGCAAAGTGAGTGTATAACAGAACATAATATATCTACTCACTTGTCATTTTTAACTCATCACAAAAAGCAGAACCCGTTCGTAAAGGGTTGTAAATTAGCACAAACTATAAACTGCATTTTTTTTTCCTACATCTAAAATTAAATACGTCCCTCATACGATAAAAGAAAGTCCTTTTACTGTCTCTCTAAGTTCACAGAAAATCCAAACCTTTCAGGCTTTTCAGACGAAAAAGGCTCTCCGGGGATAGTGAATTGGTTATATTACGAGTGCTTTTACCGAAAGACACGCGCGGGCCAGTTAACTGTGAATAATTAATACGGCTCGAGTCCCTAGCTAAGGAGCGTGGTAACTTTACCTTTTTCTCCGAGTTCGGACTGTTTTCTCAAGTCCTGCCTCGGGGGCAGTAGGAAAATTACTTGTCGGTAAATTTAGATGAGAAAAAAACGTCTATGAATAACTGACGGTTTGATATAAACGAATAAAAATCATTTACAACGTCCAGATGAATGCACTGATCCCGACTAACAAATAAATAATAAGTCAAAAGGGATAAATATAAAGTGTACCAAATCAATTCTTGTGACTGTGTATTCGAGCTTTCCTATCAAACAATTAACCCTTTTAACGGTATCGCCCAGTTTTTTTTTTAATGCTATTATTATTATTATTTGCGTTAGAAAATTCGAGATGCTTTATTGCGAGCGTCGAGCAGGGACCAAATATTTGTAGTTGCACACATTTGCGGCAAAGGGTCAAAGTAATGTATGAGGTGATTTGTGACCGATAGTATATTCGTTTTGCTTTTTTTATAAATGCGGACGTAATTGCTTGACGCAGAGCATAATTTAAAATACATCTATCTTTATTCCGCCTTTTGTTTTCAATAATGAACTCATGCAAATCTTCTTCAAATCACTCTCCGACATCTGATCGAGCTGAAGCTCGGCAGATAGACTCGTGGTCGATGACAATGCATTCTATCAATGGTGTGAATCATGCACACACACGCACACGTATACGTATTTCTGGAATCGGACGAAATTAACAGTCAAAATACAAAAAATTAATCACCGTCCTACACGATCAGCATCTGGCAAGGTTGGTAGCGCGGTTAACTCCGGTCCCCTGGAAAGGAAGGTTTAATCCTCAGCAAAAACACTTTTTATTTTTGTAAGTTTTAAAAGATATTTTCAAAAATATTGTATATGATAAAATATGTGTTGATTTTATATTAATAACGCAGCTCAAGGTTTCATGCGCAAATAAGTAGAAAACAGTGATGCCGTCAAAAGGGCCGATCCCTTGTGGGAGGGCTTTGTACAGTTTATATTAAGATTATAATCACAATCATCAATTTTTTTTTTTTTTTAAATAAAACCATTGATGTATGCGCTTATAACACCTTTTTGACAACTTAATTATGTATTTGCTAGTTGTGAGCGGCTCAGTGCGTTGGTCGGGCATCAACTGGACCTAGCCATTAGAGTCTATGAGAATTTCTTCACTTCAGTTTAGACAGTTAATCTATAAATTGAAGCATTTCTGTAGACTTTACGTGAGCGGATAAATTGGGAAACTTGGATAAACTTCAGTTCATAATGCGGTAAGTTAAATAAAACTAATCGCTTTTTTATTGAGTTCATTTAGGCAACCTTAAGTTACGCAGTACCATCCAGGGGCGTCCTTGAAAGGAGAAAAGAAACAATGACACGGACTGATCAATGACTTTAAAGAGATCTGCCTGCTCCAATGATTGGTAGTCACAAAAATAATCAAAATTGGAGACATTATTAAAGGGAGACCTATATTCATCCATGGACTGAGTATATCAGATTTTTATTTATTATTTTTCCTTTAAGTCTTAGACACATTACGCTATATTATGTGCTCATAATTTGGGCGTGGCATATCCGTATTATATGTTGGGGTAGCACACTACCATATAATCTTACTCAGGAGAAGGGGTCGAATCAATTGGGGAACTGCCATCGAATATAATTTCTTTATATGGGATCTGTCACTTTGACAGATGACAGCCGCGTAATTACAGCGCTCCGTAAATTGTTTTGAATTGTAGGTAGGAGAAGGAATCGCATAATATTCAAATATAGTCTGGCTAATAGTTCACAGTGCATATTGTCGCCACGCCCACATTTTTAACACATAATCTTTTGTATGGGATTGTATGGTGAGCAATGTGGAGTTATATAAAACGCTTTGTACTTAAAGCTTAATCTGTCACCGCCTTTAGGATTAAATATTTTAAGGGACAACATAGGGAAAGTCAATTTGTATGGTATTAATTATGTAACATGTAAGGATTATTTTGCACGCGTTGTTTTCTGTAGTCAACATCGGATTATTAGCATAACCCTTCCGAAAACAGGTGTCCATTATGTTTATATTCCGACGCACTCCATTTTATTTAGTTATTCATCTCAGTTCCCGAATCTAGCACAATATCACGTAAACTCAAAAGGGGTTAAAAATGAGGATAACGTTAAAATATATGAATATTAGAGTTGAGCTTAGGTTTAGTTAAGTCACAGTTGCTCAAGTTCAACAGATTGCTCTGTTTTTAAAAAATAACTAATTTTTACCTGTCACAGGTGACATCTTTATAGGTATATAAAAATACTCGCGTATTTGAATGCAACATTATGTCAACATTTCAAAGTAATCAATTGCAGAACATTCGGAGATTTAAAATTTTGAACAAACAAACATTTACATTTTTTTTTATATTTATATAGATAGATAGATTAACGGCAGTAGTGCCACTTACGTACATGATAGTTATTGACAGTCATAGTACAATATGAAGAGAAAAAAAGGGAGGAAAGAAAAATTATAAGATTACATAAGTAAGCAAGACAAAAGAAAACATACTAAACATTAGTATAAAGTTATTGAAAGATATTAAGAAGAAACAAAAACAAAACCTGTTATGTAGTGACCTCGTTAAAATTAAAAACATCAGCTAACATAGCATAAGAGTTACCAATGATGTGTAATCTATCTAGGGAACCTCGATATAACGGTTGGAACATGAAAGTGAATCAACATTAAAATATCAGGGCTATTTACAATTTTATATAAAAATATAAGATTAAGAAAAATTCTTCTATCACTTAACTTTGACAAATTCAATTAACGTATTAAATTAATGTTCTCCACAATATTATTGAAAATGCATCCACAATATTTCTGCTAATTGATTAATAGTTATTTAATATTCATCAACAATATTAATACTAATTGATCAATAGTTATTGAATATTCATCCACAATATCGATACTAATTGACAAATAATGTTAAATGTTCATTAACAATGATGAGTTTTGGGTTAAAAACTTATAAAAAATTTTGAATCTTCGCAATATTGACAGATCCTACAACTATGTTCGTATTATTTCACTGCTGTACTGTTTCTCTGTCGGTGGCATTTGTTACTTCGGTCACATCTAAACAAAATACAGAATAAAATCCCCAACTTGTCTGGCGCGCTCTTCAGAAGCGATGTCATGCTAATGTTAATGTTGCCCGACAAGGCTTTCAACTTTCGCTTAGTTAATTGATGTTACTTTTGTACAGGGAGTTCGCTAGACTCCGCTAACTCATTTATATTTTATTATGTTCTCATTATACTACATTTTTTTTATACCATTGAAGAGAAAAAAATCATGTCACCGAATATAAGTAGCTGGGGAAACCACATAGTTTTGCGTGTGGGCTTAAGTATTAAATGCTTACTTCTATCTTCTTAAATTCAATGGTCGATTTTATCAGAACGGTTTCGGAAATGCTGCAGATTAATATGTAGGAGATACGTGCTACGGCTCAAGGCACTCAAAACAGAATGAAGAGGATTTCAAACCGCACCAGCTGGTTTGCTGGAACGCGCATGCGTATTAAGTAATATATATGGCGATTAAGTTATTAGGAATATAGTGTCAGCCGGCGCGGCGGCGTGCGGCGGGCGATTGACATTTTACCCTTGGCACTCCAAGGGTTAAGCAACGAAAAATGTTATATTCATATTTATATCATCATCATTACATTATCTATGTTAGTTTGTAAGTTGTTTCTTCATTTAAAAATAACATGTACTTATTCAAAAGTGATCTGATGTATCTTGTATCTGTATATATACAGGGTGTATCGGCAAGTACCCGACAAACTTTAACCAACTATTCCTCAGCACATTTGGAGTATAAAATGTTATGGGCGCTTTGCTGTCCGGTAACATTTTTTTTCCATTAAAAACAAAAAATAAATAAAAAAATCCACACTCCGTCACTGTCATTTGCATTGTTTCTCGTGTTCAACAGCTGTTATTAGCAAGTGTGTCGAAAAGTGTCCTCGCTCTTTCGTACACACTAAATAATAATAGTTAAAAATGAGACGAATGGTGCCGTGCCATTTCGTTGTGATTGTAAAAGCGCGCCAACGTAGGTACGTACGTACATTATTCAATGAAACTCGAACAAAATATTGCCAGATGGGTTTTTAAACTTTGACAAAGGATAAAACATTGGTGACATGTGGTGAAAATATGAATAATAATTTTTTTTTTTTAAATGTTACCGGACAGCAAAGTGCCCATAACATTTTTTACTCCAAATGTGCTAAGGAATAGCTGGTTAAAGTTTGTCGGGTACGTGCCGATACACCCTGTATTTAGTTTCCAAGCCTTTGAAAAAAACACACCTTTGAACTTTACTGAGTTTTATTTTACAATGAAATAATCACATGATACTTTCAGATATCTACACTTGCTATACAAGGACCGCTTGCTCGACGGTTGGTAACGGAAAAAGTAAGATTTTAACAATCATACTTATTTTATTAAAAAAGATGTCTTTACTTTATTTTTAAATAAAAACCTTTTAAATTATCTTACCTTGTAAGCCTTGACAGAATTTTACCGTGTCAACTGAAAAATTACCTGATTTAGTCAAGTTTAAAACCTAAAATTACCTGATTTAGTAAAGTTTAAAACCTAAAAAGCTTAAGGCGATGCACTACGTAGTAATTTAAAATCATGTGTTTTTGGTTTGAAAATTTGGTCACCTAGAAATATTTCAGATGCTTTAATTAAATACTGCGAGTAGAATACATCTTGGCCTTTTAAATAATGGAGTATTTTATAGATAAGTCTTTTTATAAGCCCAGAAAAAAAATAATGTATAGGCCTATGAAAACTGCTTTAAAGTTCAAAATCTCCTACTTATGAACCCATTGTCGGTTATGGTTTTATTGTATAATGTGGCAAATTAAGTTATTTTTAAAATGATCGAAAAACTTTTAAATGTTTGTGTCTGAACATCCACAAAATAAAATAAAAAGCACTTTTTGGCCATGTTTTTTCTTGCATAAATCAAAACAGGTGGATGGTGTGAAGCGGGAATTTAAGCCTTATCGCCATCTACGTAAGGTGTGTTATTGATAGTGACTCGATTCAAAATATTACACGACGTAGTGTATCGCCTTAAGACTTACACTTAAAAAGAGCAGCAGTAGCTAATTTTAACACTATCGGTAATTCAGAACATTTTCTTTTTCAGAACAAATTCAGAAAACTCAATCCACTAATCAAGCACCCTGTTTAGTTAGCATCACGAAACTTTTTCAATTGATTACATTAACTTTACGATGGCTAAAATAAATGCATCTTGATGCAGAAACTCAGCCCGTGGTTCTAGAAAAGCCATCAAACATGTTCACCTGCAGCAACTTGTAATACGAAAGGGGAAATAATTACTAGAGATCAAAAGTTTTATTAGGTATGTGCATATGAAGAACCTAATGTATCGGTTAATTTAATTTACTACTAGACTTAAGGACTCTGAGACGTCAACTTTTATCGCCATCCCTTGAGGGGGTGTATATTACGTTTATTTTTTTCTGTAATAACTTAACCCTTCAGTACTTTCATCATGTTTTCTGTGTATTTTAAATGCTCTATATCTTTTGTTTAATTTTCGATAAAATCAAATACTGTTTTAAAAACTAGATAAAATTTTCTTTCCGGTGAATGCATTTAAAATAAACATTACTGTTTCTAAACAATAAAATTCTAACATAAAACGTGAAAAATTTTGTCAAAAACGATAACCACGTTTTTACTATTTTTTATAATATTTATTTAACGCCCAGAGGCGTTTACATGTAGGTGGTACAATTTTAATAACAGTTTTGAAACATAAGAAAGAAATAATAAAAGTAAAATTACATTAAAAAATAATATATGCAAGAAAAAAAATTAAAAATAACAAAAACATAAATTAAAAAATACAAATTTGACTGGTTTACAAAAATATAACTTCCATTTAGGAATAGTGTTGAAATAAGTCTTTTAAGTAATCCACAAAATTCGCAAAGTTAATATTAAATATATCGACATCACCTAAGTATTGGTTTCCCATAGTGTAAAATATAATTATATGAAATTAGAATGAAATAACTTTATATTAATAACACTTTATTGTGTATATTTTCATTTGTTCGATGAAAATTTATGCCATTTAACTTTAATTCGATAAATAATTAAATAAATTATCGTACTTGTATTGAAATTATTGGAAAAATAATTTATTTTTCCAATTAAAAATGCAAACGATCAGAAAACAAACTTATTCTAATTATGTATATCAACAAAGTGTTTGCTACAAGTAAAAAAATACCTTTTTACTCCAATCATAGAAAAATTGAGAGAACTCGATATTTCGAAAACAAATTCGTTTTGTTTGGGGAATTTGTAAGTGAACTACTGTACCTTCACTTTTATCTCGTTTACATAATAAAAAATAAGAAATATTTTTTAAAGTTAAACCGATTTTTATGATAGCGGCAAAGCTAAGGATTTAAGATTTTATTAATGGATTCCAGTATAAATATTTGAGGCAAATTAGAAATAGTTTTGGAAAGAACTGGTAAACATGACCAAATGGGATTAAATCGAATTAGCTCAGTGGTAAAGCAAATCCCCGGCAAGGCTGAGATCCTGGGTTCAATTCCTAGATACTACCTAATCTCTTTTAGATTTTCTCTTCCAAATTTCTCTTTGAGATTTGTTAATTTTATCATCAATCATTAAATATTATATCCCAGTTAAGACAATAATATTGATTATTTTAGACTGATTTTTGTTGGGTTAACGCCCATGTGAAATGAAAACATAGATTTTTTTGTTGAGAGTAGATCAGCGACGAAAATTAGTCTGAGTCGCATTTAGTAAATGTAACCACATTCCCGAAAAATAATATGTCGTTTCAGCACCAACACGAACCTTCACCAACTTTAACACCAATAAATACTTTCATATTTGGAGCGCAATTATTACTGTCGCCAAGAACGTTGTAGGGCTTATTCATTCGTAGACATCAGACCTCCATCCAGTACAAAGCGGTCTATCCAGTATAAATAATTATCATTGGAGAGTAAGAAATATCAGCTTCTGCGAAAGTTGATTTGCATTATTTATTGTTATAAAAGGGAAGAAAAAGTCAATTCTGACTAAATACTTTTTGCCTATGAAGTATACCAAACTTTGTTGTTGATCTTTAATTTCTCTTGAGATAACAACATTGTAACTAAATTAAATTAAACTTGAACTTTTCTACTTCAAAATAACAACGTCTAAATCAGGACATGGTTATTTAGTAATACCATTACGCAATTTAAAAAAAATAGACACCAAGGATTCTAAAAACGAACTTTTGACTCTACAGAATATAATATATCATATAGTTACATAGTAAAGAATATTCCCGTGTAAGCAAAGCACTACATCGTACGATTTTAAATTTAAATTTAAATTGTTTGTCAAAATAAATCACTCCAAGAATATAGAAGATATTCTGATTATTTTATGGATATTTTTAGCCCTATAGAATTCATTATTGTTTCAAGTCATCTTGACTAGGCACTTAGACAGACAAAGCCAGTGTTTCGTGAACAACGTGCTGGGAGAGCGTCAAGCCCTCTTGGTTGCTCTTGGAAGCAACCGAATAATGAAATATCTCCAATGGTTAACCATTCTTCCTGCCCATCATTTATGTAGGTCACAGAAAAATAAACATATACCGTCTTACTCATTATCGGTGTATTAATAAATGTTAGATTTATCTGGGCTGACCCCTTAGTATAGCGTCAGGGTAGCGCTGGCAATATGAAGAATGCATGAATTTGTAGCTGTTTTTTCGCGAAGTTTGATTAATATTGGTCTGTCGCGTAGTGAATATGTAAAAAAGCAGTAATACCCATTTGCAGCAATATCGGAGGTGATATTTTTAATCGATTTAGCAAACACTGGATACATTATCAAATTGACCGAATTTCGGTACAAATAAATACAGACCGGGTCAATGAATAATTTGGAAATTAGATTTTTTTTATACTCCAAACTAGGCAAATGCCCGTATCATAGTGGTAACATAATACAAAGAAGAATATATAACATATGCAATAATATACATACATGTCGTAAAACTAATAAAAATAATTTAAAACCAATAAAAATTAAAAGCAAAAATAATATGAAAACAATAATAATATTTTTTATATAACCGATTTGGGTGCCTCGGTGATGGTAGACAAATCCGGAGACATCATGCTGGATGGCAGCAGAGTCTATGATCTGCTTCTTCAGTCCTCAAGTCCAATCCTGTCCAGTCCACTCATTAAGTTCAGTCCTAACCTGTCCAGTTCTCAATTC
Source organism: Hesperophylax magnus (assembly GCA_026573805.1). Taxonomy (NCBI): domain Eukaryota; kingdom Metazoa; phylum Arthropoda; class Insecta; order Trichoptera; family Limnephilidae; genus Hesperophylax; species Hesperophylax magnus. Next base: position 6,616,455 of record JAIUSX010000014.1, read on the forward strand.
AGCCAGACAATGATTTAATTCAGGAAGCTTTCTGATTCCGTTTTGCCACTTTCTATCAGCCATCCCAAAATTAACTTTTTACGAGGGTCTGTTTTATGCTTTCTGTATTGCTGTTTGAATCTATTATACACCTTAGGAGCTAGGAGAATGTATAAAAATGTTGTCCAAATTCATTTTTGGTGCTATCACTCTTTGTTCTGTTCTTGTCTTGTCTTGTCGTGTAACTGTGATCTATAAGACTATGAAGCTTGGATTTGTTCGCATAGTACATTATGAGTGCATGTATATAAATCTGCCTAACATCTAATTATTTTAGTTCCTTGAATAAGGCTATTGATGGATGTAAGGTTTTTACCCATTACTCTTGGTACGGCCTTTTGTGTCTTAGCTAACAGATCTAGTATGGTTTTCACTGCACCGCCCCTTCTTAAAACGCCATACCTAATAATTGAATGGCACAACTTATAGTACACAATTTTAATTGTTTTCTTTTCAACAATGTTGCGTACATTGGACCGCTCCGACCCTTCTAACTACCGCCCCATAGCCATCACTTCCATACTCTCGAAGGTATTAGAAAGGGTGGTTAACAACAAATTGCTCACATATCTCGAGAATAACAATATCCTAAGCGATCGGCAATATGGATTTCGTCGAAACCGATCGTGTGGCGATCTACTCGGATATGTGACGCATATTTGGGGGCAGTACATGGAACGTTTTGGTGAAACTCAAACCGTTGGGTTGGATATCTCCAAAGCCTCTGACAGAGTCTGGCACCGGGCGCTTATCGGGAAGTTACCATCGTATGGGATCCACCCAACCCTGCATAGTTGGATTGTGGACTTTCTGAGGGGAAGAACAATTCAAACCGTGGTTGACGGCTCTTCTTCCTCACCGTACCAAATCAATGCGGGGGTGCCACAAGGATCTGTGCTGTCTCCGACGCTGTTTTTATTGCACATCAACGATCTCGTTGAATGTGCACCAATTCACTGCTACGCTGATGACAGCACCGTTCACGAGGGTTATCTTTTTGACAGGCCCCCTTCCACCTATGATGTCCGAACAGCTCGGGAAGTTTTGAAGCAAAAAATTGACCACCACCTCGAGATGGTTCGTGCCTGTGGTAAGGCCAACTTGGTCAGTTTCAACGTCTCAAAAACCCAAGCGTTTCTGATTTCGGCAAAGACGGAGATCAATGACTGTCTGGTGCAATTTGATGGGAGCACTCTCCCCAATAAAGACTCCATTGAAATGCTTGGAGTTACTATATCAGACCGGCTCAAGTATCGGGGATCCATAGAAGCCCGAGTAAATCAGGCCTCCAAAAAGTTGGGCGTCTTGTACAGGGCTAGGAGATTCTTCAACAGTGACCAGCTGCTGACCCTGTACAAGTCTCAAGTCCGCCCAACTATTGAATTTGGGAGCCACCTTTGGGCTGGTGCCCCAAAATACTTAATAAACCTGCTTGAATCTGTGCAAAGGAGAGCGATCCGTCTGATTGACAATCCGTTGTTAACAGACCGATTGCCTTCTCTAATGCATAGACGCAATGTAGGCATGCTGTGTCTGTTCTACAGGTATTTCAATGGAGCCTGCTCCAAGGAGCTAGCAGCATTGATTCCTGATGCACCGGTGCACGTGCGCGAAACTTGACGGACACGAACTGAACACCCGTTCACGGTTGACGTTGGCTTCATGAGAACGGGCCGTTTTTACGACTCGTTTTTGTGTAAGTCGGCTCGTATGTGGAACGAGCTACCGGCATCTGTTTTTCCTCCCTCCTATAATCCGAGCCTCTTCAAGGCCCGCATTAACAAATCCCTTCCTACAGCCCCTACCTTATTCCGCCTCACAACGCCGCCCAACCGGGTGGTGACATAGTTCCCCTGTCTGTACACTGCACAGGCAGGGACACTCTTGAGAGGTGTCTCATAAAAAAAAATAAAATATAAAATTTAAAAAAACATTTTTCAGGAAGAATATTGGTTTGCGTATTCTTTTGGCCGTATTAAAATTCAAATATTAAAAATAAAACACAAAAAGAGTACATAGGTGAAGTGTAAAGAGTTATCTATTAAAATTCCTAGATATTTGACTAATTCCACATTTTCAAGGTCTTTAAATGGGCATAGGTGTGATATTTGTGCTCCTGGGTGTCATTTACATGGATTTTTATTTCCATGTAACCGTCAGGCTTATCTCTTTTATTTATAGAAAATATTGAATTTGTTTTTTTTACATTTAATGTCAAGAGGTTGCATTCTACCCACTTTGACACTCTTACTTGACCTGTGTGTTGATTTTATCTCATCCCATGTCTCTCCCTTGAAAAGTAAATATTACAAATGTCATCTTAAGGAACGTGAAGTTAGCAACAAAACGCGAAATGCGAAAATGACTATTTTTTGAGGTTTGGAGCAAAGTGATGCCAGTCTAAAAATATTTAAAAAATAGCCGCGTATTAAGAGGTATTTACAGTATTTGTATATTTTCATATACTTAACCATTAATCACATTATGATTTTTTATCGCATCTTGTTTTCAAACTTCACAAATATAATTGTGCGAATTTACTCATCTGCCGAAAAATAAATGATAAGTTATCTTTTTTACAAAAATGCGAATGAAGCAAAGGAATAGAGCAAGCGAAAATGTAATCTCATCCGCAAACCCTCAGTTTTCAGAAAAAAATATGTCAAAACGGGAAAAGTTATGAATCTCTGATATAGGTGTGTAATTATTTTGTTGGGGAGAAAGTTGAGTAACAAAAAGTCGCCAGCTCAAGATGAAATGAATTCCCACACAAAAAGAAGTTGTTAAGCAGAATGGCAGTAATTTAACAAGACTTTTGTCAGAAAAATACTTCGGAAGTTGGCCATGACGAATTAATTTAAGGACTTTTGCCATTTAACAAGTTTACATGAAAAGAAGAGACTTCATCCGTTTAATAAATGTACAGGCAAGAAAAGTTATTTGAGAATGTCGATCACGGTAACAGCATTGAAATTGGTGGCGGATGTATTATTTTTTCCAGCAAAAACGTTTTGATTGTTTGAAACGTCAATCCAATTACGAGTAGTTGAAATGCGGCTTCTGTATTCCATTGAATGATATCGTTTCTGACTCGGATAATAGGGCTGTTGAAATTTCGGATAACAATGAAGTGCATTTTCACGTTATAGAAAGCATACAAAGGAAAGTTCATTCAATTTTTACTATCAAATGAACGTAAAAAATGATATGGTGATTGCAAAAGTGGGATATTTTAGGTATATTTCATCTCGGTATATATATCTATAGCCTTGTATTAGATGGTATTATGTTCATTCAAACATGTCTCAACGTGTGTTATGCTTTTTTGTTCGACATTGAGCGGACACCGGACGGGTCGATGAGAATAAGATTTAAGGGCAGTAATTCTTGTTCGATGTTCGACAGAAATTTACATTTTGACTGTGCGTCTTGGTGGTATATCTATAGCGTCTTGCTCGAGCGTGTGGATGCAACGACGAGCGTGAATATACGTATGTACATAGCATGACTATATACATAGATTGACAACGTGTGTACATAAGTTTAATTGAGCATCTTGAGTTGAGCTGCTCGAGCGTGTGGATGCTTCCAAGTCGAAATGTTCGATCTAGCCAAATCGTAGAACATGAATATACGTGTGTACCTACATCTAGCGTAATTATGCTCCTTCAATTCAATGGAAAAAAATAAATTGGTGCACCTGATGCTGGATAGGCATTAGGGTGAAGTAACCTAACCGAACCTTTCTTTATATGATTACCGCACCCCACCCTACCGAATCCCAAGTGCCCGGCGTAGGACTATGGCGTCTCCAATTTAGTACGCTTTGTGAGAATGTAGTAAATCGGGAAAGGGCGAGATGATAAAAAAAGGTTGGGAAGTACCTTGCCATTAAAAATCTGGTAAAAAAACAAGCACTACAGCTATTAAAAACCGTCCAAACTTGTATTTCGGCAATGCGGTATTAAACATACCAATTTCGTTCGTTTGTGTATTGGTAAGTAAGTAATGTGAAATATGCCTGCGTAATGCGTAAAATTATTCGAGTTCAATGAATTTTTAATTTTCAAACTTGGAACTACTTATCAAATCAGACAAACGATACAGTAGGCACCAAAATAATATTATGTTTAGTAATTCTTTATCCAAAATGCTTGACGTTTGACTGATGCTCAGATGAATTAATAGAGTGAAGATACTTTACTGAAATAACACGGGTGGGTTCACTAAACTTCAGTTGACATACTTTAGCTATAAATGGCTCTCCTTTTCATAAGCGGTACTACATTTTTGTTCGATTACTGAGAATATAACGTGTATTTTATTTTTTTGTTTATGTCATTGGATAGTTGTCGTAATTTTTCAAGTTTACTATTTCATAAGTAAATTTCTTCTTATGTAAATGTATTTTTTTAAAAACAGCTTCACAAATCCTAATATTATAATGATTCGTGATTTTTCCCACGTCTGCGCTACTAACAATATAACATGGCAATATTTTATATATTTAATTTTAGTGATAAACGAATAATATTTCATATTATACAGGGTGTAACAGCTCATACCTGAAGGATTTTTACCTGATTATATTTGCATAATTCCTGCGCATATTTGGAGTAAAAAAAAAAATTATCAATTAAAAACAAAAAATATATTTTCCATCACTCCTCGCAACTGCACAGTTGTGTAAAGCCTATAGGGTCACGTGATACCCACTCTGTTTCTTTCCAGCAGCACGGTAACAGAGGAGAGAGACTACGTATCACGTGATCTCTTCGCGCGTGTAGCAGTGTGATCAGTGGCGACGTGTGATAGAATCATATTTTCATTGTTTTTAATTAAAAAAATACATCTAACAGCAAAATGACGTTTTCAATTTTTACTCCAAATATGCTCACGATTTCAGAAATATATTATAACACTCTAATATTATATTCAATGTTGTAGTTAAGTGAGAGAAGAAGTTTTGAATCTTTTAAATTAATACTAAATTTTTTTTATATTAACTCCACACAGGAGGCCCTGAAGAAAATAATTTCCCTCAGGGCCTATGTCATCTTTGGGGATGCTGTGTGGAGGGTATTTTTGTGGAGAGGAAGGAGTGAACATGGGTCTTGAAGAGTCCCATGTTGTAGGAGGGAGGAAACACAGAGGCCGGCAGTTCGTTCCACAGCCGAGCTGTTGAACTTAAGAACGAATCGTAGAAGCGACCCGTTCTCATGTGACAAATGTCAACCGTGTACAAATGTTGGGCGCGCGTTTGGCGTGTATCCCGACTACGCACCGGTGCCGAAGGGATCAATGACGCTAGTTCCTTGTAAATATGTAAATTCCTTGTAAATAATAATTGTAAATAATCAGTTGTATAGCCCTGATATATTAATGTTCTCTTTATATGGATTCACTTTCATGTTCCTACCATTAGAACAAGTATAGTATGTATTATTGTGACTATTATACTACGGCTTCAGTCTACCAATCTGTTATAAATAGATTACACACCATTGGTAACTCTAATACTATGTTAGCTGATGTTTATATTATAAACATTTTAGTAGTGCATATTTTAACGAGGTCACTGTATAACAGGTTTTCGTTTTTGTTTCTTCTTCATTTATTTCACTAACTTTGAACTAATGTATAAAAATATATTATATTAATAAATTTGATCTACGGATATAAAAAAACACACTATAATTTTAAATAAAAAAAAATAAGCCATTAATACACAGCTCTAAAATAAAAATCACGTTTTTCCAATTTTATACACTTGTTACTGAAGAAATATCGCATCTTTTGATATATAAACTCCATTACTGTCGAACAAGCATATGTTATTTCATTTCCCTCTAATGTATACAGTTCGAACACCAATAGTATTCGTGACTAAAACATGAAGTATTCCCACGCTAACCAACTCGTAATTTTTGCGACAGAATATAAATGAAAACCCAGTACTTTCTTATGAATGTTTTATATCTTTTTCCTTATTATCCGGTCTTATCGGACTTATTTTTTTAATACATATTGAGAGCGTAAGCAAAACACACTGGCATATTTCGAATATCGAATAAAATTAATCATCCGGAAAAAGATACTTTATCACATCGCTGGGCAGGAAAAATTATAACATGTATTTATTTTGAAATTTTATCAGGATCAATGCATAAGGCCTGGATCTAGGTGCTTATGATTTTTTTTTTGGCTCTCCCCGAGTTTCAACAAAATTTTCAAAGAAAACGTTTTTTTCTTTTTAATAGGAGTGAATGTGGGACAAATAAAACGCGTGTACCCTAGTCTTATATTTTGGACGGCTAAATTAAATGTTTGAGCAAATTTCTTTTTATGTGAATACCTTACAAGAGTCCCGCTCACAACCGTCTGCAGCCAGTGCGACTACGGTATCACCAATTGGAACATGTGAGTCTGAAGCCACTCTGGAACGTGCCACAAAAATACTATTTATTTTAATGATTTTTGAACGCAAATTTGTTAAAAAATATTTACTTGCGCACCCCGGGATTTTAATTTAAATTTTAGTCGAGAGCCTTACCCATCGACCACCGAGACCATTTAAAGACTACTTACCAAAGACAAACAAAATTTTTTTGATTTTTGGTAAGATTTTCACCCCTATACGAGTAAGCATTTATATAAGCATTGTTTTTTGTTGAGACAAAGACGGAGCAATTGTTATAACATACGAAATAGAGTTTTATTTTTATCTGGCCGGTCTCATGTAATAATTGACTTATACTGATTATTTTTTGCAAAAACTGAAACCTTAAGTAATATCTTGGTTAATTTTAAAATGTTACTTTTATAAAATTGACATCAATTAACAATGACAATCTAAGTTAATTTATATTTAAAATACTCTTAAAGGAATTTATTATTTACAAGTATGCAAATGTAGTGGTTTGTAAGGGAAAATCGGCCAAGAAACATACAAAAAAGGACACAACATCCGTGTAAAAGTGAAATAAATTATTATTTTTAAAAGTTCGGGTGGTCTAGCACAGATGATCGATAAAACCCTATCAATACGATATTGAAGAAACATGTCATATATTGTCAGTTAGCGATATTTGCGAGCACTGTCACGAAATGATTTAGAATAACTGTCTTATTTATGAATAGGGGTGAACTAACTAAGCTCTTAGAACTGAAAGAAATCGTACATATAATCCATAGACTTAATTAATTAATCTAAGACGCGATCAATTGATTCTCTCCCAGATTCGACAAACAAAATCTGGATGTTAATCATCGCGACCGTTCTCGGGAAATCAGTATAAAATCATTGTTAATTACGTCTATCGATTCTATACTGTAAAGTTATCGATTTTACTGTGTTAGACCCCCAGGGCTAGCTCTGAAACAAGATTTTCAGACGTAATATCAATTTCTGAAGTGATATGGGTTTGGCTTTGATTTTGAGACTCTAATATTCGTATTTAATTGAAGGCATCGCAAGAAGTTAACCCATTAAAGTTTAGTCTGCCGTTTATTGGGCATAAATTCCATCTAAAAAATCCCACAAAGTGGTCGGTGGGACCAATTTATTATCCGGAATGCAGGCCATAAAGCCTGCGCGGTTTACGGGGTAGCGCCGGTCGGGCCGTTCGTGCCGATGTTAACGTGGAGTTCCTTTTAACGATTGGTAGTATGAATGGTTGATAGTTGCTGGGTGGTAGTTGCTGGGTGGTAGTTGGTTGGTTGCTGGTGGCGTTATCTATTGCTAAAAAGGGATTGAGGATCTGGCCTGGAGGTCTGATAGGGCCGGCATTTCTGGGGTTAGCCTGTTTCCGTTGCCAGAATTGGGACAGCAAATAAAAATTGATTGTCGTCTAGTGTAAAACTCTCACAATCGACTTTTTTCATATTCTTGTTAATAGGATCAAATCAATCTTTCCCTACAATCGAAATATTTATTTAAAAAATAATTTTCCCGTTAAATTGACAATGTAAGTTAGTCCTAAACGACAAATCGAGAAATATTGTTACTGTAAAATAATACAAAGCGCACTGCATAATTTAACATTCACATAAAATTATATGTCTAAGAAAAATAAACAAAGAAAAATAATTTTTTTCCAAATTCGAAATGTTTTAACGTGTTTTTTTTGAACGGCAAAATAAATATTCTTCAATTGAAAATATTTTTGTGTGCGAAAATAAACATTGGAATTTCGAAAAGTTTTTTTTCTTTTTTACTACTATCAAGTTAAATCACCTCCCGAAGTTAGTGGCACACTTTACCCCTGGACACCCTGTATAATGTAGGTATTTGGTACAGTTTTACGTTAAAAATTGTAAATGGTTCTCGCTTGATTATAGACACCAATTTTCTATTTTATTTTGAAGTTATAAAAAAGTTGTAAAACAATCCTAAATATCACAATTTCAATTTCATCATAAGCTATGGATTTTTCAAAGCTCCAGATTGTATTGAAAGCATCAAAGTGACAGATTATGCCAAAAGTTCAAAGCGTTTTATATAACGCCATATTTCTCGCCATACAATTCCATACAGATCTCTCTGATAAAAACAAAAAAATAATTATAAATCGTGTTTGAGGATTATATGTAAATAACTAACCTATTTAAAATAAATAAATAACAATCGGGCCGGCCCTAGTTTAGCCCCTAATCTAGTGTAAGCATCCAGCAGGTGCATGAAAGGCTTTAATTAATTGTATAGTGTAGTGCATCGCTTATTTGTAGCACCTCCAGACCGCCTGATTAACGGTTTCTTTAAACCCTCCCCCTTACCCCCACCCAACCTTCCAAGCGCTACACATCTAACGTTGGCGGAATGCGTGTTTCCTGTTGGCGGAATTATAAGCTCCAATAATGTATTCTGTTGTTATTGAGGTGAAACATCTTTGGCGCATCTCGGGGGTAAAATATTACGACTATTGTGTAACAAGCGTGGCAAGACGGGACGACGTCCGGTATATTTGTCAGGTATGTTGTAAAAATTGTCCAGTGTAACTTTACTTTTGCTAGTAATCGGCGTACCGATCACGGACACACACGCGGACATCCGGACATTGAGCGGCGAGCATTTAATATGATGCTACGTATAAATAGGACATAATCGTTAAAGAAACGAAGCAACAGCAAACGGCGCGAAACGCAGCTTGCGGTTGTTTTGTTCCTTTCCCGTAATTCGTAGCTCGGCTAGAGGTAATTTTGTCATGTTTATACGCACCCTTAAGATGACGGCATGTTTAGGGAACTTTTCCTAGATCCATGGAAAATAACTATAGAGATAAGGGAAAATTAAGTTAAGTTAAGTTATAATTGTATTTTTTTATTATTTTGTAATCCATAATTAATGTTTTTATAAATATCCTGTTTCTGTCTCGAATAAATAAAATAAAATAAAAAGCACAAAATCTAGGAAATTTTTGAAATTTTGGTTTTGTAATCAAAATTCTCAAGCCAATCTTGGGAAATTTTGAAATATTCTTGGGAATCCTGGAAACATTGAAATTTACGTCATTCTGAAATCTTGGTAAATTTTGATCCGAAATCTAAATATAAAAATTTTGGGGATACATCATTGAATGGCGTCATGCTCCGTTATGCACATTCACACACGGATCAGCTCATGACGGATAGACGGACAGCGGACCGATGGACCGAGCCGATCTGTCCGTCGCAGGAATACACGGATGGATCCGTGTATGTATTCTGCGCCTAATGCACTTGTTAGGAAAACAAAAATGTCACCCTAAAATTTAAAACTTAAATTGAACTGCTGACCGAGTGGGAGGAAATAATAATTAAAAAGGCGTATTTATAGGAACGCTTTGTAAAGAACACAAAAAAAAAAGTCATAAAAAATCGTGGTATGAGCCTTGAACACGGTGTATACATCAACGATAAGAGAGGTAGAATTCAGATCGACAAGTCTTCACCTAGTATTGGATTAAGAATGATTGATTTTATTATTATATGAATGGCTCAGAGCCAAAGTGGCTTACACAACAAAATCACAAAAAGGGTGAAATTGTAAGATTCGTAACCCCAAGGTCAGTATAAATTTACACAATAACACTATTTACCTATATACTTTGTCATTCTAATAATGCGCACGAAATATAAATATTTGTCAAAAAATATTCGTAAACTAGACCGTTGCAAGTGTTAAAGGTGAATCAGCACGTTTCCGAAAGACTTTAACAAGAGATTCTTGGACATTATTTTCAGTAAAAACTGCAGATTTCATATTAGTGTCCGACGACATTTTTTTCAATTAACAAAAAACATATTTTTCCATCACACGTCGCCACTGGGTAAAACCTAGGGCATCACGTGATATGCATTCCGTCGCGTTCCATCAGCGCGGTACTCATAGGCGCGATCGCTGTGACATGTGGCAGTGTGATCAGTGTCGAGTGGTGACGCGTGGTAGGAAAAAAAATTGTGGCAAAATGACACGTATTTTTTCCTACTCCAAATATGCTCAGGAATCACCGGTTACAATCGGTTACGCGTTTTGTGCTGGTACTCCCTGTACAGAATGGATAATGGCACTTACAATGTAAAATTCACTTCATCGGATTTAGCACCTGGTGCAGATATTTAAATTAATTTTGATTTTTAAACTACAGCAATGTAGCCATTATCCAAAAGTTTCGTTATGCGGTTATTATTTTTGAATGCGGGGGGAATCGAACCAGGTCCCGTCGAATTCGGGTCAAGTGTTACATTATGCAACTACTCCGCGGAGACAGTGGTGGTTGTCATATTATCACTTGGAATATTTCATTTTTCCGTCTTAGATACAAGTAGTAACTTCAAAAGCGGGACCTTCAAGTGTAAAACTAAAGACTAATTTTTTTATTTCTGTTTCATGTTTTGTTCCGTTCCAATCCCACTTTTTTCCAGCGCTAATTCCATCGCTTCCCCACTTAGCACTATACTGTAAAATATGATATACATACAGGGAAACCTCTGTCTTTCGTTTTTAAAGAGACTTATAGAAAAAATGATGAATGCAGGATAACAATGGATGCGGGAATATAGAAAAATGCAACATTCATACAAATGTCGTGTCGCTAAGGTGTGCTGCATAGTTATCTACAAATAATAAAGTATTTTCTTGTTTTACGCCCATTGTTGCATCAAGGTCCCTTCAAAATAAATTTTAAATATCCGTGTCGTATTGTTTACGTACTATTTTACGGTTAAAGTTTTCGAATTTTTAAAATACCTTTTTTACATTAAATCAACACAGGAAGCCTTGAGAAAAATAATATCCTTCGGTGGTCTATGTCTACTTTGGGGATACAGTGTGGATAGTTTTTTTTAAGGAAAAAAATCGATAGGAAGTTCTGGGAAGGAAAAAGGTGTGAGGCGTGGGTAGTCTCTGAAGTCTCTGAGAATCTTTGAGTCAGTGTTTCTAGGTTTATGTAGGTATGAATTCATCCCTCCCACTACGGTGCAAGGCGATGGGTCGAGGGGGTCCTGCTGGAGAGGTAAAAAGGTCTCCCTCAACAATCCTCTCAAAATCATCACAGTAAGTGGTCAGACCCATCCGCCGCTAAGACCTAGACAATCCTCGTGCCGTGAACCCGGGAACCCCTACTCAGTCACCAAACGTATCGAGCCACTTGGGGTGACCTATCGCAGAGGTGTTGGTTATCCAATAACCAACCAATTCCCGAGGAGGCGGTACCCACTCCCACCTCCCACATTGTACCTTCAGAGGCTCACGTCAGTTCCACCACTTTTGACAAAAAAAAACACGGAAATCTTATCTGTTTACTCTAACTGGTAATATGGTTTGGTTAAAAGAAATCTCCACAATGCGTTCAATTTACACCCAGATAGGTAGATTAATTATGAGTTAGTATTATGCATAATATACATTCAAGGTTTCATTATATTTATTATAAAACATTCTCCGTGCCATGTCGTGAAGATCTACTTCTCTGATTTACATCAATTCATACATGGGCGCTGCCAGCATGGATGTAGTGATAAATTGATATTGCAGAAATGTTTTTACATCTGTTGAAAGTAACTTTAATTCATAATTATACAATTTCGCTCAAACTTCACAAAAGTAACAAAATCTATAGATTCATTAATGCATATTTGTAGCGAAAACTCTGTTCCATTGTTATAAATATATTGACTGATTAGACTTTAAAAAATAAACTGTGTAAGTCAAGGTTTGTAGACAGTGTAAACTTGACAATGTATTTTATACAAACCTTACTGTGTACAGCGTTTAAAATCAGAGAAATACGAAAGACAACAGTTCTTACCGAAGACGTCATCAGTAACGGAATTGCAATCTATGAAAAAGTACCTCTACAAAAAATAAAAGGCGTTTCTACGTTTCTTTGAGAAAATTGGCAAATTGATTGTGACATTTACATACATAGACCCACATGAGCCCCTCAGGGGTGAACTGTCGTGCAAATGAGAGTCTTTAAATATTTGAAATTGGCCTTTTTTAAATGCACCAAGAAAAAGATACATACTTCACGTAAATAATATAGCGCATCTTTAGAATATTTTTACTGTTTCCATTTCTTACATAAAAATTAAAACCTACACGGGGTAGTGGATCAAATATCGATAGATGAACCAAGAACTCTAGAATCTAATTCAAAAAGAAACCATCCTAAAATCTCACAGATCTCAAAGACTGAAATGGGCTGATAACGTTCAAATAAAACCAGATGACAGGATACTGAAAATCATTACCAATTAGGTATTCCGGTGGAAGCAGCCAAGAAAACAGACTGAGAAATATGTGGTCAAACTGTGGATTTAAATTATCTGACAGTGGAAGACGAATGGATTAGAATTGGACGACTGAAAACTGGACAGCAAGGGCAAGGGAATTGAGCCGGTAAAGATCATTTGTAAAGTTCTGCGCAATAATTAAACGCCCAGGTAGCTATCTAAGAAATCTTTAAAGTATTTAATGTTTATGGCAAGTTTTAAGGTTAAACAGTAAAATTGAGAATTACTTTAATACCGCCCAAGAAATCGGCCCAGAGGCCATTGTCCCACGTAGATGTTCCCGGAAGTGCGCCTCTGGGTTTCCTGAATGTCAAAGCAATTTTCCGCAACATACGTTTAAAGTTTCTTTAAATTTCATAAAAGAACATTTTTCCTCAAGCTGTGGAAACGTCCAAAAGCATTTGTCTCGGATCTCATGTGGTATAAAACGAATATTTCGAAATCTCAACAACTTTTCGTATTCTGTCATACCACAAGAGTGGGTTACCTAATAAATTTCGAAGAAATCTTAATTATTTTTACCATCTTCGGATAATGTTTTACCTACATTGTTATTAATTTATTCGTATCTAAAGAACGAATAATTTCTTCACGGTAAACACAGAGCTTTTACTAACGAATGCGTAATTACGATTATGTAGGTGGAAAAAGCAATGGAAAATACCAAAATATATTAAATTCTAATGTTTTGAGTGGGATTTTGTCTAGAGTAGGAAAAATAGACGAGGATTTTGAGATAGGTGTAAAATGTACGAATGTGAATAAAGGAAAGAAGCACCACGACAGCGGTATGTGCTGGGAAACGATTTCTCTAATGGTTTTAATGGTTAGTTAAATTACTTGAAAGAATCTTAATCCTTATGCCAATAGACAATTTTGGCATTTATGCATAGAGTTATGAGAGATGCAAACATATCGACGCCAGACGACGGCAAAATAAACTTAATCCATGGCGTTATAGAGTACCATTTTAAGTCCGATGTGATAAGTTTGGTCTTCAATATTTAAATATTACAATTTGAGGTTTTACTCAATAAAGTTATTCCGAAAAATAAAAAAAGGAAACGTATTCGTTTGTGAAATCGAAATATACAGATTAAGCTCCCAGGAGTCCCAAGTGTTACATACGTGTTTCAGTGATTACTAACAAATTCGTGTTTTGTTTTTAGAAAGCTGTCAATTCTGCAATCCCGTTTTTAACATGATTACTATAATATTTGACCAGATTTTTTAATAAATTAGCAATCCATTCCATTGTCAGATATGTAATATCAGTAAGATGCGGTTGCCCATCTACTTCGTGGTGGGCTTGATCGGGAGACACTGGTTGAGACCTTTTGACCTCTCCAGCTGGACTCTCTCGACACATCGATTCGGTTGAGAGGGATGGATTCATATGTCCGTCACTTCTGGAACCATTGACCCCAGATTCTTACCCACCCCTAATACCTTTTTAATTCCCAGAACTTCTTTTCCCTAAAATGACCCTCCACACAGCATCCACAAAGATTCCTCAGAGCCTTCTGTGTGGAGCTAATGTTAAAAATAACTTTACAGCCCAGATTACGAAATTAATTCGTGTGATAATTTAAATAACACTAGAACACCACATGCGTACCTATGAGAAAAACAAAATAAAATACGACTTTTCCATCAAAACATTTATTATCATTTAAATATCTCAAACGAATCGAGTATTAATATTACAAATACTTATTTTTAAATAAAATTATATATGAAATTATTCTCATTTTTCCTAAAAATCTATTAGTTTAATGCCTTCTTCGAGATCATTAGGACCGCATTAAGTTTTCCAATGGCTGCTCTTCCGATAATACTAAGCTTAGGTTACTAAAGCGCGTAGGTACCATTAATTGAGTTTTCCAAATTTGGCATTATTTTTGAAATTAAAACAAACCCTATTCTATTCAAGTTAATGAGGTGATACCTCATTGACCTAAATAGGGTTATGCTGGCTTTTAAAATGTCTAAAATTAAGTTATCCAACTTTAGTCACATTATTAGCGCCTACACTCTAAATCGCATAATTTCATTTTTACCAGAATTCATATGAACGAATGATCCCTTCAGTCGATTATCTTTCCGAATTTAAAGTTATTGAACCTACGACAAGACTTATATATTTAAAGATGTTTATAAATATGAGTAGATCAACCTAACATAACATTCGGCATTGTCTAAAATTTACCGATTTTTATTTAACATCATTTGTAACAAAACATTCAGTTTTTTTTTAAATACATCTATCTAAATTTCTATTTTGTTTTCGAAAAGAATTAATGCAAATCTTAGAGGTTGAAATTAACCCACTTTCCGACATCTGATTAAGCTGAGACTCTTTGTCGATGACAATGCATTCTATCATATCTTTTGGTGGTACTCATGTACACACTCACGCATTTCTCTGAAATTGGCTACTGGCCGGCCCAAGAGAAAATTGGAATACTTGTACTTTAGTAAAAAATACAATTTTTTGTTACGCGTTAATTTTTTTACAGCTATTTCAGGATGCTCCGCACCATAACTCACGATTAAAATATCTATGGGAGCTAAAGCTAAGTGCATCGATCCAGAAATTCCTAACAAAACAAGTTGTACAAATTTCGTGACATAAAAGATTTTTGATTTATTAAAATTACATACAAAGCCCAAATGTAACAACTGACGTATTTTTCACAATATATTTTCATTCCAAAACCTCATTTTCTCTCCTTTTGTTTTCTGTAGCTTTGCAACAAAGATCTCAATTCATTTTAAGAAAATTCGTATCGCTTGACGGTCTTGTGAATATATACATAACTTATCCTATCTAAAGTCATAGGTACTGTTATTTTAGTTTTCACGTGAACTTTCAGCAACATGTTGCAAAAAATACCAATTCAATAACATAGCTGGACCAACCACTGTTTCTTAAAATTTCGTTACTCGATGTAAAATTCTTCCTAAGAAAAGTCGGTGTTTATCCAATACGCGCCCATCAAACCTATGAAAATATACTTCTAGTAGCTTGTACCTGAGAAATCATACGGGAAAACTACCTACCTACACAATATCATAATTTAGTTTTTTTACCATTGTTTGAAAGAACTGACATTTTGATTTGTATACTACTCTTAGTATTATATTGCATGATATATTTGAATACTACTCTTTGTATTATCTTGCATGATATATTTGTATACTACTCTTTGTCTAATTCTTATTAATTATATTGCATGATATATTTGTATACTACTCTTTGTCTAATTCTTATTAATTATCTTACATGATATATTTGTATACTACTCTTTATATTATCTTACATTATATCGTGCATGGTAAATTTGTAAACTACTCTTTGTATTATATTACATTATATATGTGTATACTACTCTTTGTATTTTCTTGCATGATATATTTATTTCTAAATTATGAAAATGATTCATAAAATTTAACCTAATTCAATCGAATCTAATATATTATGTGGCTTGCTTCTAAAAGGACCAATATCAGTTCTTCAATCCAATTTTTGTCCGATTTTTTCTTTCGAATTCTGAAATAACCTTTCGATTGAGAGAAAGGTATTTTCGATTTTTACGGAAAAATTACACTGAAAAGTCGCATTTCTTAAAATTAAATCTTGCTTAAAAGTGCAAAATAATTCTACATACACGGAGAAAACTTACTGATATAAAGTATTGCTATTTTAATAAAAATCTGTTCAAATTACTCGTATTCCTGTTGAAAACGGGACTGAAGGCCTTTAACGAATGAATTGACACATTTTCTAACAAAGTATCAGTAAAACGCGAAGGTGATATAAATGGTGAATGGCGGAACACGTGTTCATAAAAATTCTATGATTTTGGCATTTCGTCATTTTATTTACCAGGAAAAGGACACCTATATGAACACATGTACCGATATTTTAAATCAATCTTATTGAGTTCCAATAAGATTGAATCTCTGAAGATTGAATCTCTTTCCAATCCTCTGAAGCTAGTGAGATAATGGCATCCTTGTGATGTATGGTAATAAGTTTGAGTATTTAATCGATAGATGACGCTGGTCATAAAGCTAACTCCAGAGTCCATCAGATGTCGCTAGAGAGTAACAGGTAGGTACTTGTGAGATTATATTGACAGGGAGTAAGCTTCTCGAACGAGAGAATTACCAACCCTCGGGTAATGAACAGTGTAGCTAAATGAAGACTTTTTTATTGTAACGTAAAAACATAATTATAAGAAGAACCTTTTACTATTTTCATAGAGTTCCCAACACATTAAGTCTGTATGCAGATATTACAACTACGGTATCTTGTGAGGCTGAAGGTTGTGAGAGGAAGGATATGAGAAGAGGATATTATTGTGTACCTAATCAAATAAACATTTGTATTTATAATAGTTTAATATAATTCCTGATTTTTTCATCAATTATTACAGCAATAAATCATTGATACGAATTCACGGAGCATCAAATTATGGCTAAGTAAACATGAAGACGAGGAAATCAATAAAATTATGAACTGAACAAATGTGAAGACAATTTTTTAAATTTTTTTTTTTGTAAAAATTAACAAGGAAATCACGATCTACACCTATACAAAAACCTACAGTCCGCCTCGGAACAGAAATACCTAGTGAGGAGGACTGCGAATAATATACTTAACTTTGTAATTATAATTGTCGTTAATAAAAAAATAAAATAAAAATAAAAAAACTACTCGAATTCCTAACAAAGCGAATGATGGTGATTGAGTGATTCTTTTCTTATAATATGTTGAATTAAGGATGTAAGTAAGAAGCCAATCATTATTATCATGGAAATAGCTTCGTGTCTATACAAACTCATTATTATCATGGAAATAGCTCCGTGTCTATACAAACTCATTATTATCATGGAAATAGCTTCGTGTCTATACAAACTCATTATTATCATGGAAATAGCTTCGTGTCTATACAAACTCATTATTATCATGGAAATAGCTCCGTGTCTATACAAACTCATTATTATCATGGAAATAGCTTCGTGTCTATACAAACTCATTATTATCATGGAAATAGCTTCGTGTCTATACAAACTCATTATTATCATGGAAATAGCTTCGTGTCTATACAAACTCATTATATTACTGCGTGTTGTTCGTGTGAAGTAGTCCCAACTGCTCCCAACCATCTGGAGCCAGTAATAATACGGCATCCCCAATTGGGGTGTGTTGTGAGGCTGAAGGTAGTGAGAAAGGGATGGAGTTGGGGAAGAGAAAGATATGGGAGTACCTGGCTATTCATATCTGGTCACCAAACACGGCTAGAGCCATTTCAAGCAACGCTTCAATTCTTAATCACCAGGGCGATACTGATTATCTTCCGCTTTCTTAGTGATTGTGAACATTTTTTTAATATTATTTTTTATTTTGACTTTCACCCATTAAGGGTGATCTTGGCCATACATAATTAACATTTTTTCTAATGAACAAATACAGTAAATGACAGATGCTTATACAAAATAAACATAACATAACGTAACATAAACATAACGTAACGTACTTAACATAAACGGTACAGAGCTGGTAACGGTAGGTAATTACAAATTTATAAAAATAGGAACCTGTGTACAATAATAGTGGGCGTTTTTCCTTATTTAAAAGAAGAGATTTTCCTAAATAAGTAGCATTTTTAGAACTATGAACAGTCAAAATAAATTTATTCGCAATCAACATTTGAGGACCACAGGGGGAAAACAAGGAATGTCAGTTAAAATCCCAAATCAAAGTAACAATTGGATGAAACTTTGCGGTTTGTTTAGTTTTTTGTAGCAGGCAAAAATCATGAGTGTCCACGCACAAGTAGACAAAAAGACTATTATTTCCTATGAAAAGGTGACATATAATACAGACATTTCAACATTAAATTTTGATTTATGCCCGATTTTCATGAATTGATATTCTTTGTTTTTTTCCCTGTGGTCTTCATTGCCAACCGCCATCACTACACAAAAATGTACTCAAGTAACATAATAATAGATAATCTTCCAATATCCTTATCCTTATTCCAATTGTTGTTCATAATAATTTATAAACTAGGTAGAAATAGTGAGCGTAAATATGGCGTTTAAAGTTTGCCAAGTTCAAATTATTGTCAAATACATCCATATCAAATACATCTATAACGTTTAAATATTTATTACAAAGACTATGTAAACGTTGTATTAGAGCAGAGGTTCCCAAACTTTTTTGCCCCGTAGACCACTTGCCAATTTTTTTTTCCGTAGACCCCCTGGCTGCCGAATATTGAATTTTCCTAAAACTATTAACGTCGCATGTGATAATCGTTTATTTTTTCGTAAAAAGATTCCCTTCCCTTGCCTGTCCAACAACCGGGTGGCGGTATAGTTCCTTTGTATTTGCATTGTGCAGACAGGGGCGCCCTTCTAAAGTATTACACCAAATGAAAAAGGTATAAGCAACGGGAATTTCTTTCTGCAGCTAGCCCTACAGAACTGCCCCTTAAGTTCTTTGTCAGTGCTTATTCCGGTCATTTCTTCTTGTCACATGATTTCTGATTCTTCGACGTTCCATTTCCGTAGTCAAAATGTTCTCAAACTTAGTTTTTAAGTATGTGTGAAGTACATTTAAATGTTTCAAAAACAAGTTTGGGATCTAGGAAAATTCGCGTCTTCCGATGTGCAATGTTTTGCTTCAATATATTAATTCTGACGAGAAAGGGAACGTATATCTCTGTTTATATACATCAATAAACAACTTTACGAAATATAAAAATACAAATATCAAATAAGTAATTTCCCAGTCTATTATTAGTATTACGTAAACTGTGTTATTTGTGTTAGGTGTATTGTGTCATTTATGGAACTCCTAAATGTTGACTTCAGGTAAATGGGGGTCGGCTCGTATGTACCCACATTTGAATCTTGTGGACACCTAAATTTTTTTCTCGCTGACATGGACCCCCAGCAAGCCGATATCGACCCCTGGGGGTCCATATAGACCACTTTGGAAACCTTTGTATTAGAGAATGAAAGCTATAACATATTTATATAAAATGTTATTGTTTGTCTAGTTGTTCATTTATGTACACGTGAATTTATTAAATACAGGAGTTCACAACAATCGAATTTAGAGTTTAACAGATTTAATCAAAAGGTTAAGTCGATTATTTTTGGTCTGTTTTCTTGGAATATTTAAAATATGCATTACTGACAGGTAATTTATGTGCTCTGAATGGAATTTATATGCTTTAAAATTTACGAAACATAGAAATTTTCTTTAAATTCTTTCTAACTTATGAACATGAATTTTGGTGGTTATATCTTTATATCTGAAGGATTTACAATATTTTATTTTTTTGTTTTTTATTAGGTACATTCTAAACATCTAAACGTCCGTACACGGAGAAAACTGACTGAATAAATATTGCTAATATATTAAAAATCTAATAACTGCTGAATAAATATTGTTAAGTTATTAAAAATCTGGTCAAATTATTCGTATTCTTGTTAACGTTTTTAACGTACTGCAGGCCTTTGACGAATTAATTGACAGATTTCTTAACAAACTATAAGTAAAACACGAATGTGTTACGAGGATGTCGGAACGCGTGATCATAAAAATTGTAATATATTTTCCCATTTTGTCGTTATATTTATCAAGATTAGTGCTGCTGCATGAACACGTGTTCTGATATATTCTGAATCTACTAATATTGGATTAGGAAATGGCGTGCCATCGGGTTTTAACAGGATTTTAATAAATCAGTAATACTCATTTTTCTGCGTGTATAAGTTAGGTTTACACACGTTTTTTACTGTTCCTGTCTCACTAGAATATTAACCCCTTAGGCAATTTTGAATGATATTAAATTAGGAAGACAACAAACAACAGTGGATCCTTTTTGGAAGATATATATCGCAACCAGACAAGGACAAATAAAATTTACGTTCTCTCATTTTGTATTCTTTTTTCAAAAACTTTTACGACCGCTCCCGAAAAATTACCACGAACGCTTCCGAAAAATTACCATGAACGCTCCCGAACAATTACCACGAACGCTCCAGAAAAATTACTACGAACGCTTCCGAAAAATTACCACGAACGTTCCCGAAAAATTAGAAATTACTTTATGAAACAACATTTAGCATTGAAAATATTTGTAGAGTTTTACAATTTTTTTTTTATATAAGTAATCTAATCTAACCTCTGTCTAATTAAATATGTTTTTTTTTAGTTTTGTGTATAGTAATTATTACAGTTTACACGATAAAAACCATCAGTAAGCAACTGAGTAATTAAAAAATTTAATATTTTTAATTACACATGTCAATTTGTGATAATAAAATCTAAAAAAGTCATTCACCTGCTTCCAAGGACGGAATTTTATTTTGAAATACGTTCAATAACAGAAAATTTAACTGGAATCAAATAATGTAATGCAAATTTTTTTATCCGCAGAATCTGAATTCTCACAGTTCTCAAGCAATAGGTACATTACAAAATGTCATAGGTTTTAGGTCTTCATATGTTCTTCCACTTGTTTATATATTTATGTTTTTGTTTATAAACAAGTGGAAGAAAGATATAAGATTCTGTAATTAAAAGTTATATTTAAAATAGAATTCCACCATGAATTAATTAACTGTTTCAGAATTGAAAATGACATTCATTTTATTTTTATCGTGTTTTGTTTAGCACTAAAGAAATATGACTAGCGTAAACGGCCAGTGCGGGAGGGGTAAACCCCCTTTCGATAGAATAATACACATACGTGAAAACGTTGGACAACTTTCCCACTAAACTAAATCATACCCTTTGATCACGGACAATGAACTTCTGTTTTCACGCCATCATTTAATTATTAATCGTCTTGAACAATGAAGCATAATAAATAATATATTCTTCTATGTTTACTTACCATAATTTACGAAAAATAATGCAGAACACCGCTTTTGGAATAAGTGATAAAATTATTTTGATATTAAATTATCTAGGTACCTACTTTGTTATATTTACGTGTTTTATTACATGTAATGTAAATATAATCTTTGGTTGTGTGTGTCGAAATATGTCCTTATTGTCCGTTTTTAATTTAGCTAAAAATTTAAGATTTATTGGAAAGACAACAGTTATTAAAACTTTCTGTAAAAACTCAAAGAATTAACTAATTTAATTGATGTTAAAGAAAAAATTCTTTAAAAATGTTGGCTAAGAGTCTCTAGGATACAAATATGTTGGGTACCTACCTATTTCAAACACACGATCTTATACGTATTGGTCAACTCATTTTTATTTACTTAGTTTTATTTTGCCTTATGCTATTTTTTCCATTACTTTGAATTTTTATTTCAAAAGATGTACGAACTTTCTCGCACTACAGGCCCTTGGGCGTATAAACAATATATTTAAAATGATGAAACTTACAGTCGTTTATTTTATTAGATAATTGAAAAGCATAGTACTTTATTTAGTAAAGAAAGAGAAAACAGAAGTTCAGAGAAATGACTGAAGGCAGAGAATAGTCGTATCGTGTCGCAAGTGAAATGTTTACCTTGAGGTGCTCGCCCCCTTGGCGTGGTGTTAGCGTGGTGTGACTCGCGAGAATCCCCCGTCGATCTCCTGAGACTTATAGTATCCTGTGATCTCCCGGCATTCCCAACCGTCACACATAACATAACAGAACTATAATTTTTAAATCACTCGAATTCTCGACAATTCATTCGGCACCGACAAGCAAGGAAAACTGACAATGTACTCCGCGACGGGTCTGTTACAATTTTACTGCGGTTAAAAAATCGCTTGGTTTTTGGCTGCTGTCATCGTCGTGTCCGGGAATATGTTTTCATTCATGATAGTCGCGATGATTGAAGATCGTTGCGGCTGTTTACTGATACATTCCTGGAGGTGGTCGAGTCTACCGACAGACGACTGATCAGCTTGGGCGATCGCGCGCAACTCACCGCCCGCTGCTGGCCCGCCCTAGCCTCGCCGCCCTACCCGCCCTCACCCAGCCCACTCCAGCCAGCATCCATCCCCTCGCCGCCGCCCTCCACATCCCATCCCCTCGGTGATCGCCTCAGGTAGAGAATGAAACAGACATTTTATTATGGTTTTCCTTACGTTCCTTGAAGATGGGCAAACATCAAGTTCCTTAATGAAAGGTGGTTTATGGCCTGCGGGGAGTGGGATATATACAGACATAACGATGGCTAATCAGCAAATAAGTTGTATTAAAAATATATTAAATTTTTTTATTTTATTAAAAAGTCAAATAACTTAGTTTAGATCACTTTGTTTCTATAAACACAATCTATATGTTTCGCCACCAATGTTCGCTTCATCAGGAGTAGGTAAATGCACACAAGTTATAAATTTAATATCTATCACTTTTGGAGAGGGGTCGGTAGAGGAAGGGGGGAGATGGAAAAGAAAGGAAAAGCTTATTTGAATTAGGAATTATAATGTCATTTTATGTGAATACCGCACAAGATTTCCAACTCTTCCCAACAATCTGGAGGCATGGGAGAATATAGCATCCCCGATTGGGATATATAGCGAGGCTGAAAATTATTAGAGAGCGGAAGGAGATGGTGAAGAGGAAGGTGGGGAAGTATCTGGTTATTCAGATCTGGTCACTAAACAAGATTAAAGCCATTTCAGTTCTGAATGGTGGTCTTTCACCAAGGCGATACTGAAAGAAGTATTATTTTTAATTAATAAATTATGAAATTACACAAATTAATCAAATAAAATTTACTTGCGCACACCGGGATTTGAACCGTGATCTCCGGATTCGTAGACAGGGATCGTAACCAGTCAACCACGGAGAACGTCAAAAAATTGATAAATTCAAGAAATTTTTTGAAAAATGATAGAATCAAAACGTTAAAAGATGTTCTTATAAATATTATAACTCCATGGCTATTCTACGAGACGCTTTAACGATTTTAGGCTTCCTATAACAAATTTATCGGCAACACAAAACAATATTTATTGTAAAGGTTTTAAAACATTTAATGAACTCCATTTAAATATTAAGAAAGCTAAAAGTATTGCAGTTTTTCTTAGCTTATGTCTCACTGCTGTGCAGTGTAAATATTAGTACATAGGTAATAAAATATTACTATATTAGTTTTAGAATAGTGTACACTAGACATAGACCGTATCAGTCATAATAGATAATACGGAGGGATAAGAACAGGCTAGTAGAAAACGTTACGCATAATCGTACTGCGTATACCGGCCGTAATACCGCAGTATTAGCGGCTGACAGATTTTTAAACTGCCTGACCCCCAGGATTAGGGACGTATTACGTAACAGGGGACGTAAATTAATCATTGAAGACAATCTTAACGACTCTCAAACAAAAATTGAAACGGAAAATCGGAAAAAGTTTCGGTCGCGTATGGAAATTGAATCTAGTTTCAAGAAGTTAAATAATAATGTATCCTTGGCGCAAGATCTACGTGTCGAACCATCTTATCTGAATGTTTATTAAATATTCAGTTCAGCCGCAGTCCAGCCTCAAAGCGTTACTTTAAAAAGGGTTTTAAATATTCATGCTGACGTTTGGTCATGATCATCATCATCAGATACCGGCTGAATGCTGATGGGGACAGAGTGAACAGCAATATAACTCGCTTTATTTGTGTGCCACCAGGGCCTGCCCCAGCCTGCCCTATGCGGGCGCAATTGGGGCAGTCCGCTCCTAAAACCTAAGATCTAAAAGTCATTCATCTAAATGGCGCTACACAAATATATAAATCATCCGAATATTATTGATTGCAGTGATCACATACCTAGACATCTAATAGTTTTCGAGGGGCACCAAAATTTTACTGCCGCCAGGCACCGTTTGGCTCAGGGCCGGTTCTGTGTGCCACTCCACTACTGTATGTGGCTATGTAGTCCATTTACTTTATATGCTGTCTTCTCGGCGTTCTACTTTGAGATGTTCACCTCTGGGAGCAATCTGGAAGACATGTATGTTTATGTAGCTATGTTTATCAGAGCCGGAACAAGGTAATTTTATGTATACGGCGCCCATTCGAAACTCACCCCACACAAAACGAGAACTGTTTTCTAAATAGTTTTTTATATTATCCCCTCACTTAGAAAAGCTAATAATAATTCAGATCCCTGAGGAGTAAGTGTCGTAAAACCATCTATGATCGTTTAAGAAATTTTGAGATTCGTAAAGGATGCAAGCCTGATGTAGGAGTGTTGAGTAAGATTAAGGACGGGCTGTTTCACATAATTTGAACAATTCATCAAATTTCAAAGTCAAAATTCAAGTTCTGTGAACGTCCTATTCAAGTTCTGTTACTATTTCATCATGGGACAATTCCTTCGCAGTATTTCGATATTAACAGAACTTTAATAGACTTTCATAGTTAGTTTTTAAATTTAATGAATTGCCAAAATTTGGGCAAAGCAAAGCGAATGAATTAAGAAAGGGGTGTAAGTTTAGGACGACGCGACGTATGAATGTGAATGAGGCAAAGAGTGTGTGCCACGACCGAGTTGTTTGGCTGACCATCCTCTCTGCCTTCCCCTGGGGAGAACAGGTGATGATTAGTTAGTTTAGTTCATGGTTTAGCTATAATTTTATTCGGGGCTACCTGCAGGGGTTGTGCGTTGCAATGTAATTCATATCGGCATAACGTGCAATAAAATTTACATGAATTAACAATGAAGGAATTAAATCACCATTATACAACAATAAAATGAAAAGAACAGTATGCGTACAATATTAAAAAAAAAAAACAGTAAAAAAATATTCGTATTGCGTATATAAGGGCGCAAACAAATAAAAAATTTATATATTTAATAAATATTTAGATTATGCAGTACATTTTCTTTTGACTAATAAAGAATACTTTGCCAAAAGCGTATTTTAATCAAATAAATTAAATAACGCCATCTATGAACACGTATAATATAACGAACGTCGCATACGCTAAGACGAATTATTTATTTGCGCCCGTACATACGCAATTTTAATATGAATAAATAGTTTTGCCCATAAAAAAATGGGTTCATATACTTCCTTACCATTTTAAAAAGTAGTTTGACTTTTAAACATAGTTTATGTTTCGAAATTATTTTTAGTATTATAGCAAAGGTATATATTTTTGGTACGATTACGAAGTTATTTTGGCAACGGAAGAGTAAAAGTTTGCAACACCATTACTTACTTTTATTTGTTGGGTTTAATTTTATCCAGTCTACCATAATAACAAAGTCACAGTGTGTTTAATCTCCTTATAGTGTCATAATATGAATTCCCACACTTTGTATGGTTGGACGTTGGAATTGAAACTACAGATGATCACTTTATTACAACTTACGTTCGGCAGGTGTATATATATATATATATATATCTGCGGTTAAACATACGGGAGTACTAAATAGAATATTACTTATATATACTTTATTAATTATTTTTCTGTGATTTGTTTTATTTTTTTATTATACATTTGCTTTATTTTATTGTACGTTATTTTGTTTAATTTTATTTTTCTTCATTTTTTTAATAGTATTCTTTTACAGGCCCATGTTACTTTTAGGGCCGAAACACACCAAGCATATCGTGCGCCGCGTACTGCGCAAGATACGCGACGCAAAATACGCATAAGTATGGCTATAGCCGCTGAAAACACTCCGAATAAGTGAATACTATAATTTCTATACCCGCTATATCCGATTTTTTGACAAAATGATCTGAGTATGACATCTTGTTCACATTTTTGCGAGCAACAAGAGGGGCCTAAAATTGAGTTTCAAAACCCTCCTTATCACGACCAAAAACCATGTTAAAACTGCGAGTGAGAAACCAAATCCGCTATATCACACAGAAAGTTACTATCAAAACGCGCTATATCGGATTCAACCAATCACAAGCAGTTATTTTTTCAAAATACAATATGGCCGCCGCTCTGACGCCACGCTCGTATGTCAAAATGATCTACGCGTGTGTTTCTAAACCTGCCATGTCGGCTCAGTTGACTTTCAAAAGCCTCTATATCACGAAGTGAGTATCAAAATCCGCTTTATCCATTTTATTTATCGAAATTACTTAATTATTGCTAGACATATATAGAAAAATAAATGCTTTTCGAAATTTTATTACTCCAATTCATTATATAAAAAATTGTAATGCAATTACTTATGTACGCTAGAGATGTGACAGTTTTTTGCGGTTTTCTCCAAATCAATGAAAGTTGATATAGCGGGTATAGAAATTACACGACTCAAGTATTAAGTTGCGCAATAAGGCAACCAGATGCGCGCAAGACTTCTAGGCCCTATTACGCTCGGCGTAACGACGTATAATACGCACGGTGAGGCCGTGCAGGAGAATTTGTATGTAGCGTGATATATACGCGTAACGCGAGGTAAAATGAGTGTGTTTCGGCCCTTATATTGGGTATGCGCTGAAGAGCGTTACCTTACTATAATGAACTTAATTTTCTGCGCAGTGTCTTAAAGCACTCAATTGCTTACTGACCCGTAGGACGACGGGCGTAGACGGTAATTTTCCTCTCATTTTGAACGTCTAGTGTGCAAAATTTCATCAAGAAGAGCTAAAATTCTGCAAGGAAGGATGGGAAAAGGGGATGGGGTGGGGGTGGTTTTTTCTAAATCTCGTGTAGACAGTGACCTTCCTTGACCTTTGAAGGTCAAGTGTGCAAACTTTCATCAATCTAGAAATAAAACAACTGTAGATTAATAAAAATCAAATCCACGCCGCCCCCGCCTGTGTGTCCGCCCGTAAACACTCTTATTTAGAAATAGCTAATTAAAAATATTTCAGAAAAAAACGGTACCTGTCTAGAGTACCTAGTACCTACTTTGTTGAGTTCAGAGTTATTAGGTAATTCGCGAGCCGGAGCCGAGTGGAACCCGACATATCTCTTTAGAGCTGGAGCCGAGTGGAACCCGACATATCTCTTTAGACCTGGAGCCGAGTGGAACTCGACATATCTCTTTAGAGCTGGAGCCGAGTGGAACCCGGCATATATCTAATATTTAAATGGCACCTCCATGAGGAAAAATAATATGTTCTTTTCTTGTCTTATTTTCAGTATTATAATAGTTCGAGTAATTTTGCCATGAGCGATGATTAGCAACATAATCCATTCCCCTCCAAAATAACTATTATATACTAACTAACTAACAAACCATCACGCCGTTTCCCCGCAGGGGTAGGCAGAGAGGACGGACCGCCAAACAACTCGGTCTTGGCGCACACTCCTTGCCTCATTCACATTCATACATCGTCTCATACATACTCTTATATTGTTCTGACTCTTGACATGGCCCGACTCAAGTATCTGATTCACTTGGTCGTGCCATGTCTTCCTCGGGCGTCCCCGACTTCTGCTACCATTCACATTTGTATCGTATATTCTCCTTACACTCCTTTCTTCGCTGATTCGCTCTACATGCCCAAACCATCTAAGCCTCCCTTTTTATATACTTCTAAACAAAATGCTGAAGTCTTTGTTCTAATCTCGTTCCCGCTTGTTAATGTTTCAAATTAATATTAAAATATTTACAAAACCATGCAGTCCATATTGAATTTTTGTTTTACCCATGTAAATGTTATTATTTTATTTACTCGATACGGTCTCAATGAGGAACTTGAGAGACAAAAAACACGTATTCAAATAGATCAACGAACGCTAATTCTGAATAGATACATTTTATTATTCGTGGAATTAATAAATAGTCATTTAAAAATTGATTAAAACTGTAAGAAACTTTTCTGATTTTATACCGACCCGAGTTCAATTGACTTTGATGTTATCCAACAAAACCGAAGTATATACGTCTCGCGTATCCCGCCGGATTTAAATCGTTTTTTGCGGGCTTTGAAAATTAATTTAAGTACAAACACGACATTTGTTTTTTTTTTTTTAAACTGTTAAGTGATAACGTGGACGTTCATAATTATTTTTTTAATTGGCCGGAATTATTTATATTGCCTTATTCTTATTGCCCGCTGCCCCACGGTCCAGTTAGTAGCGACACAAGCCGAAAGTAAAGTTTGCTGCGGTTTGCAGAGCAGCCTGTGTGAGACATTTCTGCGGAGGTTCTTGGGTTATGTAAATTTCTTACTATTTCCTTACCGTTCCTTATCTTTTCAACCCATGGAAGGATGGGCTGAACAATATTTTTTACAATAATAAACTATTTTTACGTAGGATATAATATATTATTTAACAACTTATAATTTTTATTTATTATCATAATATTTTATTATGTAGTCAAATAATATATTATTGCCCAACTATGAAACATCTAGCCCCTGTTGATAATAAAATCTCTGGCGTGCCAATGACAAAAATTGCTTATGGTTTGGTAAGAAAAATGGCGACGGTGTGAGGGGCGTAATGTCTGTTGAATGGAAAAAACTCTCTTTTTTTAGTGAAAAAATCTAATTTTTTTAATGAAATTTGACAATCGCAAACTCCTCGCAAGTCAACAATGAGTACCTGTTAGTTTTTGTTTAACCTGTTGGTCTTACATCACTGTAATGCAAATGTTTATAATATTTACCCCCTCGAATGTCATAAAAAAAGCCGGTGTTATTTTCTAGAAATAATATTTTAAATCGCAAATGGTTTATGATATTGAATGATATTCTGAATTTACAATGTTTTCTTAGTATTAAGGGTGTTTTTGTGTATTTTTAGATGAGAGAGATCCGGCTAAAAGAAAGGTAAAGCCTGTTGAGACAGCTCAATCTTTACTTGATTTTGATCTGGAAGAAAGCTCTGACGATTCTGATTTTCGGATCGAAGATCATGCTGAGGAAAGTGACGATTGCTCCATTGACTCGGACGAAGCAGATAAAGGTAAACATTACGTTTTCTCTAAATATAAATATGTACATCCTTTTCGAGTGTCAAATAATATTATAAACTTGTATTTCGATTGATACACATTTACCGTCGTATTTGAAAATCAATTATTTTATTTAGGTACATTAGATTCCACATACCATATAATTATCCAAGATGTATTAGCACTACCGTACAAACTCCTAAAGGTTTTAAAGTACTTCATTCAACATCAGTTAACTATTCAAAATTATAACCTAAAAGAAACTATCCCTTTTCCAACAAATTATAACCTAAAAGAATCTATCCGTTTTCCAACAAATTATAACCTAAAAGAATCTATCGGTTTTTCGTATGGCAAGGAAACATACATGAATAGTCTCCTGTTTAGTTATTTATTTAATTGCAGATGGAAAAAATAATGATGATAAGGACTCTGAGGAGTCGGAGGATTCCTCATTTGGTTGTAATAAATTCTCTGGGAACAAAAAGTCAGGACTCGGAGAGAATTCAAATAACATGACAGTCAATGACCTGCTGCAGAGAGCCAAACTTAACAATGACTTGAAGGTAAGTTTGGAGGATCTTATTAATTCTGTAAATTCTATATGTGTTCTAAGTATTCCTGGGAAATCTCTTTCAATCAATTAATTGTAAATGCCTTTAGGTTACTTTCAGGACAGTGCTCTAAAGGTGATACTTGTGTTCAGAGTTGTAGATATTCAGTATATATATATTAATAGGAAATGGCTTTAGCCAGATCCGAATAGCTGGGTACTTCACAACCTTCCTCTTCCCCATTTCCTTCCCTTCCATGCTCCCTCCAACCTCACAACATACCTCAATTGGGATACCAAATAGTCTCACTGGCTTCAGACAGTTGGGAGCAATTGGGGCTGTCGTGTAGTATTCACATAAAAAAATAATGAGTGTTCATTTTTGGCCATTATTTTAAACAGCTTTAACCTTCAATAACCATCTCTCATTCAATCCTTCCAGGGTGTAACCGCCGACCTGGCCAAGATGCTGATCTGCGCTGGGTGCCTCGGATCCCGTAGCGACGACTCCAACGAGATCGTGGAGTGCGACGGCTGCGGCGTGACGGTGCACGAGGGCTGCTACGGCGTCTCTGACGTCACCAGCGAGTCCAGCACGGTCAGCTCTGCCTCCACGGAGCCCTGGTTCTGTGAGGCTTGCAAGGCGGGGGTCATCAATCCAACGTGTGAACTGTGCCCCAATACAGGTCATTATAATATACATATTTAATCTGCTATGATCTGGTCTGTGTTATCCATCGGCGGCTATCCCCGTATGTGGAAGTTGTATATTTTATCCACCAAGTTTCACTAAATATATTAATATATATAATCATTATTATTTAATGAGCAGGCAGTTTTCTGCTGATGCAGTTTAACACTAATTAAGTTGTTTTAAATTTAAAAATAAGTTAATCCCTTCTTTCTTCTAAACAAGAAACCAATCGAGCTTTAAATTGGTTTACAGTGTAACCTCTATCTATCGTTCCTCGAATAATCATTTTCCCGGATGTATTGTTTATTTCTTCTAGTCCGAATTCATTTCATACAAAAATAGATCGCATCGATCGTTTCTATGTCCACCATTTTATCGCATTCTTCGTAGGAATTACGTCGCGTATTTGATATATTTTGTCTGTGTTTAAACGGCGCCAGACGGCACTCGTTACGATGCGCGAAACTTTTGAGAGAGAAAGAGAAAGAATAACAGTTTGTCGCCGCCATCAGTCGCTAGTTGTCGTCAGTTGTCGCTAGATACCCGAACTTAGTGGAGTGTGTGCAGTTATCCTTTCTGAGCTTTTAAACTATCTTTGAAATGAGCCGTTCGATGAAAAAAGTACGTACTCTTCAAGAAAGATTGAAAATTATCGAAGAGGTGGAAAAAAACCCCATTGAAAAACGCGTCGATATAGCGAAGCGTTTAGGAATCGCGGCATCCACGTTAAATTCTATTTTCTTGAAAAAAAGCGAAATTCGGGAGCAAATTCAAAAGTGCGGAAGATCTTCGAAAACTAGAACCAAAAAACCAGTAAAGAATCAAAGTTTAGCGAACTGGAGAAAATTCTTTTCTCTTGGTACCAACAATCTCGTGCCGTTAACATTCCAATTGATGGGAGCATTGTTCGAGAAAAGGCCAAACAAATTGCGGAGAGACTCGGCATTAACGATTTTGCAGCATCGAACGGTCTTGTGTACAAGAAGCTCGCAGGAGAGTCCGCATCCCTAGATCTGGAAAGAACTTCGCTATGGATAAATGAGCTTCCAAAACTGTTGGAAAATTACGAGCCTCGGAATATTTACAATGCTGATGAAATAGGACTCTTTTATAATTGTCTGCCCGACGGCATATCACGATAAAGGGCGAGTCCTGCCACGGTGGTAAGGGGTCGAAAGAGAGGATCTCTGTGTTATTTTGCGTTAACAGTGATGGAAGTGACATGCGCGAGCCACTCGTTATTGGCAAATCGTTAAAGCCTAGGTGTTTTAAAAACACAAAAACTTTACCAGTAAAATATTACGCGAACAAAAAGGCATGGATGACCACAAACATTTTTGATTTGTTTTTAAGGGACCTTGATGCGGAAATGCGCGTAAAGCAACGAAACATTTTATTGTTCATAGACAACTGTGCAGCGCACCCAACTGAGACGACATTTTTGAAGTTATTTTTTATCCTGCAAACTGTACGAGCGTTTTGCAACCATAAGTTATGGGAATTATCAAATGTTTCAAAGGATTTTATCGGAAACAACTTGTGCGGAAGGCTGTGTGCTTGATGGATTCGGGCACTTCAGTAAATAAGGCAACTTTAAAGATTGACATTCTACAAGCGTTGCATTTCACATTGACTGCTTGGCGTCAGGTCAAACAGACAACAGTTGTAAACTGTTTCAACAAATGCGGTTACAATAGAGTGTCAGAATCTTTAGATGAACAACTAGAACACGCTGAGGTTTCTGAAGATGATTGGCTTAGATTAGATACTCAGACAAATTTTAAAATTTTTTTTACATTCGACGATAACATTCCGACGTGTGGGATAGAAACTATCGAAAGCTTGTGTGACGCAAGATTGACGGAGACAACAAAAGAGGTCGATATTGATGAAGCAGAGCCGCTGCCTGTACCTTCATTTTCAGAAGCATGCACACTCTTTGAAAGATTGAAAACTTTCTACTACGCACACTCAATAACTGATGCCGAATAGAATATCATTTGCAAAGCCGAAAATATACTGTTGACTTGCGGAAATAAAACAGTAAAAAAACAGTTTAGATGTAAATAAATACATTTATTTACATCTAAAACTTATTTTCTTATAATTTTAATCTACCAATGGTTATGCAGATTGGGAGGACGGTATCTTTACTGGATCGTATCTCTTTGTGTTTGGTCCTCTTAATCCCACATTCATTGTTTTCCCGCATTCATCGTTTATTTCAATAGGTCCCTTTAAAACCGATAGATAGAGGTTTCACTGTATATTATTTAGTAGAATCGATGACATGTTGTGGAAGTTTGTTCCATGCATCCACTAAACTATTTACAAGGAAATGTTTCCTAGGATCAGATGCAAAAGTTGTTTTGTTCATTTTTTTGAGTGTCCGCGGAGATTATATTTTTGTTGGTGGTGAAGATTTCTTGGATGCCGGGCCAACTATAATGTCTATAACTGGAAAGTCTCAATCAAGTTACCCCTTTTTCTCCTTTCTTTTAACGTTGGTAATCTTAGTTCCTTGAGTCTATCTTCATATTGCCGGTCTTTCAAACTCTCAATAATGTTTCACTAAACACTTAATAATCTAAAAAATATTAATATATTGTACATATTGAATTATTTGGCGGGTTGGGAATAAGCCGAATCAGAAGGTGGGGGTTCAATTCCCGTCGGCAGCATTTATTTTTATTCGGGAGATTTTTTCAATTTGTATGGATATTTCAGGCGAGTAATTAATGCTTATAATAATTTAAAAAATATATTCATTAACACTCTACCAGCTCAACACACTCGGAGAAACTGCCCGGTGAACAATGTAAGACTGTCTCAAACATAATTATGTAATTAGGTTTTAGAACGGTTAAATTCTACTACATATTTAGATTACATAAAAAAATCAAAGTGGTCTCAGGAGTAGGCATTTTTGCCAAAGTTTATACATATACATATTGCGTTTTTGTGGTATCCCACGATTTTGATTGGCTTTTTCATGGTTACATATTATAGGAAAATGATATATTTTTAACAAGTAAATCCATTAATTTACTTTATTTAGTTAGTTAAATACGACCATCGAACCGTTATATATTTTTAATTCATTATTTTAATCAAAAGGTAGTATGTTTTTATATGTCCCATTTCTACATTCAATGAAACAAAGTCTGATTTCGTTTTGGTGTTTATGATTAATTTGGTGGATTCTAAAAAAAACTACATAAAATATACAGCTTTTACGTAAATTTCGACAAACATTACATAGAATATATATATATAGAATCCATTACGTGACCATATTTTTTAACGCCATTTTTAGGATCTTTTACATTTTTCCAATTTTATGTCCGGGTTAAATCTTCCCCATAGGAAAAACTAAACCTTTCCACACACTTTTCCACAAATGATCATCTAGTCAAACAACACTATGCAAGTGCATTATATAAGCAAAATAAATACTAAACAATACAAGAACAACACCTCAACACATCAGAGTTCAAATGGAATAGTTTATAAAATTGTAAACATTTATATTACTATTGTACTTTTTTTTTTTTTTTTTTTTTACTTTGTACACAATTTTACTGAACTGCCTCGACAACAATCTTTTGTACTTGTTAAGTGATAAATTGAAATGTCTATTAGTATTCTGGGCAAGGAGAAGTACATCTTATGGTACCTAGTTAGTCCCAGAATTTCTGCACTGAAAAACAAATCCTGACTTCTAGTAATCTGCTAATGGTGGAACCTTAAAAATAAAACACAAAAGTAACAGAATGGAAAGCATAAAACAAAGTGTACAACCTTTGGTAAAAATGTGCAGAAACGGAATGGGGAAACAGGAAATTAAGTTGATGTTGTAATAGGTAATATTTTAGCTAACCATGTGCATATCGTTTTAGGTGGAATATTCAAAGAAACAGAAGTAGGTGCATGGGTCCATCTCGTATGTGCTCTCTACGTTCCTGGAGTTGCTTTCTCAGAGGTAAATCATGTATGGATACTCCGGTTTCTTTATTTAGTCTTGCACTGCCAAATACCACAAGATTGCTTTATAAATTATTACAAATTTTACTTTCATTAACGCTTGTGTATTTTGGTAGTGTAATTAACAATAATATATTTAGTTGTATGTGTCATATATTAGTTGCATGCTTAACTGGGAAATTATCAGATGTCGCATGTGGTCAATATTTT
This sequence comes from Hesperophylax magnus, assembly GCA_026573805.1. Lineage (NCBI taxonomy): Eukaryota > Metazoa > Arthropoda > Insecta > Trichoptera > Limnephilidae > Hesperophylax > Hesperophylax magnus. Next base: position 6,651,568 of record JAIUSX010000014.1, read on the forward strand.
GTATGTCAAAATATAAAAGTTCTTGTAGTAAAAGCATGTCTTCAATTAAAATTTTAGTTGTGGCTTGATTTTTTATGATTTTTACAGTGATTTCTTGTCACAATAAGTGTTTCTGCATGCCCAGGAAATCTATGTTTTAAGGTTATCGCACAAATCAGCTCAGCATCGGATCGGCACCGCCTCGCCTCATTTCACTAGCTTGTCCCAAGCGAGGCGATGCAGTTACAATGTTGATTAGTGTGCTTTGCAGTATGCAGTTTCATACAACGATTTCTGAACGCCTCGGGCTGAGGCGATGCTGATTTGGTGCCGTGGTGATATGTGTGCGACAAACCTTTATGGTGGAAGTAACATGTATATTGTAATTTTGATAACTTAATATTCTTTCTGTTCTGTGGCATAATATTCATTGTAGTTTTCATAACATTACTATATATTGTGAATTGAATTTGGATTTCATTTACCCTCGCTACCAATACACTGTCGCAAAGTTCATATTGCAATCATTCAACTTCTTCAACTGTCTGTCTCTAAAATTGTTTGTTGTTAATTTAATATTCACGGGTGTTAATGAACTTTCAGGTGGAAAAGCTGAGTGGAGTCACACTGTTTGAGATGGCGTACAGCCGGTGGGGCGCGAGGGCTTGCTGCCTGTGTGAAGATGAGATGTTCTCCCGGACTGGCATCTGCATTGGTTGTGACGCAGGAATGTGCAGGACCTACTTTCATGTCACCTGGTAACTTCTTGCTTTCACCTATAATGTTAAATGATCCAGCTATCAATGCAAATTCACTTCAGCAATACCAGAATGACTAGTGGCGTTAAATAGAGTAAGAAAATACATATTACTTACTATTACCACTTATTGCGCACTAGATAAAAAACATGAACCTAGTAGGCCCCTGTACGGAGCTATTCAATAACAATTTGAAGCTGCGGGGTGAAGTAGAAGATGTATGGAAAATACCTTTACCTACTTAATTTTATCATGACATGTCACATTTACTGTTTCATCAAATACCCAACAAATCATAAGCCGTTATAATATGCATTAATAATATAAAAATAATTCATTTTATATCACTTCGCATACAAATCATTTTAAAAAATTGTCATACAAGATGGCTACCAATTTCCCCTCACTCAAGATTTAACTTCAATTTCTTTCATACACATTATAATAATTCTCTGTCAAGGGTTAATTATCTATCTATCTATATAAATAACAATTTAAATGTTCATTTGTTCAAAATCTTAAATCTTCGAAACTTCTACACCGATTGTTTTGAAATTTTGACTCAACTTTGCATCCAAATACACATGTGTTTTTATATACCTCTATTATATAGATGTCATCTGTGACAGGTAAAAACATGTCTTTTTTTAAAAAACAGTGTCATCTGTTGGATGTAAATGCAACACACGCTATTTTTTCTATATCTGCACATACAGACTGAACCACAGCAACGCGTGGTGCGGATTCAGTTAGTATTCATGATAAGAAAGAAGAAAACTCTCATATCATAAGGGGTGACAAATTCAAGTTTCCATAACTGATGGATAAGGGGAAATATTAATGTAAGATATAGTACAGGAAAATTCTGCATACAATACTGCAAATGTGACAAATTTCCAAAACGATGTTTAAATGCCATTCGATTCGTAATCGTTAAAATTATTGGCAATGTGTAATCATTGGTTCAAATGTAGATCCCTTGATTTGTTTCCAGACTACAGTATGTAAGATGAAAATTACCTCGATGATATTAATCCTCTCTATTCTTTAAAAAGAATTTAAGCTATTCTTTTAAAATATTCCAATTCAACCTAATGTTCAGTATATTATGCACATTATGTAAATGATAAAATTTGCATTTTTTTTACTGTGAAGTGGACAGCGCGAGGGTCTGCTAGCCGAGGCCCACTCTGAAGAAGTGGAGCAAGCTGATCCCTTCTACGCTCACTGCCGACTGCACTCCGACAAGACTCTCATCAGGAAACGCAAACGCAATTGGCTCGCTCTACAACTAAGGACACAACAAAGGTACATACATAATTGAATTTTATGATTTCAATTTAAAAAATGTGTCTACTGCAAACATGCAACAATGTAAACTTATCGATATATTTGGTGTTAATAACTTTGAGAGTTTCAAAAGGCAACTAATTTTAGACCTATTTGCTAGTTATTAACTTGTAATATTTATTAGCTTTAAAAAAAGGTCTGGCCTTCATACTTTGATTTACTTTACCATATTATTTTTAATTACCTTATATGAGTAAATTATATTTAGCTATTTTATCCATGTACATGTTACACTTATTGTAATGTTCATTACTGTTTAAATAAAATAGGTTCTTTATACGAAGTTACGTTTATTAATTATTCAGTTGTTTATCAAGTACAGTGCAGTGTATCTGCTAGGAAGGAATTTACGAGAATGCGCTCCCGCGTTGCCCGACCGCCCGCTGTCCGGCCGAGTCGGAAACGTTCGACAACCCTCGGCCATCTTCGGTCGTGCACAAACGCCTATATGATATACTACACCCTTCCCTCTCTAACTGCAGCGCTACGACTACTAAATAACAGAGATATAGGGTCCCTAGTTACCGCTTTATGTGGTAACCCTACAGCTATAAATCTTATCATTGTCAACAATATACTTAAAAAAACATATAAAATAAACCACACACATAAACTAAATATTTCAAACTAAATATTTCACACAATTAATAATATGTACATGATTTATAACTCTTCTATAATGTTGACTTGAGAAGTAGCCTGCTCTTCTGGGGTATTTTGTCTGGGCCGAAGTCGATTCGCCCACGGACTCCTTTGTGTTGGTATTGATGATGCTCCTGATGGTCCTGGCCCGGCACCTTCCACATCTGCCAACCTGAAATCAGGAGAATACCCCTTAAAACCACGTAGTAAAACCGAGGTCTCCAACTCCTGAGGGTCGTTCCAACTGATCTCAGACGCGGACTGCGACCCGTTGAACTCCTCACCCCAGCTTACTGACAGCTCTCTGATTTGATCCAAGTGTCTCTTCCACGTCACATTCAAATCTCCCACTCTTACAATGAAAACCTTTTTTCCCAGAGACTTACAAATCACAGCTTTTGTCCATAATACTTTATTATTTTGGCGATAATCTCGCACAAGGCATTTTTGACCTATCCTAAATTTGCGAGCCTTGGCTCCACCAAAACCTTTAATCTGTCTATTCTGACTTTTGGCAATATTATCGTTTGCACGCTTGACTAACTCTGAGTCTAGTTCTAGCTCTCCTACCTTGGGTAGAACTAACCCGTCAAACGAGGAACGAAGCCTCCTGCCTACTAACAAAACAGCGGGTTCAACCCCCGTCGAACAGTGAGGCGAGTTTCTATAATCTAACAGAAAATTCAGTAGTTTTATTCTATAATCTTTGTGTAAGCTAGAACCAACCATCACCTTTTTAAGAAAACCTTTTACAGTTTTCACTGCGTTTTCCGCTAGTCCGTTACTTTGCGGATGCCTTACCGGTGACGTCATAAATTTAATGTTATTTTCACTCAAGAATTTCTTAAAATCTTCACTCGTGAAAGCAGTACCATTGTCTGACACAATCAATTCAGGGTTACCAAAAATCGCAAAAATTTTTCTTAATTCTAAAATGGTGTGAGTACTATCTGCCTTTGTAACTTCGATGCAGTCTATCCATTTAGAAAATGAATCGCAAATTACTAAGAACATCTTGCCTGATAAAGGCCCACAGTAATCTATATGCAAACGACTCCACACTCTCCCTGAATTCGGCCAAACAATTAATTGACTCTTTGGTGGTGATTGCCTATTAACAGCACAATCCTGGCATGATTGAACCATCTTTTCTAGATCCTTGTTCAACGATGACCACCAGAAATACGCTCTCGCAACGCCTTTCATCTTGACTATACCTAAGTGCGACCTATGTAACAAGGTTAACACATGATTTTGTAAAGAAGCTGGAATAATTATCCTATGGTTCCAGAACAAACAATCATTTACAATAGAAAGTTCGTTTCTCTTAACCCAAAAATTCCATAAAATATTGTCACGTTTCATAGACTTAGGCCAGCCCTGCCTCAGATGAGTTACTACTTGCTGTAGAACTGTGTCTGAAACGGTCGCTGCTTTAACCGAACGCAAATCTAACTGTGTTCCTTCTTCTATAAAACTCACAAAATCTGCACTAAAATCATCATTGTGTTCCTCAATCGCATTTTCTAACGGCAAGCGTGAAAGGAAATCCGCTTGATTATTACCCGATTTAACGAATTCCGTCTTATCTTTTAACGCAAACGGTACCGGTCTCGCGTTATGAAACACTGGGTTTGAATCCCGATTGACTTTAAAACATTCTTTATGTTTGTTAAATTTCCCTAATTTGTCTGAAAAAACATCTGGAAATTCCTTAAAAGGTTTCTCTTTTTTTTCATTCACTGTAAAAACTGAATCACGATTAATCGGCGCAATTCCCAAGTCGAAAAGTTCCATGAAATCACGACCCAAAATTAATTCTGAACCCTTAGCGACAACTATAAAATACATATTATTTTTAGTGTTGTTGTATGTTACCGAAAAAATTGATTTACCTACGATTTTTAATGGATATCCGTCGTAACCAGAAATTGTACGCTTGTCAGTTGACAACTCTATATTTTTAAACGATTTTTTAAAAACAACCTCAGGAATCACCGATACACTCGAACCGCTATCTACCATAGCTGAACATGAAATCTCATTAATTTTAATCTCGACTTTATACGGACTAATAAATGCAATGTGCTCTTTATGAATTGCCTTTTTTACAAACAACGGAGACACTTTATTATTCTTGCACATACTTTTAAGATGACCCACTTGCTTACAGATGAAGCATTTTGCGCTTTTAAACTTACAATCACTTAACGCGTGATTCGCTCCACAACAAGTGCATTTCTTAAAACCCGAGAATTTCCTCACACTAGGGCTTCCCGACCGTGAATCCGTTCTTGAAAACTCCTGTTTCCCTCTAGAACGCGACCTTTGATCCCCCCATGTGTTCGTTTTTTTCTTGATTGTACTCACAAAACTACCTACAGAACCCTCATCCTTGACTTTCACCCCTAGATGGTCCAACCCCGCAATCCTAATTGCCAGTTCCTCCATCTTAATGAAAGACAGACTAGGTCCCTCCAGATAGATTTTCTCCTTTGCTCTCCCAGGGATCAACCCCAGAGCAAATACATCCGCTAAATTCGCTTCTAAACGCGTCCCAAATTCACAAAATGTGCTAAGACCGCGTATGCGCACCGCGAAGTCCTTAGCCGACTCCCCCGGCGACTGTTTAGCTGAAAAAAACAATTCTCGTTCCCTAAAAACCGACTTTGGCTTAGAACAATGTTTTTCTAATAATTCCAATAAAATATCGAATGACGTATCTGTGACCTTGGTAGGAAAACATAAATTGATCAATAAAGTGAGCGTTTCAGCTTCGAGAGAGCTCAACAGATATGCTCTCTTTTGAGATGCATCGAGTTTAACGGTTTTTGTGTCATCACGGATCAGCAGGAACTGCTCAATCCTCAGTCGGAAGATTCCCCAGTCATCACGTAAGTGGCTAAACCGTGGGATTCCTCCTGACTCCATAGCTGCCAGATGCCTGGTCCGACACCCGAACCAGCAATGACACAGCAAAAATACCAACACAACTCGACAACAATAACCTCCAAAAGAGAAGACTACTTAACTCAACCAGGGTCCACGGCGATGGGCTGCTTGGCTAGTTAATTTGCTGACTGCTTGGCTAGTTTAGTCTTCCTTCTGGTCGGATTGACCGTCTTCCTTCAGGTCGGATTGACCGTCTTCCTTCCTTCAAATCTTAATAAAATAGACCGGAAACTTCCTCCACCGGATGGCAAGTCTTCCTTCCTTCTAGATAATAAGATTCTGCCGCCTTGGCCTGGATTTCCGTAGCTTCTTCCCAACTGATGCTCCTTTCTCTGAAAAGTCCTTCTACAGAAGCGACCTTCAAATGTTCGCGACAATAAAAAATCCGTCTGAGCAAAACTGTCGAGTAACCCGCACACCCAAGTAACTTGTGTGTGCTAAACGACATTAAATAAACACTTCGCAACGTATAAATCACTTCAGCTGCGCCAATTTGTAATGTTCATTACTGTTTAAATAAAATAGGTTCTTTATACGAAGTTACGTTTATTAATTATTCAGTTGTTTATCAAGTACAGTGCAGTGTATCTGCTAGGAAGGAATTTACGAGAATGCGCTCCCGCGTTGCCCGACCGCCCGCTGTCCGGCCGAGTCGGAAACGTTCGACAACCCTCGGCCATCTTCGGTCGTGCACAAACGCCTATATGATATACTACACCTATATACATATACTGTCAACTTACTATGTAAAAGCCCGATAGGGCGTTAATAAATAATAAATAAATATATCTTTACAGAATATTAAATTAATATTTAAAATAAGCCATATTCATACTCAAACGGTGCTTAAACCTTTCTTGTCCTGAGCACAAAAAAAACACCATTTCGATCAAATAATTTCGAGAAAATATTTCCATATTCAAACCGAAGAAAGATGAGCATGATTTATGCTGTTCTTATAATGTGGGAAACATATCTGAAGATCATTACAACAACCATGCAAAGCTCAAAGATTCAGCTAAAGAGAAATCAATCATGTAATGTTCTATTTGTTTGATGAAACGGAATCTGATCTAAGTTACTCGATGATGATCTGAAACCGGTAACTATCTTAGATAGCTGCATCGCACAAAACAGGAACAACGTTGTTTCTAATACAGTTTTGAGACAGCCAATGCAAAAAATGTCAATTTCTAAACAATTTACAAATGGGTCACACACAAAAGGAATGTGACCTGTGCACTCCGTAATCGAAAGAAAGCTCACAAACAGGGAGATCTTTTTGCCAAGTCAATACGTTTCGATTTAGTCGAGAGGCACGACTAAAACCACAATCTTATGAAGCTGTCCACGTTAACCACACGTTTTTCAAGGATTATTCTGATAAACGATTTTTGATTCGATCAGACCAGGCCGTTCAGTGGGTGGTAATGTGGTTACACTGTGGATTCTGAGATACATTTCCTAACGGAACTATTGATTGTAAGATAGCATTTGACGGAGAATATTTAACTCTACCTAGACGTCCAAGAGTCTCGCCAACTAGCAGGACATTCGCCTAAATCTATTACATGGTTTCCAACTTAAAATCACCAAAACAAAGTTCAACCATTTGCAAGAACTAAATTTCACAATTTTTTTCTTAGTGAACACTTTCAATCGAGCGATTGCAATCAGACCAGGTATCGAAAAATGTGTATTTCTCTTGTAAGGCTTTACGACTATCTTGTGAAGCAAGATTTTCTTTAAATTTGTGTTCTATGCATTCAATCAACTAGTTTACTAATTTATTATTGTTAAAAAAATTGATTGCATCTAGCCCAATTGAAAATAAGCTAATAATATTTATGTCAAGCATAAATTAGTAAGATAACTTTATGTACGTATTATTTCTTTATTTGTCAAGTAAATGAAAATTTAACGTCTGTGTGAAAAAAAAAACAAATGATTTGTTTCATTTACGCTTAAGTAGCAAATCTCATAATTCTAATAATAATTTTAGTTAGTTCAAAACTGCCCAATTGTTATACCTTGCATGATTGTGTAGTTATAAGGTAAATGACTAAATTGAGTGTTGACCGAAAATAAATTGACCGAAATGAGTAACAAGAGTTGACAAGTCAAAATCTTAAGTATTTTTGGAAAAAAGTTTTTTTTTCCTCTAAATATTTTAATTCACTTACGCGTTATTGCAATTTTCATTTACGCAGATTTGCAGTATCGCTGACGATATGTGTTGCTATGCGATTTGTAATTTTCCTTTTTCATATTTTATGCCATTCGGAAACTTGATAGTGAAATTTGATTATGTTCCGTTAAGTATGATAAGGAAATGGCTAGCAATAATAGTGCATAATCGTAAGTGAGGTTTAAGCACTTCAGGCAATTCTTTAGAAAATTTGAGTGGTAAAAATATGTTGTGCCTATAAATAATATTGTCATCGGATATTTTTTTTACATAAATAATAATACTTGTCCTTCTGGGGGGAATCCAATACATTTGCTATTATATTTTGTGTTTATGAATGTTTGTTCCTTAGATTTGCCTCAGTAATAATGGGTAGGTACCTACTAAAAATATTAAATTATTTTATGTTTACCGAAAATAACAACAAAAAACTATTTAGATCTTTATCTTGTGTTAGGGGCCATGTTGTTTTCTAGAATAAACCACAAAGGCTAGAGCCTTAGTTTGTAGCAATTCTAATCTCCCATCAGGGGACATGTTGTTTTCTAGAATAAACCACAAAGGCTCGAGCCTTAATTTGTAGCAACTCTAATCTTCCGTCAGGGGCCATGTTGTTTCTAGAATAAACCACAAAGGCTCGAGCCTTAATTTGTACAACTCTAATCTTCCGTCAGGGGCCATGTTGTTTCTAGAATAAACCACAAAGGCTCGAGCCTTAATTTGTAGCAACTCTAATCTTCCGTCAGGGGCCATGTTGTTTCTAGAATAAACCACAAAGGCTCGAGCCTTAATTTGTAGCAACTCTAATCTTCCGCCAGGGACCATGTTGTTTCTAGAATAAACCACAAAGGCTCGAGCCTTAGTTTGTAGCAACTCTAATCTTCCGCTAGGGGCCATGTTGTTTTCTAGAATAAACCACAAAGGCTTATAGCAACTCTAATGAAATATCTGAAAACATTAAATAATGTCATTTTTATCTTGTCTTTCATAGGAAAGTTGATTTGGAAACTAAAACTGACAGCGCCACACAGTTGAGAACTCAAAGAAAATTAGTCAAATACAGAAAAAAGTTCTTGGCCATGAAAGAAACCAAAAATGCACCTTGGGGTAAGTTATTATACAACTTATATACTTAACCACTCAGAACATTAGAACGTCAAAAGACGTAAATATGATAATAGCGGTCAAGACATTAGAACGTCTTTTCACGTAAACGCGCGAGATTTTACAAAAATCGATTTATTTCCATCACTAGTATACGGATTGCCATGATTCAAAAAACAGAGTATCGATAATGAATAACGCTACGCGTCTGTATTCAACAATATCTATGGAACGTAGAACTGCATTATCTAAGCCGATTGAATCTGTCATCTTGTTCGTTCATAATTTATTGCGTTTCTAAATAATTTATTAAAAATATTTTAGTTTGGACGGTTAATATTTTGAGGTGACTAATAGTTTTTAATTATATTTCTTCAACATATACAGTGTTATTTCTTTATGATACTCAGAAAAAAGTACATTTTTCACGGCTTTGAAATAATGGTTATCGATTCTTACATATTTTTGACGTTTTCATAAAATATATATTTAGAAACGCAAATATTTACTTATAACAACACAATGCGATAGTGGATTTCATAATCTTTCCAAAACATTTTTTAGAATGAGGCTAAGTTTCCCAAGACGTGAGTTATGATGCTTTTAGCAAAACTCGTAAATAACACAAAAATTATCACGTTTTGACAGTTCTCAAAGGAACACATAGTATATAAATGTCTTTGTCTGAGAGGTTAATACAACTTAAGATATTCTATTTTTCCGCAATAAAATTTATTTAAAAAAATCAACCTGTAAAAACTGTATTAATAGATCTGTTAAAAAATATATATATTAAAAATTGGTTTGACTAGGGATTGAATCTTCCTCCGGTGCTATCACTTAAGCCAATTCCTAATTGGATAGTACCGAGATTTATTTAGTGTTAATACACTAAATAAATCTCGGTACAGTTAATACTGTTGTAAATTTTTATAATTCCATCCAATTTCAGAGAAAGGCATGTAAGTGCCAACAAAAGTTGATAAAATGCATTGTCATCGACAACGAATCAATCTACTGAGTTTCAACTCTATCGGATGTTGGGAAGCGGGATCATTTCCACTTTCAAGATTCCACTTCATTAATTCGTTTATTTAAATTAAATCAAGAAAACAAAATCGAAATTCAAATGATGTATTTAATAACTTATAATGTATTCTAACCTTCTCTTTTTGTTTTAGTGCCAACACAGAAAATGCCCAGACTTCTACCAACAAGTGCAACGGCTTGCAGGAAACTGCTTCACAAAGCTAGTCTCATGGGAATTGACACCATCGCCTTGGAAATGCAAGATGCTCAGGTATACTCTTACCAATGCTATCTGTCCTCATTGTGTCAGAATAATATACTACTAGCGTTGTATTCCCTGGCGGTTGCCCCAGCTTTACACAGAGGTTTTCCAAATCTAATGTAGATTATAAATTTCATTACCTTACTTGAAATCTAATGTAGATTGTGACCTTACTCAAAATTTCATTAGTCTAGGATTAAAACTATAGATTAATTTGTATAAATAAAATAAAATACTTTTTTGTTTTAAAACCACGATATTTATTAATTTAAGAACCGACCGGTTTCGCTTTACTTAAGCATCATCAGGGTACAAATTAATACTAAACAAGAAGTACATAATGTGTGCATATATATAACAAAATATAGAGGGAGACAACATGATACAAATATATTATAGAGGGAGACAACATGATACAAATATAAGCAACACAAAGACGGTCATAAAATACATTAACATAAGTGCACAGGTAATGGAAAAAACGGAAAAAACCGCCAGATAATTATGTAGCCTAATGGGTTATACCAATAAATCGGGAGAAACAAAGCATCAACTGGCATGGTGGTAAGGAGGTAAGGAGAACTGGGAATTTTTTATGGGTTTATTGGAAACAGACTTAATATTGGACTACTTGATATGTCTAATTGATTATTAAGTATCTGACTTTTGGTTTTTACAGCTTTTTTAATTTCTAGTGCCTCTAAGTTGTTTAGTCTGTTACCATGCCCGTTTTTATGTAAGATGTTAGCACCGGTGCTATGACAGAATGTATGATCTTTATCGATCAAATGATTTGCGAATTCAGAAAAACCGTTATTATTGAGGCAACGAAGATGCTCCTTTATCCTAATATTAACATTACGTGATGTCTTACCGATATAAAAAGCCGAACAATTATTGCAATTTAATTTATAAATCCCCGAATGACTTAATTTATCGTCCTTATCTTTAGAATTAATTAGAAATTTACCTATATTGTTATTGGTATAAAAGGCCGGTTTGACTTCAGAAGGAAGGTTTTTTACACATAAGGTAGAAAAGTGATTGATGAATAAAATTCGCCGCCATTGATAATTAATATTATTGTCATTGATTTGAGGAGAAGGACTAGCGAAGAGGAAGCGATTAATGGCTATTTGTTTTAGCTTTTTATTTAAAATTAAATCTATAAAATTTGATTCATAGCCATTATTTACTGCTATGTTTTTAATTAGTTTTAGTTCACTATCAAAATTACTATCGGACATTGGAATTGTGACTAAACGATGGACCATAGAATGGAATGCGGAGTGCTTATGTGAAATAGGGTGATTTGAGGTGCTGTGTATGACAACGTCAGTATAGGAGGGTTTACGAAAAATGTTAAAATTAATTCTGTTATTAACGATCGATAAGGTAAGGTCTAAAAAATTTAAGGTTGAATTTATGCCTATTTCTAATGTGAATTTAATCTTATTATGAAAAGAATTTATAAGATTGAGGAAGGAATTCAGTTGACGCCTAGTCCCTGTCCATATACATAAAACATCATCAACGTATCTTCTCCAGTACAAGACATTTTTAATAAGATGTGAGCTACTAAATAAAATTTTATTTTCTAAGTTATCCATGAATATATCAGCAATCAGCGGACTGGTAGGGCTCCCCATAGCTAGGCCGTCACGTTGCTGATATATGACATTATTAAATTGAAAATAATTTTGATTCAGGCATATATTAAACAAGGAAGTTAAATCTTTTATAAAATCTATAGAGAGATCGGAACTATTTAATAAATCAGAAATTAAAAGTTTACTCTCTTCTATGGGAACATTGGGGAACAAATTTACAACGTCAAAAGGCTTAAGTAAAGCGAAACCGGTCGGTTCTTAAATTAATAAATATCGTGGTTTTTAAAACAAAAAAGTATTTTATTTTATTAAATATGTCAAACCACAAAGTGATTGCTTTCTACAATAATATTAAATTTGTATAAAAATGAAATCCACACCTCCGCCCACTATAGACACTGTTCTTTATAATACTAGCTGACATGTACCCGGCTTTGCTCAACTTTTCTCTACTTTCAATAAATATTCATGTATTATATAAATATATAAACATTACGGAAGGAATTCTCTAAATGATAGTGAAAACCCTATCAAACTCCGTTGTATAGTTTAGAAGAACTAAGCGCACAAACAGGCAGACGCGGATATTGACTTTGTTTTATACTATTTAGAGATGCCAATGTATTGTCACAATTACGAATTTATTAAAAGTTGGAAATTGCCTGTAATCCCGTTTTTAGTTCATTATGATCTGGGATGTTCCGAGATGTTGCCGAATGTTCCAGATTTTCCTGAACATTCCAGAATGTTCCGTGATGTTCTGGAATGTTCTAGAAATTTGAAGAGAGCGAAACTTCCAGCCTTTTTCTTCAAAAGCACACCCTTCAGGTAAAAACGGAACCTTCTTCATGGATGGGGGATAAAGGGCTACCACACCATATTTATTTATTTTATTTGGGATACCAACAGTTTACATTAATAAAAGCATAATAATAATTGAGTTACAATAATCAAACCATTTACAGGTTTCCACATAGGTATTGTATACAAGTGTAGTGATTCTGAGATATTTACTAAGGAAAATTACATTTCAAGAGACAAGTTATTTAGGGGGGAATAAGGAGGGGGTAGGATGGGGGAGGATCGGTTAGGTTGAGGTATAGTATAATTACCTTGATTGACCAGGACTCGTTTTTGAGTTTTAGCTGAGCATATTTACAATGCATTTGATCAACGATCGTGATGCTGGACATATATTACAATTTATTTACATTCTGTACAGGCGATAATATAGATACTTATCTGGGAGGTCACTATATTTTGTCAGTGTACCTACTAGTAAAATCCATTCAGGCGAAGCACTACAAAGTAATCCAATATCATTATCATTGTTTTGAAAACTTGATCGCATATCAAATATTTTAATTAAATACTGCTGGCAGAACATATGCCTTTGAAATAATCGAGTATTTTTTGATAACTCTTTTTGTTGTATGCCCAGAAAAAAAGTATCAGGCCTATGCAAACTGTTTTAAAGTTTAAAATCTCTTAATTACAAACCTATTTTCGGTTACGGTTTTATTGTATAATGTGACAAATTAAGTTCTTTAGAAAATGATCATAAAACTTTGAAACATTTGAGCCTAAAGTTTGCAAAATAAAATAATACACACTTTTTGGCTATGTTTATTCTTGCGTAAATCAAAATCGGGAATATAAACCTCATTAATCGCATTTCAATATTTTGCAATTTACGAAATTCTGAGTATTGTACAATACAAAACTGACTTAGTGGAGACTTTACTTGTGTTTTGAAAATCCAAATCGATATATTGCTGACAGTGTAAAGAAAAATGTTTGATTGGTTTGTTTTTCTTGTCAACAATATCGGATTTATGACTTAGGGTGAATATTAAAACAAGTTCAAATAGAAAATGGTAAAACATACAACTTAGTTACCAATTTTTTCCCGATTTTTGAGGTTAGTTTGGCAATTATTTGTGACTTAACGATAATCACTATAAAAATAATTTTTCCTTTTTTACTATGCAAGTATACTGAAATATAAAATAAAAAAACTCTTTTGATGGGTTTAAATTTAATTTTCAAACTACCGGTTTACGCTGGAACACAAATTTGTCATATATAAATTTTAAATTCCAACACAAAAATGTCTTTTTTGCAATGTTTATTTTTTTTATTTATATTTCATTGTATTTACATGCTAAGTTGGGAAAGATTTTTTTTTATTAATTACAATTAACTCACAAAAAATTGTTCCCTCTAAAATCTTGAAAAATTGAATTCGTTAATGGCCTATATTTTCTAATTTAAAACACAAATACTAGTACTATATATTTGCTAAACCATTTGATTAAAAAATATATTATTTAGTTTGGGTAAGTATTTTGGCCTCAAATCCAAATTTAAGTTTTGTATGAAATAGGCCGCGCAGCCGTTCCCCTTAAGTCGTGAAGAAACGTAACTTAATGGCTTTTCTTGTACACCGACGATATACCGCTACTGAGGGCTCCATTGACCATTTATGAGAATGGGGAAGAGGTTAGATTGGAGGCCGTCAATAGTTTATAAGTGGCACTATCTCAATTTATTGTTTAGGATCTTAGTTCAAGTTGCTCAATGAGTTGCTGAATTTCTTTTTGTCATTCACACACAGTTTTTTAACGTTCCGTGTTTTGCAGTTGGCAGCCCTGACCGACGTACGCAAGAAGTGGCACATTCCCCCCGCCTTCAGCGTGGAGTTCATTGGCTACTATCTGGAGAGGAACAGCCGCATGGAGACCATGAAGCGATCTCTCCACGAGCTGATCGACACCAACACGGACCTGCTGAAGGAGCAGAAAGAGCTTCGGGAGGAGTATGATAGGGTATAAAGAACCACCTAACTTTTATGATTGACCGATAAATTAACATAACATAACTTATATTCAACATAAAAATTTAATGTAGCATTGACTTATTATATATTTTATTTTCTGAATTTTCTTCAATGTAATGTGTATGTACATTTTCTTCTAGGTTACAAAAGAAAACAATGAAGTCAATAAAGAAATGACCATGCTTAAGCAGAACATAAGCAAATTGTACTCATGCATATCGGGAGTGTGTCCCAACAAGACGCTACCTAACCTGGAGGGGCTGGTGGCCGCCTCTCCACCTCCACCTCCACAATCTAACTCTGGTCCCAGAAGGTACAATCTATCCTCTTATTAGACACTTACATAATTATAATCGTTCATATCGGGCGTGTGACCCAACACTAGTGATTGCCCCTCCGCCTCCACCTTCACAAACTAACTCTGGTCCCAGAAGGTACACTCTATCCTCTTAACAGACACTTATGAATTGTATTTTTGCGTCTTGGGAGTGTGTCCCAACAAGGCACTGCTTATCCTGGAGGGCTAGTTTAGCTAGGGGCCGTCTTTTCGCCTCCACCTTCTCAAACTAACAAGTCCCAGAAGATACATTCTATCCTCTAAGACACTTATGTAATTATATTTGTGCATGTCAGGAGCATGTCCCAACAAGACACTGCCAAGGACTGGTGGCCGCCTCTCCGCCTCCACCTCTACAAAGTAACTCTGTTCCCAGAAGGTACACTCTACCTCTTATCAGACACTAATTCAATTGTTTATGGTGGAATGAAAGGGGGACCAGACTTGCATCTATAAACGCATAACGTAATCATTTTTACTTCTTCTGGCTTGTAGAATTCAAAATCATAATGTCAGGAATTTATCAGTTTCTTTTATTTCCAGAGCCATGGTTGTACCTACAGCAGCTGCCCTAAAAATGGGAGTTGGATTCCCTTTGAACTCAAATCCTGAAGAGCACCAAGGGAAGGTCCTTTCAACATCACGGCAAGGTTACTAATCAATTAATACACTTGTCAATCCTTACGGCCATAAAGAATTCTCTGTTTTTTATTTGTAATTTGGGTGGTTTTGAAAACACAATCTCGCGGCCCAGTGACAACACTCTCACTGCTCTGCCACAGAACCCTTCAATATCACATAGCCGAGTCTCTGTATAATATTTATTTATTTGGGCTTTAAGCAGTTTGAATGTCCATTGCAGCAGGAACCCCGGACAATATCATATCCCTGAACAATGAGTGCGGCATCTGCAGGCAGAAGACGGACCAGCACCTGCTGGCCAAGTGCGACACTTGTCACCTATACTACCACCTGGGCTGTCTCAAGCCACCCCTCACCCGCCTGCCCAAAAAGTCCAAGCTCTACGGATGGTGAGTTGTTCCTTCAAATGCATACTGATAAGTCACTTGCTTTAGAGCAAATGATATCTGAAGAAATCCCTTAGGCCAGATAATTAAGAGTACGTCACATTTTCAATTAATTACAAATTGTTTTTAATCTTCCAGGCAATGCTCTGAATGTGATAAAAGCTCAGAATCAGAAGCAGAAGTTTTGGAACAAAAAGTGGCGAGGAGATCCCGCGCGAGGTACAGCAAGGACGGAAACAATCTCAGCTCCTCGGCCGACGTTTCTCTAGTGAACACATCACAACCTGAAATCAAAAATGATACAAAAACACTGAAAATCGTACCTCTTACGCCAAAACTAGACACCATGTCTTCTCTTAAAGTTAAAATTAAACCTGTGGAGCGTCCGCCCGATCAAACCAAAGAAGCAGATTCTTCGGATGTGTTTACCATTCAAGATCAAAACATAGATCAATCCGCAGATCTGTCTTCTCCGCAGTATGATATAAATAAACCTCCGTACAAGCGTGAAAAGAAGATTAAAAAAATGAAGCAGCGGCAAGGCCATGATTACACATCGAGTTCCGCCGATTCTGTCACCAATTCTCCCTCAAAGAAGTCGAGGAAGAGAAGCTTTACATCTCCGGCGTTGACTAATACTCCGCTGATGTCCATAACACCCATAGTTGCAGAGAGTCCTCATGAATCTCCCTCGCACCAGGAGTGCTCGAATCCTTCGATCACCAATATACCTCCGCCGACATCATCGCAGATCACATCCGACACTTCATTCCTCTCTGCCAACTCTACGTTCTCCACGCTTCTCTCGTGTGCTTCTACAACTCAGAGCACAATGGAGGGAGAGCAGCAGTTGACGGCCATCATCAGCAACGAGCACGATCAGGTCAGCTACAAGTCAGCGAGGAAGCGCCGCAAGGAGAAGCACCGCTCTCGCTACTCCCCGGACTTATTGCGATCCCCTACGAAAGCACACAAACATAAAAGGAAAAAGAAGTCATTGGATATTGAATGTCCAGACGTTCCGCATCCTAGAATCACAATTAAGGTTAGTTCAATCTTCAATCGAAATTTATAAAAATTAATCAGCTTTTTATTTGACTATTTCTCTCTAATTTTTGTATAATATTATTATTTTAGATTAAGCCGATACCCAAACCTGCTGGATCAGTGGACCCACAACTATTTTATGTACCTACTGACAGCAATGACGGACCTCCGCCAGCTTTTTTGAAAAAACATTCAAAGGTAATTTTTATTCCCTTTACATATACTCTGATATAATGTATTACATTTAGTAGTATGTATGCCTGAATAGTATGCTCTTTGACATAGACAAATTGACTAAAATGTAATACCTATGTAATTTCTGGACACGAATGTGTTGAAACCGGTGGCAAATTAGAAAAATAAAACAAAAACAAAAAAATATGTAATCTTTAAAAAATTATATACAATTTAAAAACAGGACATTCACTATTCAGATGCCATGAGCAAGATTTTACGGCAATGTATTGCCATCAAGATTTCCATATTGTAAGGCTATATAGCCCAACATTGTCATGTATTGCTTATTCTTGTCCATAAATTGCCCTGTCTAGCCGGTGTGTTTGCTTAGCTACCTATATTGTGTCAATATTGCCAGGTCAAATTTATGTCCTTCTCGCTCCGTTACATATGTGCGTCTGTGTTCGCCACCTTCCTGCTACCATAACTCATATTTTTGTACTTTGCGATTGGTTTATACAAGTTTGCTAAAGTTATTGCTGATGTGTTTTTGTGTTGTGAATTTGTCTTATTAGAGCTATAACTCTAGTTGTACATGGCAATATTGACAGACCATTACCTGGCAAAACTTGTGTTCGGCAATAGCACCGCCATCTTTATTTGTCAACTAAGCGCACCAACAGAAAGACGCGGATAGCGACTTTATTTCAGTATAATAGAGATTTTGCCAGCGACCAGAGTTCAAGCGATTGAATGAATGTATTTATTCAACATTTTCCATAAGGTTTTTGTAATATTTTGTATCCTATATTGTTAAAAATATATTGGTAGTGAAATAGAAACATTTAGGTGAGATGTTTTGAATATATTTACGATTTTAACATAAATGTTTATCTACGTACATATTCTGTCACTAAGTTTTAACGTAACGCAATATAATGCGGCATGGTTGTCATAGTAATAATTAGACATTATTTTATGTACTAATTAATATATTATAATCTAGCGCCCTTGAGGTAATTTTGGCGCTATACAAATCATCCAAACATTATTATTATTTTCCGTATTATACGGCATTCTGAAAAAACTTCTAGTGACAGAATAGATAAACATTAAATTTATATTAAAACCGCAAATATTCAAAATATCTCACCACCAAAGTATTTTTAATAATATGTATAGAATACAAAAATATTACAGAAATGTTGAATAAGTACTTTGATTCATTCGCTTTAACTCTGGTTGCTTGTAAAATTTATAATAAATCCATAGGAAAAAAGATCCAATGAAGTCCAAAAACAGGTCTCTAATGTCAGCGCATCTCCTCTTTCTACAGCATGGCTTGGGAAATAAAGATGGAGGTGGCAATATGCAATAATTTAGATAGTCTGGCCTTTTGTTCAGATAAAATAAAGTATGTATGTTAGTGTCAGTAATTATTCTTATCTTGTTATGAAGCTGTGAAGACATTATTTAAAGATGAGTCATGGCATCACATAATAATATTAAATGCATAGGTCTCCAGTCATGAGAATAATTTAGCCTTGGAAAGGTAGACCATGCGTATCTATAGTTAGGAGGTGATCTTATGAAAACAATCAAATTCCTTAACTACATGGGTTATATTTTAGGTATAAGTTCCTGCTTTCCAATACATAAATAATCATAATTTTAGTCACAGAGTAAGGAATATACAGAGCTGTCCATAAGGGCGATGGGAACAAAACAAGTAGCGCGGAGCAGGGGGAATATGTGTGGGCGTGTCCTGTTAGTGATTTGTCAATAAATGAATCTGCCAGTATACAGGCACCTCACATTGTAATATCATAATTTAGTGTGCAAAAATAAAGTCTGATTATTTTACTGTACACTCTACAGCGTTTAACGTACAATTGATGTTATAGACTATTCATAGCATTCTCGAACCCTCCTGGTGCCAAAATTTTGTCTACAACTCGTCAAGATGATACCCGGATTTCATGTTAGGGAAGTCTATCTTTTCTGACGTCAGTGATTTTGGTGTCTTTGGGTGTTTTGGTCAGAAATTTTTAACAATTCTTTTTTTTCAGCACCATGTTGAAGAGCCTGAACCTTCATTTGAATCTCCTCCGCCAATTCCCGAACCTACCGTAAGCATAGTTTATTTAGTATTTTACATCATTTTTAACAATTCCACAAAATAATCACTTCCATGTTTTATTTCCAGCCAGCTTTAGTAGTTATCGCTGAAGAAATTAAAGTAACTTCGCCGCCAAAAACAAAGGTATATTCCCTTATGGACTGTGAAAAATTACATATTATTTTATGTTTTCTATTAATACACAACTATTTAGGAATTAGATTACGCAAAATTAATTACTTCAAAAAAATTACGACAAATTTTTTAAAATTATTATTCTACTGGTAAATATATTATGTGTCGAAAGGCAAAATCATTGATCCACATTCCATTAAGTAAACCAAAAATTTTTGAGTAATTTCTTTTGCCTTAGCGTAAAATGCACTTTGAAAATTATTAGTGTACCTTTTTTATGAAAATGTTTATATACATACATATTATTCTATTCTGCACATGAATTGATTGACATGATTATTTATAAATTCCATAAAACATGAATATTGCATAAAGACGTGTGATCCTGGTGCTAAAAGCTCTGTTGTAATCTCACATTCTCTTGACAAGCAATTGGTTGTATGCCAAAAATCGTTCAAGTGGATAAGAGTCATTTATGAGAAAGTTGGAGAGGTCACAACGAAACTATAAAATGTAAGTTAATAGACACGCTTCGGTTCTGGTGAGAAAACCTCGGTCCCAGCAGAAGAATGCATTCACCCTTTGAGCATGATAAAGGGTAATATGCAAATCAAATTTACATTGAAATAAGTTTGTCCCGTCGTCATCTAGATTATTATTGTTGTGCATGGAGTGTTAGCATGGTGTTCATTACTGCACTTACGTAAATAAGCAAATTGCTAAAGTATTTTGTGTGATGTGTTTAGTCTCCCCGGGTGGGGCGCGGCAGTGATGGGGGTCGGCGCAGCGCCGGGGCGGGGCCCCCCGGAGTCCCCTTGCCGGGCAACGAGACCCTCACGCAGTGCGACGTCTGCACGCAGCCCGGAACCCCCGTTAACCTCGTCAGGTAAATTCATGCTTACTTGATAAGGCGATGTCGCCGCTTCTACCAAAAAGGTTAAGCTCCGAGATCCCACAATCAATTGTACGGAAAATAATAAAATCAAGCTACGCTTGGCACAACCAAGAAAAGTCTTTCGCCTTGTTTGGGTTCCCCGAAGGTCACTGTTTTGTTGGAAGGCTCTCTAAGGAGCCCCTTTGTTATCAGTTTCCCTGTGGGATCCTGTTGCCTCAAATAGCGTTGTAAGTCCTTTACACACTGAGAGGCGACCCAATAACTCGGAGGCACCGTCGGTGAGACTTCCTTCATGCCATTCAGCTCTGAGCATGGTTGTTCACACCTGAGCTTGGATGACTTGCAGGTTGTGTTTTCACTCGTTAAGTGATGGATTCGCCACACTCCCTACGCTTACATGATTGTGTTAATACAGGGTGCGTTTTATGTTCCAGGTCGAAGTTTTATTTTAATAACTTTTAAATTAAATGCAATTTTATATTTTATTAATTGATTATATGGTCATTAACATTATGTATGGAATACAATGTCGGTCAAGTGGCCGCCTCTGGCCGTGGCGCAAAGGCGGTCTCTTTTAAGCACATTTTTCATAACATGTTCGCAGACTTCTGGCCAGTGACTGCTCGTGACTTTTGGGTGTACTAGAGTGTTAATATTACAAAAAATGGCATTATTGATGTTGTAGCTGAAAACAATTTTTTTTTTTTTTGAAAATTCTGCTTTTTTTATGAAGATTTTCAGGGAATCCGTGCGGCGCACGGGCTCAACTGAAATTTCCTGAATATTTTCATACGAAGAATAGAATTTTTAAAAAATCGTTAAAAATTTAAATGTATCTGCACACAAGCTGTATGATTTCGATCACGCTGTTTTTCCGCATAAAGGCCCAATTATTTTAGTGAAACTGTTGCTTATGAAACACGGTTTGAATTCAGAATGGTTACGTAAAGTTGATATTTGCCTATTTGATATCAGAAAGATTTGAATGTTGTAAAATGTGTTTGTTCAGGTGCGACGAATGCGCCAAGCGTTACCACTTCACCTGCCTGGAGCCTCCACTCAACAAGAACCCCAAGAAACGCGGCTACTCGTGGCACTGCGCCGACTGTGATCCTACTGTAAGTTCATAATCCACATTCACCAAGAAAGCAATTAATTAACCTTCGTTAAATCATTATTCAAAGGATACAAGATAACTTAATAACTAACTGTATATTATTACAAACTAATAATACATATTTTGGATTGGTACTCACAGATTTAACTTAACACAGCGTAAAGCAATTTAATTTGAATCGTTGGCTTTTCAAATTTATTGTAAAAAAATTATATTTTTGCACAATACATTTAATTGCCTTATTCTGTTTCAGGAAACGGACTCAAATTGACAAGACACGTTTTTGTAGAAGTTGAACAATGTATTCTGAATGTACGTATTATTAGTATGATTGACTAGTAAATTGCGTTCATGATATTATGATTGATGTATGTATTATGCTAAATTTGTGAAAAGTTATTCATTATTGTTAGCTTATTCTGTATAGCTGATTAACTGTGGCGTTGATGTTTTGTGAAAATACGGTATGCATAAATTATTTAGGATTAATTAGGGATGTAGTTTTACAGTTTTTAAGTCAGTCTCTTTTGAATAAGTGATATTTTTGTGTCATAAAGCTGTCACAACATTCTTGCTTTTTTATTTTCATTGTGAATATATTGTATTATTTTACTTTACAAAAATAAATACTAATTTCACATAATCATGTTTTTTTTCAACCATTTTTATCCTTTTGCATACATTATCTCCAAAAAAAGAAAAGCATTGTTGGCTTAGTACTAACTACATATTTATTCAAGTTTTCAAATTTAAGCTACAGCACTATTTATTGTGCCAGCTAAAATGCTGAGCTGCCAGCCGTGCGACAGCTGACACTATCATCGTAAAGACTTAATTTTTTTTTCAAAATTTTTTTTTTTTTATATATATCCTACGTAGTTTCCTCGGGATAGCTATAAAAAAATAATTTATTGACGAAATATGAAAATATTCTTGAGTTTTATTATATATTCCAACTAAATAAGCGTTCTTCACAAAAAAAATAAGTCATAGGAGACTTGTACAGTGCTGTTACTTTTGAAAATAAAAAATTATTAAAAATTTTCGATGCACTTTTTAACAGATAAAAATCAATGTTTGCAAGTGACGAAACAACAAGCTAGAATAATATTATAATGCACTATTTACTTGCCAAGCGAATAAAATTTATTTTAGTATGCTATGAGCGTTTTTATGTTTCAAAATAGTATAAAACGAGGCAAGTGCAGTGAGTTCCTAGCAAATTCCAGTTAAAATAAGTATGCTGCCAGTACTGCCATTCTTTTTCATTTTTAAAGCGGTCTCCAACCTGTTTTACTTAACCCATTGTGTCAATTTGTTAAGTTTTGCGTACAAACACCTGTTACCACCGGTCATATGGTCTCATAAAAATCCTTGTTTCTCCCTTTCTGTCAAGGTTAGAAATATGATCTAAGCTATGTCAGAAAGAGTAAACGTCACGCTTTATGTACAATTATAGAATTTAACCCCAGAATAATTCAAATTAACACCTCTGTGAAACATTGTGAATTTTTTTTCATAAATTATTTTTTTTATGAAATGACAAAAAAGTGAGGTGACAACAATGTTTAAAATTGATTTGTCTAATAAAATGTGTATTTTTTTTCATTTTCCGTTCAAATTTTTTTTAAATATGCTTGCTTTCATTTTGTTTATATTTCAAAGATGATATGTTTGTTTCTGACAATAAAATTTATTTCTTATTTAAAGACTTATTTCATCATCAAAAACAGTTTTTATTTTTCGGTTATTCCATTTATTTGGATTTTTTTGCAAAGCAGAAATACACTAATGTCTTCAACCTTCTGACAGCTTCTTTAAGAAATATAGTCGTCAATATGCCAGAGGCCTGAGGGATTAGGAGGAAACACATAATTTTATATTCCCATCTCTAAAATAAATCTTGTAATTTTTAAATGATGGTGATAATTTTGTATTTCATGTCACTCTACCTACCAAAGAAATAAATAATATGATGATAAAACTGTTATCATTAGGAATATTCAGAAGTGGTCATTTGAGCCGACACTTGACCCTAAACTCTTATAATAAAAAAGACAGCATTTACTTTTTTATTGCTAGTCTTAAATGTTCCTTGAAGGAATGCTTTTATTGGCATAATTAAAATATTTAACTCCTGAGCTACTAATGATCCACTTTCTTTTATAAATCTATAAATGCGCTAAGCACTAAAATGAGTAGGTAATATACTTTTAAAACAAACTTGTATACTAATAGTTTTTAATTTTTCTAATTTTCTTTTATTCAATAAATCAAAACCAAAATTTCCTCTGAATTCAAGATTTATAAGAAGGTCAAACCTACTTACTTATAAACCACATAATATTTTTTGATTTGTTTTTTTAAATTATGAATATTACAATATTTTAAAAGAAACATCACTGTCTCAATTACAATTCCTTTTCATACTTTTTTCAGGTTGGTAGGTATGATAATATTGAATAATAAAGTCGATACACAGCACAATTAACCACTCAGAACATTAGAACGTCAAAAGATGTAAATATGATAATAGCGGTCAAGACATTAGAACGTCTTTTCACGTAAACGCGCGAGATTTTACAAAAATCGATTTATTTCCATCACCAGTATACGGATTGCCATGATTTAAAAAACAGAGTATCGATAATGAATAACGCTACGCGTCTGTATTCAAGAATATCTATGGAACGTAGAGTTGCATTATCTAAGCCGATTGAATCTGTCATCTTGTTCGTTCATAATTTATTGCGTTTCTAAATAATTTATTAAAAATATTTTAGTTTAGATGGTCAATATTTTGAGGTGACTAATAGTTTTTAATTATATTTCTTCAATATACAAAGTGTTATTTCTTTATGATACTCAGAAAAAAGTACATTTTTCAAGGCTTTGAAATAATTGTAAGCGATTCTTACATATTTTTGACGTTTTCATAAAATGTATATTTAGAAACGCAAATATTTACGTATAACAACACAATGCTGTAGTGGATTTCATAATCTTTCCAAAACATTTTTTAGAATGAGGCTACGTTTCCCAAAACGTGAGTTTTGAAGCTTTTAGCAAAACTCGTAAATAACACAAAAATTATCACGTTTTGACAGTTCTCAAAGGAACACATAGTAGAACATAACATAACACATATTCTCTAGGTCGCGGGTTCGAACCCGGCGTGCGCAAATAAATTTTATTTGATTAATTTGTGTTATTTCACAATTAATTAATTTAAATAATATATAGTATATTTGCGGCACGTTCCAGAGTGGAAGATACTCTCAGTATCGCCCTGGTGTAAGACCACCATTCAGAATTGAAACGTTGCTTGAAATGGCTTTAGCCGTGTTTGGTGACCAGATCTGAATAGCCAGGTACTTCCCCACCTTCCTCTTCCCCATCTCCCTCCCCTCCCCAATACCCTCAGCCTCACAACATACCGCAATTGGGGATGCCATAGTCTCACTGGCTCCAGACGGGAGCAGTTGGGACTCTTGTGCGGTATTACTGTAAAAAAAAAAAAAAAAAAAAGATAAAAGTCTTTGTCTGAGAGGTTAACATAAAATTTAAAAAAAAAATGATAAACGAAAAAGCTAAACTCACACGTTGTTTATGTTTGTATATCTGTAAAACATTTCAAAAAAATTATAGCATCAGGGAAATGTTTAAATCAGCACTGAAAATGAAGCGATGTTTGAGTGTGGTATTTTCTCTATATGCGTTATACAGTTGCCACTAGATGTTAACACCGCCATCTATCGACAGCTTACACTTACATCTTTCTAGTTGGAACCAACCAAACACATTCATAAAATATCACTGAAATCGGTTTCGGAGATTAGCATTTACGAACACAGTGACACGTGCTTTTTTTTTTTTTTTTTTAATTGCCGGCAACCCGGGCGTTTATTGTAATAACATGATCAATATCACAAACATGAAAGTAACCCACCTCACTAGAAGATTTCTGTTCTGAGGCGGGAAAATTTATTAATTAATTTATTAATATTAATTTATAAGCTTTATACATATATATATATATTAAGATATGTAGCAGTCATGAGGTTAATACATTAAGATTATGGTGGTGAATCACACACTAAATGCAGAATGTATTTACTGAGTTGTTGTTATGAAACAATGTTCCCATTTCGTGGGGAATTCCCCAATTGCGGGGAATTTCTAAAAAATTAAACAATTTTAGTTGCAGGAAAAATGCTGGGATTCTGCAATATGAGAACTGACGTAACCAATACCAATTAAAAGGGCATTTCTTGATTATCCAACTGTGTTTAAATATAATATTTACAATTCCGGAATTGTGTAATTTTGTTTTCTTTCACAACCATTTTTCAAAATTCCTATTTTTTAAGCCTGAACGAAAGACAGAATGCGAAAATAACTAAATAATACATAATTAATGCTTTCAATCTCAATTGATTTTTCAAGGTAAAATTATTATGAAGGAAATAGTTTTTTCGGTTTCCCTAATTTCGGGTTTTTAACATCAATTGTGGGTATTTTAGAATAGATGCATTGGCAACCCTGGTATTTTTGAATTCAAAATACTTGCCAGTTACCACTATGGTGATGGTACGTCTGGGGAAAAGTCCCCAGATCTGGGGGATTTAGAATTTCAAAGAGAGAAAGGGAGTTATTTGAAAAAAGTTTTCTTTGCTCCTTTACTTATCTGTGAAATGGGAACTTGTTCAACAATTCTATGTACTGATGTTCAGTGGAGTCAATTGTCATTTGCTATTGCTGGAGTGCCAGTTGCCACGTGAGTGGTTAATTTATGAGTTTGCGTCACTGGGAATCATAGTGAAAAGGGAACTTTTTCTTTGTACTGGTGTTTAGTTTTTGTGCATAAATGGAGCCCTTCGACAAGAATACTTACAAGCTATTTGATCCGATCCTGCAAACCGTCAGTAGAGAGCTGACTATTGATAAAAGCTCCGTGAGAGATCAGCTTAAAGCTTTTCGGCAAGTATTGGACGGATTCAGAGAGAAACTAATGGAGGCCGACCCATTTCTGTCTTTGTACAAGGAAATTAAATATTCGGGAAGTTATGCCAATAACATCAAAATAAAGGAACCTGATGAATTCGATATGATGTTATGCATCAAGTTACCGAGTGAGCTGAACGTCAAAATCCTCAACACACACCATCGTGCTTATGTTCAACTTAAAACTGACGGAGTTGAAGCTCTCAAGATAAAACAAAACTGGGATAAATATAAATGCATAGAAAAGTGGCTGAATAACAAAAACTTGATAATGCAGGATAAATTTCGTGAATGGATGGAAGGAGTGATTCAAAAAGTATTGAATCAGCTACAGAATGTTCTCACTTGTGGAAGAAACCAATATGAACTGAAATTGACAAAATCCAATCCGGCCTTTACTTTGCATGTACAAGGTCTTACCAATGAAAACATTAAGTTTGACATGGACCTTGTTCCTAATTTCATATTTGAGTTACCCGTCTGGCCCATTAATGTAAAACAGAAGTATGCCAAGCGGTTTAAGGCGCAAGAATGGTTTGTGATTGCCAAACCGATTTACAATAAGGAAAAGAAACGTCACCAATGTTGGCGTGTCGTGTTTCCCGAGCAAGAATCGGAAATATTGGAAAACAACAACAATATGAAAAGTACCATCAGGTTCTTTAAACAGCTAAGAGACGTTCATAGAATTCCTTTCCTGAAAAGTTATTTTATAAACATGGTGTTTATTTTGCAGGCGGAGAAAAAGGGAAAAGGTTTCTGGAATAATCCACTCAGTTTCCTGTTCATGCACATGCTTGGCCAAATGCGGATTTCTATTGAAAATGAGAGTATTCTTTCCATATGGGTCAAAGGGTTAAACCTGCTGGAAAAACCTTCGCACGATCAACTCAACGACTGCCTGATTAAGATAGATAATATCATAAAAATGATTAAAAGCAATTACCCAACGAATCCACAAATCATTGCCAAGATACTCGATGTGAATGTGTGAAATATTTCCTAAGATTTATCAAAAATTTCCATTAATAATTGTTTAATTTTGGATCAAGGTAGAAATATAAACCCACTTATTTCGCCAGAAATGTTTATTGCAGAAGAGACATAAAAATGATAAATCAACCTATTTATTAACTTTTAACAGGGAAGAATCTATGGCGACATCTATGAAAAACTATCCTAACATAAACATCAGCTCAAGTATCTACATATAGCAACATCTATGCAAAGCTACACTAAATTCTATTTTCTAACAATAATTAAGGAAAATCTTCCAACAAAAAATTTTAAAACCAGTCTCCTATATCAGACTTTATTAGACTCCTAACTTTAGACTTCTTTAATCAAAGTGGAAAGAGAAGACTTCAATGGCTTCATCAAGGAAGAGTTGCCTAATGATAATGCTCCAGAGGACAATCCTGGACATAAGTGTCAACCTAAAAAGGAGCCACTCCAGTGAGCGGCCCTTCTCAGTTCAGCATGCGGATATCACGCTTTAGCCCTTCTGCCAGTTCTACCACCTCAACACGCATCTGCATAGGCTCTTCCACACGGGGGGCCGAGTTCCACACCTGCCCCTGGAACTCGGCTCAAGACGCACCGCCCATGCTCTGGATGTTCCACCTCCAGGGCTGGCCCTGTGCAGGCGTCATCGGACCAATTCACTTCGGGCGCCGCCTTGCCAAGGAGCCAAGGCGCTGATAATACCTGGCACAGTGCCTTTAAGGTTTGACTAGTGCCAGGCGTCGTTTGGCTCAGAGCCGGCCCTGGCCAGTTCTGCCACTTACTTTAAACTCTTGCATTCCACGGGCTCTCTGCTACCTGTGCCACTGGCGGCGGTTTTGGTCGCGAGACGACGCATGTTCATAAATCTGACACTTCATAATTTAACTCCTTATCTTTTCCACTATTCTCCATATATTTTTCTTATGTTTACAGATTAATGGTGTCTGACATTGGAGGGTCAAGAGTCGTTAAAAAAAAATAGCTTTCTTCAACAAAAAAAATAGAGTCTTGACACATGCGGTAAAGGAGGAAACCATATGTTTCCTTATAATGCCGTTGGGAAAGTGGTGAGCCCCCTCCAATGTGCCACTGGCGGAAAATCAAGCAATTATAAAACACATTGATTTTCAGAATTAGTTATCTAAATGTGAAAATAAAATAACACTACCTGGAATTCAACAAAAAGATTATTTTTTTTTAAAGATAAGAAGAAATCGAAAGGATCGTTTGATTGTTAAAATTCCTGCTGCGTTTGTGTGTATTGATGCCAGCTTACAATCAGTAAATAGATTAAATAATATTCATGTACACCGTACAATCTAATAGTGCAATGTATCTGTTTTATGAATGTAGAATATATTTAATTTGATTTTTTTTCTTATGAGAAAATGTTATTAACCTTAATAATGCATTTATGTAACTTATATAATAATATGTTGTTACGAACGAACCTGTTACATTCACATATTATATTCAATGTTGCCACTCAGCTCCTTTAGAACTAGATTTATCTCTAAATTGAGGCCGTCAGCTCAAAAAAAAGTAATTTAGCTTCTTAGCCAATTTTTCATATCTAGCTCCTTTTTTTATACTAAACTGATCAACGAAAAATAATAATTTAAGAGTTATTTCTTTAGGAACCGGTTATTTTTATCCCACATAATATCTTTTTTCGCTGCCTACTCCCCACCAGGAAACGAAAATATTTTCTCTGGTCACCCCCAACGTTTCACCCCCTCTCTGTTTTTTTTCAGTCCTAAAGTTTTAGCTCCTTTTCGGGTGACATCTGACTTTATTTTGAAAATCAAGTTGGCAACACTGATTATATTGGAAATATGCTTCCTACTACATATTATTACTTATTTTTTTATATTTTTAACCCTATGTATGAGAACAAATAAAAAATATTTCTATATTATTCTAACGTGTGTTTGTTTTTTGATGCCACGGGGTACCCTGGTTACTCACAGCCAACTGAGGACCCATTATTTATCTGGTGATATTGTGAAATATTTTCCATTTATTGCACAAATTATTTTCTCTTTAAAGGTTGACTTTCATGCGCGTATGCACTTGCAAGCCGTACCGCCTGTGAACTGTTTGATGAAATTATCTTTTCAACTAACCACAATCCATTGTTAAGGAACCAACCAACTGCCAATGGTGCAAACCACCAGCAGTCAAAGTTGAATAATAATTCCAAATTAATTGACTATTACATTTGTTCCCATTCTCAATTATGAAGGAGATTACTTAGATATAAGTGAGCGTCATAAAGTGATACACAATTTTAAAAAAGTGAGTACAACTTAAATTATATAAATTTAACATTTTCTATTCAAGAGTTTGTAATATTGCCAACACTGCCATTTCTAACTCCACACAGATGTCGTCTTTGGTGACGATGTGTGGAGGGAGGAAATACAGAAACCGATTGACCCTCTCTCATAAGGCATTATGGAACAATCCAAACAAATTATCTTTTGATTAATTGAATTGAAAACTTTGACTTAAAATGTATCACATCGATACCCCCAAACGATTTTCGTGGCGCTTTTCTAGAGTAGCCAAATAACCCGAACGAGGTTTGAAGCAGTCAATGAGTTAATATTATATGTACATACAATGCTATTTATAAATACCAAGTGTTAGAATTATGAATTATGTTTTTCTCTACTCAGATTTTATTTTAGATGCATGTTACGCTACTTGGGTGTTCCTGTATTTTGGTATCACCAGTGTATGAATGAATTTAAATGAAGTTTAAAATTGCATTTTGTAACATCAAAGCTGTATTTTGGTATAATCAAAGTGTAAGAATGGATTTAATTTGCATTCATTATCATATAAGCCATAATGATAGTATTTTAAGATAATCCAATCATCTTTGACAAAATACAATAATGTGTGAGTGAGATTAAAGTAATCAGGTAGTTAAGATTGTAGAGTGACTCACACACTAAATGCAGAATGTGTTTACTGAGTTGTTGTGGAAGTGGAGGGACTGGAGGTAGATACCTGTTCTTGGTCAGTTGTCATTTGCCATAGCTGGTTACCAGTTGCTAGCTGCCACTATATGCGACTATTATCCCAGTGGGACAGAAGTTGGAGTCACTAAAAATCACTGTGAAAAGGGAACAATTCTTTGTACTGGTGTTTAGTTTTTGTGCAAAAATGGAGCCCTTTGACAAGAATACTTACAAGCTATTTGATCCGATCTTGCAAAAAATCAGTAAGGAGCTGACCATTGATAAAAGCTCCGTGAGAGATCAGCTTGAAGCTTTTCGGCAAGTATTGGACGGATTCAGAGAAAAACTGATGGAAGCGGACCCATTCCTGACTTTGTACAAGGGTATTAAATATTCGGGAAGTTATGCAAATAACATCAAAATAAAGGAACCTGACGAATTCGATATGATGTTATGCATGAAGCTGCCAAGTGAGCTGAATGTCCAAATCCTCAACACAAACCATCCCGCTTATGTTCAACTCAAAACTGACGGACTGGAAGCTCTCAAGAAAAAACAAAACTGGGATAAATATAAAAGCATCGAAAAATGGATGGAGAAGAATTTTATAATGCAGAATAAATTTCGTGAATGGATGGAAGGTGTGATTCAAAAAGTACTGAATCAACTCCAGAATGTTCTCACTTGTGGAAGAAACCGATATCATCTAAGATTGACAAAATCCAATCCGGCCTTTACTTTACATGTGCAAAGTCTTACCAATGCAAGCATTAACTTTGACATGGACCTTGTTCCTAATTTCATCTTTCAGTTACCGGTCTGGCCCCCCATTGTAAAACAGATTTACGCCAAGAAGTACAAGGCGCAAGAATGGTTTGTGATTGCCAAACCAATTTACAAAGAGGATAACAATCGTCACAAATGTTGGCGCATCGTTTTTCCAGAACATGAATCGGAAATATTGGAGAGCAACAACAATATGAAAAGTACCATCAGGTTCATGAAACAGCTAAGAGACGTTCATAGAATTCCTTTCCTG
The DNA here is from genome assembly GCA_026573805.1 of Hesperophylax magnus. NCBI lineage: Eukaryota > Metazoa > Arthropoda > Insecta > Trichoptera > Limnephilidae > Hesperophylax > Hesperophylax magnus. The sequence continues at coordinate 6,683,153 of JAIUSX010000014.1, forward strand.
AAAAGTTACTTTATAAATATGGTGTTTATCTGGGAGGTCGAGAAAAGGGAAAAAGACCCTGGTTTCTGGAATAATCCACTCAGTTTCCTGTTCATGCATATGCTTGTCCAAATACGGAGTTATATTCAAAAGGAGAGTATTCCTTACTTTTGGGACAACAGGTTGAACCTTCTGGAAAAACCCTCGCATCATCAACTCAATGACTGCCTGATTAAGATAGATAATATCTTTAAAATTATTAAAAGCAATCAAAATAATCCTCAAACCATTGCCAAGATACTCGATGTGAATGTGTGAAATATTTCCTAAGATTTATCAAAGCTTTCCATTAATAATTAAGGAAAATCTTCCAACAAGAAATTTTAAAACCAGTCTCCTATATCAGACTTTATTAGACTCCTAACTTTAGACTTCTTTAATCAAAATGTAAAGAGAAGACTTCATCAAGGAAGAGTTGCGAATCATAATGCTCCAGAGGACGATCCTGGGCATAAGTGTTAACCTAAAAAGGAGCCACTCCGGGGAACAGCCCTTCTCAATTCAGCATTCGGGCATCACGCCACAGTCATTCCGCCAGTTCTACCATCTCAACACTTATGTGCACACGCTCACCTACTCCTGCTCAAGTCGCATGCTCATGCTTGTGATGTGAACCTCTGTCACTACTCAACCACCTATCCAAACTCTTGGATTCCACGGACATACTGTTCCCTTCTACGTGTGCCACTGGTGGCGCCCTTTGAGTGTTTAAATTAGATCCATCATCAAATCAAGCTCTTATAAAACAAATTGCTTTTCAGAATTAGTTATGTAAATGTGGAAAAAAAAATTATCACGCAACTGGAATTCAACAGAAAAATTATTATTTTTAAAGATAAGATTTAATCAAAAGCATCATTAGATTGTTAAAATTCCTGCTGCATTTATTAACAGCAATTCTTACATAAACACTATAAATAGCTAAAATATTAATGTTGACACATTCAGATAAATTTTGATGGATGATAATAAGTTTCATGTATTTTTATTAAGATATACATATTAATCATTTTTCATTGTCTTGTGAGTAAATGTTATTAACCTCAATAATGCATTTATGCAAATTCATGTTATATTTTATTGCTACGAACAAACTTGTTCATATACATATCGTAAATATGCTATGTACTTACTACTATTTTTTTAATAATTTTAACTTGTTTTTATCCCTATGTATTTTGTAAAACAAATAAAAAAATGTAATATTTTTAAACAATAATTATTAGCCTGAAACACCTACATAAATTGAAAAAATCTTCTGAGAAAAAATACATGTCGCCGACGGGAATTGAACCCTGTGCCTTCTGATTGCCAGTCAGGTGATCTACCAATTGCACTACATTGGCTTATTTGAAAATCCGCCAAATTATTAAATACGCACTGGTATTTTTCATTCAACAATTATTGCTTTTGAGATTTTTTCACTAGAAAACAAACAACTTTATTTTTGTAGGAAAGGCATTGATAATGCTAATTCATCTCCTGCTAGATTATATCTTCATTTATAGTTGATAATATTTTTACTTTAGACAAGGATTTTTGTGCTTTACATAAAAAACCCTGTTTCTTAAACAATAAAAATAACTAAATACCTATTTATATAATATTTTAATGTTAGTTTTCAATCCCACACAGTAGAGGAGCCAATATTTATCTGGTTATAGTCTTTAATATTTGTCATTTATTGCACCTTTGCAATTGGTCGACCGATGACATAGCGCTGACGAGCTGATCTGATGATGATGTATGCAACCGACGCACGCTTGGCACTATTTGAAGCCTTAATGTTTCAATAAACTGTATTGCCGTCATCGATGTATATTGTCTCTCTATGATGGTCGTACTGTTTTTTCTTTATTTTCAGAGGTAGGTACTGTTTCTATTAGAATTACTTATATTATTTTGTGAATCCTATTTTTTTTTTATTTAAAGAAGGAGAAACATTCCCGGGTTATGAATAACCTTGCAATATTTGAAAATCTCCTACTACCACCACAGTAAGCGAACGGATCCAAACGCGATGTCAACTCAGCCACTGACCGGTTATTATTTAATTATTTGTATACTAATTTTTGCTTCATCTAAATTGTTATCTAATGTACTAACTACTTAAGTTAATTACTACTAATTATTTGATTTTAATTTCTACTATTCCTGTCAATTAACCTCTATTAATTATTATTAATTAAGATAAAACATACCATTTGTATATTTTGACACATTAATTGCATTAAATATTAGAAAATACTTTATTGTATTTTATTACTGCTTTTTTTAATCTTTAGTAGGGATTTAAAGAAAAAAATAGGATTGGAAGAGAGAATCATTTCAAATCATCTTCTTGCTTATAATTATATTGTGTTAATTTATTTAAAAACCTTAAGTTTTATGTCTAAAGAAATTGTTATCACTCGTTTTTGATAGACAAGCTACGTTTTTTTTATATACTTTTGTACAATAATAAATAACAAAGCGAATTATTTTTAAATCTACTCATAAAAACACCTTTTTAAAAATTTTACGAAACAATAAATTAAAATGGTGATTTTTTTTATATCTTTGGTAATTATTTTCATATGTTGGTATTCCCGATATTACACGCGGAGCTAGAAGAAACATTATTACAATTTAATTCATGCATATTAGGTAGACACTATTTTTGCGGAACAGTGGATATAAAATAAAATAAATTTACTGTATTAACGCAAGTTTTTTTTACAATTTAAAAAAAAACTTAACCTAACCTAACCTCTCCTTACCTGATCTGACCTAACCTGACATATACTAACCTTAACCAACCCAACCTAACCTAACTTATCGTAACCTAACATTACCTGTCCTATCCTGACCTAACCTAACTTAACCTATCCTAACCTAACCTATAATAACCCAATATTTATTCATTTACAAAACATGCCTAAATACCTTTATTTTATTTTCAGAGTTTGGCCAAAATACTACCTACCTAATTTGCATACAGTAAATGCTAATAATGTCTATTCTAGCCACTCGTATGGTATCAGGAATACCAGTATAAAAAATGTCATCAACAGAAATTATTTTGGCTGTCATCCCATACAACGAAAGCGAATTTTCATTTGACGTAAATAAAAATTAAAATGCTAAAATCAAATTTTTTACAAATACAGACAGTCGTAAATAAACCACCAGACAGTTTCCTTTTATAATAATTAAGGTAAATCAAAAGGTTTTATTGAAAAAAAAAACGAATTGAGTGTGGCCAGCGATCTCGAATAGTTAACATTTTTGTTTCCCTTGCTTTCAGAATGGATTTGTTTAGATATTCTCGACTGCCACTGGATTCCCCACAATATTTTTTCAAATTCATGGGGGGGAGGTAGCTTGAGAATTAAGAGGAAGAATTTTTAAAAAATTCCCAGAATCTGCTCTCATTTCGTCGACATATTGGTATTTTCCTAAATTTTTGTCCCTTTTCCCAAATAAAATTATTTTCTCCTTGAAGTTTGACTTTTACACCATATCAATTCAACTCCATCTCAATATTTAAATGCAAAGGTAATCTAATCTCATTATTCTCAAAATCCAATGGGGTATAAAATAGTGATGGGCAGGATCGAAACATCGAGTGATTAATCGATTTAATCGCTCGGACTTCAGCTGGAGCAGTAACTGCCGACAGAGGCTATTTTTTTTCGGGGGGGGGAGCACATAGACAAAGCATGGTACATTTAGAATCGGAAACGCGTTTAATCTAACTGTGAAAAATTCTAATTCCTAAGTCTCTCTAAATATATATTTACCTCTTTCTGATTTTTTTTTTTCCGAAAAAATTTCCTCATTTCCTTCCCCTCCTCACTCCTACGGTACAACTCAAAAGATTAATAAAAAAAAGCCTTTTCTCACTCAACATCGGATACTTATTATAAGTCTATTGGTTTTCTCCTCCTATAAAAGAGGAAAGTGAAGGAGAGAACCCAGAGAATAAAGCACAACACCATTTTTTTTTTAAAATAAGAAAGACAAACATTCCCGGGTTACGAATAACTTGACAATATTTGAAAATCTCCTACTGCCACCACAGTAAGCTGTTGTGATGGAGGACTTAGCCAGCCGAGGAATTGAACACACTACGCCTGGGTGGGACCCAAGCGCGATGTCAACTCGGCCACCGACCGGTGTGACCATTAAAAAAAGGCAATCGGTATGGCTACATTTTGGTAGCATTTGCAAAACGGAACCAGCCCAAGTTGCCGCTTGTGTTATCAGTGATAAGTGCGAACGTGAAGGATCCAGAATCATCGAAAAGGGAAGTGCCTGAACAATTTTTGTATGTTAAGACATTGAATGAACAGTAATTTAAGATTAAGTAAAGGGACAATTAATTTTAAGAATTACAATTTAAAACTAGTATTAAGCCTAGATTAAGACTAACCCTTAACTTTATATATTTTTAATAGTGTTTGTAACTAAGTAACTTCTTTTTTTTTACTCGTTCCTCCTTTTCTTTTACATGCATAGTTTTAATATTAAACTCCCTTGAGTATAGTAAAAACAAAATCATATCAGGTAGTACGTAACATAATATACCACAGGAAAATATTTCGTTTTGTGATCTCGTTCGTCAAGCAATCCGAGATATTTTTGACCTTTCTCTGAACATTGACCAATGACGTGATGGCTGTGGTTTCGAAAGATTTTCAAAACGATTGTCTCGGACTGTGTGGTCATTTTTGACGGAATTGATTTGTCCATGAAAATGTATCGAAATATTTCAATGATCAAAAAGATATAACAGATGAGAGTGGTTTATTTATGAAACACATTCTATGGTTTTGGTGTTGACAGATGTCATATTTTTTATTACCCGTGCCCAGTTGATTTATGCCCGTGATTGGTTTATTTATGTGCCCGTGCTGACGGACTTGCGTGATTAAATCGCGGGTAAAATTCGGTTTAGGGGAGTCACTCGAATAACCGAAATTGAACTTGATTTAGACTAATTTAGGGCTGGGGAATCCGAATCTGTAAGAATTAGGTGGGGGTCGGCACTATTAACTGAGTTATAGGGTCTTGAAATTTCGTACGCGATACATAGAAAACATATTTTATTTATCAACTAAAATCAAAGTAATAACTATTTAATACTTTTGAAATTTCAGTAGTGCCAACAAAAAAAAGAAAAGTGTTGCCATATAATAATAATATCAATGCACGGAAATGGTTTGTGATTTAATTCTAATACCTTTTTTTTTCTTTTTTTGGTTGGCACCACTGAAATTTCAAAAGTATTAAATAGTTATTACTTTGATTTTAGTTGATAAATAAAACATGGTTTCTATGTATCGCGTACGAAATTTCAAGACCCTATAACTCAGTTAATAGTGCCGACCCCCACCTAATTCTTACAGATTCGGATTCCCCAGCCCTAAATTAGTCTAAATCAAGTTCAATTTCGGTTATTCGAGTGACTCCCCTAAACCGAATTTATTCCTAAATCGCAATTATAATAATACACAGCAAAACGAACAAGTCGTTGAAATTGCAATACTTCTGAAGCAATTTTTGTATTTCAAATATAAGTTTCCTTTATAATATCATGAAAATATGGCCACGAAAGAGCATAAAGAATGTGTACAACTTTTAAAAGATGTTCACTCGTCTCTGAGGAAGCTCTCTAATAAATATGGACACGATGTGGCTTGGAACAAACACTGTTCTGAAGAAGAAACCCTGAAGCAATACGCCAACGCCATGAAATTGTTGGGTTCACAACATTGGGAGAAGAACGCTGCCGATCCAAGCATATCGGCCACGTCCAGAATATCATCGGTAATGGACTATTGCAGCAAATACTATTTCAACGGAGGTTTATCAAACACCCGCGAAAAGGAACTGAAAATAGCTAACAAGCTGAATACTCCCTACTCCATAGAGAACTTTCCCACAGTTATCGAAACATTAAAAGTGTTGGACGTTGGAAGTTGCTATAACCCATTTAGATTGTGCCCCTTCATGGAAGTTCTTCCCATAGATCTGTACCCAGCCATCGACAGTGATGTGTTTGAATGTGATTTTTTAACAGTTAAAATTGGCGAAGAAATAATATTAGACAAAAAGACTGTACATCAACTTTCTAAAGACACCTATGATGTTGTTGTATTTAGCCTTTTATTGGAATACCTCCCTGTATCAGTGCAGCGGAAATTATGTTGTGAAAATGCGTACAATCTGTTAAAATTGGAAGGGATTCTAATTATAATCACACCTGATTCTTAGCATGTTGGAGCAAATGCTAAAATAATGAAAAACTGGAGATATACTCTCGCACTGATGGGATTTTCTAGAATTGCTTATGAAAAGCTGCCTTATCTACATTGTATGGCTTTTAGAAAGTGTTTCGATCCAGTCATTTCCAGGAGATGGGCTGATATCTACAAGGAACCTTATATGGAAGATGAAATTTCTATCCCTCAGGATAGACAAGCTTCAGCTGACGACCTGGATGCGGAAGATGTTGAATCTCTGAATCTAATAGAGAACTTTGTACATTCTAGTGCAGAAGATACTCTTGAAATGTTTTGTAATTTACCGAATGGTTTGAGTTGAAACTACTTTTGACTTGTTATATTACGTTTATTTATCTGAGCAAATCTTTAAACTGACTATTGGTTTAAACCAATTTTGGAAGAATAAAATACTGCTAGGTACTTGGAGCCAATCGATGAAACAGATTAAATCCATTGCAGCTTCTAACAATAAGCTTTCTAGGTTTGTGTAAGACTGATAATAATTTTTCAAGAAATGTTGGGTTGTATTTTGTCTTGTTTCTGTCTCTCTCGTTTTCTATTTCCTATATTTGTAATTGAGCATAATCTATTTTTACCAATGTATTAGTGGGTAAGCACCTTCTTGTAAATTCCTACCTTGGCTTTGTGCTTATGTGTATATTCCAGTTTGTTTCTTTTTTGTTTCTTATTTGTTCTACTTAACCCCCTTTTTCTATTTTTGCACTGTTTCGCATGTGAAACTTATAATTTTGATATCAAAATACCAATGTTAAATTGTACCTATTAACTCCCACATATGTACTGTAAGTTCCTCTCATCCTACAATGAGTTGTGTAACTCATCGGGATTGCTCCAGCAAGAAATAAAAATAATTTTAAAAATACAGATTTAACTACAATTTAAAGTAATATTTTATTTGACAGCTGTGAAGTTTACACTTTTATTTAGAGTTCAGTGTGTATTTTACTTTAGTGTGAATTTAATTGAGGATTTTCCCAGAATTGAAGATGCAGAAGCATATGACGGGTCGCGGGCGTCAGTAATTCAAATACCAAGAGTGAACAATAAGCTTGTGAAAAGTCTTGAATGATGTAGATTTCAATTCACGCTTTCGACTGATGAAAAATGCTGTTATGTAATCCACAACCGAATCATCGACAAAATATCTAGGAGAACCACCACCCGGTATGTTATTTTAATACAAATACATACCGAAATACCTGTACTTAAATTTTAAAAATAAAAATAATAACAGTTTATGTACCCTGTGACGTTAGTTACTGTGTGTCATGTTATTTTGTGTGCCCACATAATATATTATTATACCAAAATTATCCTGCTACAAGCATTGTACATAGATACACCATAATATAATTGTTTTCAGGAATAATGCTGCCCCAAAAAGGAGTGTTCGGAGGCTATTGAACACCTCCGTCCAGTGTACGTTCACTTCCCTCGGGACCTGGCTCCCAAAAGAGGTTTATTTTTAATTTGGCTCGGTTCCTAAAGGCTATCCTGCAAACATGTTGCAACTAAGAACCTCTGCTACTTCAATAACATACTATAGTGATAAATAGTCATTCCAATCAATGAAGACTATTATCTATTCTTCTATTGTTCTATTATTAGAACTTCATTCACAAGACTCATCGGACAAGTGACAAGCACAGTGTTGTTACCTGATGGCATTGCCATTGCACTAAAATAATAATGTTGATTTCTGAAATTACTTTGCCTTATTTCAGGTGAAAAAATGCTGAAGTACCCCTCAACAGAAATGGTGTGTTCTGCTAATTTAATTATTAGATACAATTCTACATTTAATTATTAGATAAAGTCTGGGGAAAAGTCCCCAGATCTGGGGGATTTAGAATTTCAAAGAGAGAAAGGGTTCTTTTAAAAAAGTTTTCTTTCTCCTTTACCTACTTATCTGTGAAAGGGGAACTTGTTCAACAATTCTATGTACTGATGTTCAAGGTAGTCAATTGTCATTTGCTATTGCTGGAGTGCCAGTTGCCACGTGAGTGGTTTATTTATGAGTTTGCGTCACTAGGAATCACAGTGAAAAGGGAACTTTTTCTTTATACTGGTGTTTAGTTTTTGTGCAAAAATGGAGCCCTTCGACAAGAATACTTACAAGCTATTTGATCCGATCCTGCAAACCGTCAGTAGAGAGCTGACTATTGATAAAAGCTCCGTGAGAGATCAGCTTAAAGCTTTTCGGCAAGTATTGGACAGATTCAGAGAGAAACTGATGGAGGCCGACCCATTCCTGTCTTTGTACAAGGAAATTAAATATTCGGGAAGTTATGCCAATAACATAAAAATAAAGGAATCTGATGAATTCGATATGATGTTATGCAACAAGTTACCGAGTGAGCTGAACGTCAAAATCTTCAACACACACCATCGTGCTTATGTTCAACTTAAAACTGACGGAGTTGACGCTCTCAAGATAAAACAAAACTGGGATAAATATAAATGCATAGAAAAGTGGCTGAATAACAAAAACTTGCGGTGTCTCGGCAAGACAAGGGTCCTGGGTTCATGTCCTAGATGTGACCGTATCCTTTTCTGATTTTTCTGTTTCAGATTTTCGTTTAGAAATCGCTAATATTGTCTTCAATAATTAAACAAAGCTTTCTTTTACTAAGATAACTTGTACTTTACTAAGTTAACCTTGTACAAAGTTGATCCAAGTCAATAAGGTTCCTTTAATGCCCAAAAAAAAGACTTAGTTTATGCACAAGAATATGTCTCCTAACTTTATCAAAAGCTTTGGAAAAATCAGTGTATATCGAATCCACCTGATGCTTGAGGACAAGGGAATCGGTTATATAATTTTCATAAATAATTAAGTTACTTAAAGTGTTTCTACCTGTGATAAAGCCGTGCTGATTGGGTACGATTATATTATTGATTTGTTTTGTAATGACATCTAGGACTAATGATTCAAAGAGTTTGGGAATAGCGGACAATATGCATATTGGTCTGTAGTTTGATACATCGCTTTTATCACCCTTTTTGTGAATAGGCATTAAAAAGCTTTTTTTCCACTGATCTGGAAAACACCCTGATGACAAAGACTTGTTAAATAATATGAATAAAGGTGAAGTCAAACTGACAATACAAGATTTTAAATATATTGAAGGAAAACCATCCGGTTCAGCAGATTTATTGGAATCTAATGCTTTTATACCCTTTTCTATTGCAGCTTTTTCAATGAAACAATGGCTTAGGTTAAGTGATTCTTCAAGTGATATATCGTTAGGGATCTCACTATCAGGAATATACAAATCATAAACACTTTTAAATGAATCTGCAAAAAGATCGACTATGCCTTCGGTACTGTTAGCACATTTGTTATTAAGATACATAGAACTTGGAAAACTACAATAGTTCTTTCACTGAGCATTAGAAAAATTCCACAATCTTTTTGAGTTATGATGATATTTGATTTGATTGTTAATATCGAAGGACCAGTCAATTTTCGGTAGATTGTAATCGCCAGCAATTATAAATTTGGCTTTAGGATATTAATATTTCTGTATCTCTAGGTCTGACGTTGGTGTAATATAGGTACAAGCGATAATAATTTTACTGGTTGAAATGTTTAGCAAATGTTCAACGTTTTTGTGCTTAACTGGTAATTTGCTGGATGATATTTTTTGGATATGCACACCAATACACCGCCTCCTTTTGATTTGTTGCTTGTAATGCGATTACGATCAAGACGATAAATGTTGTATTGATTGAAGCCTAATTCAGATGAACTGATATCCTCATTTAGCCAAGTTTCAGTTAGTAATAAAATATCGTGTGGAATGGTGGGAGAAATTGTTTTGAGATGTTGTAGTTTGGTTCTCATCCCACAAACGTTTTGGTAGTACCCAAACAATTTTAGGTGATATTTAAGTTTTTTTGTATATTTGTAATTATTTTTGGAACAGAGTTAAGAGGTCTGTTTTCGCAGCCAGAAATATGAATCTCGAAAGAAGGTCTATTGTACTCTATCCCTCTCTAAACCATCCGGGGTATGTACCGGGTAGGGGGGGGTTCTTTTAGTTTTAGGACTTTTAGTTTTATTATTTGAAAATTGGCACGAAGCCGGAGAACTACCCATTTCGTTTAGTTCATTCGAAATATCGTACACAGATATGTGACGCAGACAGTTGAAGGTGTGCCGGAAGACAAAAACGACATTTTAGGTGTATGCATGAATATATTTGCATCAGAACGGGAATCACCCTTTTGTTTATTTCATTCAAATTAGCGGAGAAATATATTGTTGTACGGAAATCGTATGATGCATGTCGCTGTAGCAGAAAAAATAATAATATTTGGATGGTTTGTATAGGGCCGTTTTTGTGCAAAATCACCTCAAGGGCGCTGTACAAATATATAATACATTTCTACAATGATCTATGTTATTACTAACTATATATGGAGATATTATTGTAAGGAGCATACATAATAATTGCCTTTGACAGCATTGTTGGAATGTCTAGGGAAATTTCTTTCTGAAATTAGGGAAATAAAAATCCGTGTGGAATATGTGTTCTTTTATTTCCCTTTATTTTATAACTGTTCCAATTTGTCAAAAACTTCACATAAAAAAATTAAATTAAACAAAACTCTATTCTAAAACCATACTTATATAAGCACTTTCGCGAAAAGAAAATATTCAGATTTAAATATTTTAAATATTTATTATAATTGTTTTTTTTATTATATTTTATAAACAAGTTCGGCTGTCTACAGTTTGTAACTGTTTTGATAAATTAAAAAAGGATCATTAAATATGTGTGTAAAATTTAAAAACACAAAATGGAGTTCTGCAAATTGATAACAATAAATAATTAAATGACTTTCCAAACACCCAAAATCACTAGATGTTACTGTACTGGACACCTACGCCAGTGACATTGACTGTAAATGCCGGTTTTCCTCTCGGGGGTACCTTAGGTAAGGATTTTCAAAGAAACACAACTTGCGAATGTCGTCGGACAACTGACTGGTTGTGGCAGTTGTTTGCATATTTATTGAGTTCGAATTGAACACGTGTTAATGTACATCAAATATTCTTATCTCTAAACAGGATGCATGAGAGCATTGAGGAACCAATAAAAAAATAACCAAATTTTAATTACTACGGTTAAATCCCATTTGACACGTGATACGTGTCCGGTGATAAGCTTCAAAAGGGAGTCGGCGTCGTTAACGCGTGATAACAGTAAATATTCATTTCCTTAATTATTTTAATGATTATGTCCATCCGCCTGCTGTCCGGTACACCCCCAACGTGAAAAAGTATTTTTCACCAAATAGTTACCTCGGACAGCAAGGTATCTTCTTAAGGTGTGAAGAACAATGGTTTTCACAGCAGGTGTGTTGGTATCTTCCAAGTGTAGATATTCGTTGAAGTTTCTGTCGTTGAGAGGTACTGCTATGTTGTCTTCAATTTCAATTAAAAATCCGTATCTTTTGACGGCATGAAGTGATCGTTAAAGTAATCAGCTTTCATATTTCAGCAGAATGAATGAACGAATGTAACGGCGGCCTTCGGGCCCTCTAACGCATTAACGAGTTATGTGACCCACATGTCAAGTGTTTACATGTGAGCTATTTGTTTATAATAAATCTTTCGTTTGTAGTTCAAGTTCGTCAGTGTTATTGTTATTACTGAGTCAGAGTTATTGTTATTACTGACTCTTATTTGACTCTTCTTATTGGGTTTATCTGAACCTTATCTGGTTCTTTATTATTTATTCCAATCTTTATTTCAATTACGTTTTGTGTAGTTTTATTCCTCAGAGGATGAAGTTAGCAGCTTGTACAGCAACAACCTTTTTCTTGAATGGTTTCCACTCTCGTGTCATTTGTATAACTTCAGCAGTATTTTTGGAAACGAGAAAGTGGGAAGTACAAATGCAACTCTCAGTATCTGCAATGGCATCTGGATATTTACTTCTTCCATATTGCGAGCCAATAAACTTCGATTTCGTCATATTGAATCTGTATGGTTCTTCCAGGTGAAACACTTCTTTCATGTTCGCTGCAATGGCGTTTCTTTGTCCCGTATCTAGGAACCAAGTTGATTCTCTCCATTGGAGCGCCGTGATGGGCGCATCATAAACATTATCTTCATTGTTTTCTCGTGTAACAAAGCTGTCACCATTATCTCGTTCGATTAATATTTTTAGTGGATACACTTCTTGTGCCGCTAGTGTTCCGATTTCACGTACATTAATTTGCTGATAAATGTCACTCGGCAGATTCATAAATTTCACATTTTTCAAAGATTTCACAATTTTCACAACTTTCACAATTTTCACAAATCTTGATTCGTCCTCGTGAATGGTGTTTCCGGGGCTCCATACGCCTCTGGATGATAATGTGGCATCAGTAGTTTCACTTTCCATCAGCGCCATATTATGTAGCTGGTTGTCGACCCCTTCCATTGTGAGTCGTTTCTTTTCGCTTATATTACTTAGCGACAATGTGTTTTCAAAATATTCTTCATTTTTATGAAGCATCTGCTCAGAGGTTGACGGTAACTGTGGAATGTCCATCACAGCCGTGGAATTCTCTGGCGGATCCTGAGGCGAGAACGGTGTCTCCAGTATATCCTCAGGCAGTAATGTGAGGGTGGTATTCCCTCCACCAGTTGCACTCTGTGCATTTTCATTTTCTTCATTTTTATGAAGCATTTGCTCAGAGGCCGACGATAACTGTGGAACTTTCATCACATCCATGGATGCCTCTGGCGTAATCTGCTGAGGCGAGAATGATGTCTGCTGTTTTTCCTCAGATGGTACTAAGTGGGGGAGCAACGAGACGCTACAAAGGTAAGCTGCCATTACTGCACCCATTTTCTGTGCAGCCTCGTCTTGTTCACTATGGAAGCGCCGTGTAGACTCTTCTTGTAGACGCCGGAAGCGCCGTTTGCACTCTTCTTGCTCATCTTGATTAAGCCGGAAGCGCCGAGTAGATTCTTCTAGTAGGCGGTGGAAACTTCGTGCAGCCTCTTCTTGTCCACGATTGAACGACAGCTCTTGTCTCCGAAGCTCTGCCCCCAACGGTCTAGCGATTTCCTCTATAAATTGTGAGTTATCGCTGTCTTGATGTGACGTCACTAATCCTCCCCCAGATGTAGGTTCTTCGTCGCCTTTCCAGGAGCGCAGTGATGGTGTACACTCTTTTTCTCGACTCTGTAAGTACCGAGTCTTTTCCTGTTGACCTTGTAAGCGCCAATCCTCTTCTAATTGGCGTTGTAAGCGCCAATTCTCCTCCTGTAGTGCTCTAACTGTTTCCCAAGAAGAGCGTGAGTTGCCGCTGTCTTCGGGTGCCGGCACTAATCCTCTCCTGGAAGCAGGTGCTTCTGCGCCTTTCCAGGAGCGCAGTGACGGTGTCATGTTTCTTAATTTCTGAGGAATATCCGGCTCGAAGGACCATAAATGTACTGGACACCTACGCCAGTGACATTGACTGTAAATGCCGGTTTTCCTCTCGGGGGTACCTTAGGTAAGGATTTTCAAAGAAACACAACTTGCGAATGTCGTCGGACAACTGACTGGTTGTGGCAGTTGTTTGCATATTTATTGAGTTCGAATTGAACACGTGTTAATGTACATCAAATATTCTTATCTCTAAACAGGATGCATGAGAGCATTGAGGAACCAATAAAAAAATAACCAAATTTTAATTACTACGGTTAAATCCCATTTGACACGTGATACGTGTCCGGTGATAAGCTTCAAAAGGGAGTCGGCGTCGTTAACGCGTGATAACAGTAAATATTCATTTCCTTAATTATTTTAATGATTATGTCCATCCGCCTGCTGTCCGGTACAGTTACAATCAAAGGCATATTCAACAAACAGAAACAACATTTGGACAAAAAAAATGTAAACCGTGGTAATAATTTATATTCGCAAGGCCTGCTGCAAGTGTTATGTGAGCTGGATATTATTTAAACAAAATAAATAAAAATTTCAATAGAAAAATAAAAATAACCATGAAAATAGCAGCACAATAATAAAACAATGTATATATATATATAAATATATACCTACCTATATTATATTACATCACATTATACCTAGCTCTCTCATTAAGAATTTAGGCGTATTAGATCTATCAAAAAATTTATATATAAATGCAAAAATCAGTCATTTTAAATACATGTAGGATAACGAAAGATTTTTTTAATATTTATGTTGAGGGATCAGTAGGATTTATAGGCCCTGTTAGGAGTTTTACCGAGCCGAACCCTCTGATATGAAAATATCTGGAGTGGGTGAATTATTTTCAAAATCGGAATAAAAAATATTATATTTTAATGTGCTTGTAGCTATACATATATTATATAGCTACAAGATCATTATATTATAATCTACTCAATCCGAGTGTACATACACATGTTTAAAAATATACAAACAGTAGGACAGTTAGTAGTATCCACTTTCGACCTAAAACACATTTAACGTTTTGTAACAATCAATAACGTATGTACCCTAATAAAAGTTTGATAAATTCATAATATTATTAATTATCATTGTTTAAAGTGTTCAAATAAGCATTACTTACCCATGTTGAACAAAATAAATTATTTAGAGGTGTTTCTGTTGAAAACTGGGTATTGAGTTTAAATAATATTATCCATAAACAAGTGCAACAAATTCGTCATATTCGCTCGAGATAAATAACAACTGCGAATGTCACACACACAGGTACACCCATGTACACTGTTTGTGTTGATGTATTACGATTGACGTAGTTATACATACATGCATACATTTATTTGTCGGGGGATTCTGTTACCGACCCCCTGGCCCCGGTCCCCGGCCCGTGGCTTAGACACCCGACACGCTAAAACATAAATAAAAGTATTTGCTTTGTGCGAATGAGACAAACGCAAAATTGAATGTAATATTCAATTAAATTTTTCGTCGGACTAAATTTGGGTTTTTATATTATCACAATTCTTTGTTGGAATTTTTTTTTTTTAATAATTCATCATGTTCTTGAGACAGGAATGGTAAGATTTTTTTCAAAATTGGCTTCCATTGAGTCACAAAAAATTATCAAAGTTGACTCCAAAAATCGTCATCTTTTCGGGGCTATATTTTATAATTTAAAGCAAAAATCGAAAATTGGACTCCATTCCGTATTTTCTACATGCCACACCTTTTGATTAAAAAAAAAAGAAAAATAGGTTTCATTTGGTATTTTAGCCGTCAATCCAAATTTAAATTCGTATGGAAAGATCCGCGCAACCGTTCCTCTTATTGTAATATTAGTTTCTCCATCAGCTTTCCTTGTTTCAAACTCTTTCCATACATCGGATATTTCTTTTCTTTGCAGCTCCGTTAGATCTTGTTTCATTTTGGTGCCATTTGTCAGCTTGGTGCGAATCTTGGAGTTCCACTTTGATGGGCCTGATTTTATCCATTTTTCTTACGCCAAGTCTATAAATTTTAGAGAAATTGATCTGTAATGTACCGTCGATACTTTTCAATGTAGAACATACTTTGTTGTTATCGTCAGATATCCTGTTAGTTTGATTCTCGGCGTCACTTTCAGTTATGTTCAGCAGAATAAGATTTACTTTGCATGTACAAGGTCTTACCAATGAAAACATTAAGTTTGATGTGTACCTTGTTCCTAATTTCATATTTGAGTTACCCGTCTGGCCCATTAATGAAAAACAGAAGTGTGCCAAGCGGTTCAAGGCGCAAGAATGGTTTGTGATTGCCAAACTGATTTACAATGAGGAAAGGAAGCGTCACCAATGTTGGCGTGTCGTGTTTCCCGAGCAAGAATCGGAAATATTGGAAAACAACAACAATATGAAAAGTTCCACCAGGTTCATTAAACAGCGAAGAGACGTTCATAGAATTCCTTTCCTGAAAAGTTATTTTTATATATTTATGTTAACGTGGTGTTTATTTTGAAAAAGATCAATGGTTTCGTTGCTTGTGTGGCACGTAGCGCCGTCTTGTTGAAAGTAAAAGTTGTCCAGATCAATACCATCCAATTCCGGCCATAAAAAATCATTAATCATCTCTCGATAGGGCAATCCATTCACCGTAACTGTTGCTCCAGCCTCATTTTCGAAAAAGTAAGGTCCAATGACTCCGCCGGACCATAAACCGCACCAAACAGTCACACGTTGAGGATAGAGAGGCTTTTCAACAATAACTCTTGGGTTTTCCAAGCCCCAGATGCGACAATTTTGCTTGTTAACAAAGCCACCGTGGTGGAAATGGGCCTCATCACTCAAGATGATTTGCATTTAATTCACTCAAGTGAATTTTAATAATTTCAATGCGTTGTTGAAGCGTGTATCGTTCCATTTTTATTAATGGCGTAGTTTCTACTTGTCAAATGTCAAAAAATGACAGCTTATAAAGTAACATCTACCGAAATAGCGGGCTATTCAAAATAACACCTCTTATTGAAAAACTCTGTATTACGTTACTTGGGTGTTCCTGTATTTTGGTATCACCAGTGTATGAATGAATTTAAATGAAGTTTAAAATTGCATTTTGTAACATCAAAGCTGTATTTTGGTATCATCAAAGTGTAAGAATAAATGTAATTTGCATTCATAATAAGATAAGCTAGAATGATAAGTATTTTAAGATAATCCAATCATCTTTGACAAAATACAATAACAAGTTTGAGTGAGATTAAAGTAATCAGGTAGTTGAGATTGTACTAAATGCAGAATAAGTTGTGAAAGTGGAGGGACTGGAGGTAGATACCTGTTAGAGTCAGTTGTCATTTGCCATAGCCAGCTGCCACTATCACCAGTCTGCGACTATTATCCCAGTGGGACAGAAGTTGGAGTCACTGAAAATCACTGAAAAGGGAACAATTCTGTGTGCTGGTGTTTAGTGTTTGTGCAAAAATGGAGCCCTTTGACAAGAATACTTACAAGCTATTTGATCCGATCTTGCAAACCGTCAGTAGAGAGCTGACCATTGATAAAAGCTCCGTGAGAGATCAACTTGAAGCTTTTCGGCAAGTATTGGACGGATTCAGAGAGAAATTGATGGAGGCTGACCCATTCCTGTCTTTGTACAAGGAAATTAAATATTCGGGAAGTTATGCCAATAACATCAAAATAAAGGAATCTGATGAATTCGATATGATGTTATGCATCAAGTTACCGAATGAGCTGAACGTCAAAATCCTCAATACACACCATCGTGCTTATGTTCCACTTAAAACTGACGGACTTGACGCTCTCAAGATAAAACAAAACTGGGATAAATATAAATGCATAGAAAAGTGGCTGAATAACAAAAACTTGATAATGCAGGATAAATTTCGTGAATGGATGGAAGGAGTGAGTCAAAAAGTATTGAATCAGCTACAGAATGTTCTCACTTGTGGAAGAAACCAATATGAACTGAAATTGACAAAATCCAATCCGGCCTTTACTTTGCATGTACAAGGTCTTACCAATGAAAACATTAAGTTTGACATGGACCTTGTTCCTAATTTCATATTTGAGTTACCCGTCTGGCCCATTAATGTAAAACAGAAGTATGCCAAGCGGTTTAAGGCGCAAGAATGGTTTGTGATTGCCAAACCGATTTACAATGAAGAAAAGAAGCGTCACCAATGTTGGCGTGTCGTGTTTCCTCAGCAAGAATCGGAAATATTGGAAAACAACGACAATATGAAAAGTACCATCAGGTTTATTAAACAGCTAAGAGATGTTCATAGAATTCCTTTCCTGAAAAGTTATTTTATAAACATGGTGTTTATTTTGCAGGCGGAGAAAAAGAGAAAAGATTTCTGGAATAATCCACTCAGTTTCCTGTTCATGCACATGCTTGGCCAAATACGGACTTGTATTGAAAATGAGAGTATTCTTTCCATATGGGTCAAAGGGTTAAACCTGCTGGAAAAACCTTCGCATGATCAACTCAATGACTGCCTGATTAAGATAGATAATATCATAAAAATGATTAAAAGCAATTACCCAAGTAATCCACAAATCATTGCCAAGATACTCGATGTGAATGTGTGAAATATTTCCTAAGATTAATCAAAGCTTTCCATTAATAATCAAGGAAAATTTTCCAAAAAGAAATTTTAAAACCAGTCTACTAGATCAGACTTTATTAGACTCCTAACTTTAGAGTACATCTTATTTTAAATTTAATTCTGACTTCTGATTTATTGAACTGACTTCTTCAATCAAAGTGGAAAGATAAGACTTCAACGGTTTCATCAAGGAAGAGTTGCCGTATGAAAATACTCCAGAGGACAATCCTGGGCGTAAGTGTTAACCTAAAAAGGAGCCACTACAAGGAGCGGCCCTTCTCAGTTCAGCATTCGGGCATCACGCCACAGTCATTCCGCTAGTTCTACGACCTCGATACTTATGTGCACACGCTCGTCTACTCCTGCCGCTGGAACCCTGCTCATGTCGCATGCTCATGCTTGTGATGTGAACCTCTGTCACTACTCAACCATTTATCCAAACTCTTGGATTCCACGGACATACTGTTCCCTTCTACGTGTGCCACTGGTGGCGCCCTTTGAGTGTTCAAATTAGATCCATCATCAAATTAAGCAGTTATAATATATAACACATTGTTTTTAAAAATTACTTATATAAAATTGAAAACAAAATTATCATGCCTTCTGGAATTCAACAGAAAGATTATTATTTTTAAAGATAAGATTTAATCAAAAGCATCATTCGATTGTTAAAATTCCTGCTGCATTTATTTATAGCGATGCTCACATAAACTCAATAAATAGCTAAAATATTAATGTTGACGTATTCAGATAAATTTAGATGGTTGTTAATAAAAAGTTTGATTTTTTTATTTAGATATACATATTAATAATTTTTATTTGTCTTTTGAGTAAATGTTATTAACCTTAATATTTTAATGCTACGAACAAACTTGTTCATTTACATATCGTAAATATAGAATTACTTACTATTATTTTTTTAATAATTTTAACTTGTTTTTAACCCTATGTATTTTGTAAAAATATATATATATATATATATATATATATATATATATATATATATATATATATATATATTTATCCCGTCTCGTACTATGTTGATCTCGAGCGACGGTACGCCAGGTATATGTTGATCCGTTTGCATTTGTTGATCCACCCCGGATATGTTGATCCATTACCCAAGCTGGCATACATATGTAAATCCCTACAGATCAACTTGTGTCATCGAGATTTAGCTGTAAGCCACGCCCATTTTTCGGTCACATATACATTTTACACGATTTATTTTGTTGATCTATATATTTCTGACCAACTTGACGGCTTGCATGCATTGTAACTTGTATTTCGCGCGCGTTGTGGTACTTTTTAGATTCTGTTAGAACATCCATATTCTATGAAAATGACTTTGTACTTAAAGAGGATAGACTGCCTCACGCATATTTATATTGAAATGGAACTTTCGCAAACGTCAAATCCATGCTTAAAAAATCTTTTGAACTTGATTAAACAAAAATATAACTTTAATGCTTCATTTACTACGTTTCGTGACTAAGCAAGGGTGCCCGGGTTCAT
This sequence comes from Hesperophylax magnus, assembly GCA_026573805.1. Classification (NCBI taxonomy): domain Eukaryota; kingdom Metazoa; phylum Arthropoda; class Insecta; order Trichoptera; family Limnephilidae; genus Hesperophylax; species Hesperophylax magnus. The sequence continues at coordinate 6,703,039 of JAIUSX010000014.1, forward strand.
GGGGTGAGGTTCATTGAGTCATTTTAAAAGAGAAATTTTGAACATTGATTGAATCAAATTTTATTTTAATGTATCTTTTACCATCTCTCCCGACGTAAGTTTCTTGTAATGATTAAGTTGAAACAAAGCGTAATATCCATGATTTGTGCCTATTAAAATTGCGGCGATTAGATTGGTGAGAATTTAATTTTTCAAATTTTAAATTAAAATTGCTGAAAAATTTATTCCAATTTGTTTTTTATTAAACATGGCTAAAGTCATTTCAAGCACCGATTCCAACCAACGATGTTTTAGTATATGTTCGTCAATCAACAGGAGCCATAATGTCTGTACATCAGAGCCCTCGAGAATTATTAAAATTATGTATACCGCCGCCCCGGGAACCATTTATTAGATAACCAATACAATTTAGCGAGATAGTTTATTTTTTGTATTTTTTTACATCGTCTCCACACAGGAGGCCCTTAGGAAAATCTTAACTCTCAAGGCCTATGTCATCTTTGTGAATGCTGTGTTGGGGTATTTTGAAAGAAAGGAAGGACAGTGAGTTCTGGGAAGGAAATAGGTATGATGGGTGGGTAGTAATCTGGGGGTCAGTGTGTTCGAGTGATAAACATAAAAATCCAACTCTCCTACTGCGTTGCAAGGCGATGCGTTGAAAGAGGATTAATCGATCCGGCCCACCACGCATTTGGTAGGCAAGCGCATCCGCCGCCAAGAACCGAACAAACCTCACCCTATAAACCCGGGCACTCCTGCTAAGTCACCAAACATATCAAACTACTTGAGGTGGCTCTCGACTAGCAATCCGAAGGTCGCGGGTTCAAATAAATTTTATTAAAATTAATTTGCACTATTTTACAATTAGTGTTTGGTGACCATATCTGAATAGCCAGGTTCTCTCCCACCTTCCTCCTCCTCATCTCCTTCGAGGTCTCCTTTGAGGATGCCATAGTCTCACTGGCTCCAGACGGGAGCGGTTAGGACTGTATGACTCTGGTGCGGTATTCACACAAGTTTTTATTTGTAAAAAATGAAACAGAAATATTATAATCAGATATCATATTTCCTACAAAAAGCCACAGCTGCTAACTTCGAGAAGTTGAATAAAGTATTTTTAGCACACAAATGGCAGAAGTAGAACTAACACGTGCAGTTTATAGTAATACCAACTAAAAGATAAGATAAAACACTTCAATATATTTTATTTAAATTTTGATAATTCCTTCATGCTTCATGCTTTAGTGTTTAATAAAAAAATACAAATCATATCACACTACATCTTAACTTAAAGGTGGATATGTTTTTATACACAAAAAAGGTTTATTTGTATATTCTCTGTATGAAAACTATTTTCGTTAAAAAATAATACTGTATTGAAAATGTGATCAGACCAAAACTTCGTTGTTAAAACAATGCAGCTGCGGACTGCCGGGCTTAGAGTATTATTAATATTATTATTAATATTAATATTATTAATATAATATTATTATTAATATTATTACTCTAAGCTGCCGGGATGTGACAACACCCTGATTATAATACATTTAACCCATATAATAATTATAATTTTATTTGTTTTGTCTTTGATAATCAACGGCTATGGAATTCTGCGTCTTGCCACCGCGATACTATTGATTACTAAACACGACGAAATATTTCAAAACGACTTATTAACGATTCCAGAATGTACTTTATTCATAATTGTTTTAAGAATTTATCTGTTTCTTTAGACAATTTATTTTTAAAAGTGCTTATAAAATACGTTTTATTACTTATCCACTGGAGCCATTTCTGCCATATTTTGCCAATATTGTGCAATATCTTAGTTTTACCTCTAGGTACACAATAGAGTGGGTACTTATGGAATCTAAAAATACGGGATTATTGATTAAATCTAGGTGGATTCGTTAGCTTTAAACCGCATTTAGTAGTTTATATGGTTTCTATGTTAATGTTTTTGGGGGATGATTATACCGGTACAATTGACCCCGTATTACAACTAAACTCCAGTTTCTGTGAATACAGCTCCCAAGTTTTATAAGCTCAAGTGCATGTCCGTCCGTAACACTTAGTCAATGTACTTATTTGTTCGTTGTCCTCTCTTTCCTAATGTGAAGGTGCTATTATAATTTTAATCAATATATATACATGTTATTTGGGGGAAAGTTTTATCTCAATCATAAAAAAAAAACTTTTTCTCTTTATTTTTTTATTGAGATTAAAGCAAACTATCATATTAACATTAATTTGTTTTGTTATTTTATTACATTAAATAGTTACGGTTCGTGATAAAACTGATTTACTTGAGGCCAGATAGTGTATTACGTTAAACATAATTGAAATTTTGAAAAGTAATTTTTTCAACTAATTAAAAAATATTATTTTCCTCGTCATTCCGTAAAAGCTGCAATGACCCCGGGGTCGGGATCATTGCAGCTTTTCACTCGATCGGTTTATGAGTATATAGCTTAATTTATATGAGATTTAAAAAAATAAGAATTTGGTAGACAACTAGTTTTCTGCCGTTGATTATGAGTATTTTTATCGTAAGCCTAAGTTTTTATCGCAAGACGTAGAAAATGCTTAAAGTCAAATTGGTTCAATTGGCCCCATATAATATTCATTGGGCCACTGTGAAAACAACTTCACATAAAATATAATCGAACAAATTGATTAAATATAATTGCATTTGTAACCACCTTGTAGCTGTTTTTTTAGTTTATGCTTTATAGAAAGATGCCGACTTCCGGTCATATTGTTTTATAATATTAAATATGAGATGATTTTAAAAGAATCATCTTTAGAGCTATTCGAAACATTCGCAAAAATCAAATCCATAAAAAAATCATAACTTAGCAGTTGTACACTGTTGCGTTTGCTCAGCTACTACGTGGCGGGCCGGATCGAAAGAGACTGGTTGAGGGATACCTTTTGGCCATAAAAATCTAAAATGGCGGCAAAAGGAATAATATTATATGGTATATTTTGAACTTCTTACCACCTCTCCTGATTACGCTTCGTGACTTAGTAGGGGTGGCCGGGTTCTTGATTATAATGGGTAATTATTTAAAATGGGTAATCAATGGATGATTGAACGCGGTTGGAGATAACAAAAAACTGTCCAAAGAAGCGAAACTCCACAATGGAGTGCTGGTACCTACCCTAATATATGGAAGTGAGGCATGGAACTGGCAGAAGAAGGCTGAAAGTAGACTGAATACTGTAGAAATGAGATCCCTGAGGCATATGTACGGTAAAATCATGTATGACGAAATCTATTCTACAGGTATTTTATTAGAGCCTGTTAAAAGGAGCTAGCAGCATTGTTCCCCGGTGCACCGTGCACGTGCTTGATACTCGACGGACACGAGCGGAACGCACGTTCACAATAAAGTTGATGTTGTCTTTATGAGAACGGGTCGTTTTTCCAACTAGTTTTTCGTTTTGTAAGTCTCCATATTCAAATTCGGCGGTATGATTTTTTTATGTGACACCTCTCACTAGAGCGCCCCTGTCTTTACACTCTAAATACAGAGAAACTATGTCGCCAACCGGTTGGGCAGCGTTATGAGGCGGGTTAAGGTAGGGGCTGTAGGAATGAATGTATTAATGCTGGTCTTAAAGAGGCGCGAATTATATGGAGGAGGAAAAACAGATGCTGATAGCTCGTTCCACATACGAGCCGACTTACGGTAAAATGAGTCGGAGAAACGACCCGTTCGTTTATAGATAACATCAACTTTACTGTGAACCTGTGTTCCGCTCGTGTCTGTCGAGTATCAAGCACGTGCACAGTGCACCGGGGATCAATGCTGCTAGCTCCTTTTAACAGGCCCTTATAAAATACCTGTAGAATAGACACAGCATACGCACATTTCGCCATACATGATTTTACCGCACATATTCCTCAGGAATCTCATCTATACAGTATTCTATCTACTTTCAGCCTTCTTCTGCCAATTCCATGCCTCATTTCCATATATTAGGGTAGGTACCAGCACTCCATTGTGGACTGCTAGCTTCGCTTCTTTGGACAGTTTTTAGTTAGCTCCAACCGCGTCCAATCATTCATTAATTACCCATTATAACCAAGAACCCGGCCTCCCCTACTAAGTCACGAAGCGTAATCAGGAGAGATGGTAAAAGATAGAGGTTCAAAATTTCCTACATAACATTATTCCTTTTGCCGCCATTTTGGATTTTTATGGTCGAAAGGTATCCCTCAACCAGTTTCTTTCGATCCGGCCCGCCACGCAGTAGATGGGCAAACGCATCCGCCGCCAGGACCTAGACAAACCTCACCCTATGAACCCGTGTACCCCTGCTAAGTTATGATTTTTTTATGGATTTGTTTTTGCGAAATTTTCGTTTCAATCTAAATATGCATACATTTCTTATAAACAATTCAAGCAACACACGTCATTTTGATTTGAAACGGTACCATCTCACAGTCATTTCATGCGATATTCGACTCTAGAGACTAATACTTTGAGTTCAATATCACAAAAGATTACGGAATCACATAAAACCTTCTGATGAACAGTCCACCGATTGCCCCTTGATTGGTTCATTTAGTAAAACCATATATAGGGACACAGATCAACTTTGTCTAATAACTTCTTACCTGGATCAACATACTACGGGAATATATCAATATATATGAGATCAACATAAGTATGCCAATTTGGGTAGATCAACATAAATTATGCATCCGATTTCCATACAAATTTAGAAAATTTAAGGAACAGTATATCAAATGGTTTTTCTGGCAAACTGGCAACATTGATAATTATTGTACCACTGTTGCCAATTCGTACCGATGTATTCCATAATAGCCAAGTTATATGGTGTTAAAGGTGGATCAACTTAGTCTAACAACTTCTTACTGGATCAACATAATACGGGAAGAGGACAATATATATATATATATATATTTATATTATTTTTTATTTATTAGCCTGAAACAACTATATAAAATGAAAAAGTCTTCTGAGAAAAAATACATGTCGCCGATGGGAATTGAACCCTGTGCCTTCTGATTGCCAGTCAGGTGATCTACCAATTGCACTACATTGGCTTATTTCAAAACCCGCCAAATTATTAAATACGCACTGGTATTTTTCATTCAACAATTATTGCTTATAAGATTTTTTCACTAGAAAACAACCAACTTTATTTTTGTAGGAAAGGATAATGCTGATTCAACCCCTACTTTTTTTTATATTAACTCCACACAGGAGGCCCTGAAGAAAATAATTTCCCTCAGGGCCTATGTCATCTTTGGGGATGCTGTGTGGAGGGTCTTTTTGTGGAGAGGAAGGAGTGAACATGGGTCTTGAAGAGTCCCATGTTGTTGGAGGGAGGAAACACAGAGGCCGGCAGTTCGTTCCACAGCCGAGCTGTTGAACTTAAGAACGAATCGTAGAAGCGACCCGTTCTCATGTGACAAGTGTCAACTGTGTACAAATGTTGGGCGCGCGTTTGGCGTGTATCCCGACTACGCACCGGTGCCGAAGGGATCAATGACACTAGTTCCTCAGAGCATCTTCCATTGTAATACCGATAGAACAAGGACAGCATACCTACCTGACGCCTGTGCTCTAAAGATTGCAGTCCGTCTGTTAAGATTGGGGAATCTATCAAACGGACCGCCCGTTTTTGCACAGAGTCAAGGGTTTTTTTCAGGTATTTAGGGGCTCCGAACCAGAGATGGCTGCCAAATTCGACAGTAGGGCGCACTTGCGATAGATTATATCTTCATTTATTGGTGAAAATATTTTGACTTTACACAAGGTTTTTTGTGCTTTCCATAAAAAACCCTGTTTCTTAAACATTAAAAATAACAAAATACCTATTTTTATATTATTTTAATGTTAGTTTTCAATCCCACACAGTAGAGGAGCCAATATTTATCTGGTTATAGTCTTTAATATTTGTCATTTATTGCACCTTTGCAATTGGTCGACCGATGACATAGCGCTGACGAGCTGATCTGATGATGATGTATGCAACCGACGCACGCTTGGCACTATTTGAAGCCTTAATGTTTCAATAAACTGTATTGCCGTCATCGATGTATATTGTCTCTCTATGATGGTCGTACTGTTTTTTCTTTATTTTCAGAGGTAGGTACTGTTTCTATTAGAATTACTTATATTATTTTGTGAATCCTATTTATTTTTATTTAAAGAAGGAGAAACATTCCCGGGTTATGAATAACCTTGCAATATTTGAAAATCTCCTACTACCACCACAGTAAGCGAACGGATCCAAACGCGATGTCAACTCAGCCACTGACCGGTTATTATTTAATTATTTGTATACTAATTTTTGGTTCATATAAATTGTTATCTAATGTATTAACTACTTAAGTTAATTACTACTAATTATTTGATTTTAATTTCTACCATTCCTGTCAATTAACCTCTATTAATTATTATTAATTAAGATAAAACATACCATTTGTATATTTTGACACATTAATTGCATTAAATATTAGAAAATACTTTATTGTATTTTATTACTGCTTTTTTAATCTTTAGAAATGAATTAAAGAAAAAAAATAGGATTGGAAGAGAGAATCATTTTCTTCTGGCTTATAATTATAGTGTGTTTATTTATTTTAAAACCTTTAGTTTTATGTGTAAAGAAATTGTTATCACTCGTTTTCGATAGACAGGCTACGTTTTTTTAATTACTTTTGTACAATAATAAATAGCAAAGCAAATTATTTTTAAATCTACTCATAAAAACACCTTTTTATAATTTTTACGAAACAATAAATTTCAATTCTGATTTTTTATATAAAAGCTACTTTTTCAGATTTTATGCTTTTGAAACCTAATTGGAGCTCATAATAAATTTTGTGGTTTTGCTGAATTGGAACTCATTTTAGTTGTACAATAAGTTTTGTGCCTTTGAAACATAATTGGAGCTCATTTTGGGTAAAATTCGGTTTATGGGAGTCACTCGAATAACCGAAATTGAACTTGATTTAGACTAATTTAGGGCTGGGGAATCCGAATCTGTAAGAATTAGGTGGGGGTCGGCACTATTAACTGAGTTATAGGGTCTTGAAATTTTGTACGCGATACATACAAAACCATGTTTTATTTATCAATTATGACATAAGAAAATCAAATTAACAACTATTTTAATACTTGTGAAATTTCAGTAGTGCCAACCAAAAAAGAAAAGTGTTGCCATATAATAATAATAATATTTTTTTACAAAATAGGTTAGGTTTTTAGTTTGGGTTAGAGTAGGCAGAAGAACATGGGAAAAGGGTATTAGAATTAAATCACAAACCAGTCTATACAAACCTAGCGTAGCCCACAAATTACTTGAAAACTGGGATATAACTCTAAAGGGGACGCGAGCAGGCGTTATTAAAGGGGCATTTTTTTGTAACAGGAAATACCATGGAAAAAAGGTATTAGAATTAAATCACAAACCAGTCTATACAAACCTAGCGTAGCCCACAAACTATTTGAAAACTGGGATGTATCTCTAAAGGGGACGCGAGCAGGCGTTATTAAAGGGGCGTTTTTTTGTAACAGGAAATACCATGGAAAAAAGGTATTAGAATTAAATCACAAACCAGTCTATACAAACCTAGCGTAGCCCACAAACTAGTTGAAAACTGGGATGTAACTCTAAAGGGGACGCGAGCAGGCGTTATTAAAGGGGCAATTTTTTGTAACAGGAAATAACATGGAAAAAAGGTATTAGAATCAAATCACAAACCAGTCTATACAAACCTATCGTAGCCCACAAACTACTTGAAAACTGGCATAAAACTCTAAAGGGGACGCGAGTGGGCGTTATTAAAGGGTCATTTTTTAGTTATAGAAAATCACAGTTAGGTTAAGTTATATATATATAGTTAAGTTATTATATATATATATATATTTATATATATATATATATATATATATATATATATATATATATATATATATTTATCCCCTCTCGTACTATGTTGATCTCGCGCGACGGTACGCCAGGTATATGTTGATCCGTTTGCATTTGTTGATCCACCCCGGATATGTTGATCCATTACCCAAGTTGGCATACATATGTAAATCCTCATAGATCAACTTGTGTCATCGAGATTTAGCTGTAAGCCACGCCCATTTTTCGGTCGCATATACATTTTACACGATTTATTTTGTTGATCTATATATTTCTGACAGACTTGACGGCTTGCATCGTTGTAACTTGTAACCGCCGATTTCGCGCGCGTTGTGGTACTTTTTGGATTCTGTTAGAACATCTATATTCTATGAAAATGACTTTTTACTTAAAGAGGATAGACTGCCTCACGCGTATTTATATTGAAATGGAACTTTCGCAAACGTCAAATCCATGCTTAAAAAATCTTTTGAACTTGATTAAACAAAAATGTAACTTTAATGCATCATTTACTACGTTTCGTGACTAAGCAGGGGTGCCCGGGCTCATGGGGTGAGGTTCATTGAGTCATTTTAAAAGAGAAATTTTGAACATTGATTGAATCAAATTTTATTTTAATGTATCTTTTACCATCTCTCCCGACGTAAGTTTCTTGTAATGATTAAGTTGAAACAAAGCGTAATATCCATAATTTGTGCCTATTAAAATTGCGGCGATTAGATTGGTGAGAATTTAATTTTTCAAATTTTAAATTAAAATTGCTGAAAAATTTATTCCAATTTGTTTTTTATTAAACATGGCTAAAGTCATTTCAAGCACCGATTCTAACCAACGATGTTTTCGTATATGTTCGTCAATCAACAGGAGCCATAATGTCTGTACATCAGAGCCCTCGAGAATTATTACAATTATGTGTACCGCCGCCCCGGGAACCATTTATTAGATAACCAATACCCCTACCATTAGTCACCGCCAAGGATTTAGCGAGATAGTTGTTTATTTTTTGTATTTTTTTACATCGTCTCCACACAGGAGGCCCTTAGGAAAATCGTAACTCTCAGGGCCTATGTCATCTTTGTGAATGCTGTGTTGGGGGTATTTTGAAAGAAAGGAAGGACAGTGAGTTATGGGAAGGAAATAGGTATGATGGGTGGGTAGTAATCTGGGGGTCAGTGTGTTCGAGTGATAACCATAAGAATCCAACTCTCCTATTGCGTTGCAAGGCGATGCGTTAAAGAGGAATAATCGATCCGGCCCACCACGCATTTGGTAGGCAAGCGCATCCGCCGCCAAGAACCGAACAAACCTCACCCTATAAACCCGGGCACTCCTGCTAAGTCACCAAACATATCAAACTACTTGAGGTGGCTCTCGACTAGCAATCCGAAGGTCGCGGGTTCAAATAAATTTTATTAAAATTAATTTGCACTATTTTACAATTAGTGTTTGGTGACCATATCTGAATAGCCAGGTACTCTACCACCTTCCTCCTCGTCATCTCCTTCGAGGTCTCCTTTGAGGATGCCATAGTCTCACTGGCTCCAGACGGGAGCGGTTAGGACTGTATGACTCTGGTGCGGTATTCACACAAGTTTTTATTTGTAAAAAATGAAAACATAAATATATTGACAATATTATATTCAGATATCATATTTCCTACAAAAAGCCACAGCTATACTAGCTTCGAGAAGTTGAATAAAGTATTTTTAGCACATAAATGGCAGAAGTAGAACTAACACGTGCAGTTTATAGTAATACCAACTAAAAGAGAAGATAAAACACTTCAATATATATTTTTTAAATTTTGATAATTCCTTCATGTTTCATATTAGTGTTTAATAAAAAAATACAAATCATATCACACTACATCTTAACTTAAAAGCAGCTATGTTTTTATACACAAAAAGGTTTATTTGTATATTCTCTGTATGGAAACTAATTTTGTTAAAAAATAACACTGTATTGAAAATGTGATCAGACCAAAACTTCGTTGTTAAGAGAATGCAGCTGCAGACTGGCCGGGATTTGTCAACACCCTGATTAGAATACATTTAACTCATATAATAAGTATAATTTAATTTGTCGTTGATAATCAACGGCTATGGAATTTTACGTCTTGCCACCGCGTTCCCGGATAATATTGATTATAATAATATATATATATATACATGTTATTTGGGGGAAAGTTTTATCTCATTCATAATTTCTCCTTATTTTTTTATTGAGATTAAAGCAAACTATGATGTTAATATAAATTTGTTTTGTTATTTTATTACATTAAATAGTTACGGTTCGTGATTAAACTGATTTTCTTGAGGCCAGATAGTGTATTACGTTAAACAAATTGAAATTTTGAAAAGTAATTTTTTAACTTATTAAAAAAACTTATTTTCCTCGTCATTCCGTAAAAGCTGCAATGACCCCGGGGTCGGGATCATTGCAGCTTTTCACTCGATCGGTTTATGAGTATATAGCTTAATTTATATGAGATTAACAAAACAAGAATTTGGTAGGCATCTAGTTTTTTGCCGTTGATTATGAGTATTTTTATCGTAAACCTAAGTTTTTATCGCAAGACGTAGAAAATGCTTAAAGTCAAATTGGTTCAATTGGCCCCATGTAATAATCATTGGGCCACTGTGAAAAAAACTTCACACAAAAAATAATCGATCAAATTGATTAAATATAATTGCATTTGTAGCCACCTTGTAGCTGTTTTTTAGTTTACGCTTTATTTTATTTTGAAAGATGCCGACTTCCGGTCATATTGTTTTGTAATATAAAATATGAGATGATTCTTTTAAGAGCATTTCATTTTATTTAGGACGGGTTGTTTCGGAGAATTTGAACAATTCTTCAAATTTCAAAGAAGTTTTACAAGTTATGTGATGGATTTTTTCAAGTTCTGTTATTATTTCAGTTCTATCAAGCTACTAGCCTGTAATGATATAACAAGCGAACTTAAATAGAACTTTCACAGAACTTGAAAATGAACGTTGAAAATTGATGAATTGTTCAAATTCTGCGAAACAACCCATCCTTAGAGAACTTTAAAATTTAAACATTTCCGGTAAGGGTTCTATGATAACTCAACACAGTGACAATTCAACACACCTTTAAAAAGTGATATAAAGTCATTAGAAATGATGAATAAAATAATTAAACCTAACCTAACCTACTTAACCCAGTTAATAATGTTTTTCTTTCACTACTTTCCATGAGTTTAAATAACTTTTTAAAGATGTCATGAATTATCATTTTGATGATTTATCCGGTCACCTCCGGTAAGATGTAACAATCGTTTATACAGAATATTAATATTTGAAGTTGAGTTGAGTTGTGCGATTATAAACTTTAGGATTTTTTTTACCTAATAAAATGTGACAATCGATAAAAGATGGGTGGATTCATTCGTTATAATATAGATCATTTTGTATGACTCTATATTCAAATTCGGAGGTATGACTTTTTTATGTGACACCTCTCACAAGAGTGCCCCTGTCTTTACACGTTAAATACAGAGAAACTATGTCGCCACCCAGTTGGGCAGCGTTATGGGGCGGGTTAAGATAGGGTCTGTAGGAATGAATTTATTAATGCGGGTCTTAAAGAGGCCCGGATTATATGGAGGAGGAAAAACAGATGCCGATAGCTCGTTCCACATGCGAGCCGACTTACGATAAAACGAGTCAGAGAAACGACCCGTTCATATATGTATAGATAACATCAACTTAACTGTGAACGTGTATTTTGCTCGTGTCCGTCGAGTATCAAGCACGTGCACGGTGCACCGGGGATCAATGCTGCTAGCTCCTTTTAACAGGCTCTAATAAAATACCCCTAGAATAGACACAGCATACGCACATTCCGTCATACATGATTTTACCGCACATATGCCTCAGGGATCTCATTTCTACAGTATTCAGTCTACTTTCAGCCTTCTTCTGCCAGTTTCATGCCTCACTTCCATATATTAGGGTAGGTACCAGCACTCCATTGTGGACTGCTAGCTTCGCTTCTTTGGACAGTTTTTTGTTAGCTCCAACCGCGTCAAATCATCAATTAATTACCCATTATAACCAAGAACCCGGCCTCCCCTGCTAAGTCACGAAGCGTAATCAGGAGAGATGGTAAAAGATACAGGTTCAAAATTTCCCATATAACATTATTCCTTTTGCCGCCATTTTGGATTTTTACGGTCAAAAGGTATCCCTCAACCAGTTTATTTCGATCCGGCCCGCCACGCAGTAGATGGGCAAACGCATCCGCCGCCAGGACCTAGACTAACCTCACCCTATGAACCCGTGTACCCCTGTTAAGTTATGTTTTTTTTTATGGATTTGACTTTTGCGAAAGTTTCGTTTCAATCTAAATACACATACATTTCTTATAAATAGGGATGGCAAAATTTAGCATTAATTTTCAGATTTTTTAGCATTAACAATTGGAAATTTAGCGTTTTATAGCATTTTTAGGCATAATTTAGCGTTTTGTAGCAAAATAGAAAAAAAATTATTTCCTGAATGTTTTTAGCGCATATTTTAAGTATTTTTGGTAAAATATATGTATAACTTTCATTTGCAAGTATTTCCATGTGAAAGATTATAAATAATTAATTTTAATATTAAATTAATAAGGAAGGAAACTCTAAGTACGGGTCAAACACAAACACAACAAATGCAAATTGCGATTAACATCAATAGGCGTAATTTATTTCGCACAATTTGTGTAATGTCAAAAAGCAATTTTAGCCTACAGTACAAAAATATTAAATATTTACACATAAAATAGTAACAAAATTATAAAAAATCGTAATGTAAATATCGATTTTTTGAAATTCTCACATATTATTTTAATACCCGGTATTTTCGGGAAATTCGCGCCTATTTCGCTAAATAGAATAATTTAGCTGAAATACGGCCAAAATCACGTTTTTCGCGTTAATTCGCGAAATAGAAATCACTGGAAACACTTTCAAATGCCTTGAAATGCAAAGAAAACTTATAAATGCCCTATTTTCGATCCATAAATATTTTTTCGCGTTTTTAGTTAAAACGAAAATTTGCCATCTCTACTTATAAACAATTCAAACAACAAACAGTCGAAGGATCACGTCATTTTGATATGAAACGATACCATCTCACAGTCATTTCATGCGATATTCGACTCTAGGGACTAATGCTTTGAGTTCAATATCACAAAAGATTACGGAATCACATAAAACCTTGTGATGAACAGTCCGCCGATTGCCCTCTTGATTGGTTCATTTAGTAAAACCAGATATATGGACATGGATCAACTTTGTCTAATAACTTCTTACCTGGATCAACATACTACGGGAATATATCAATATATATGAGATCAACATAAGTATGCCAATTTGGGTAGATCAACATAAATTATGCATCCGATTTCCATACAAAGTTTGAAAATTTTATGAACAGTATATCAAATGGTTTTTCTGGCAAACTGGCAACATTGATAATCATTGTACCACCGTTGCCAATTCATTCAGATGTATTCCACAATAGCCAAGTTATATGGTGTTAAAGGTGGATCAACTTAGTCTAACAACTTCTTACTGGATCAACATACTACGGGAAGAGGTCAATATATATATATATATATATATATATATATATATATATATATATATATATATATATATATATATATATATATATATATATATAAATATATTTACAAGATTTTAAATAATAAACTACAAATCTGGCAAATATATTTAATTTTCTGAATTTTGAAGATATTTAATTTTCTGAATTTTCCATGCATTGATATTATTTTTATATGGCAACACTTTTTATTTTTTGGTTGGCACCTCTGAAATGTGAGACTATTAAAAAGTAATTAGGTAATTTGATTTTCTTATGTCATAATTGATAAATAAAACATGGTTTTCTATGTATCGCGTACGAAATTTCAAAACCCTATAACTCAGTTAATAGTGCCGACCCCCACCTAATTCTTACAGATTCGGATTCCCCAGCCCTAAATTAGTCTAAATCAAGTTCAATTTCGGTTATTCGAGTGACTCCCATAAACCGAATTTTTTCCCTCATTTTTGTCGTATTATAATTTTTAAGAATATAAATTATAAACTTTATTCTCTTATTTGACAGCCTTGCATTATTGCAATTGATTTTAAATTATGTATAATTAAAATTGTATGGGGATGACAACTATTTCCAATAATTTCTAGGATATTTTCATATGTTGGTATTCCCGATATTGGACGCGGAGCTAGAAGAAACATTATTACAATTTAATTTGTGCATATTAGATAGGCACTATTTTGGCGGAACAGTAGATATAAAATATAATAAATTTAGAGCATTAAGGCAAGTTTTTTATACAATGTTTTAAAAAACTTAACCTAACCTAACCTCTCCTTACCTGATTTGACCTAACCTTACATATATTAACCTTATCCAACCCAACCTAACCTATACTATCGTAACCAAACTTTACTTGTCCTATCCTGAACTAACCTAACTTAACCTATCCTAACCTAACCTATAATAACCCAACCTTTTTTAAAAATATTTATTCATTTATAAAACATGCCTAAATACCTTTACTTTAAATTTCAGAGTTTGGCCAAAATAGTACACACCTTATTTGCATGGAGTAAATGGTAATAATTTCTCTTCTAGCCTCTCGTATGGTTTCAGGAATACCAACATAAGCAAATTTCATCAACAGAATTTAATTTGGCCGTCATCCCGTACAACGAAAGCTAATTTTCATTTTACGTCAGTACAAATTATAATGCTAAAATTAAAAATTTCCCAAATGCAAACAGTTTCCTTTTATAATAATTAAGGTAAATTAAAGGTTTTATTGAAAAAAAGACAAATTAAGGGTGGCCAGCGATCTCGAATAATTAACCCTTGATTTCAAAAAGGATTTTTTTAGGTATTCTCGATTGCTTAGCACTGGATTCCCCACAATATTTTCTCAAATTCATGTGGGGAAGGTGGCTTGAGAATTTCGTTAAGAATTTTCAAAAAATCCCCAGAATCTGCTCTCATTTATGTAAAAGTAATATTATTTTCTATTTGAAGTTTGACTTTTACACCATATCAACTCAACTCAATCTCAATATTCAAAAGCAAGAGTAATCTAATCTCATTATTCTCAAAATCCAATGGTGTATAAAATAGTGATGGGCAGGATCGAAACATCAAGAGATTCGAGTGATTAATCGATTTAATCGCTCGGACTTCAGGTGGAACAGTAACTGCCGACAGAGGCAGATTTTTTTCGGTGGGGGAGCACATAGACAAAGTACATTTAGAAGCGGAAACGCTTTTAATCTAACTGTGAAAATTTCAAATTCCAAAGTCTCTCTCTCTAAATATATATTTTTCTCTATCTGATTTTGTTTCCGAAAAAATTTCCTCACTCCATCTCCTTCCCCTCCTCCCTCATACGGTACAACTTAACAGATTAATAATAACAAGCCTTTTCTCATTCAACATCGTTTACTCGTAGATAGCAACGTAATGATCGTAATATTATTGTAATGATTTGAATGACTACGAATTTGATAGCGTTTCATTTATTATATCTACATTTAAACTGAATAAATAATACAAATAAGTTTCGAACCTACTTCCAATTATAAGGAAATACTATAAACTCGAATATTCGCAATGGGAGTTTTCATCATTCCGTGAATTCATTCTTCAATAGAAGAAATAATTAAAATATTTCATCCCCGCGGATATAAAAACCTGGACACTAAAACAATACCGAAAATAATATTTATATTTCGGGTCGATTGCATCATTCACAACCTTGAAATACATTCAACATTAAGAATATTTATGGAGCGCCCCTGGGGTTATTTTTCACAAAAAAGGGTATAGTAAAAATGATCAATTTATTTTTATTAATAACCGTCCCAACTTATTAAAAATCAAAATTCCATTTTTTACACACACTTTGGTTGGTAGATAATATCACAACTAAACATTTGACAATTAGCAAAGAATTATTGCGTAATCCCAGTTCCCAGTGGATATCAAATGATATTAGGTAGTACGAAACACAATGTACCACGGGAAAAATATTTCGTTTTGTGATCTTGTTCGTCAAGCAATCCGAGATATTTTTTACCTTTCTCTGAACACTGACCAATGGCGTGATGGCTGTGGTTTTGAATGATTTTCAAAACGATTGTCTCGAAATGTGTGATGATTTTTAACGGAATCGATTTGTTCATGAAAATGTATCGAAATATTTCAATGATCAAAAAGATCGAGTAAACCATCGATGATTCATCGATTGTGCCCATCGCTAGTATAAAATAAACAGATGAGAGTGGTTTATTTATGAAATAGATTCTATGGTTTTGTTTTTTGACAGATGTCATATTTTTTATTTCCCGTGCTGACGGGTTGGCGTGATTAAATCGCAATTATAATAATACACAGCAAACAAGTCGTTGAAATTGCAATACTTCTGAAGCAATTTTTGTATTTCAAAAATAAGTTTCCTCTATTTAAAAATCAAGAAAATATGGCCACGAAAGAGCATAAAGAATGTGCACAACTTTTAAAAGATGTTCACTCGTCTCTGAGGAAGCTCTCTAATAAATATGGACACGATGTGGCTTGGAACAAACACTGTTCTGAAGAAGAAACCCTGAAGCAATACGCCAACGCCATGAAATTGTTGGGTTCACAACATTGGGAGAAGAACGCTGCTGATCCAAGCAAATCGGCCACGTCCAGAATATCATGGGTAATGGACTATTGCATCAAATACTATTTCAACGGAGGTTTATCAAACAGCCGCGAGAAGGAACTTAAAATAGCTAACAAGCTGAATACTCCCTACTCCATAGAGAACTTTCCTACAGTTATTGAAACATTAAAAGTGTTGGACGTTGGAAGTTGCTATAACCCATTTAGATTGTGCCCCTTCATGGAAGTTCTTCCCATAGATCTGTACCCAGCCATCGACAGTGATGTGTTTGAATGTGATTTTTTAACAGTTAAAATTGGCGAAGAAATAATATTAGACAAAAAGACAGTACATCAAATTTCTAAAGACACCTATGATGTTGTTGTATTTAGCCTTTTATTGGAATACCTCCCTGTATCAGTTCAGCGGAAATTATGTTGTGAAAATGCGTATAATCTGTTAAAATTGGAAGGGATTCTAATTATAATCACACCTGATTCTAAGCATGTTGGAGCAAATGCTAAAATAATGAAAAACTGGAGATATACTCTCGCACTGATGGGATTTTCTAGAATTGCTTATGAAAAGCTGCCTTATCTACATTGTATGGCTTTTAGAAAGTGTTTCGATCCAGTCATTTCCAGGAGATGGGCTGATATCTACAAGGAACCTTATATGGAAGATGAAATTTCTATCCCTCAGGATAGACAAGCTTCAGCTGACGACCTGGAAGCGGAAGATGTTGAATCTCCCAATCTAATGGAGAACTTTGTACATTCTAGTGCAGAAGATACTCTTGAAATGTTTTGTAATTTACCGAATGGTTTGAGTTGAAACGACTTTTGACTTGTTGTATTATGTTTTTAGTTATTTGAGCAAATCTTTAAAGTGACTATTGGTTTAAACCAATTTTGGAAGAATAAAATACTGCTAGGTACTTCTAGAGTTTTTTTTAAATATATTTAAGGAGAAAACACAGATCCAGACAGTAATTAAAAGATAATTTTGTAAAACAATAACTTGAGAATTCGCCTGCATCCTAACTATTTCTCACAGATTGACTGGTAGATAACAATTTTAAATATTTTTTTACATCTAAATAAGGAAAAAGTATAAAAGAAAATTATTTTGTATATAGATAATGCTCAATGTCAAATAAAAGTGTACAAATATTTTTTATACAAGTTTAGAGACAAATCATAAAAAAGTACTTAAAGAGTATAGTGAATGAAGTAAGTACACATTTTCTTTTTTTTATAGGAAAACAGACTTCAATTTCCTACCAAAAGTACTATATGTATCAAAAAATATGTCGGAATCCTTCAGGTTTTGGTTTTTACTATACAATTCGCACATTCTTCTGATTGGATCCCTGACACCAGCATTTGTGCGCGTCCGGCTAATATGGAATAAGTCGTTAAGCCTCGTCGTTCTGGGTGGTATTTTAAAGTTTATTAGATTGAGTAAGCCAGGACAGTCGATAAAGTTGTTACAGATTTTGTACAAGGTCATTAGGTCAAGGTAAGTTCGCCGGTTAGTAAGAGTGGAGACATTATATTTCGAGAGCATATTTGTGTATCCCCGTTTAAGTGCGCTCATTCTATGGTTGAGGTAACGCAGAAATTTCTTCTGGATACTTTCAATATTTTCATTATAGATATCATAAAGTAGAATCCATATGGAGGTGCAGTATTCAAGTTGAGAACGGACCAGCGTATAGTAAAGCAGAAGGTAGGTTTCAGGTTTTCGAAATACGCGGCTGTTTCTGATAACAAAGCCTAGCATGCAGTAAACTTTATTCACAATGTTTTTATGTGCGCATCGAAATGAAGTTTGGAATCAAAAAGTACGCCAAGATCCCATATACAGTATACACGACATATACACGATCTAGTGAATAGTTGCCAACATTCAGAAACGGTATTAATAAAAAGTATAAATAACAGCGGTCCTAGTTAAACGATGAAACAGATTAAATCCATTGCAGCTTCTAACAATAAGCTTTCTAGGTTTTTGTAAGATTGATAAAAAATTTTAAGAAATGTTGCGTCGTATTTTGTCTTGTTTCTTCTCTCACTTTCCTATCCCCTGTATTTGTAATCGAGCATAATTTATTTTTACCAATGTATTAGTGGGTAAATACCTTCTGGTAAATTCCTACCTTGGCTTCGTGCTTATGTGTATATCCCTGTCTGTTTCTTTTTTGTTTCTTGTTTGTTCTATTTAACCCCCCTTTTTCTATTTTTGTACTGTTTCCTATGTGAAACTTATAATTTTTATATCAAAATACCAATGTTAAATTGTACCTATTAACTCCCACCTATGTTGTAAGTTCCTCTCGTCCTACAATGAGTTGTGTAACTCATCGGGATTGCTCCAGCAAGAAATAAAAATACAGATTTCACCACAATTTAAAGTAATATTTTATTATTATCTGATGCATGTTATGTTAATTGAGGTATTTTTTTCATTTTGAGAGTTGTTTTTAGAATAATAATATTGTTTATAAGTTCTAATTTTATTATTCAAATTTTAAAGCGCAGTGCGTGAACCTGAAGTAATGATGATAAAAATAAATAATAATTTCGTTTTATTCTTTTTAGAGGTCACAAACTTGTGTGGCACGCTTTACAAGAAGGGTGGTTTATTTATGACTACAAGGTACAAGCAAGAAGTCTTAATCTATGGTTATCTTCTGTCAGATTCTCAGACAATATTTTGTTTTGACAGTAGATTCATGGTAGATTCTTTCGGCAAACGTGCAATATTTTCTTTTTAACCTGTCAAAACAAATAAACCCTTTGAGACGGTATCAAAGAAATCGACACTAATCTAATTAGTGAAATGAAATTTTCATTGAACACTAGAATCTTCCTTGGATTAATTCTTACTTCTTTTCGCCGCCCGGTATCCGCTGCTTGCAACAATAAAATGTCTAGAACTGAAGGCGAATGCAATATTAAAGGTGAGAAGTTAAATAAGATATTCTAATGTTACTTCATGAAAAATCCTCAGATTTTGCAGCTTGCCTATAATTTAATTGATTTTATGGTAAATATTTCCCTAAACTCCGCACTTTTACGATTATGGAAATTACACCACGGTTCAACTTAATTACTACAAGAAACGACGATTTTCGTCGGGATAGATGGTAAAAAAAGCATTATAATTCCATTTTTATTCAATCGAGTTTCATAATTTACCTTATAAAACGATCCCTTTGTCGGCATTTTTGCATGGAGTGAAACTTGCGAGAGTTCCGTTTAAATCTAAACACGCATAGATTACTTAATTAAACTAACTAGCCATCACGCCGTTTTCCGTAGGGGTAGGCGGAGAGGACAGACCGCCAAACAACTCGGTCTTGGTACACACTCCTTGCCTCATTCACATTCATACATACTCTTCTATTATTCCGACTTGATCGTGCCATGTCTTCCTTGGGCTTCCACGACTTCTTTGAATCTAATTTGTGCATCTAAATAGTTGTTTCTTGTGGTAATTGTCGAAACAAAGTGTAATTTCAACAATCTGTGCCGAAAAGTGAGGCAGTTGGGGAAATAATTCCTGATTTTATTATTTATTTAATATTTTTGGTTACTTAATTTGATATTTAGCGAGGTCATTATTAGACAGGCCAGAATCCCCCGCTTCTCCTCCATCATCACCAGAATTTTGTGAAAAAGAGAGTGATGTTGGTAAGTTTTTTTTCTTATTATAATTTCGTATTGTCCCATCCAAATATTGTAATATATTTATAGCACATTTCAAGAGGTTTACACTACACATCAAGGTAGGTGGATTTTGTATCCTGGCAAGACCCTTTTTCGGGTATTAGGATGTGCGCTTACTTTGTGCCCAAACAACACACTTACTTGTATGACATTTAATTGTATCTTAGCAGCACAATTCAGGGGCTTAGGATCACAGCGGCCTACCTACCAAAACTGGTGTTTTGAGCTAAGCATGGTTTCGGTAATGCCATAATCATATTTATTAGTGACACAATTCTCTATCTCGTACATACAGCCTTTTGTCTTATCAGTTGGGCATACGAGCACGCCAATCTTTATTTGTGTTTATCTCAAAACTATGTTTTTTTAGATAGGCACATTTGATCCTAAACCCCCCAATTGGAACTTCTTGTTTACATGCAATAAAGTCCGAAGATGTCTAATGGTAAACATTATTTCAGGGGTACATTCCATCGCCTACGTCACTGTTCCCAGTGACGAAGTAGGCAGAACTCTTGGACGTAAATTAGTTGAACATAAACTGGCTGCTTGCGTCAACATAGTTCCTAAAATTATATCCATTTATGAGTGGAAAGGCGAAATTAACGAGGATAATGAGGCATGTATAAATCACTTTGTTCTATCTTTCATTATAAAACAGTCTGCTGCGTCCATTAAAATTTTCCCTGATGACATAGCGGCCTAATACGAAAATTCAGAAAAGAAGACATTTTATTAACATTTCATTACACTATGAATTAATATTGCAGGCTCTCTTGATGATCAAAACCAGGACATCCCGGGTGGATGAACTCATTACATTTGTGAAGGAGAACCACCCATATGATGTCTGTGAAGTGATAACAGTCCCCATAGATAATGGTAATCCGGCTTACTTGAAATGGATCAGTGATACAGTTCCCGCAAAGAAATAAAATTACTTCTATTGCATTTTACTATGGAGGTGTTACCTGTTGCTTTTTTGGCAAACCATGATAAAAAAAATTATGACAAATATCTATTTATTTAACTTGTAAGCTTGCGTTGTCATTTTTGTAAGTTTTTTTCGCGTTGGTAAACATCCAGTGTAAGATTAGAGGACTTCCAGGAGTTTCCTCAACAAAAAGGAAGTAAAAACACGTTTATTTGATAATCATAAATAACCCAGTACTGCGGTAATGGTATCGTTCACAGCAAAATTATTTGAGTAGCTTACGGGTTAAGTGATATTATTTTGAAAATGATTCTTATTTTTGTTTGTTACAGCTTAGATATTATATTAATTTGTTGTGAAAAAATAATGAACATTCAAATTTATTATAAAATTAATAATATTTATGCATTTTTACTGAATCCTTAAAGTTCCTTTCCTGAAAACGTCAAATCAGCCGTACATATTTATTTTTAAAAATCAGTACTTTTGTATATTCCATTATTACCAAGTGCCAGATGTACCCATCGGATACTAAAAATTTGTATCTGTTGGGCTTCGACATATCCAATTGGTAATCTGAAAAAAAAAAGCTTTCTGTCTGTGTTATTTACCTTCACCCACAGTGCAGTGGGATTAGGTCACGGGAGCTTGGAATTTCAAAGGTTAACAAGATTTTATTAGTTTTCTACTATAATAATAATGATGTGCAAAAAATAAATGAAGTCAACAGTAGTTGGTGATTTATTTTGTATATAATATTAGGTATAGTTTCAAACCACAAGGGATTTTCTTAGAAAACATTATAATATGGGACCCCGTCAGGTTTGTTTGGCCTGTACCCAAACTTCATAGGGCTTTTATAAATGAGCCTAGGATTGTTACCGCTAATAAAATATAAATGATTTGTATTGTTATCGCTAGTAAAACCTAAATGATATGTATTGTTACCGCTAATAAAATATAAATGATTTGTATTTAACAATAAATATATTTTATTAGCGGTAACCCGCTAATAAAATATATTAGATTAGGTGTATAGGATTAGGTGGCAAAAATTAATAAAATTGATTTGTAAAATAACTAACGTTCTGTAAAGGATGGGGTTTTTGTTAAACAGAAAGTTATGCATTTAAGATTTATGTTCTGTAAAATTACATCCTAAATTAAACTGTCGATTGCAGCGTAGTTGAAGACAGCTTGTCTGCATCAACTCATCTCGACATGAATTCTAACAAATAATCTTCTTGTCAGCAGTGTTGCCAACCCAGCTCCTTTAAAGCTCTAAATTGAAGCCATCAGCTCCAAAAAAGTGGTTTAGCTCGTTTTTTCAGATAATCTAGCTCCTCTTTTAATACAAAATAGGGGAAAAAAGTATCTTTTAGGGAAAAGGGAAAAATCTAGGGAAATTTTGATTTTCAATTTCGAATATTCTAGGGAAATTTTGATACATTCTGAGAAAATATTATCGGAAACTATTGTTGGAATCATTCCTCGAAATTACTTTTGAAAGAAAATTCTCTGAAATTCTTGAAAAAATGAAGAATTCTGGAAATATTGTGGAATATCCAGTATTGAGCAAATGGAGAATACCCCATCATACAAATCTGGAGAAATTTAGGGAAATAAAAATTTCAGGCACTATTCGGGGCCAACTCTATACAAGGTTTTAGCTCTTTTTCGGGAGACGTTTAGCTTTAATTTGAAAATCGAGTTGCCATCACTGCTTGTCAGTACTATAGAATGGCCTTGTTAATCTTGTGCCCAAGACAAAAGCCCATGAAAGTAGAGGATCGGAAGATGCTTTTCGATTACTCATCGATTTGAACTTCCAGGTTTTGTGATCGCATTGCAGGTTTGGCAACCGACGTATCCCAAAAAAACCCAGGATTGCACAATGGTCAACGCGTATGTACTGGAGGTGCCACACACCGAAACCATAGATTTAAGACAAGTAGAAGGATTCACACACCTTGTTACATATCCTTTATGTAACAGTATATTATTACTGCACAGTATATTTGTTTTCTAGAGTGAAAGAGTCTCCCAAGATGAGAAGGCTTTAGTAGCTATGTTTGGTGGCCTGATCTGAATAATCCAACTGGCAAATGCCATAATTCAACTGGCCCTGGGCAGTTCAATATTTTAAATAAATGTTCCTAACTTCCAGTGGTAATACATAAATAAAAGACAGTTTAAAAATTAGCATTTTAATTTGTAATAAATAATTGTTGGATTTTGAATGCAGTTTCAGCCTTTCTGTAAATTCAATAACTCATTCCTAGAAGTAATTACAATAATATAATGTAATGTAAATGTTTAATTTGTCATATTGGTATATGTATCATAAGTGAGAATGTAGAAAATTCCAAATGTACAATCTTCTTAATAACGGAGTATACATTATTTATAAATATAATATAGGACCGCAGTTACAAGGGTCAAAATGTTCCTACATTCGTAATATAAATATTATTATTAGAAAAATACACATTTAGTAAATAGAGCAAGTTTCAAAACTGAGTGGCAATTGCTAATAAATAAATTAGTCCAACATTTCAATCAAATTTATTTGGCTTGTACAACAATTTTATTAAAAACCTAGAGTAATCATTATATTCCATAACATAATTTGGGAGCGACTGTACAATATTATATAAAATAGCCCTTACCTATGACTTCATTTACAAACTAGAATTTTTCAAAGACTCCTTTTGGATTCATTCAATTCAATGGAAATGTTGCGTTGTATGGAATTATTTACAATGAACCAAAACGTGAGAGTTCTCAATGGCAGACTTTACACTAGACCAGTGACCAGTGATGTGATTTCTCAGGAAAACGCTTTTTCTTTCATAAATCTACAAAAAAATTATCTGAATAAAAAAAAACATGTTTTCGGCTACACTTTATATTGCCAGCACTAATATTAAAAACAATTGTATTCTTGCACTGGCAACTAAAAATGATCAATGTTCATGTAGGTATTATTGTATATTTGATTTGCGGATGACGTTGCGGGTACTCTGAATAGGAAAATTTTGCACCTCTCAGGAAAAAAGTTGGGTATCACATCACTGCTACAGACATTCAATGGCAGAAAACCTCGTTCTCGTCAGATGAAGCAGCACGAGCCGTCACACCGGCCGCGCCGCTCCCGGGCCGACTCTCACCCGCTGCTGCCCGCCTCTCTGCAACCCAAAATAATCACATCAGAAACCTGCAATCCTCCCTCACAATGGCAGACACTTATTTACACATTGTCTTTCCACTACTGAAAATAAATTACACACTTGAAATTCTAGGTGATTTATTTATATAAACAGCCTTACTAATAAAAAAAACACTTCCCAACCATAACAGTGTTTTAGTTACACATTGAATAAAAACTGTACAAAAGCTTTCGAATTATTTCTAAAAGATGTCTTTAACTGGCTGCGAAAGAGCTGGCAATGTTGCATTTTGGATAGACTGACGCATGAGGTTCCCGTCTTGAAAAATTATTTCTGACATGCATATTATTTTTTAATTGACTGTTATCACGTGGACAAGAATTCCATGAAAGTGTTTTTTTAATAACATAAATGGTCTGCAGGTAATCATAAGTCCAAGAAATCAACGTTTATATTGTGCATCAATGAATCCAAAATGTCATTTTTGGTTATTCTCTGGGTATTATTATAATTTTTTTATTGTATAAACGAGATAAAAAGTGAAGTGACAGTTTTCTCGCAGATTCCCTAAATAAAAGGAGTGTGTTTTAAAAGATTTCATTATATCTACAATGTTTCAACATTTGGCATAAAACACATGTTTAAAATTAAAATATTCCAATTTATAAATATTAATTAGTATATTTTAAATACAAAAATTTAAAAGTTAATTTTATCTATTGTCTAAAATGGTGATGGTAAAAGAACAAATATATAGCACATTTAAAATACCTTGGAAATATTCTGAAATTCAATGAGAAATTTCAACCTTATACAACAGAGAAACAACCCTCTTTCAATGAACTATTTTACTAAATGTCAGTTTCTATTAGTAAAGTTTTTACATACACGGTTGTTTACGAATTGGATAAAATATTTAGAAATTTTATTAGTAAGGCTGTGTGTATATATCATAATTGGCATATTAGTTGCACAACAGTGAATACAACATATTGTTGGCTTGCTTTAAAACCACATTTTCCATCTTTTTAAAAATACAATGCAATATTTTTAGTTTATTATTATTATGTTTTGTTATTTGATTACATTTACAGAAGTCAGTGGGATAAAAAATAGTTAATGTTTTAAGACAAAATACATTCCGAGATATCGAGATTACATTCCTGGGTTAGGCCTGAATACACATAATTGCATTTTTTTTTTACTAGATTTAAACAATTTACATTCATGCTTCAATAAATTGACTTGGAATATAAATTGTATAAAATAATTTTGTTGACTTCACAGCAAGCCAACGATATACTGAGAAAACAAGGGGAATCATATTGATTGGTTGTATCTCGGAAAAAGTGAAAGCAAAAATCATAAACAGTGATCAACTAGATTTTAATATAAAACATAATGCGCGCAACTGGGCTGACAATTTTTTTTTTGGTTTATTTGATTTGATAAAGCAGTTCTTTTGTTGTTGTGGACATGCAGAAAAATACAAGACCTGTGTTTTTTTTATTTTTGTCAAAATAAAAATTCAAGCAAAAACAATGTCAAGAACCATGCAAGGATACAAAAATTGACAGAAAATAAACAAACTTAATAATAAACCGTACAGAAATGTTCCCATAAATACTAAGATTGTCAACATCTTTTACTAAAAATAACATATTATTTGTGTAAATTATTGGTTATGTGGTAAGGGTGAATTTAAAAAAATGTTATGTCCAATAAAAATTAGGAAAGGTCATGCTTGTGCTAAAGAAATAGATATTTTATATCTTCCACTACAAATGTCTAAAGTTAGGGGTGTAATATAAGAAGGCGTACCGTAAATTCACCATTCAATCCGTGGTACACCAATTGTTATGGAGGTTTAACTTGATTTATTTATGATAAGTGATTTTTAAGTTTTTCCAATTTGTTGACAGCATAATTTGATCAGTTCTTATTATAATATTTTCATAGAAAGCCATCACTTGGAAGGCAGTTTTCCGCTGCTGGGCTGCGGTGCACAAATGTCAACTCACTTACGGGTGACAGGACTCTCCATAGTCTATGTTTTTACCATCTTATCAGTCTTCTTAAATTACTTATTATGTTGCTTTTTCAATGTATTTTTATAATATTACAGGCATCAAAGACGATTGTCCCCAAATATTCATATAATATTGGCTTTATTTCAATTAAAACCATTTCAAATCCTTTCTCCCAATCTGGATGTGAAAAAGGCGTGGGATTTGCAAACTATAAACAACCAAATATTATGGAAATTCAGTTATTTCATCACAGTTCTCCATTTATCTTGTAGAATTCACGGTTGACACGGCTTGCAATATGTTTTTTCATTAAATTAGTAATGATTTAAAAATAAACTCGAATTTTTTGTCTAAAATAAGTGAAATGAACCTTTATTAAGTCTTAGTGCATAAAATATATATAAAAGAATAGGGAAATATAGAGGGTTAAAAAATACACCATACAAATGGTTTGAAGTTTATTATATACAATAAGTATAATCCTTGGACCTTCAGATTAGAATTGATAGTCTCTATGTAAGTAATATAAGGCCAAGTTGACTGATTATCTACAGATAAATATTACCTTAGAAGCGCTTGCCACTCAAACATTATACAGGTGTTCGTGGGTAAAATGCGCTAACTTCGGGGGGATTCTACATGGTAGTACGAGTAAAAAGATAATAACTTTTTCGAAATTCCAACGTTTTAAGATAGTTTTCAGGTAAAAAAAGTTGAGTTGTTTTTATGGGAAAATAAATATTCTTCTATGGAAAAATATTTTTGAAACGTGTAAAAAAAAAAGTTTGAATTTCGAAAAAAGTTATATATTTATCTTTTTTACTTCTAACGTCATGTAGAATCACCTCCCGAAGTTAGCGTTCTTTACCACAGGACACCCTGTATTACGTAACGCAGTTTATCTGCAAATTTGAACTTAACAATTTGCAATGATGTACGCTCTGTTCATCCAGATTAAAACTCAACAAGTATGTTATATGTACATACAGGT
The DNA here is from genome assembly GCA_026573805.1 of Hesperophylax magnus. Taxonomy (NCBI): domain Eukaryota; kingdom Metazoa; phylum Arthropoda; class Insecta; order Trichoptera; family Limnephilidae; genus Hesperophylax; species Hesperophylax magnus. Next base: position 6,730,527 of record JAIUSX010000014.1, read on the forward strand.
AAATCATTTAAAGAGATTCTTGCTTGTGTAGTAGTGAACTGGATGGATTAAAAAATAATTACTATTTAAGTTTTTAACACTTGACGTAAGGATGCAAATTCAAAATTAAAAATCTAGGTACATTCTATTTCTTACTTATTTTTAAGATCTTAGAATCCAATCCAATTGCGAGACTAAACTTGAACTAATTATTTCTAATTGATAAACATCGCTATGTATCCCGTATCTTAGTTACTGGGGGGGTAATAGAGGACTGAGGCGTATATTCCAAAGTGGTTTGAAATACTTTTTTTAACTTTCGTTACTATCGGTGTGCACAAATACAACCAAAAGTGCGCTCTTTAAAATGATTTGCCTGTACCTTGCAAGTTGCAAAAATGTATATATTATCACCTAAACAGTAAGACCTTACTAGTCTTAATTTTAAATAAGATGTGATGAAAATTATTATGTTACTTTGAAAGATAAAAATACAAAAAGAAAATTCTTCGTACTTGCATGGTACGCATTAAAGTAATTATTGTTTTTATTTTTTCATTCCTTTTCTGTGAATATCGTTATAATGTAAATATTACAGAACATTTAGAGATAAACCTACAAAAAATAACTTCTTCACCTATTTATAGTAAGTATAAGAGCTTTGCAGATAAACATTGCTACTTTACCTAGGGGTCGATTTTATGGAATACATGATTTATTATAAATTGATATTTATCCATAAATCTAAATAAAATATTTTGCAGTAATCTTATGAAACAGTCTTATGTTTATTAGGGAAAAATATTATCATTAGTAATAAATTAATTTAAAGCTAAGAGATAAAATTAATAAAAAAACCGCCAATTATAATATTATTGCTATAATTTTAATTAAAAATGTTTGTAAGACAATATTTACAATGCAGAGAGCACCATGATAATAATCAAAGACTGAAAAAATTTTGTGTCAAATTATTTATATCCATTAGAAAAACATACAAAAAAATATGTTATTACCCATCCAGAATTTGAATGCTATTCTGACAGCTGCTCTAAACCACTGAACTACAGATGCATTCCCACCAGGGGGTATAACTCCGATCGAAAATTGGAACCGTGAATATTGTGACGTCATATTGTTGCCTAACTATATCCACCAATGAAAAACTCTGAAAATCTATGGAATAAACTTTCAGAGTTTTTCATTGGTGTGTAGTATAATAAGTAGGTTCCGAATGAGAATTATACTGTCTATATATTGACATATCTATGATTTTTTAGGACCAATTTGCTTCATACAAAAAGCGCGAAGATATCGATCAAGTGAGTGGTTTATTCATTATTCCCACCATGAACAACCAACAGTTGTGTACATGCAAAGGAACATGTTATCTCTGTGTCATGGTGCTCTCTGTACTCTAAGGCCCTTCGTTCACAGAAATACCAAAGTATCCAATGCTTATGATGTGTGCTTACATCGCAAACAACTTCTAGCTACATAGTCCGTACACATCACTACTTCTCGAAATGTCAAAACTAGAATGCCATAACCTCACTTACAAACAAATAGTTGCTGTAGCTGTAATTTTTATGTCCAGTCATTCTTTGTTCGGTGGCGTGCTTTTGGAGTGTCAAAACCTAAAGCATGGATAAACTCCCACATGATTTAAGAATGATCACAGACTCGAGAGAATTTAAACCTAAACTTAAAACTCTTCTCTTCAGGCAATCGTATCCATAAAGTCGGAAACCTTTCATCTTCACAGTTTGCGACGTTGCAAATAACTAAATGTCAATAACCATTGATACTTTCATATTCATACCTATGTAAATGCATGTATTTGAATTTTGAGTCTAGGAAGTCATCTTTGAGGTAGTTTTTCACAAACGCGGCTCTCAAATTATCCAATTACTATTACATATTATTTGTCGACTCTTTTGTTCCTAGCATTGATCTAAAGCACACGCAATGTTACAAAATGTCTGACACAAGTGAAGCCATGTTTAAAGTCTCGAAGGGCTCGCCGGACTGGTCACAGGAGAATGGCGTCGCCGATGTTGAATATTGGATATTTACATATCCCTGTGGACGAAAGGCCTAAATCTGATCTTATAATTTTTTACCAACTGAACACATGGATATTCCGCAGCCAAAAGGGAATTCAATTCCTGACACCATTTAGCGGCGATATTGTTTGCAATAGATGGAGCCATTTAGCAGTGCAAACACCTAACAGTAAAAATATTTAAATATTCGCAATGGTTCTGAATGTTTTCCCGGTAGCTCAAATCTCATTCAAGGTAATCACTTTTTTGTGTGTTTTTCTCATAGGTTGTAACTGGATATTAAATATTATTTAATATTTGAATATTACTATTTTATGTAACTTTTTTCATATTCCAATGTGAATTAGCCTTCAATCAAAACAATACAATAATTCTAGTATTTAAAAATTATTATTGTATATTGCAAATTGCATTACTTTGTTATCCTTAATAAATAACACACTTTGAACAATCAATAATATAAATTTGGTACAATAAATACTTTTAAATAGGAAAAAGCGTATAACAATTTTAATATTATGTCAAACATAAATACTAAGGACGGGTTGTTTCGGAGAATTTGAACAATTCATCGTATTTCAACGTTCATTTACGGGTTCTGTGAAAGTCCTATTCGAATTCTGTTATTATATCATTATAGGTTAGTTGCTTGACAGAACTGAAATAAAAACAGAACTTAAAAATATCTTTCACAGAACTTGAAAATTAACTTTGAAATTTGGAGAATTGTTCAAGTTCTCCGAAACAACCCGTCCTAAGACATGAGCATACAAATATACCGCTAAGAAATATATTATTAATTGAAATAATTAATTGCTGATAGTTAAAATCTATATCTATGTATGTATTTATACTAATAATTAACTTACAATTAGCAACATTATTTTTACTATGTTCACTGTAATGTCGAAATATAAAAATCAATTGAAATGGGTAGCACCAATCATTTAAACTATCCAAATTAATATTCAACTCAGATAAGTAGATTTTAAAATGGTGATCCTAGGACATTTTACATGATGTGGGATTTATTTTATAATAATATTAATGTCAATGAATACTGCAAAACACAGAAAATTGTCGAATCAAACATAATATAGTAATATAGTTGTATATTCTATTTTTTAGAAATATTTTAATTTAAAAACACTGGCGTTTAATTTTATGTATATTTATGTGAGTAAATAATGATGTAGGTTTTCAAGAGTAAGAAAAGGGGAAAAAATAAATGTTTGGAAACTTTCTGTCAAGTGGCCCTACATCAAGTAGGTTATTTCCAAATCTATTACTTTAGCCACTCAAACGATGTATACATTTACCACATTATTTAATTAATTTTATTCCTCGAAATAATAATATGGAAACACATGAACTGCTTACTGCGTTTTAAAGCCACCCAGATTTCACCGTTTTTAGGTTCTCTAATTTTGCTTCATTATAATAAGCGATCGCTCAAAACGTTTTTGCAAATTTGCCATAATGCCAAAAATCAGTCGAGTGGTACAGCACACCTGTTCTTCAACTTTTTGTCATAAAATATCCAGAAAACTTGAAATTTATAACTAATATTGCGTATTCTTAAATTCGATATCCCAAGTTTTCATTTTCAAAGGAAAATTTATGACAAATCTACAAAGTAGCTAAAATTTGATGTTAGCTGCGGCAAAGTAAAAGATTGGTAACCTGCTTAATGTGAATTTTGTCAAAATTCCATATCTTTAAGTTGTTGGTTGTCTTTTGTTGAAAGAGAATCCAAAAAATAACCAACAAACCACAGCAGTGCTTTAAAAAAATATATCTTTTGAGATTCCAGAATGGCTTATAAATTCACTAATAACTATGAATTTATGATAATATATTAAAATTTTATTGTGAAAATATAAATGATTCTTAATAACACAAATAACCAGAAGCAAGCTTAAGTACATCTATTAGTATAAAATTGAATACTTTGTACACAACTTATTGATGATTTCATAGTTACAATATTGGAATAATTTTTAAAATGAAGTCCTAATTATGTATGTACTTTATATTCCATTAAAATAATATTATTACAAATTTAAATGGAATAATCTTGAGCATGGCTTTGTTTTCAATGAAATCAGATAAAATAGTTTTCTGAACATATGCCAGGATAAATTATTCATATAGAGCATCAGTTTGCTGTTGAATCGATAATATTTGTTAAGTGACACTTTCTAAATTATTCAGGTATTCCGCTTCAACTTCACAGCACAGATAAGGAAAATACACAAAATAGGTACATGCTTAATACAGACTTTTTTTATAATAAAAAAAAACTTTGTAGTAGTTAGATAACAATGAGAAGTAAGTATTCGACAATGCTCTTTGGCCAAAGCTTCTTCCAAGTAGAAATGAGGGTTCTCTTGGTAACCCCTTTCTATGCCTTGTCAATTATCTAGAGGCAAGTAACAATGTGAAAGTGATCTTTCCAAAATTCTCTGAGAGTGAGACTTGTACCTTCAGTCACCACGAAACAACGCTCGGAGAGTGTTTTAGTAGTAGAGTTTCTTAAAGTTAGAAATAACCTGCTGGTCCATAGGCTGGAGTAACGGAGTGGTGTTGCATCTATCTTCTTCATTATATCTTTGTTCTTCAGGATAATGCAATTCGTTGATGTAGACCGATTGAATGTGGTGGCCAGATCAGCCACGCTCATATCTTGTTCTCGCTTTTCAATGATTTTACGTTTTATTTCTACAGTTACTTTTATTCTCTTATAGCTGTCTTCTTTTGGTCTTTTCTTCAGGGACATTTTTGCAAGAGTTATTACACTTTGCACAAAAAAATTACAAATAATGTCTGAATACTAGTTTGGAAAAATGTGTGATCACAAGCGACACTAACGTGCTAGCGGAACAAGTGCTAACCAGAGACTAACACACTGGGGCGGAAGTCCCGGCTCACAAGTGAGTGACGTGAAGATGGGACTTGCCCTTTCTGTGTCACTTGCTATGCGGAATGTCACTCAAAGAGAGCATTTTTTTCATCATCTGTTTTGCTCGTTATGTGAATTACTCGTTATAGGAGGTGCTCGTTATGAGAGGTTCAACTGTATATGTAACCTGTTTTAAAAACAGCTCCATCTGTTGGACGTAAAAGCAAAACGTGCTATTGTTTCTCTATCTGCACAGACAGACTGAGCCACAGCAATGCGTGGCGGGATACAGCCAGTTAAGAAATAAATAAATAAAAAACTATTTTATTTTTATGTCAAAATGTGGCGGGAAAAAAACTATTGTTTTTAACAAAATAGCTACTAAAATGAATTATTTTCCATTTCCGGAAACTGAAATACATACTTACTTTCATTATTATCTCACTGACACGAAGTGTTTTGAAAATAAAATGTGCATATTTACCACAGATAACGGTTTCGACAACAAGCTTATGCCAAATAACAAGGGTACAATTTTGCAGGTTATTCAGCCATAAGCATTGTCTTTTATATCAGATCACTTAACAAATATTGTATTACTGACTCAACGACGATTTAATTAAATTATGCTATTTTATCAAAGTATCTGGGAAGGATCACTAATACTGTCACTCATACTTGGTTTTAACATTATGAGAAATTTTGTCATATATTTTATTTTAAAATTGGTTGATTATTTATTTGGTATCTTGTTTAAGAAAAATTTTCACCTTAAATCTAGTAATATGTTAAAAAATTGTAAGTTTCGTATATGTAATTAAATAGAAAGAGATAGAATAACAACAAGAATATTGCATGACACAAAAGAATATGAGAAAAATGGTGGATGAATAATGGAATTTAGTATATTTATTTGGCATTACACAAGGCTAGCTAATGATCACGCAAACAAAATTAAAACACAGAATCGATTCAACCACTCGCTCAACTGCCAGAAGTCGTGTTAGGGCAAATCCAGCGAGATCAAAATATACACAAATCTGGAAACTAAAAGGAGATAATGGAGAGCCAAACAGACAAATAAAATGTAATAAATCCAATTTAGTAACAAGCAGCCAATGGACACCACCACCAAATAATTACCTCACCCAACAAACAAACAAACATACGTACAACCAATTTTACATCTGTTAGTCATTGATGCCGAGTTGGAAAATCAAAAACGACAGAACATATTGGCAAAGCTAGAATCAAACTGAACAGAATGCTTTCATTAATGGATATCAAAAATATTCTTAAATTAACAGACTTTTACTGAACTTGAAAAATTACTGAAACCTTTCTGCTTTCTGATCCGTGTGATTATTTAATGATAAGTAATTACAGAATAGAATGGGAATAGAAGACAGTTTTACATTTGGCGCACAAGGTCGAAAAGAGACAGAAATAGTTCTTGAGATGAACGTGAGAATACAACAGACAACCAACCTCCGCACAAGGACTCCTGTGCGGAGTTCAAACAGTACGTCTCGGTTAAAGTGACAAACATATTGGAAAGATTCTATAGTCGAGGTACTTGGTAATTTCTCAGGTAGCCAAGGTATTGTTGCATTTTAGCCAACTTTGACTGATTATGATTATTCAATCAATTGTACAAAATCTAGCCATGTTTGTGGAAAATAAAAGCAAAACGAAAAGAATAGCCAGAACACAATGAGAGAAAATTATTAACATTTAAATTGCCAGGTTTACAACAATCGTGTGCCGGGAACAAGATGCATTCTGCGCCCCGTACGCTTGCTAATAGTGTTTTACAAAATTATGTTTTGAAAATAGTATCAAAATGAAAATGAAAGAACCCAACCTAACCAGTGGTGAGTGATGATTTTATTTGTGAAATTTGTCTTGATTTAAAAATCGTTGTGGTATTTTTCACTTTTCGATAAGAAAACTTTGAATAATTAAATAAAAGTTAAAATTTTGATCTTCCCTGTGGGGCAAAAGTCCCCCCGCTGCAAGTGTCACTAATAAAAAAAAGTTAATCCGTGCTTATTCTTGTTATGTCACTTTAACTGAGTTGTGCCGCATAGAGAGTCAAATAGATCACAGCACGCAAGCGGCGAACACAGCCATTACTCGTCATGGCACGTCCGAGTCTTGTGGCGCGCCTGTGTAAATGGCCTGGCGGTAACTATACCTGGTGGTGTTGGGGGGCGGGTTGCGGTCCGGAAGCGGTGGGGCACGCAGTGGCGCAGGGGGCTCCGGCCCAGCCCCAGGCGCCCCCTCGGCCCCCTCCTCCATCTCGCCCATGAGCCCCGCATTGTTGCCTGCGGCCATTGCCACCGCACCCTCCATGCCCCACTGCGACACGCGCGAGCGGATCAAGTAGGCATATGTTCGGTATCGTTTCAGCTGGAATTAACATTCATACTAAATTAATAACGTTTTTATTACATGTTAAATTTGGGGTCTGTAGGTAGGTATGGTTTCATTTGGAATTAATAATCAAACAGAAAGTACTTATTCATTATGTGTTACATTTGGGGTAGGTACTGTCGCAAAAACAAAAATAAAAACAATGCATGTGTTGCAAACGGTTCCATGATAAACTCATCAAAATGACAATTCAACACACCTATAAAAAGTGCTAAGTTATGAAAAGTGATGAAACAAAAACTAGGTTAAATAGTTACATATGTAACCTAATAAACCTAGTTTTTGTTTATATATTTTGATTTATCCGGTCACCGTTGCAAACACACAACAGTATAATAATAATAATAATGTACATATTAACAAAGAAATGTTTCTCATTTCATACATAATATTATAATCATCCTTTTACTGGCATTTCAATAATTGAAAAGTTTACTACATTTTCACAGGCCTGTCTTTCAAATATACTACCCCTCGTCCTATTCAGGCCGGGAACTATCGCATGTATTCCAAATAATGTCATTACTCAAAATATATAAAATAATAAAGCAGACTTGAATGAGTTTCACCTCGCCTTGAAGATAGGCCTCTTTCTCTCTATTGTGGTGAGAGGAACCAGGCTGCCGGGGTTGTTTCAATTCCACTTCGATTCTTTCACATCGCTCTTCATGGTCTCGTAATTGCTCACGCTAAGAACCAGACAGAGGGAAACAATATATGATCATTAGAAAGCATATACATAATACATATGAAGCATCAACCCGCTTATTTCATTTTAGACATCTTCAACCTTTCTTCAGCTGTCACAACATATCCACTCGAGCGATTGGTTGTAGGTATATATATTATTTGAATACAGTAGAACCTCGTTAATTCGAAAACCACTGGACATCAAAAATCAAATTTCGAATTAACAAATTCCCACGTAATTCGAAGTATCTTGGGAGTAAATTTGTAATTTGAATTATTCCCGTGTAAATTGAATTTTCACAGCAGATCGATCCTTCAAGTTCAGTTATTAAAGTAAATTCGTCAAAATACCACACATTTCCGCGTAAATCAAATATTTGCGGCCGATTACCATCGTGGCCGGCCCTTTAAATTAAGATATTCGACGTAAATTTGTAAATGTACTGTATATTTCCGCATAAATCGGTATTGCGGCCGATTTCCATTGCAGCCAGCCATATAAACTCATATATTCTAAGTTAATTCATAAAAATATTATGTATTTTCGTCGCGGCCGGCCCTTCAAGCTCAGTTATTCAAAGTAAAAATAGATATATTTCCATGTAAATTAAAACGGTCATTCACGGCCGATTTTCGTCGACATTCCAGTGTTAAATCGATCCAGATTTACAAAATAATAATACTAATAACGACTGTGTTTAACCACGTAAAAACACAGATACAGATTTATGAAACTTTATGATTTATTTTCGCAATAATTGAATTTTTTCGAATTCACAAACAAATTCGTGCGCAGAGAAAAATAAATTTAGAATTTAAAAACAAAACAAAAAAAATTCTGGTGATATTTTTATGGCAAAAATTTCGAATTTATTTGAATTATCGGGGTTTTATTACAATATCATTCCTCAAAATATTAATATGGAAACATATGAACTGCTTACTGTGGTTTAAATCCAATGAATCCACCTAGATTTCACCATTCATCCTATATTTTTAGGTTTTATAAATATGGCATATTATAAAACCTTTTTTGCAAACTTGGCATTGGGCTAGTAAGGGAGAGTGACTGCTAAGTCAATTAGTTAAGTTTTATGAATTAATGTTCCAGATAGCTCTAATGAAAGGTGCAGAAACACAATATAAATTAAATTTAGCAGGTGAAATTAAATTATTGTTTTCGAAATACTAATGAAACTTGAACAAATAGCCTTTGATATTACAGTAGAAACCCGTTAATTCGAAAAAAAGCGTAATTCGAAATTTTCGCCAAAAAAATATTTTTTCATTCAAAATGGTGTTTTAATTCGAAATTCGTTAATTAGTAATTCGAAATTTATTTTTGTCCGCACACGAAAATTTGTTTGTGTAATTTGAAAAACTTCGATTTTTGCGAAAATAAATCATAAAATTTCGTAAATCTGAATCTAAAAGACAGCCATAATGGTAAAATGCAGAAAAGTGTATTTTTATGTGGTTATACATCGCCCTAATTAGTATTATTATTTTGTAAATCAGAATCGATTTACACTAGAATGTCGTATTTTTTCCAATTTATTCCGAATATCCGAGTTTGAAGGGCCGAGAAAATTCGTTTTACGCGGAAATATGGCGTAGTTTTATGAATTTACACCAAATATCTGAATTCAAAGGGTCGGCTGCGACAGAATTCGAACGCTAAATTTCAATTTACGCGGAAATACGACATATTTTTACAAATATCTGAATTTAAAAGGCCGGCCGCGACGAAAATCTGCCAAGAAAATTCGATTTAAGCGGGAATAATTGGTATTAATACGAGTTTACTCCAAAGATACCACCCGAATTTGAAGGGGCGGCTAAGGAACTCGATTTTCGCCGTTTTTTTTTTTTTTTTTTTTCATAAAATTTCGAATTACGTGGAAATTCGTTAATTTTATTTTTGATGTCCGCTGGATTTAGAATTAACGAGGTTCAACTGTAGTAACATTATGTAATGCAATGTACTTACCACACCAGGTAGGTAGGTAGGTTATATTCTAATAGTTGAGATCATACTGTGAAGTTAAATAAGTTTAGATTCATATATTGAGGTCTATCACTATCCCCCTTGCTTATAAAAGAAGTTATTATATACAGTAGAACCCCGTTAATTCGAACCCCGATAATTCGAAAAAACGCATAATTCGAAATTTTCACAAAAAAATTTCCGCAGAAAAATTTCTTCATACAAAAATTTTTTTAATTCGAAATTCGTTAATTCATAATACGAAATTAATTTTTGTCCGCGCACGAAAATTTGTTCGTGTAATTCGAAAAAAATTGATTTTTGCGAAAATAAATCATAATATTTCGTAAATCTGAATCTAAAAGTCAGCCGTGGCGGTAAAACGCCGAAAAATGTATTTTTAAGTGGTTATACATCGTCCCAATAAGTATTATTATTTTGTAAATCTGAATCGATTTACACTGGAATGTCGTACTGTTTCAAATTTATTTCGAATATCCGAGTTTGAAGGCCCGAGAAAATACGTTTTACGCGGATGTGTCGTAGTTTTACGAGTTTACACCAAATATCTGAATTTAAAGGGTCGGCCGCGACGAAACTAGGCTGCGAAATTTCGATTTACGCGTAAATGTATCGTATATTTACGAATTTATTTCGAATATTTGAATTTAAATGGCCCGCTGCGACGGAAATCGGACGCAAAATTTCAATTTACGCGGAAATATATCGTATTTTTATTAACTTTACTTCGAATATCCGAGTTAAAAAATACGGCGCGACGGAAATCGGCCGAAAAATTTTGATTCACGCCGAAATATGACATATTTTTACGAATTTTCTTCGAACATCAAATATCTGAATTTAAAGGTTCTCGTTTTACGCGGAAATGTATCGTATTTTTACGAATTTAAATTCAGATATTTGAAATAAAGGGCCGGCCGCGACGGAAAATTACCGCGAAATCTCGATTTACGCGGAAATATATCGTATTTTTACGAATATCTCAATTTAAAGGGTAGGCCGCGACCGAAATCGGCAGCGAAATCTCGATTTACGCGTAAATATATAGCATTTTTACGAATTTATTGCGAATATCTGAATTTAAAGGGCCCGCCGCTACGGTAATCGGCCGCGAAAATAAAGAAATAATTGGTATTAATACGAATTTACAACAAAAATACCACCCGGATTTGAAGAGGCGGCCGAGAAAATCGATTATCGGCGTATTTTTTTTTTTTTTTTTTCATAAAATTTCGAATTACGTGGGAATTCGTTAATTCGAAATTTGATTTTTGATATCCCGTGGATTTCGAATTAACGAGGTTCTACTGTATTATGCAATGCGTAAGTTCGGATTAGTGAAAACTTGACTTATTACCACGGGGTATATGAAGTTAATAAAATCACCTTATTTAACCGTCGCATAAGAATCTAATAAGTAAGATGGGAAATATATTATATTGATACTGACCAGAGTGAGCTTGGTATGGGAGCACGGGAGAAGAGGCCTTTGAAACTTCCTCTGCGAACCGACTCCGCCGGCCAGAGGTTGTGCAGAAAAGGAGGCACACACAAAGTTTATCGTGTCGATCCAAGATTGGAGCTCTTTCGAATCACTGAAATAATAAAGTCATTAAAATAATACACAATAATTTTATTCGTCTCAATCCTTGAAGCCGCTTGAAGGCAATATTATTTAAAATAAATAATCAAACGATTATTGAATTTGAAAATCTTATAAAATATTACGTGATGAAAACTACGACTGTGAGGACTGCGACCCAGTGGAAGCGATCCAGAGTTGGACCGAGGAAGAGGATTGGAGCAGGATGGGAAGGCCAATGGCCAGGGACCGCAACCAGTGGAGAACATTTGTGGAGGAGGCATAATCCCACCCCAGGATGTAGCTCCGTGATAATGATGAGTCAAACTATGCAAAAAGAATGCTCTATCATTTTTGGTTGTGTATAAATATTTACCTTGTTTGAAAAAGATATTCAGCCTGATCGGCTGTTTGCAACCTGAATACATGTTGCTTTTTGGTATAGTCAGTCGCTTTAGTTGCCAGTCCGTGATGTATTCTGAAAGATACAAATGAAACATTCAAATATGCTCCTGGCATTTGGGAATACATAATATATCTCATTTCATTTAATCATATTTAAATTGTCCAGGGAAGTTTCCACTGTGAAGTACACACGTTAAGATGCAGATATAAAATTTGTGATAAAAAAAATGACTTTCAGAAAGCATTCTAAAGTGTAAATTTGTGAAAGACATTTATGTATTTTATCAAAATGTTGTTGGTTGATACAGAAGCGTGATACGGGAGAGTAACGGGTTAATTAAAAAGCGTGTAGTTTCTACCTTATTGCATTGTGCAGATTGTCCGACATTTGATTTTTTCTAAATCCATGCTCGTCTTTGTGTAAATACAGAATCAAGTCCCTAAGAGTGCAGTAGAACATTTTCCAGCCTCGCTTGCCAAACGGCGCTGTAAATAAAATGTTCAGCTTTAGTCTCTCTCATTGGGACAACACACAATCAGATTAAGAGATCTTAAGAGGGACGACTGAGCTTTTTTTTTCACACAAAAATTAAATTTGGAATTGAGGCCAAAATACTTCACCAAACTCAATAATTCTTTTTAAAATCAAAAGGTATTATGTGATACTTTATTTATTTGTGTCTAAAATTTTAAAATATAGGCCATTAAAGGTTTGATTTTAGTGGTAAGGTTTGACATTTTTTTGTGAGATAGTAATTATTAAAAAAATAGTCTTGCCCAACCCATATGTAAATATAATTAGATTTAAAATAAAATAAAAACCAAAAGTAGTAAAAAAAATGTGTTGGTAGGGTTAAATTTTTAAATTATATAATGTGTACCAGCAAATTGTTTTCCAATGTAAACTGGTCTTCGCAATTTAAATTAAAGCCGATCAAAATATTTTAAAAATAATTTATATTTTTTATCTCATATTTTGTTATTGGTACATAGTAATTAGGGCATTTAAAAAAAATCATTATTCACAAATAATTGCCTCTAAAATCGTTTAGTATTGATTTCTCTAATGGCTGACATTTTTTAATTTGAAACACAAATAAAGAAAGTGCACATATCCCTACTAGTTATTTTCTATATTGATTTAAATAAATACTATTCAGTTTACTTGGTCAAGTATTTTGGCCTCAAATAAAAATTTAAGTTTTGTATGAAAAAGGCCGAGCAGCTGTTCCTCTTAACCTCCAATATATATATATATTTTAAATTAAAGAACAAGTTCAATGACATCATTTTTCATAATGTGGCATTTTTCTGCAGAATAATAAAAATCCACTACACATTGCAATGTGTTGTAAGATAAGCATAGTTTTCCTAGAACTACATACAGCAGTTGGCCGCAGACTAGGAAATAATGTAAACAGAGTAAGATAAACTTTGCGTTTGCAAATCGGCTTTTAAGGACAAAATAAACAGCATTTAAAAAATTATACAAATATTTTACACAGCACCTTCATTCCTGCATAATGCAGTTTATGCCAGTGTTTCTTAAATTAGGGAAAAACAATTAATTTTTATTTTAATGAAAATAAATCACTTTGTGCACTCCGCAATATAATCAAAATAATCTACATGTTTCGAAACCAATGGTTTCTTCATCACGATAAATTTATAATTAATATATCATTGAAGAAGATAATACAAATTACAATTACAAATAAATCTAAACAAAACAAGGCACAGAAAAATAAAAAGATAACGGTTTCAACTAGGAATCGAACCCAGGATCTATGAAATCTCTGAAATAAAATATATTTTATATATGTAAATATAATATGTGTGGTACAATTTGTGATATTTAAATACACAATATACTGCACTCATAACCAGATGTGAGGGTATTTCTGACAGTTTTTTAAAATTCAAATTAACGTGTTGATAAGAAGTCAAACTAAAGCCAGTTGTATGCGAGGTCACTATGACGGGGCAGTAAAGATACTCCTCGGTAACTCTCTAACTTGTCAGTTTTTATAAATGCCATTATAGTATTTAAAAACTTAAAATTGTCACTTCACAGAACATATAAAGAATTCAGTTTTAAAGGCAGTTAGAAAACCCTGTCATGGTAACCTTGGGCAAAAACGCGATAGCTTACAATGGTAACCGGACAAAACAGAACAAAATAAAATAATTAGTAATAGTTAGGTCAGATTAGTTTTGTGTTTCATGAATTTAAATAATTCTTCAAAAGCGTTCTGTTTTGTTATGGAACCTCTGTTTTGTTATGGAACCCATAAAATATGGTTGCAAACGGTTGGCAATAAACGTGTTGCGGAACCCTTAAAATATGGTTGCAAATGATTGGCAATAATTTGTTGGCGAATTTACTTTTCTTTCCGTTTTCCTCAAGGCAACACTTGCGCATGACGTATCCCTTCTTGTACTCGACAGCGTGCGTGCGGTCCGGCACGTCCAGGAAGGGGTTGGAGCCCACCGAGGGGCCCCGGACAGCCGGGTGCGCCTCGCTGCCGCCCCCCCGGGGGCCCTGGCCCTCCAGGACTTCGCCCACTTCCACAGCTTCAGAATCACTGAAAATGCAAACAAGAAGGCTATCAAATATTGTCTTGTACAACAGAAAATTAATAGACTAACTCATTAGCCATCACGCCGTTTCCTGCAGGGGTAGGCAGAGAAGATGGACTGCCAAACAACTCGGTCTTGGCACATAATCCTTGCTTCTATATACCCTTTAGTATTTAATTCACTTGATTGTGCCTTGACTTCCTCGGGTGTCCCCGACTTCTTTCATTTACCTTGGCTTCGTATATTCTTCTTACACTCTTTGTTCATCTTCTCTACATGCCCAAACTGTCTAAGCATCCCATTCTTAATCTTACTAAACCCTTGTACAAAAGCAAATTATCAAAAATTTCACAAAACTGAAATTTGTAAAAAAAAAGTCCTAGCAAAACTCCATCAAACTGTGAATTCCAATCACATGTCACGTATGTGACAGCCACACAGATTTTGACTTTCCAAATCACATACGTATGCCCCAGCTGCAGTTAAAAGATTAAATTTCATGAGAAGAATTTAATAAAATTCCTATCTACTAAAAACATTAAAAAACTATAATAAATTTATCAGATGAGAAGAATAATTCAAATAATATTATTAAAATATTTTGAACGCAATAAAAGAGGAAAAGAAATAAAAATAATTATCTTACAGTGCCCATTCCAGAGGATGGCTCTTGATGGCATGATACAGAGCCTTGAGGATTTCTCTAGGAAAGTTGGCCCCGTCATTTAGATCTGCTAGATTTTCTATGAATTCTGCGCAGGACATTTTCCTGCCCGCACTTTGGCCATGTAAGTCTGTGTTCAGCAGCATTATTGCACAAGTCAATGTGTGAACTGCATCTGTGGACACAAAATAATTACATTTAGCAAAGTGCATATACACAAGTCAATGTGTGAACTGCATCTGTTGACACAAAATAATTACACTTAGCAAAGTGCATATACACAAGTCAATGTGTGAACTGCATCTGTTGACACAAAATAATTACACTTAGCAAAGTGCATATACACAAGTCAATGTGTGAACTGCATCTGTTGACACAAAATAATTACACTTAGCAAAGTGCATATAAAAACGTCATGTTATAGTAACAATAACTACTCTTCTTTGTCCAATGCCCCAAGGATTATTACACATTAACCCCTCCAGCGTTTTAGGGTCGTATATGACCGGGCGTCCATATTTTAGGGTCGTATATGACCGGGCGTCTATATTTTATAAAAGCATTTTTATAATTTTTTCTATAAATAATTTATAATTTTATAAAATTATGTATTTTCGGAAATACAAAATTTTTTTAACGTTAGAAATAAAAATAATAATTTGTTCCAATTTGCCTCAAATATATATACTGGATGCACTGGATTAATAAAATCCTAAAAATAGCTAAAATTAATAATTACGTACAAATCTAATTATACTGTGAGTAGAAAGAAGTCTTCTTAATAATGTTGCAAATCAGGTTTTTTTTTTAAATGATTGTAAAAAATTTAAATATCTGAAGTCTGCAAAATAAAATAAAACACTTTTTGCGCAATGTTTTTTTCCTGCATAAATCAAAATAAGTGGCTGGTGTTACGCGGGAATTTAAACCTTTTCGCCATCTAAATAAAGGGGTGTTATTGTTAGTGGCCCAATTCCAAATGTTACACAACGTGGTACATCACCTTAAGTGCCTTGACAAAACTACGCCACAATCATCATTCTGACTAGAAATGCCAATTTCGAGCAAATGGGCCATTTTAACACTTGATGGAAATGATTTTTTTATGCGAATACCATGTAGGAGTTTTGGAGTTACTGAGTCAGTCGGTCTATGGCATCCCCAATTGAGATAAGTTGTGATGCCGAAGGGAGCGGGGAATAGGAATGTTTGGGTTTTAATGCTAAGGTTTGTAAAATTATCTATTTGTGATTTCATGGCAGAATGTTGACATGGTGCTAATTAAAACTGTCATTATTTGATTTACAAATGGGGTAAAAAAATAATAACTGGGTAATAACTGCTTCATCTACCATTGAAATTACCTTTGCTAATATGGTCTTTATAGCTAACTGTCATATTAATTAGAAGGATCAGTCATATTGCTAACAGTATAGTACCCTGTGAATTAAAGGTGCCGGGGTTGCAGTCTAAGTATCTCCGTGAGAAGTGCACCAGCACACGCTCTCTCTCCTGGGTCTCCCCCGTCAGACAGAACTGTCTGAGGAACTTGCGCAGGGCCCCATCCAACGTGTCCTTGTCAAAGTTAAAGTAACGCAGGTATTCTTCTGCCACAGCGCGGGAGAAATCATTACTGGAAATACATAATGGTTTGATTGAAATGAATGCACATATATGCACATCCCTATGAAAACATGACAAAAAAAGTGATTATTATTGAATCATGGGCAATCAAAATATGTACAAACAGAAATAAGCCAGTTACTTAATTACGGCACAAAAATTTTATTTAATTCAATTTGATATTAGGATTAAATTATAAAAAAAATTATTTTCAGATATTGAACACTAAAAAAAAATATATGGATAATAACACAACACACCAATGAAAAGAAGTTAATTTTTTAGTGTTTATATTAATACAGAAGAACCCCGTTAATTCGAACCCCGATAATTCGAAAAACCGCGTAATTCGAAATTTTCGCCAAAAAAATTTCCGCAGAAAAATTTTTTCATACAAAAATTTTTTTAATTCGAAATTCGTTAATTCGTAATTCGAAATTTATTTTTGTCCGCGCACGAAAATTTGTTCGTGGAATTCGAAAAAATTTGATTTTTGCGAAAATAAATCATAATATTTCGTAAATCTGAATCTAAAAGTCAGCCGTGGCGGTAAAATGCCGAAAAATGTATTTTTACGTGGTTATACATCGTCCTAATAAGTATTATTATTTTGTAAATATGAATCGATTTACACTGGAATGTCGTACTTTTTCAAATTTATTTCGAATATCCGAGTTTGAAGGGCCGAGAAAATACGTTTTACGCGGATATGTCGTAGTTTTACGAGTTTACACCAAATATCTGAATTTAAAGGGTCGGCCGCGACGAAACTCGGCCGCGAAATTTCGATTTACGCGTAAATGTATCGTATATTTACGAATTTATTTCAATTTATTTATTTTAATGGCCCGCTGCGACGGAAATCGGCCGCGAAATCTCGATTTACGCGTAAATATATCGTATTTTTATGAATTTATTTCGAATATCTGAATTTAAAGGGCCCGCCGCGACGGAAATCGGACGCGAAATTTGAATTTACGCGGAAATATATCGTATTTTTATTAACTTTACTTCTAATATCCGAGATAAAAAATACGGCGCGACGGAAATCGGCCGAAAAATTTCGATTCACGCCGACATATGACATATTTTTACGAATTTACTTCAAATATCTGAACTTAAAAGGCCGGCTGCGACGAAAAACTGCCTATAAAATTCGATTTATGCGGAAATATATCACATTTTTACGAATTTACATCAAATATCTGAATTTAAAGGGTCGGCCGCGATGGAAATCGGCCGCGCATTCTCGATTTACACGGAAATATATCGTATTTTTGCGAATTTATTTCCAATATCTGAATTTAAAGAGCCGGCCGCGACGGAATACGGCCGCGAATTCTCGTTTTACGCGGAAATATATCGTATTTTACGAATTTAAATTCAGATATTTGAAATAAAGGGCCGGCCGCGATGGAAAATTACCGCGAAATCTTGATTTACGCGGAAATATATCGTATTTTTACGAATATCTTAATTTAAAGGGTAGGCCGCGACCGAAATCGGCAGCGAAATCTCGATTTACGCGAAAAATATATAGCATTTTTACGAATTTATTGCGAATATCTGAATTTAAAGGGCCCGCCGCTACGGTAATCGGCCGCGAAAATAAAGAAATAATTGGTATTAATACGAATTTACAACTAAAATACCACCCGGATTTGAAGAGGCGGCCGAGAAAATCGATTTTCGGCGTATTTTTTTTTTTTTTTTTTTCCGTAAAATTTCGAATTACGTGGGAATTCGTTAATTCGAAATTTGAGTTTTGATGTCCTGTGGATTTCGAATTAACGAGGTTCTACTGTACTTATGATATTCCTATTTTTGATCCTGACAATTCGTGGTGGAATTCCATTGTAATGATATATTGAAACACTTTTTTCTACTTATTTAATACTTATGATTTAGGGAAATTTCCAAAATAGAGTTCTTCCAAATCATCAACATGAAATTTTATCATTTTTAACTTTTGAAGAATTTCCCCAAAAATCCTGTTTCATACAAAATTGTTTTTTAATTCAAAATTCGTTAATTCGTAATTCAAAATTTATTAAATCTGAATCTAAAAGACAGCCGAGGTGGTATAACACCGAAAAATGTATTTTTTACGTGGATGTACATTGTTCTAATTAGTATTATTATTTTATAAATCTGAATAGATTTAAACTAGAATGTGGTATTTTTTCGAATTTATTTTGAATATCTTAATTTAAAAGGCTGGCCGCAACAAAAATCTGCCGAGAAAATTGGATTTAAGAGGAAATATATCGCAATTTTACGAATTTACATCAAATATCTGAATTTAAAGGGTCGGCCGAGAAATGTATCGTATTTACGAATTTACGTTGAATATCCGAATTTAAAGGGCCGACTGCGACAGTAATTCGTACAGTAGAACCTCGTTATTTCGAAATCCACCGGACATCAAAAATCAAATTTCGAATTAACGAATTCCCACATAATTCGAAATTTTATGAAAAAAAAAAAAAAAAAAAAAGCCGAAAATCGATTTTCTCAGCCGCCTCTTCAAATCCGGGTGGTATTTTAGGAGTAAATTCGTATTAATACCAATTATTTCTTTATTTTCGAGGCCGATTACCGTAGCGGCCGGCCCTTTAAATTTAGATTTTCGCAATAAATTCGTAAAAATGCTATATATTTACGCCTAAATCGAGATTTCGGGGCCGATTTCGGTCGCGGCCTACTCTTTAAATTGAGATATTCACAAAAATACGATATATTTCCGCGTAAATCGAGATTTCGCGGTAGATTTCCGTCGCGGCCGGCCCTTTATTGCGAACATCTGAATTTAAATTCGTAAAAATACGATATATTTACGCGTAAATCGAGATTTCGCGGCAGATTTCCGTCGCGGCGGGCCATTTGAAATTCAAATATTCGAAATAAATTCGTAAATATACGATACATTTACGCGTAAATCGAAATTTCGCAGCCGAGTTTCGTCGCGGACGACCCTTTAAATTCAAATATTTGGTGTAAAATTCGTAAAAATACGACATATATCCGCGTAAAACGTATTTTCTCGGACCTTCAAACTTGGATATTCGAAATAAATTTTGAAAAAATACGACATTCCAGTGTAAATCGATTCAGATTTACAAAATAATAATACTAATTAGGACGATGTATAACCAAGTAAAAATACATTTTTCGGCGTTTTACCGCCACGGCTGACTTTTAGATTCAGATTTACGAAATATTAT
The DNA here is from genome assembly GCA_026573805.1 of Hesperophylax magnus. NCBI lineage: Eukaryota > Metazoa > Arthropoda > Insecta > Trichoptera > Limnephilidae > Hesperophylax > Hesperophylax magnus. The sequence goes on from JAIUSX010000014.1 coordinate 6,750,686, forward strand.
GATTTATTTTCGCAAAAATCAAATTATTTCGAATTACACAAACAAATTTTCGTGCGCGGACAAAAATAAATTTCGAATTACGAATTAACGAATTTCGAATTAAAAACCATTTTGTATGAAAAATTTTTCTGCGGAAATTTTTTTGGCGAAAATTTCGAATTACGCGTTTTTTCGATATCGGGGTTCGAATTAACGGGGTTCTACTGTATTACGAATTTAATCCAAAGATACTACCCGAATTAGAAGGGGCGACCGAGTTATTTGATTTTCGGCGTCTTTTTTTGTTTTTTTCATAAAATTTCGTGGAAATGTGTTAATTCTAAATTTGATTTTTGATGGTGGATTTCGAATTAACAAGAATCTACTGTAGTGCAAAAAAAAATCAATTTTGGAAAAAAGGCCAAACTTTTGTTCAGAAAGAGAGAGTAATGTGTTACTTTTTGCTAAGATGCCTGGAGACGTCGGATTTCTTAAAGCCGTCCAGGCCGTAGAGACGCTTGGCGAGGCGGATAGCAGAGGGGATGTCCACTGCCTTGGGGCTGTAGTGGAACGAGTGCAGTGAGTCTGCATCTGCCTCCGAGCACGCCTCCTCGGGCGAAGAGCACGCCGACCCCCCCACGCACATTTCTTCCTCGCGCAACTCCTGAAATTACAACACAACATTAAATATTAGCAATTCTGGTGATAATGTGTTGAACAAGTCTCATGAGCTATGACGAACATTACAAACAGCTATCCTAAGAAATTTTATACTATTGATACTATTTTATGAAACATCAACTTGGCAATACAAACAGCAAAACAGACTTATAACATTGAACCAAAAGCATGGACTAACTTGCCAATGGTCATGCCGGTGACTACGGGAAATGTTATTCAGACTATCATTTGAGTTTTCACGGGTCTGCACTAGCATGTATATTGATAATTTCCTAAATGAAGTTCTAAATACTAGATGATTATACAGGGTGTATCGGCAAGTACCCGACAAACTTTAACCAGCTATTCCTCAGCACATTTGGAGTAAAAAATGTTATGGGCGCTTTGCTGTCCGGTAACATTTTTTTTCCATTAAAAACAAAAAATAAATAAAAAATCCACACTCCGTCACTGTCATTTGCCTTGTTTCTCGCGTTCAACAGCTGTTATTAGCAAGTGCGTCAAAGAGTGTCCTCGCTCTTTCGTACACACTAAATAATAATAGTTATAAATGAGACGAATGGTGCTGTGCCATTTCGTTGTGATTGTAAAAGCACGCCAACGTAGGTACGTACGTACATTATTCAACGAAACTTGAACAAAATATTGCCAGACGGGTTTTCAAACTTTGACAAAGGATAAAACATTGGTGACATGTGGTGAAAATATGAATAATAAATTTTTTATTAAAAAAAAATGTTACCGGACAGCAAAGTGCCCACAACATTTTTTACTCCAAATGAGCTAAGGAATAGCTGGTTAAAGTTTGTCGGGTACGTGCCGATACAACCTATATGTAGAGATAAACAACTTACATGATAGCCATGAGATTCGGGAGTGTGTTGGCCCGTATCCCCGTTCTGAGTGTTCCCTTTACTGTTGGGATTATTCCTCCCGGCTGACGGACTGTCTCCGTTGGTCATCCTGTCCTGTTTGTCAGGCCCCTTCACCTGAATCACTATCCTGTGATCCTGGCTGTCAGAGTTATCACTGTTCTGCCTGCTATTGCTTTCCAGAGTGGGGTTAGAGCTCGTCATGTAAGGGGGATTCCCGCCTTGACCGCATTTGACACGTTTGTTGCAAGGTTCGGACACTAGGATCGTGGAATCGGAATCACTCGGGTCCGAGACTTCCATGCATTCTCGTCCGTTGAACAGGTCCACTCCTTGTTCCTGGTAGTCGGGACTGGAGATGTTGGAGACGGCCTCCGAGACGCTGTGCTGCTGGTTGGGGGCAAGCGGAGGGTGCTTGGAGGGGTCCGGCGGTGTCCGACTCGAGATGGAGGCGCTCGACATCACCGAGCTTGACACGCTTGTGGGAGAAGCGGGGGAAAGAGATCTGCGTGATTAAATAACATGTGTTTCAACATCAAGAAAGTGAAAACAAAGTGATCAATCTTTCATTCATGTTGTGACTTAATAAAATGGATACATGCGGAAACATGCCTGATTATATATTACATATCGGTGGTCTTAGGTCAACATTTTCTTTCGAGAATTGTCATTTATATATAAATAAATATGTAAATGTTCGCTTGTTCAAAATCTTAAATTTCCGAAAGTTCTTCACCGATTGCTTTGAAATTTTGACACAACGTTGCATTTGAATACGCCTGTGTTTTTATATACCTATATTATATAGATGTCACCGGTGATAGGTAAAAACTTTTTCAAACAGCGCCATCTGTTAGATGTAAAAGCAACAACCGCTGTTGTTTCTCAATCTGCACAGACAGACTAAGCCACAGCAACGCGTGGCGGTGTATAGCTAGTAAATAAATAAATTTTGTACTTTATCTAAGACCACAGATATGAGTATATTAAGAGGAATACATTCATACCGAAGGAGAAGAAAATCAACTAGTTAAGTGAAATAATCATTGCTTTTATTACGAACAACATTGTGTGAAGATAAAGGGGCGAGTTTGTAAAATACCTTTGAGGGGAGATTCCTTCTGAAACAGAAGTAGAATTCGATGTGGCAGTAGTGGAGCTTGAGCCATTATATTGAGAAGTGTTCTTCTCTGAGGAACTAGAAACTGGCGCATTATAGGTCCAAACAATTCTGAAACGCCGTTAAAAACAATATTAAAATATATTCAAAAAAAAATATTTACTATCACTAATTCTGTAAAAAGCAATGTTTGCAGTTAGTGTCAATCATATCTGTATTATTTGCTGTTGTTTTCCTGACAACAAAAAACCAAAACAAAATAATGAGATTAATAAGTTTTCAATGAAATCTCATCAATTCATCACTTTCGTTGTTACTGCCACTATTTTTTTTTTTAATACATAATAATTTAATGATATGCACCTATTGTGATTTTACAATAAACCTCCAGAAAAAAAAACACCACACAGTAAATAGAAAAAAATAGTTGACAAGAAAATTTCGGGTAGAGAGGAATAGAGAGGTTAAGGTTGGCGTGATTCGAACTCCATCAAAATTGACAGTCAGTCGCCATTTTGATATTTCGACATTTTAACAACAATTATTGCTTTTTATCAAATTGTGATTAGCTGACAAACATAAAAACATGATCTTTATGCTTGGCAGCTGATAAAGCTGGTATTTGATTTGAAGCTGAAACGGACCTAGAACTTAAGAACCTAGCTGCTTAACGGGGACCGTTCAAATGTCAAAAAACCAGAACGGCAGCAATGATCGTCAATTTGGTGAACATCAAATGCGATGGTAGTTTAAAACACCCCAACCCAAAAGAGGAAGAAAATTATGATGATTTCAATAGCTTCCTCCAGACACTCCACACAATGCAGAACACACATACATTCCGAACCAGAAAATAAATATAGTGCATGAAACCAATAATAATAATAATAATATTCAGATATTTTCTTTAGTGTTCAACTCTTGGTTGATATTGTTAGCACTTGTCTCGGAGTCTGGACGAAGCTAATAAGATGTAAGTATGAGGTATGTATGAGAAGGTGGTTAACCTGTCGGTGGGATGCGTGGCAGGTTGTCGGCCGGAAGAGTTGCCCCGGGAGTCGGGCCGCGTGTCCAGGAGGGTGTTGAGGGAGGAGGTCACATCGTCGTCGTCAATGTCAATGGCCACCGCGCTCATGGAGGACTCCTTCTGAAACTGAAGCGTCGTAAACATTCTAACAGCGGTAGCAATCAAGCAGGAAGAAGATGAGTTATGCTTACACAATGAGGAAACTTAATAATAATTCATTATGAGTCAAACATGTTATCTTTTCACCGGATGTATTATGTATCGCGGGGAACTAATTTGAAAACGTATGAAGGCACAAATTATTCATCTTTCACGGGTACACAACAACGCCACAAAGTTCAAAGCCAAAGACAGTTATTATACGACGTCTCTGGAACTCGGTCAAAACTATCATCGCTGGTAATACTGTTCCAACTGTTACAGAAATTACACCGCAGGCCTTTTCTAAGTTTTTCTGTGAAAAAATAGAAACCATAAGCGCCTCCACATCTTCTGCCCCTCCGCCAAGATTTACAGCCAATTCCACAAGGATACTGTCATCTTTTGAACCTACAACGCTGGAAGAAGTAGGAAAGTTGATCCTTAGTTCGCCAAACAAACAATGTACTCTTGACCCTATCCCAACGTGGCTTCTCAAGAAATGTTGCAACGTGTTATCCCCTTTCCTAGTTCACGTGTTTAATAAGTCCCTAAGCACAGGTGACTTCCCGGAGCCACTTAAGTCTGCTGTAGTTACTCCAATTATTAAAAAACCACAGCTTGATCCCGACAACCTGGGTAATTATCGACCTGTATCAAATCTGCCTTTCGTAGCTAAACTCCTAGAAAAAATTGTGGCTTCTCAAATTATCTCCCACTTAAATCTGAATAAATTAATCACCAATCATCAATCTGCATATAGGAGGTTCCACTCAACAGAAACCGGATTACTTCGTGTCCTGTCAGATATAACCCTTGCCATAGAGTCAGGTAAGTTAAAACTTATTTCACTTTTGGATATGAGCGCTGCATTTGATACCATTGACCACGACTTTCTCATTAAGAGATTAGAAGTAACGTTTGGTTTACATTCTAACATCAAATATTGGCTAGAATCATATCTATCCAATCGCTCGCAAGCAGTAAAGGTTGGAAATAAACAGTCCAACTTCACAAAACTCTCTTCAGGGGTACCCCAGGGATCCGTTTTGGGTCCACTTCTCTTCATTCTTTTTACAAATGACGTCGCAAAAATTATCGAGTCATTTGGTCTTTTATCTCACTGTTATGCTGACGATCAGCAAATATACTTTTACTGCTCACCAAATGAGATCGACGGCCTAAAAATTCGCACAGCTGAGTGTCTAGAAGCAATCAATCTCTGGATGTCCTCAAATAAACTTAAGCTAAATCCTTCAAAAACGGAGTTTCTCTGGGCAGCCACACATAGACGCCAACATTTAATAGAAAACTCACCAATCGCTATTTCCGGCAATGACGTAACTGCTAAAACAACCGTCAAACTTCTGGGAGTTTATCTGGATTCAGACCTTTCTTTAAAAAGTCGGGTAAATAAGACCGTTAGCACGGGGTTCTTCTACCTCAGACAACTTAAGTCAGTTCGTAGGAACCTTTCAACAGAGGCAACTAAATTACTTGTGAACTCATATATAGTATCACGTCTTGACTATTGCAACGGCATTTATGCAAATCTTCCTAAATGCGAAACTGATAAACTACAATCAGTGTTCAACGCCGCAGCAAGGCTTATCACCGGGGTACCCAAGTTTTCGCACATTTCGGAGCACCTCCGAAATCTTCACTGGCTGAAGTGTCCTGAAAGGATCCAGTACAAGCTATGCTGGATGGTGTTTAAAGCTATCAACGAAATGGCGCCACCGTATATTACTGAGCTATGCATTCCGGAAAATACTGGTCTAAGGCAGTCAAGTCTTAGATCAGCGACATCATCTGCAATTGGAAGGTTGAAAGAGCCTAAGCGAAATCCGAACACTAAGTTTGGTGATCGTGCATTTGGAGTATCCGGCCCTAAGGCTTGGAATAAACTTCCTATGGAATTGAGATGTATAACCAGCCCAACAGAATTTAGATCCAAACTAAAAACTCACTTTTTCAGACACTCATTTCCATAAATCCGTCATTCTATCCAAATATTTCTTTTTTTTTTTTTTTTTTTTATACTGTAATTGTTACATTATCTAGCGATTTCGTTCATTCAATTTTTCTATTGACTTGCCTACCAATGGACAATGGACAATATCAGCGGGAACATAACAAGTGAATCGGTTTAATTGTTGGCAGATGAATCATCTAAATGCGTTTAAGATTGACGATTGATTTTATTCATTAATTTCATTCACTTAACATATATATCCAGCTAACAATAAAAACACCCTAATATAATGGAACTTCCTTCTTCTTTTGGCGTTAGTAAGATTAGATTGTTAATATTAATTTCAGTTATAAGTTGCTAAATATGTAAATACTCGTATATATGTCATTAAGATAGTAGTTATAGGCCTTAGTCGTAAGTCACTAGATATAAGTCAGTAGTTCTAGTATTAACTATTTAAGAAATATATTTGTACAGCGCCCTTGAGGTGATTTCTCACGAAAACGGCGCTATATAAATTAGCCAAATATTATTATTATTATTTATTATTATAGAGCTACAATGAAGAAAAAGTTAAACTAAGGCCAGGCGCACACAGATGACTTTTGTAAGTTTCGGCACATAGGCAACAGTTTTGTCACCGTTTCAAAATCCATTGCAGTATACAGGACGTATCAGCATGTACCCGAAACACTTTTAACCAGCGATTCCTGGACATATTTGGAATTAAAATATTTATTCCATTTTGCTGTGACAGTTTTTGACATTTTTTCGAAAACAAAAAAATATATATTTTTCCACAACACATCGCCACTGGGTAAAACCTAACACATCACGTAATATGCACTACGTTTCGTTCCAACAGCAAAAAAATTGTTTTTTTTAGTTGAAAAAAATATATATGTATTATTGGACAGCAAAATGACATCTACATTTTAATTAACAACATTACACTAACTTCAAATATGCTAAGGAATTGCTGGTTAAAGTGTTGGAAATGCGCACACATGGCAATGGGTCATTAAAGTGACTTTTTATGGATTTGAATGGAAGACTTATAAGAGGACTCCAATTTGTAGAACTTGTATGAGGACTCCAACTTGTATATAGTCATTGGCAAAGTGTTTGACAAGAGAAGCAGAGGAAGGTCACCAATGCGCTGGAGTCACCAAGAATCACCGGCGTCCGGTAGGTCGGTGTCTGTAGCTCTCCACGTTACGCAGAACCGCGAGGGGTGAAGGAGCCTTGGAAATTGGAGTGGGGGTTCACGATCAATGAGAAACCGACAAAACCCTTCAAGCCTCTGAAGGACATTACTAACCACAAACATCATATTCCATTAGAGCAAGGCTGCCCAACCTATTTAACAGTTGGGCGAAATTGACGATTTAAAAATCACTGGCGGGCCTATTTCCATGGGGTGGGGGGGGGGGGGTTGTTGTTGTTATTGTTAGAGAATTTCTATAAAACATAATTCCCCACAAAAATGAAAAATATTATATCAAAAACCGGTGTATTTTTGTTTAAAAGTAATTTTGTTTGTAAGTTCAAGAGGTTTCTGTTGTGTTTTGTTTTTTTTTTTTAATTATTATTTGTGATTTGGCTGATTTAAATAACTTGTCTCTGAAGTAGCCTAATAGGCGACCAGTCGCCTTTTAGATTTTTTGGTCGCTGATTCTCGTTCTGAGTAGCCTAAATAGCGATAAATCGCCTTCGTTGGCAACACTGGTAACCGCGCGCAAGCTGCATTGTTTGTTTTACCGCGGGCCCGCGACACTTTTTCAAATTGGCGGGTTTTTTGAAAATGGTTCACGCGGGCCACTTATAATTCGTTCACGGGCCACAATATGGCCCGCGGGCCTGGGGTTGGGCAGCCTTGCATTAGAGGCTCTGAAGGACAGATCTGACCGAGGCGTCCATAAATTATTTTTATCTTTTTTTCTATAATGCGTAGATACGTGATTTGTTCATCGTTAGAAAGATAAATAATTATCTTCTCTGTTTTCCTCAAATATTTTTACATGATAAAATAAAATAAAAAAAAATTATTAGAAATTGGCTTGATTTTTTCATTGACAGTTGAAAGTTAAAATATTTTTTATTGATTTATACAATAACAAATGGCATAAAAGTGAAGTGACAGTAATTTCCTATACAAAAAGTATGTGTTTTCTAAATATCGCACTCTTAAAAATTATGGCCATTTCGAGCCCAAATGATCTAGTAAGTTTTTTTGTTTGATTTTAAAATATATTTTTTTTAATATCAATGTTTCTTTAAGTACAAACATTTCAAAGATAATTTTATCTAGTTTCTAAAACGGTATTTCTTTTTAAGACAAGGAAATATGTGGCACATTTTAGATACCTCGGGAGCATTCCGAAAATTTCTCCGTGTAGTTGGGACTGGAACGTAGGGTTAAGAATGGAATTCGAAAGTGACAAAACTATTACTGTGATTAAAGTCACATCTGTGCGCTGGCTTATATTGGTATTTAGTTGAAGCGACAGTTAGGATGTTCATCATGCAATGAGGACATGATTGGTAATCACCTGGAGGTGGTCCTCGGAGCGGCTGGTTCTGACGCAGCCCATGACCAGGTGGTTGTTATTGGGGGCGGGGCTCATTTGCCCCTCCATGGGGCTGCTCATGGTTCGGGCGCAGCGCATGTCACTGGGGGATGTGGGGGTGGAATTAAACCTGCAACATAATAAAATACAAAAAAAATATAATAAAATAACTAAAGAACAAACTAAAATAATTTTTTCTTAAATAAAAAATAAAAAAATTGAACTGTATTCAGGCTCCGAATTTGTATGTTTTAATCTTAAAGACTTTTTAATCAGAAAATGTACATGAACGCGTTTGGCTCCGGCATGGGGGGCTCCTGGCAGCGACTGGGCTGGTGGTCCAGACCACTGGAGGCGGGGGTGGAATTGTAGCGCTGCACCTGGGGGGCAGAGGAGGCGCGTGAGTCTATAGGGGACACCGGGGTGGAGTTGTACCTGAGACAGACAAACAAAATGCAGTAAAAAAATATAGTAAAACTTGAGGAGACTTCAAGATACCGTCACTTCAGACTCACATTCGCCATTATCATCATTCTGCATACATCATTATCATCATCATCCGAAATAATACAGTGTGTCAATTACAGTCTAATGACTATTATTCCACCATCCCAATGTCACAGTAAAATCTTAAATGTAAAAGGCCATCATAGAAAAGGCAAAGACATTTCATTTGGCATTAATACTCTACTTCTTGGCTAGTTCATCCTACACAGGTGACTATGCAGATCTGCTATAGTGTTAGAAATAAACACAGCATCGTAAAAACATAGCATACACACTCGTTTCAGATTACTCGTTTCAGATTATTCATTTCTACACCGAACCTTTCAATCCATGCTTAGCAACCAGTCACACCCTTGCTTAACACCTTCTGTAACATCAAAAGGCAACTACTCAATATGTACAAAAATTCACCGAGGGAACTGGTTGGCCGGCAACACACTTCGGCCAGGAAAGGTAGTTCTACCCGTTCGGTCGATTGATGCTTAACGCCGAGAAGGGTAGTTTTACACCGGCCTCATTTCAATGGCAGAGAAGACCGAATTACTCAATGCTTTTATATTAATACTATATACCAATCTCTTGGTAAAGGTCCCAACCATATGTACATAATTATGGAATCGTAATGCAAGACTTCTTTTTATATTTATCTTCGTGCCTTGATTTTACATCGGTATTTCAATAAAAGTATAGTATATTATTTGTTATTGTAATAATTCAATTCCTGGAATAAGGGTTTTTATGACCGTGAAACCCGATTCGAATCTCTATCTCTGTTCCGCCCCACTCAACTCCTATGTGCGAGCGAGCGAGATGTGTCGGACGTATTTAAAGAAAGCAGGTATGGGCAAATACCGATAGGAGGACCGTAATAAATATATTACAAAGTTAATTGTGTTGCATTTCAAATAATATTCGATTTTCGTTTAGTAGCTTGGGTATGACGAGTTACTGTTGAAATTTTTATTATTTTCGAAGATATAGCAATTTAAAACCAATTAAAGAAATTCGCGCGGGACCTTCATTTTTGCTCGGAGACAGTGTAGCGCCAGCGCAAAAAATACCCGCCAGAAATGTGTTAACAGGACACTGCCACCTCAGGAGACACACGCAACTATTGGGAGTGAAAAACACCAATAGATGCCAAAAGTGTGAAGGGGTGAAGAGACTCCAATTCACGCATGGTGCCAATGTCTCGCCCTGGTGGGGACAAGACTCAGCTTCCTGGGAAGACTTATTGTGGAACCGGGAAACATAGCTACTGACAATCAAGGTGAAATTTATCAATGGGACCGGGTTACTGTTAAAGCACTGAGGTGAAATGGACACACCACCTGAGTCCTCATGGGAACCATGGTAAACTATCTCCACTTTATTCAAACTCAAAATTACCGTCTAAAGGGGCCTCCAGACGCGAAGACATGAAGAAAGTATGTTTAAAGGAATCTAACAATGGGTTTAAGGAGTGGACGGTTGGACGGCTGAGTCTTTCCATGTGGTTTGCTTCAGCTGGTACGCATGAAATTGGATTGTCTATAGGAAGCTTAACACAGGGAAAGCTTCCCTCATAATATACATTGCATTCATAAAAGATTTGTGCTTACTCCATACAAGAATAATAAATCTTCAATCTTTTTTCAACCATTACCAATCAAAAAGATTGTATGCAAAAGATCGTAATTAGCATTTGATCGTTAATGATCATAATCTAGATATATTTATTGTTAACTGTTATTTAGATTTGCGTAATATAAATTCGGTAAAACCAGCATTTAATATGATTAAGAAAAGTATTAAAATATAGTGTTCAGTATACAGTGCACTGTACATTATATCTCACTAAATAAATGGTTTTCTTTTCACTTTAACATGACACACAGACACTATTATTTGCTTACAATTATTAATTTGCTTATTATTTGCCTGCAATCATTTTGCTTATGATCATTTTGCTTACGATCATTTGATTACAGTAATTTTGTATCTGATCATTTTGTTTACGATCATTTTACCTATAACCAATAATGCAGAAAAATTTAATGATTATCTTACGTATTAATGTCATAATCCGGCGTCCGGTGCCTCGGTGCATGGTGGTGTCTGTGAGGGTGAGCGGGCGGGCCGCCAGCCCCAGCGGGAGAGCCGCTCCAGCCACCACCGCCAAGAATGCCCTCGCCCGACCGCTCCGTGCGGGACAGCTTCAGCATCAGCTCCCCCGTCATCATGTAGGCCTCGAACCTACTGAGGCAACATGTTTTAGTGTTATTTTTTAATGCATCTGTTTGAATCTAATAATCCCATTGAACTGAAATTCAGCAGATAAACTCGTTGTCGATGACAATGCACTCTAACAACTTTTGGTGTCAATCATGTACACACACACGGACATATACGCATTTCTTTGAAATTGGGTGATATTAAAGCAGATAATATACTAAATAAATGTCAGTTCTACCCGATCAGCATTTGGCAAAATTGGTAGAGTTGTCGAGAGCCGGGAAGGAAGGAAGGTACAATCATCAGTTAAACCAAACTTATATTTTTAAATTTTAAGACATTTTAAAATAGTAAAAAAAAAAAACTGATTTTCTTCTACAGTGTTTTTGTGGGTTCCATGACAAACATGAAAGTGAAGAAAAAGAGAAGGAAAAATTACCTAATCTAATCCACCTACCCTGACTTTTTCTATTCATGTGACTACCGCACAAGAGTCCCAACTGCTCCCTGCTCACCGGAGCCAGTGAGACTTTCTGCAAGATTTTTTTTTTTCAAACATCGGACATCAAACATCATACGGACCAAACTATCTGGAAGCTATTTATTAAAGAGGTAAAAAGTGAATAAGTGAGTAGTGAGTGGTTAGTACTTGGAATGCTTGACTGGCGGTGGATTGTGGGGTTCCCCCTGGGAGCGATAGCCCCTCCCACCTCCACTGCCCCCTCCCGCCCAGCCGTTGCTACTGTTCTTTTCTGTGCAACCGTTGCTGCTTCGATCACCTGCAAAATAAATTAAATATTAGCTTAAAAAATATACATATTATTTCAGCACCAATCTTCTGAGACGAAGGACTCTTTTATCATTGGATAATTTGGTATATAATATTTTCTACTGATTTCACTGTGGTAGAAGGTCATCAGGACATCAAGGTCTTACTTTATTAAATATCATGAGATGCCGCCGATGGATCACATATGCGACAGCCATGTAGGCAGGGCCGGTGTTGTGCGGACACAATTGGAGCAGTCCGCTCCAGGCTCAGACTTACCAAGGCGCCGAGGAGCCGATAATCACCTAACAAAGAGCCCTTGAGATTTTTATTAGCGCCAGGCGGCGTTTGGCTCAGGGCCGGCCCTAGATGTAAATCAGTTTAAACTATATAAATGAGACAGTTTACAATTTTCATGTAGCTGCTATTGTGCAATAATTGACTACAGCAAAGTCCCGTTTTAACTTAAAAGCTTTGCATTTCATCTGTCTGTAAATTTATTTGTCCCGTGTCCGGTCAATCCTGTCAAGATGGTAACCGTGTTGGATAGTACCTTTTTACTCCGCCAGAGTTGGAATAAGCGTTACGAGCTGTCAAATCGGAATAATCAACATTACACGAGACCTTATGTTCACAGAACTCTACTAGTAGTAATTCATCTATCATAGTAGATATTTATTTTTAAATTGTAAATAATACTGACTCCAATCCGTGCAGCCGTTACTGCTGCTCTTGCTGTTGTTGCTGCGCTCGCTGCAGCCGTTGGAGCGGTTGGATTGGGGCGGGGAGTGAGGGGACTGGTGGGGCGACTGCGGGTGGGGGGAGGGGGAGTGTTGGTGCTGTGGGGGGGTGCGCGGGGGGGAGGGGGATGGCCTCACCAGTGTGGCCAGCTGCTCGGGTGAAGGGGATGGTGAGGAACTGGAAAATTAAATATCAAAATTAGAAATTTTACATTAACTAATTTTAGTATGTATGTAATATTATTTGTATCCCTTTAACTATCTATTCAAGTAAAAAAAATTAATGCCTTTAAGATATTTTTTTCTGGTGACTAGATTTCTGCAGTGATATACTTATATGTATAGTATACTAGTGGTTAAATTAAATTAAGCATTGCGGAGGTAGTGACTAGATTGCTGCAGGTTGCCCTTGCGCTCCAAGAGCAGGATGTCCTGCTCCGGGCTGTCATCCCTCTGCTGCAGCGAGGGGGACAGGTATATGCCCACATGGGCCGCTATATATTGATATACTTACTAGTTGTTAAATTTACTATTTTTGCAGAGGTAGTGTCTAGATAGCTGCAGGTTGCCTTTGCGCTTCGAGAGCAGGATGTAATGCACCAGACTATCATCCCCCTTCTGCAGCGAGGGGGACAGGTATATGCCCACATGGGCCGCTATATATATATATATATAGTTATATACTTACTAGTGGTTAGATTTAGCATTGCGGAGGTAGTGACTAGATTGCTGCAGGTTGCCCTTGCGCTCCGAGGGCAGGATGTACTGCTCCGGGCTGTCATCCCCTTGCTGCAGCGAGGGGGACAGGTACCTGCCCACGTGGGCCGCTATGCCCGGATCTGGAATCAACGTCATCTTCGTTAGTAACAGTAATAGAAATATTGTTAAATTCAACTTGGTAAGAGTAATCTAGTTAATATTAAAAAAATAGCATAAATCACAAGCTTGCTGCTAAAAGTCACCAACTGTGTTTTTGAAAAATAACCTTGACAACTTGACATGAAATTGTTTCTTGCAGCAATACTTGATTTATTAGAGTGGACTTGCATAAATTTTTAAAAAACTATTATGAAGTCCCCGACGTTACCCGGACTAATTGTTCGAAATCACAAGTAAAAAGTAATTTTCCTCTTATTTTAAAAGTCAAGCGTGCATAATTTCATCAAGTATCAAAATTTTGCTGTAAGGGGGTGATAAAAGGGGGTGGAGTGGTTTTTGAAAGTCTCATTAAGACAGTCACCTTTCTCTTGTTCTGAAGGTCAAGTTTGCAAAATTTTATCAATCTCGGGATAAAACTGTTGATTTATACAAAAAGCAAAGTCATGCCCTCACAGACACTATTCTTTATAGTATTATACAGGGTGTATCGGCACGTACCCGACAAACTTTAACCAGCTATTCCTTAGCACATTTGGAGTAAAAAATGTTATAGGCACTTTGCTGTCCGGTAACATTTTTTTTTAATAAAAAATTTACTATTCATATTTTCACCACATGTCACCAATGTTTTATCCTTTGTCAAAGTTCGAAAACCCATCTGGCAATATTTTGTTCGAGTTTCGTTGAATAATGTACGTACGTACCTACGTTGGCGCGCTTTTACAATCACAACGAAATGGCACGGCACCATTCGTCTCATTTTTAACTATTATTATTTAGTGTGCACGAAAGAGCGAGGACACTTTTTGACACACTTGCTAATAACAGCTGCTGAACACGAGATACAATGCAAATGTCAGTGACGGAGTGTGGATTTTTTATTTATTTTTTGTTTTTAATGGAAAAAAAATGTTACCGGACAGTAAAGCGCCCATAACATTTTTTACTCCAAATGTGCTGAGGAATAGCTGGTTAAAGTTTGTCGGGTACTTGCCGATACACCCTGTATAGAGAATTGATTAACTGTCTAATAATTTACTAAAAAATTTGGGATGTTGGATTTAGATATAAAATTTGCAACAATATTTTGCCTCAACTTCTGGAGAGATCCTGCTTTTAAAAGGACATTTACCATTGCATAAAAGTTTCTCTTAAATAAATATTAATAATTATTTTCCTTTTAATAAATATTTTGGAAAATTACTTGCAGCTACAAAGCGATATAAATTCTATAAATGAGGAATTCATTTTAAGAAATGCTCCATTATGTGCTACACCAAAGCAAACAAAATGATTTACTATAACTACAAAATGACTTATTCGCCTCTTAACCCATCCCACCCCAAGTTATTTTGACTGAAACTGACTACAAATGGATTAATTGTTGTGCGAACTTGCCTTGAAATTATTGATGTAGTTAAAATGACTTCAACTTTTTGTTTTTGTATTTACTAGCTGACGTATACCCAGCATTGCTTGACATTTCTCTACTTTCTATATATATATAAAAGGTTCCTAAAGAAATTCTCTAAATGAAAACCCTATCAACATCTGTGGCATAGTTCAGAAGAGACATTGTTTTATACTATTCAAAGATTATCGTTTTGGTTAAAGCAACAAGCTTATAAATATTGATTTTTTATGAATTCTAGATTAATTTACTAGTCAATTTCTTTAAATACAGAATAATAATAAGAAAACATTTAAAAAAAAAAGGATTACAAAATAATTTAACAGTGTATATATACTAACATGAAAATAATTACGTGTATATATACTAATATGAAAACTATTACAGTGTATATATACTAACATGAAAACTAAATTTTATAACTAAAATTTACAATCA
Source organism: Hesperophylax magnus (assembly GCA_026573805.1). Lineage (NCBI taxonomy): Eukaryota > Metazoa > Arthropoda > Insecta > Trichoptera > Limnephilidae > Hesperophylax > Hesperophylax magnus. The sequence continues at coordinate 6,766,006 of JAIUSX010000014.1, forward strand.
GGCTTTAGGAAACAAAATGTTAAACTATTTTTTTTTTTTTTTTAATATTTGTAATGCTTTTTGTAAGTTCTTTCGGTGCTATTAAAAATATCTTCTAATTCTGCATATTGGTTACCTGAGCCTTGTATAAGGGAGTTTATAAACTAACAAGCATTAACATTATCTACTACGACTCTATTAGGACATGAAATGAAATCAATTACAATAATGCAGGACTGTAAATCTATCTATATAAATACATACGTAAATGTTCGTTTGTTCAAAATCTTAAACCTCCGAAAGTTTGTTACCGATTATTTTGAAATTTTGACACAATGTTGCATTCGAATACGCGTGTGTGTATATATCAATATTATATAGATGTCACCTGTGACAGGAAAAACATGGTTTCTTTAAACACGTAACGTTTTAACAAATGTTGGACGTAAAAGAAACACACACTATTGTTTCTCTATCTGCACAGACAGACTGAGCCACAGCAACCCATGGTGGGGTACAGCTAGAGAGGGAATAAATTATTTTGAAAAAAAAAAATTACATCAGATACCAATCTTCTGTCGGACAGATTATTAATTTTTCACTATACATAGCTAACTGGTATGAGTTAAAAATACTTTTCTCTCTAGTGGATGCAGAAATGTTGAAATGAAAAAAGTTTGATAAGGTAGTAAAATTGTATTTTACGGTTGCATAATTCCATCAATGTATTCATAAACTTATTTAATATGGAGGTAGTTAGAAGTTGCTTTTAATAGGTGTATATTATTTAACTTTGAGTTGAATTTGCTGGAATATGATATATTTCAGTAGAGTTATGAATAGCGCAGGCTATAATGTATTGTATTTAAAGCAAAGCCGGGGGAAACATAATTCTCTGCCTGAGGCAAAGTTATAACTTGAAACTGAAGCCAAGTTATATTGGCTCTATGGGAATTGAAACTAGATATCTTATTACAAGCACCAAGGGCATTACTATCGTGTGGCCAGAATGCAACTTGCTAAATATATCACGTTAGTACACAGTGTACCCAAAACATTTTTTAGGAAAAAATATTTCAGTGAATTTTTCCTATGAAGTTTTTCTTACAAAACATAAAGTTAATATATAAACGAACAAAAAAAAATTCCACTTATTTTATTTTTTAACAGTTACCGGTTTCGGCTTATCATAGCCATCTTCAAACTGGTACAATTAATTTTTAAATTATGGTTTGTATACGCAACATTTGTGGCAGGGGGTGTGGGTTTACAAGGACGAGTATACAATGATTTTATTACAATTATATCTTCATTGCTATGGATAGAAAAATCCATATAACTGTAATAAAATCATTGTATACCATCCCAGTGAACCCCCAACCCCTCCCACAAAATGTGTGTGTATAAATCATAGTTTAACCGGTCAGCAACGTAAGCAGATATACACGATAAAATAACGATAGCAGTCAAGTACAATAAGCGTGTTTACACGTCAACGCGTGTGTTTCCACAAAAATCGTCATAACTCCGTTATTCTTCTAGTGACATCCCTAAAACAAAAAGTAGAATATTCGTATTGAATGAAGCTTCACATCTCTATTCAAAGTTATCCATAGAAACCCGTAAAAAGACCTACTCAGTGGAAGCAAATTTTACCCGCCAAATCGTAAAACGACGCCAAGAAAGCCGTTTGACGTGCCGACCCGCCTCCCAGTTTTAATTATTTTTTTAAAAATATATTTTGTATGAAATGGTCAAAAAGTGAAGTGACAGAATTGTTTATTGTACATTTGTACGATGAAATAAGTGTTTTTTTTTTACATTATCCGTGATTTTAGTATCGTTTTTACATAAAACATTACAGGTGAGTCATTTTTACAATTTTTTCATGTTTCCATTCTAAATTTAAATATTTACAAATGTTAATATTTATTTATGATACAACAATTTGAAAGCCTATTTTGTAACCTTTCTAAAACAGTTTTTACTATTCGGCTCCGTTCAGTAATGTTTCATTTATAGAGCTTTGATTGTGAGGCGGTAATAACACAACGTTTTCGTGAAATTGACATTTCGGTAAAGACATTTTAGCTTCAAGTTCGCGAAAAGTCGGAGGGGTTAAGGAATAATTGTACCAGTCTTAAGATGGCTATAATAAGCTGAAACCGGCAACAGTAAAAAAATCAAATAAGTGGAAAAACTTTTAAATTGTTTCAATATATCATTGGTAGGGAGTGTGGCGAACCCATCGCTCAGGGAGTGGAAACACGACCTGCAATAGCCATCCCAAGCTAAGGTGTGAGCTACCGTGCTCAGGCTGAATGACCTGGGGAACAGTGTCACGAACGGTGCCTCCGAGAAACAGGGTCGCATCTCGGAGTATTTAGACCTTACTCCAGCGCTCGGGGCTCTGCTGGAGTAGACCTTCTATTTCCCTAGATACCCGTGGGACGAATATTGGACCATTTGAAAACTCCCTTTTCCCTCGAAACCCTCTTCCATTGTGGGGCCTTTAGGGAGCCAAGTAGGAGTGGAGTGGAGAGGAGAGACGAAGGCCTCTTCCCTCGTGGGACCTTCAGGGAACTAAGGAGAAGTGAAGAGGAGCGAGGAGAACCTCTTCCCTCGTGGGGCCTTCAGAGAACCGAGGGGGGGGTGGACTCTTCCGCCATGGGGCCTTCAGGGAACCAAGGAAGAGTAGACTCCTCCGCCACGGGGCCTACAGGGAACCATGGAGGAGTGGAGAGGAGAGACGAAACCCTCTTCCATCCTGGGGCCTTTACGGAAGCAAGGAGGAGTGGAGGAGAGACGAAGTCCTTTTCCATCGTGGGGTCTTTATAGAACCAAGGAGGAGTGGAGAGGAGAGACGAAGGCTTCTTCGCTATTGGGACCTTCAGGGAACCAAGGAGGAGTAGAGAGGAGCGACTAGACCCTCTTGCCTCGTGAGGCCGAACCAAGGACAGTAGACTCCCTTGTCGCAAGGCCTTCAGGGAACCAAGGAGGAGTGGAGAGGAGAGATTAGGCCCTCTTCCCTCTTGGGCCCTCCGTGAACCAAGGGGGAGTGGACTCTCTCGTCGTGTGGCCTTCAGGGAACCAACGGGGAGTAGACTCTTCCCCCATGGGGCCTTCGGGGAACCAAGGAGGAGTGGAGAGGAGAGATGAGATCCCCTTCCCTCATGGGACCTTTAGGGAACCAAGGAGGAGTGGAGAGGAGAGATGAGGCCAGCTCCGTGAACTCTTCTCTTGTGGGGCCTTCATGGAACCAAGGGGGATTGGAGAGGAGAGATGAGACCTGGGAACACACACTGTGGAACCAGAAGTTATGGCCACATATCCAATAACAACCCTGGTGAACTTTATAAAAGGGACTGGGTGACTGTTAAAGGAATGAGGTAAAATGGGAGATAGCACAATGGGCCTATGGCAAGGCTGCCCAACCCCAGGCCCGTGGGCCACATAGTGGCCCGCGAACGAATTATAACTGGCCCACGTGAACCATTTTCAAAAAACCCGCCAATTTGAAAAAGTGTCGCGGGCCCGAGGTAAAACAAACAATGCAGCTTGCGAAAAACATAGAAGAATTTATTCTCAATATAAATAATCTTCAAGTAAAGCCGGGAGTCATAGTGTTAACGGAAACGTTCACAAACAGTGACTCACCACATTACAATTTACACGAATATACTTACATACAAACAAACACAAATATTAACAAAAACAGTGGAATCGTGGTATGGGTACATAATAAATTTAACATTGTAACAATTTCGGAACACAATATAGACTCAACGAACTGCATAGAAATCCAACTTAGCAACAACAAAACGAATTATTCTTTAATAGCAATATACAGAACCCATGAATCTAATGCTAACGTATTTATTGAACAAATACGGCATATAATATCAAAATTCAAAAATACGAATTGCATAATAACGGGAGATTTCAATATCAACATTAACAAAAATAATGATAGTAAAATTAAACATGAATATTTAAATTGTATGACTGAAAATAATTTTAAATCGTGTACTAATGAAAACACGCGTGAAATTCAAGGTCAAAAACCATCCTGTCTAGATCATTTCTGGACAAATATTAACTTAAAGGATCTTCATAAAATTAAAACCATTGTATGGAAAAATGACATTACAGACCATCATACATGTATATTTTTGTACGAAGATAGAAAAGAAATTCACACAAAAAACATGTCAGTAAAAAAATCATATACCAAATTAAACATAGAGAAATTAATTGAAAAATTGATAACGGAAAATTGGAAACAAGTAATCGACTGTCAAGAAGTTGAATTATGCTCAAATAACTTTGAAAACATTCTAGCGATACATATAGAAAACTCTAAAACGGAAATTCCAAATCGAAATTTAGCTAAAAATAAATTCTTGAAACCGTGGATCACACAGGGATTATTAAATTCAATCAGAGAAAAAAGTAAACTTTACAAAAAAACAGTTAATTTCCCAAATGACAAAGAATTGGATTGCAAATATAAAAAATACAAAAATAAGCTGACACGCATAATTAAAATCAGTAAAGATGAGTATTATAAACATAAAATAATAAACTCCGAAAATAACCCAAAAATAATCTGGAAAACAATTAATTGTGCAATAGAAAATGATAAACAAAATAAACCAATCAATGAAATTGAAGATGAAAATAAAGTAAAAATAAACGCTAGTGTAAATCCAAAAAGATGGGCAAATGTATTCAACTCTTTCTTCGCAAAAGTTGGGCAAAACCTAGCCAAAAAAATTAACGTGACAAAAAGATCAACTACAAAACCAATTATTGAAGATATACAAAATATAAACTCATTGTCCCGATTTAAAATGACTAGTGAAGTAGATATTTTAAAAATAATTGAAAATATGAACGGAGGTTCGTCGCCAGGATATGATAATATAACGATCCAAATTCTAAAATCTATTAAAAACTATGTGATAAAACCATTAACTCACCTGATTAATCTGAGCCTTAAAAAAGGAATATTTCCATCAAATTATAAGAAAACAATTATCTCGCCTATATTTAAAAGTGGAAACACCCTTAATGTTACCAACTATCGACCGATTTCTCTAATCTCTAATATTGGAAAAATATTCGAAAAAATTGTAAAATCTCAACTCATGGAATTTATTGAAAACAACAAAATACTTTACAATAACCAATATGGATTCCGAAAAGCGCGCAGCACACAAGATGCAATTGCAAACGTTACTTCACGCATATACGAAAACCTAGATAAGAGTAAAAAATGTTTAGGCATTTTCATAGACCTAAGAAAAGCATTTGACAGCATATCTCACTCAAAACTTATGGAAAAATTAGATAATCTGAACATTAAGGAGAATGTTGCAAATTGGATAAAAAGCTACTTAAAGAATCGCCCACAGTATGTCAAAATAAACAATATATACAGCGATGAAGAGACGTCTGAATATGGAATCCCACAAGGAACGGTACTGGGTCCATTACTATTTATCTTATATGTAAACGGGATATTCTCACAGTCAATTCTAGGTAGTATAACCTCATACGCGGACGATACAGTACTCATTGAAAGTGATAATACATGGGAAGGAGTAAAACAAAAAGCAACAGAAGACATAAATCTACTCAAATACTGGTTTGATATAAACCTACTATCCCTAAATAGCGAAAAAACCCAAGTATTGCCATTCGCAATAAAAGCAAACGATATTCCACAAAACTTTGACATAATTATACACGACAACTTTAAAGAACATAATACAAATCACTGTACAATAAATTGTTCCACACTACAAATTACAAATAAAATTAAATACTTAGGAATAATAATGGACAAAAACCTTAACTGGAAAGATCAAATTAACCTTACCGTTAACAAAATAAGGAAATTAATTTATATTTTTCTGAAATTGCGTAACTTTCTATCATTGGAAAATTTAACTTCAGTCTACTACGCATTAGTACAATCGAATCTCCAATACAGTGTAAGCAGTTGGGGATCCGCATACAAAACTAATCTCCTACCTATTGAAATTGTACAACGTCTGATTGTTAAAATAATATTGAAAAAACCGAGAGATTATCCAACTCAACTTATATTTGAAGAATTTAAAGTACTAAAATTTAATGATCTTATCCGAAAAAACATAATAATTCAAATAATAAAAGAAAAACAAAATCACAGTTTTTCAACTGAAAGACGTACTCGTCAAAAACATATTTCCAATACAAAAATGTAACACCTCATTTGCACAACATCATTACACATTTCTAGGCAAAAAATACTTTAATAACCTACCTGATAATATCAGAAAAATCGAAGACGACAAAACCCTACTCAAAGCGATCAAAGAACATTTCAAGGTAAAAAATCAAAATAACGAAATTCGTCAATTAAATAATGTAACGTTATAAATCGTTAAATTGTACATTGTTGAATGTTGTTAATGTAACGTTATAAATCGTTGATATACACTTATATTTTTAATATTCTTAACTCCTTATTAATAAGAATACTTACATAAATAATGTTCATCTCGATACTCAACATCTCTTTTAAACACAAGCGTCTGCTTCCATAAAAGAGAAACATCAAAAAAAATTGTGTTTACTAATTTTTATATATCATTATTGTTAGCAAATATTATTATACATTGTAAACTGTTTAATTATTACATAATAAAAAATAAAAAAACATGAAAAAAAAAAAAAAAAAAAAAAAATTGAAATTCTCTAACAACCCCCCCCCCCTCCATGGAAATAGGAACCGTCAGGTATCAGTGGCCCGCCAGTGATTCAAAATCGTCAATTTCGCCCAACTGTTAAAAAGGTTGGGCAGCCTTGGCCTATGGCATAAGTGCTCACGGGAACTATATGTAAACTGTCTCCGCTCTATTTAAAAAATATATTTATAACATTCACTAACTCTAACTAACTCACTAACTAACTAACTCTATCACGAATATTCAGTATCAAAAAAGAAATAATAATAAAAAAGTAGAAATAGGTAAAAAAATATATATTCTTACGATTTTTTCATTTTTTAGGCTTTGGTAGCAGATTTTTTATTTTTATTTAAAAAAAACCTGACTGGCGATTACTCCAGTAAAGGGAGTGTTTTATGCTTTTGTTTTCCTAACAATGTTTTTGACTTAAAAAATACTGAAAACTTTTATAGTTTTTTTTGGGGAAAAGTTTAAAATCTTACCTCTTTTGAGCTTCAATGTGACAGGATCAGTTGATAGCCGCAGACATTTTAATACTAGAAAGAAGAAAAACATACATTAAGTTTACTAATTTAAAGATGTAAATTGAATCACATAGGAAAAGAAATGATTTGTATTGTTTTTTGCGTAAAAGTTTTTGAATTCCACATAATCTAAGATACTATATTTGATAAGACATGACCTTCTCCCCCTATTTGTCCCTGCTCCTTCGAACTTTCCTTAACTGTGACTGCCATGGCCTCACTGGCTCTACGCAGCAGGGTATCGATTTTCCAATCCAGGCCGCTCGCAATCGCCGTCGAAAGTACATACATTGGTCGAGGATCTTATTCTTGAGTCTCGTCGAAGGTACATACTTACATACGCCAAACGTCAAAAGCCATTCCAATCGAACAACGAGTGGGTCGTATGAATGACTTCGTCGAGAATCGAGGCCCAGAACTCTTACATTGTATTCATATTTTTTTTAATTAACCCGTAAAAAACAAAGTTTTTTTACTATAATACATCTATTTTTTATTAAGAGATCTATTAAGTTAACAGCTGTGAACTTTTAAATGCTTTTGAACGAGCGCTGTTCGCGGACGGCGCGTGTACGTATGTCTGTGTATGTATGTGATCGCCACCAAAGTTAATAGAATGCATTATCGACAGCGAGAATACTTTAGCTCGATCGAATGTTGGGAAGTGTGTTAATTTCCGCCTCCAAGATTTTCATTCATTCATTCGTTCACGAAAACGAAAGTGAAAATTAAATAAATTTAAAACGCATTTAAAAAATAATGTTTCCGGAAAAACTGATGCAAATAAAAATAAAAACTGTCAACATTTATATTGATAATAATGCATCATTAAAATAAAACTACTTTATTCACAGGGTCAATGAATAAAAAAAACCCAAAATTCCGTGCCTCCATCGGCCTCATCAAACGCGATGACAGCATAACTACAATGATGGATGCCGACAGTGCCGACCCGGAGGCCAATAGCAATGACAACAATATTAGCAATGGCAATACGTAATAGTGACACAATACATAATAATTGACAGGGCGAGGACAACCAGCCGGCAATAGTCGGAAACAGTGAAAAAATAATTCCTACAAGTGTGATCTATAAATACCCTAGAATAAAGAGTAACACAAAGTGCCTTGTAGACATATTTGGTGATACAAAATATAAAATACAAATATAAACCCAATTTGGGCTTATATTTCCGTATAAAACTGTGTTTCACCACGATTACGAAATTTAAATGAGATGGCGATATACACGGAGAAAATTTACTGATAAAAAATTGCTAATTTATTCAGAATCTTTTCAAATTATTCGTAATCCGGTTAAAACGGGATTTCAGGCCTTTAACGTATGAATTGATAGGTTTCCTAATAAACTTTCAGTAAAACACGAAAGTGTTATCGCGATGTCTGAACACCTGTTCATATACAATAACATTCTAATATTTTCGTATTTCGTCATTGTATATTACAAGGACAAATGCAGATGCGTGAAACGCCCTGCAATCCCGTTTTTAACCGGATTTTAATAAAGCAGCAGAATCAATTTGTCCGTGTACAATTTCAGACAAGTGTAAGAGAGGCAGACCGCGTGATAAATTCTCTAGATCCAAAAAGTACTTAAATTCTCTAGATCCAAAAAGTACTAAGTCGGAGGCATATTTGTTTCCCTTCAAATTTATACGGAAGTCAGTTCTAGTTTTCTTCTTTATCCTATATAGGCTCCAGACAGGCCAATGAAATTGATTATCTGTCCGAAAAAAAATCCGATATCAATATCACCAAAAGCAAGGAAGAATCGAGTTTATTTAGGGCACACCAACACGCCAACAACGCACTTCTATCGGTTCATCTCTTCAGTGGGCGGAAATATGACAACATTGACAACACGCACCAATGACTTAAGAAAATACCCTCTCTTTATTCAATTACACGCACGGCCCTGACTACTAAAAGCGAGAGCCGATCATCCACGCGAAGATAATCGAGAGAAAAGGTCAGAAAACGAAATAATTCGATTAACGTTTACAGATCAACTCCAATTAACGCATTCGAGTCAACGCCGCTTAACAATGATTAAGCCATTGATAATTAATTAGCGATGGTGATAATAATTGACTAACTAATTAATCGAATAAGGTATCTGTTAACTTGGAGAGCGGAAGTAGAAACCGATGCAGTAAGAGTCGTTGATGTGGAAGACTTTTAGAGACTTGCCTAAATAATAATTAATTATTGCTTGGCACAGAGAAACTAAGAATGAGGTTTAATTGGAATGAATTAGTAATCGAAATGTCTAAAATTCCTTAGAATTAATTAGTAATAGTTTTTTTTACAAAATTCATAAGAATGAATTAGCGTACTACTACTCCCACCACCGAAAGCATGCCTGGTGATAGCGGAAGATTATATATTATATTTAGTAATCAAAAATATTCATCCATCATTGCGCAAGCAACATTTTTAGTCCATAATAATGATGGTAGGAGGTTTTAAAATAGTGTCTTGATTATTCGTTGCCCGAGAATATTTGTATGACAAAAGAATCTTTAGAATTTACAAATTTCGAACATTGTAGTTTCTGATTTACCCGCCTGCAAACTATAAGGTAAGTAATTTATTTTTATATTTTTTATAGCGACTATTTAAACATTATACATACAAAATATGATATTAAATATATGTATAGTAAATTGTATTTCTTAGTCCTCCTCACTAGGGTGACCTGTGCTGAGGCGAACTAATTTATTTATTTATTCATTTTCGGGAAATCGACAGATTACATTTAATCAGTTTGTACATTAGAAAAATAAATACAATTATGGATGTCCTTGTGACTTTACCTCTACTGAGACAGCATAATATGGAATAAGTAAATTAATTTGTGAGAAAGAAATATGAATTAAAAAATTTGTAAAAATTTACAAAACAATACATATATAGCCGTTATTCATTCATTTCTCATTCATATTCATTTCTTTTATTTATTGTTTTTGTGTTTAGTTCGTAGAACTCCATTTAATTTTTTTTTAAATTTAATAATTTATTTATTTATTGTTTGAAACATTTACAGAGTGTTAATAATTATTACATTTATATTATTTGGGTGGGAATGTGCACAGATATTAACACCCTAATTAAAAATGTTCACAGCATGCGTAAACAAGGTTTAGTTGATATTAGGCGGAGATGGAAGTAGTGAAAGAAAAAAAATACATATATAATAATAATTAAAAAGAAATATAAAACATGAATATTTAATATGAAATATAAAATATAGTAAATGTACAGAGAAAGGATAAGGGAGAAAAGTGAAGAAAATAATAGAGCAATTATATCTCTTAACTGTTCTCCATAATAATAATATTATTATTAAGTTCTGCAAGTATTTTTAGACACTTTGAAAATGGCCTTGACGAAACAGCTGTAACAATAACAAAACCAAAAAATAATTGCAGAACTTAATAATAATATTATTAAATTTGATTTACATTGATTATTTTTTTTAATTATTAATTTCTGTTTTATTAGTTTTCTACATCGTTTTTAATGTATTTTTCATCATTAATCTCTTTCAGCCAGATTTGTAATCATTAAAATTTTCTATCGTTTTTATTTACCACTAGCTGTACCACGCCGCGGGTTGCTGTGGCTTAATCTGTCTGTGCAGATAGATAAACAATAGCGCATGTTGCTTTTACGTCCAACATAAGGTGTTGTTTAAAAAAATATGTTTTAATGTAATGACAACTATATTACAAAAGTTAATCAAATAACAATACATACTTTTGCTGTCAATCGTTTCGTAGAAATGTTAGAAAAACTATGGAATACATTGATAATAACATTAGTGCTGTTGGCGCCGTAATAAAGATGCTTATAAATTACATTTCGCTGCATGAATGAAAATCCCACGTTTTAAAAATAAAAATAGGTCAATGTTAAAGATTTGGCATCGCCTTCGTACATAAAAAACGCAATACATTAAATAAACATAGCAACATTATAGGAGGTGGGCTAGTGGTGTGGGTGTGTTGTACACACGGCGATGACTCTACACAATGACAGTTCAACACACCTTTAAAACGTGATACTTAGTTATTTTTTCATCGCTTTTAATGAATTTATATCACATTTTAAAGGTTTGTTGAGTTATCATGGAACTGTACACACACAACGACAAAACACAGTAAAATTTCGATTAAACTCCCTAACTCTCCCTCGGCTGCGCGGCATTTTTCATACAAAACTTACATTTGGAGTTGAGGCCAAAATGCCCAATCAAACTAAATAATTTATTTTTTAATAAAAATTTAAAGCGAGCATCTAGAACATGTATGCGCTATTTTATGTATTAGTGTTTTAAATTATGGTAAATACACCATTAAAGAATTCAAGTTTTCGTGTTTTTTAGAGGCATTTTTAGAAGGGTTCCGATTTGGTCGGTTATCGTAACACACAATTTCATATTGCAACAATGTAAAATTAGATAGATTATTTGCGAAATGATTGTACTTAGTAAAAATTTAATAGTTGTATAAACATATTCAACAATTGATAGCGAAATGAGTGACAAAGAATTAGTTTGTCTGGTTTAAGGATTATATCATCGATGTGTCATTTGCTAAAATTTCCAGTTTGTATTTACCTAAATAACTGCATTATCCGAATACGCACGGAGAAAAATGAGTATTGCTAATTTATTAAGAATCTTCAAATTATTAGTAATCCGGTAAAAACGGGATTGCAAGCCGTTTCCTTATAAACTTTTAGTAAATTCCCAATATATCGGAAAACGTGTTCATGCCTTAAATTTACCATGATAATATATAATGACAAAATGCGAAAATATAAGGATTTTTATGAATACGTGTTCCGACATCGTGATAATATATTCTTATTTTACTAAAAGTTTAACAGGAAACCTATTTATTCATTCGTTATGGCCTGCAATCCTATTTTTAACTGGATTACCAATAATTTAAAGAGATTTTAATTTTTTTCCGTGGCATAAGTTCCAAGATAATTTTCGCTACAAAGTAGGATTTTGTAAATAAACAAAAACGATTCACGTAACATCAAACAGACCATGTCAATCAGGATGCTCTAGTCCGTAAAGTGTGACAATTATTGATGAAGAGAAACCTGGCCATCAATCTCTAGTCCAGCGGAACTAATGACAGCGCAGATATCACTTGGGTGCCATCAATTGACTGAGCGCAGGGCTGGAGCACCTCGATTGTGCAGATCCGGTAACGTGACGCGTCCGATAGGAAGCAAATAATTGCTTCTTATTAAATGTTATGACTGCACCAGCTTACGACAGGAAGGGAAGGTGGATGTCAAAATATGAAATTATAACCTGCTGATTGACGTAGCCATAACGCCTTTTTACACACATACACGGAGAAAAATAAGTATTGGTAATTTATTAAGAATTTCTTCAAATTGTTAAAAACGATATTGCAGGCCCTTAGCGAATGAATTAATAGGTTTCCTGCTAAACTTTTAGTAAAATACCAGTATATGTATTATCACGATGTCGGAACACGGGTTCATAAAAATCCTTATATTTTCGCATTTCTTCATTGTATATTATCAAGGCAAATGCAGGTGCATGAACACGTGTTCCGCCTGCAATCCCGTTTTTTAATAACTCATTTTTCTACGTGTAGGACCGTTGGATGCGGATAGTATAAATATAATCAGAAATTAATTACATAGTTCAGTTGGTCAGAGAAAATAATAAAAAAAACAACATAATTTTTGGCATAGTTTTAAATTTTCTATAGGGTAACACAGACGACAGGATTGAATGATTGCGCATGGGCACTTACGGCAACGGGCACAGAAAAAACGCATCAATCTTAGTTGGTAACCCGCCGCCAGCAGTTACGAGTAATCCGAAACTAAAGGGGGCCATTTGTGAAACTGTGGGCGATTTAAAGGAAATGTCACATTCGCGGCGGTGCGCATTCTTCTATTAGGGCGACCCGATAACCCACATTCAAACACCGGTGAACTGCGATGCGTGCCTGGAGATTGGACGGCCGTATTACCTACCCTCTGATCTGCAAAATACCTCTGTGAGGAAACCTGATCAAGACGAAGCCCTACGAATTAATGCAAAATCATTTGTTTTTAGAAAATATTTTTTATATAAAAACTGCTTTTTAGTTCAGAATCTCCTACTTAAAACCCCTCTTCGATTATGGTTTTATTGTATAATTACAAAAAATTAAGTCCATTAAAAAATTATCGTAAAACATTTGAATATTTGTGCCTAAACTACTCAAATAAAACACGCTTTTTGGCAATGTTTTTTTCTTGAATATATCAAAACAGGTGTCAAGTAAGCGGGAATTTAAACCTTATCTACAATAAGGAGTGTTATTGTTAACTAGCTAACCATCACACCGTTTCCCCGCAGGAGTAGGCAGGGGACGGACCGCCAAACAACTCGGTCTTGGTATACACTCCTTGCCTCATTCACATTCATACATCGTCTCATACATACTCTTCTATTATTCTGACGCTTAACATGGCCTGACTCAAGTATCTTATTCACTTGGTCGTGCCATGTCTTCCTAGGGCGTCTCCAACTTCTTCTACCATTCACATTTGCATCGTATATTCTCCTTACACTCCTTTCTTCGCTCATTCGCTCTACATGAACAATCCATCTAAGCGTCCCTTTCTTGATGTTCCTAATTACGGCTACATCAGCCTTGCACTATTTGAGGATCTCCACATTTTTAATACGATAATACATGGTTTCACCACACATACGCCTCAGGGATCTCATTTCTACAGAATTCAGTCTATTTCATCCTTTCTCTGCCAGTTTCATGCCTCACTTCCGTACATCAGAGTAGGTACCAGCACTCTGTTGTGGACTGCTAAATTCGCTTCTTTGGACAATTTTTTGTTAGCGCCAGCTGCGTTTAGTCCTTCATTAATGGAATTACCTGCATTTACCCTTCTTACATATCTCTGTCAGCCTTCCCATCTCTCGTAAACATACTCCCTAAATACACAAACTCGTCCACATGCTCCAAGTATTCATCATTCACAACTATATTGCACACTGTTTTGTACTCTCTCTTTCAAACACCATGACTTTAGACTTACTTGCATTCATCATTAATTCATTCATCATACATCCTTCGTTCATCCGTTCATCCTAGATGTTATTGTTAGCGGGCCGATTCAAAATCTTACACGACGCGACGTGGTGCATAGCCCTACGTGGTCAATCACTTCACGACGCGACGTGGTGCATGGCCCTAACACTTACTGCCTGGAAACTGGAGAGTCCAACACGAGAAAGTGGAGTTACGTTTCAAAATCTTACACGACGCGAAGTGGTGCATAGCCCTACGTGGTCAATCACTTCACGACGCGACGTGGTGCATGGCCCTAACACTTACTGACTGGAAACTGGAGAGTCCAACACGAGAAAGTGGAGTTACGTTTCAAAATCTTCACGACGCGACGTGGTGCATAGCCCTACGTGGTCAATCACTTCACGACGCGACGTGGTGCATGGCCCTAACACTTACTGCCTGGAAACTGGAGAGCCCAACACGAGAAAGTGGAGTTACGTTTCAAAAAGATAGACAACAACTAAGTACTATGGCTAAATTATTTATTATAAAAATAACGGGACAATCTAATTTTCTAAAAAGATTTATTCCTTTAAAATATATGTAGATATATGTATACCGTTGTGCAGGGTGTTATGAGACCTATGATACCTATTATGAGACCTATTATGAGACCTATTATGAGACCTATTATGAAACCTATTATGAATCCTAGTTGTAAGCCAGCTGTATTTATTATTTAATACATATATTTGTACAGCGCCCTTGAGGTGATTTTTCACGAAAAGGACGTTATTTAAATTAGGCAAATATTATTATTATTATTACTTTAAATACTTAAGTGATTTCCGAGGTTGTTAGGAGAAAACAAATGTTGATGACATTTTGGTCTTTTTTTCAATTACAAACATGGAGACCAAAATTTATTTACATTTTTTACTTCAAATAAAATGACTTATAACTTCCTAAAATAAGTCCGGCACGGCTCTAACTCCCTGTATTTTAAAAAGGGTAGATTTATGGTACAAATCATAAAGAAATTAATTAAATATTCAAATAGATTCTGATACAGCTGGCAATAAATCAGCATATAATATTAATAACACAAGTGAGAACGTAATATAATTAAGGCGATGCACTACGTCGTGTAATATTTTAAATTAAGCCGCTTTCAATAACAACCCTTACGTAGATGGCGATAAGGTTTAAATACCCGCTTAACACCATCCGCCTGTTTTGATTTATGCAAGAAAAAAACATGGCCAAAAAGTGCCTTTTATTTTATTTTGTGGATGTTCAGGCATAAATATTTAATTTTTTTTCGATCATTTTATAAATAACTTAATTTGCCACATTATACAATAAAATCATAACCGAAAATGGGTTCGTAAGTAGGAGATTTTGAACTTTAAAGCAGTTTTCATAGGCCTTTACATTATTTTTTTCAGGGCTAATAAAAAGACTTATCTAAAAAATACACGATTATTTCAAAGGCCAAGATGTATTCTACTCGCAGTATTTAATTAAAGCATCTGAAACATTTCTCGGCGACCAAATTTTCAAAACAAAAACACATGATTTTGCATTACTACGTATTGCATCGCCTTAAAGATAGTACACAAGGAAATAACCATCAGACAGATCGTTCACTATATACCTGATTATTAGGTTAATATAAATAACGTTGAAGGCTCATACTTAAGTCCGATGTATAAATTTAATGAGTCTGGCAGAGCTCACCATTAAAAATTTACAGGGACATGCAGCCAACACTCAGTAGTGTAGTTCAGATTTCGTTTTAATTAAACACTTAGGATCCTTCCCGTTTTCTCTTTTCAGCTCTTTTGCATGAAAATGAAAGCATTCAAAAAGCTCACCTGCACTTAAACTGTTAATTATTCAAGTCAATAAACAAAGTAGGGTAATGTGCAATTTGCACTATAGGAGGGAAGAATGCAATTTGTTTTGTTGCGTTCGTGAAAGGACAATGGCCCAAGTGGGAGGTAGGAGTTGTTCACACGGCAGTCGTAACTGTGTCTGCACATTTAGGCCGTCGCACATTTATCTGCCGCTAAACCTGTCACTAAATGGTGCATTCCGATGCGTCAGGATTTATGTGTCCGAAGGATGGCGCGTCTGAAAGTGTGGTGCGAATCGCAATTATATGCAGGGACCAATTAAATTATATGTCATATAGAAATATTGAAAACAGTTTAGACATTGAAATTTTGGGAAAACCAACAAAAAATTAACATTATTCGCAATTTTTATCGTGCAATAAGTGCAATTTATACGCAAATCCATTAACCACTATCTTACCTAAACCGTTTTCGTCTGAGGCAGTCAACTCTTAGATCAGCTACATCAGGTAGGCAGACTGATGGCACCTAAGCGCAAGCCAAATACTAAGTTTGGTGATCGCGCTTTCGGAGCATCTGGGCTGAAGGCTTGGAATAAACTTCCTCAGGAAGATCCATAGAAAGTCCAACAGAATTCAGGTCAAAACTAACCTTAAATTAAATATACCATTCCTGAGAAAAAGTCCAATTATATCCAATTATGCCCTACATCCTGTATCTAAATGTCGCTAATAAACAATTAGTTAATGTTAATCTCAAGTGACCTACCAGGTAAGTATTGTACTGTATAGTTAGTTAGTAATAACATAGATCATTGTAGAAATGTATTATATATTTGTACAGCGCTATTGAGGTGATTTTGCAGAAAAACGGCGCTATACAAATCATCCAAATATTATTATTATTGTATCGCGAATAGGCGTAAAACACACACGACTTATTTGTCCAAACCATCAATCTTAATTTTGTTTTGCAGGTATGCTTCTTCACACAATATAAACGATTTTTATTTCATAAGTGTACAAAACAGATATACAATAACAATTCAGTCAAATTTGGTTACAGTGTTATAAAATCAGTTTGCAACTATTGTACCGCCAATACGCGTAAGACACAAAAGACTTTTATTTGTCCAAATCTCCAATTTTAATTTAATTTTGCAGGTATGCTTTCGCAGGATTTTCTCCGAATCTTCGCTGTCACAAAACGAACATGTTGATGTTAAAACAGATTGAATTCCACAGAGCGATAAATTCCAAGGTTTCCGTCTATTGTGAACGCGGCGACACATGGCATGAGAAGACAAATAAACACAGCTTATTTGTCCACGTTCGTAATCAGAAAACGTGCGGCGCGGACATGCCGACACTTCGAGGTGAGCCAACAGCGGTTATATTCAATATATTCACCTAACTAGCCAGAGACACCTGTGCGTCAGGTAAACAAACAGTAATAATAATAATCGCCGATTAACACTAAGTGCTGATCAACACGTCCGTAAGTGCATTATGAAGCCTGTTAGCAATGAGAAGGGCAATCTCCCAACGTGGGAGATGGGGAATCCATCTGAGTGATGGAAATGCTGAATTTCCTGCGGAGATTTTCATTTACTAGGGAAGGCTTGAAAGGAAATTGACAGAAGGGTTAAATGCAGGAAATTCAATAACAGAAAACTCTCTGCAGTAATCGATAGGAAACATTTGTCAAAGGCTAGCTTTAATGCGCGGATACTAAATATCAACCCTTATTAACTTCATGCCGACCACGGTAAATCTAACAAAAGGGATTTTTTTATGTAAGCTATCGAATAATTAAAGCTTTCAGATTATACATTTTTTGTTTAATTTTATTTGGTACAATCACCACACACCACATTGTTACATATTTTATAACATTATTTGGTAATGTGGGCCTCATTGGGTGCTTTACCCGTGCTGAGGTCCCCATTTACAATTTACAATTTAATAAAATTCAATGAAAAGATAATATGAAATAATAAATTGAAATAAAACTGAAATTTGGATTTTAAATATGAATAGTAAAAAATATATAGTACAATATTTTTAAATATACACAATTAAAATGCTTCAGTAACAATCTTTTGTATCTGTTAAGTGATAAATTAAAGGTGTCCACTGACTCGGTATAATTATTTCGCTCCATAACTATTCTGAGCAATAAGGAATACATATGTAGTTAGTCCCGGAATTTCTGCATTGAAATAAATCACGACTTCTAGTATTACGTAGTGGAATCCGAAAAATTATAAATGCAAGCAATTCTGGACAGTCAAATGTCAAATGCATCATTTAGAATTTTATATAGAAATACTAAGTCAGTGAAAATTCTTCTGTCTGATAATTTAAGCATATTCATTTCATTTAAAAGAGTGTAGTAGTTCAATAAAGTGTATATTGTGTATTACGTACATATGTTTTAGTATTTTACGTTGTAATTTTTTTTTTAAATATATGTCCATCTTTTAATTTTGTTTCTGAAAAATCTAAATAGTATAAAATAAAGTCGCTATCCGCGTCTGGCTGTATGTGCGCTTAGTTCTCTAAACTACACAACGGATTTTGATAAGGTGTTCACTATCATAATCCTGGAAGGTTTATGTATATTAACATGCATTTTATATTTATAGAAAGTAAAGAAAAGTCGATGTTCTGTAATGAAGTCACGGAAAAAATATTTTCGGGCGTTTACTTTGCCAATGGTGGCTTATCCTTATGAGATCAAAATAATGTACTACGGAATTGTATATCTTAAAAAGGCCTTCAGAAAATCCGCAGTGGTATATGTCTATCTCCTAAGGGTAATCCCCAACAAAGCCGGGTACACGCAGCTAGTGTTTTATATATGCACTTCGCTGTAGAACGCCACTGTTAGAGATCCATTCCTTATTGAAAGCTGTAAGAAATGGGAAAAAGAACAACTCGAAAAGATATTGCAATAATATTGTTCATCTTCTAATATCTTTCTCAGTGTGGTTCACTGTGGACAGAGATGTGCTTTATTTCAAATAAATCCATTTCAAATGGAAATGCAAAATGCAAAATGGGTATTTTCCATTTTGCATTTTAAATGCTCTTCTAAAAACCATTTTGCATTTTGCATTTTAAATGCTTTTCTCAATGCATTTTCCATTTTAAATGCTTAAGGGCCCACTATTCGAATTTCATCCAATTTCCGAGATATTTTCCTTAAAAGTTTGAAGTTTTTAAGCTCTTAAAAAAATATATGTTATTCTTTAAGATAGTATCTATTTGTTCCAAAAGCCGAAACGGTAATTATTTGAAATTCCCTCGATAGAAATAAATCGCAAAGTATGCTCCGAAAAATATTATTAACACTTTTATTTCTGTTATTTTACAAGATATATGTATGAAAAAAATCACAATGCTTCTTTTAATGCTACTCAATAGACCCCAAAAGTAATTTTTGCTATTTTTGAAATACGCCGTGATTTATTAAACATTTTCACAACTGTCGCTTACGCCTATTGCTTTTAAATCATATTTATTATAGCGCGCTCGCTCCGACTTGAAGATTAACCTATCTTCTTTGAAAAGTTCATTCGCCAACTCGAGGGCTTTGGGGGCAGACATGTCGTTCAACGTTCTATGATCTACAGACGTGCGATTACGTGCAAATATTTGAATCTATAAAGATAATTTTTACGCGTGTAAAGTTTATGAGTTAATAAATATTGTTTTTTCAAAGATGGGAAATACACGAAAGATATCCCGTATTTCAAAGAAAAAATGATATCTCATAAAATTATATCCTATCTAATAGGTGAGAAGAAAAAAATACAATTTTTGATTTATAAGCTTATATTTATTATAAACGATAATTTACTATAAAAATTAATAATTCATATTTTTATTTATGTATTGTGTAGTAAAAAGTTATAAAAATTATTATTTTATTTTTTTCAGAATACGATAAACGATAATTTATTATAAAAATTAATTATTATTTTTATTTATGTATTGTGTAGTAAAAAGTTATAAAAATTTTTATTTTATTTTTTTCAGAATACGTACTTTGGGAAATAAAACTAATTCCAAAACATTAGAAATTACAGGGCAAGTTCTTATTAATTCACAATGCAACGATGTCCGAAATATAATATAATATGTAATAATAATATACGGGCCATCTGTTTCAAATAACAATACTCGAACGTGGAATTCAGAATAATAATGAACATGCGAGCGAAAGAAGCTATTGAAAGTTCTGAAACTGTGGGGAATATAATTTAATAAAATAAAATACTTTTTTGTTTTAAAACCACGATATTTATTAATTTAAGAACCGACCGGTTTCGCTTTACTTAAGCATCATCAGGGTACAAATTAATACTAAACAAGAAGTACATAATGTGTGCATATATATAACAAAATATAGAGGGAGACAACATGATACAAATATAAGCAACACAAAGACGGTCATAAAATACATTAACATAAGTGCACAAGTAATGGAAAACCCGCTAGATAATTATGTAGACTAATGGGTTATACGAATAAATCGGGAGAAACAAAACATCAATAAAACCTCAATAATAACGGTTTTTCCGAATTCGCAAATCATTTGATCGATAGCTTGCCTTCCTGAATAAATCTAATTTTATTTAATCATTTACGGCCAAGATATTTTTGACAATGGTGTGTTTTTATCTTTCTGTATTCCAATCATTTAGCTTTGCTTCTAGGGTTGTGCCCCAGTATTGCTTTTTGGAGACTGTAAACGGATCTCTCGGCATTTAATGAAACTGCAGCAGAACAAAGGCTGTTGCTATATTGACGTTCATGGTATGTTTTGCTCAGATTGACGATAAGGTTTCCAGATCTGCATTTCGCTCGAAGCATGTTTAGGGTAATAAGTTTATAGTTTAGGGTTCTTTCACCGTATTTATGGGAACATTTCAGAACCACCAATCTTTCATTTTGAGTGAATCTTGTGTTTGTGATTAAATTATATTTGATAATTTAAACAAATAATATTTAGAGAAGTTAAAAATTAAATTGAAAGTTAACTGAAAGCTTAAACTATTAAAAGTAGTAATTTCATAAAAATGTAAATAAATAGAGCCCCTTTCACATTTTAGAATGTAATTTTATGTTGCTTACATGTTTTATTACTCTTTATAATTATTGAATTGTTTAAATGAATAAATAAATAATTACAAAAAAGTCTTCTGATTTGTAAGTCCTCAGGAAGCACTAAGGATCTTTCTATCTATCTTTATAATATAATAAATTTGATGAGCATAAAAATGTAAACGTGTATATAATTTATATAAATGTACAAAAGTAGATATTACACGTGTATAAATATTATACAAGATGTCGGGGGTAAAGTGCACAAACTTCGGGAGGTGATTCTAATTGATAGTACAAGTAAAAAAGAAAAAAAACTTTTTTTGGAATTCCAACGTTTTAAGATAGTTTTCGAGTAAAAAAGTTTAATTTTTTGTATAGAAAAAAAAACAATTTCTTCTACGGAAAATAAATTTTTGTGGAAAAAATTTGGAAATTCGAATAATTTCCATTTCTTTTTTACTTCTTCTAGCATTTAGAATAACCTCCTGAAGTTTGAGCACTTTACCCCCGGACACCCTATAAAGATAACCATATAAGAAAAACCTTATTGATCTAAAAATATATTTATTGATTTTATAAAAGTTATAAATTACTTTTATAAAAGTGATAATAGTATTTTAGTAAAGTAAAGTAATTTGTATACCTATACAAATAACTTTCGTAAATGTTTTTTGTAAAATTAAAAAAAAAAATTAATTAATTAAATCCGTAATAAAACCCATATTTTGAGAACCATCTTCATTTCGACTTCGTTCGTTAGAGTAATAATAACTAGAGACCGCACTAATATTTGTACAAATCGTTGACATACTCGCAAAATAAAGCTCTCCCTTTCAGCTCGGTTCCATTAACGTACAAAAAACAGAGACAAACAATTTCTGTTAAAAACATACTGTGTAAACGGGAAGCGACTTTTTGGAGCGGGCGAAGTTCACGCCAGTGTGATTTGCTCGGTGCTAACTAAAAATGGGTCTGTTTTTCTAAAATTGCAATAGATGTCGGTATTTTAATTTCGTTATTTAAAATATTAAATAATCCCCAAAATTATTCCTAATACGAATTCAGACACCTCTGTCGGATTCTTTTAACACTAAATATTGTTTATTTTGTGAGTGTTGCCCAAATCTAAATTCTTTACGCGGAAAGCGGGCCCTTAAACATTCTTCTTACTATCTCCACTCATCTTTTTTTCATAAGCGCCAAATATCATTCGGTCCTCAACCTCGCTATGAGAGATAATTTACATTTGTCAAGTTGCTCCCTGGTAGGAGCCCTGGCAATTGAGTGATACCATTACAAAAAATACTGATTCAAATACTGAACATGGGGCCATGACGCTGTAATATTAAATGTTAGATAGCAGTTTCTATGTTTTTACGTTGGCAACATTAGTCCCGCGCAAATTTTTTGTGGTTTCATAATCTGTAGTCGTGGTGTTTTTGGATTTACCATCATGTAATATGTTTGTTCTACATTGATGTCCATTATTAAATAAGAAAATTGTTTAAAAATTCAATAATTATTTTAATTGTTTGACCTGAGAAACCATTTTGCATTTTCAATGCATTTTGAAAATAGGTATTTTGCATTTTGCATTTGAAATGGTTTTCTACAAACCATTTTGCATTTTCAAATGGAAAAGTTTTGACCCATTTCCATTTTGCATTTCAAATGGTTTTGGGTACCCATTTTGCACATCTCTGACTGTGGACTACTGAATGCCAATGCATAATATTAAATATTGATAAAAAAAATAAGAAAATATTCCGACAGAAATCCTTTTGCAATCAGAATTGACGAGTGCTTTTAAGCCAGCCATGTCCTCGGTTTCAGAGGTCGTAGAGGAAAATAATGGTAAAACGAATGAAATAGGGAAAGGGAGAGGAACGAAACGCGTCTGTATACTCGTCGATTAATCTTCATGATTTTATCATAATATTTCCTAGGGTGGGCGGTGGAATCAAAGAGATTTAATCACAAACTCTCGTTTGATGACATTTAAGTGGCAAAGTTTCCCCCTTTCTTTAAGAAAGTGTTATTATTTCGC
Organism: Hesperophylax magnus; assembly: GCA_026573805.1. Classification (NCBI taxonomy): domain Eukaryota; kingdom Metazoa; phylum Arthropoda; class Insecta; order Trichoptera; family Limnephilidae; genus Hesperophylax; species Hesperophylax magnus. The sequence continues at coordinate 6,789,369 of JAIUSX010000014.1, forward strand.
TGTCTTATGTGACACTAGCAGAGTAGAGAATATTCCCGGAGGAGCAAATAAGTGTGAATTAGGGCGAGATTGTGACAACAAGAGAGGGGTGAGGTTAGCGCAGTGGCGTAGCTATAGCGGTAGGTATATATTACATGGGTGGGTCCATCCTGAAGGGGTTACAGGATCTCTACTCACCGCAACTTATTATTTACTTCAACGTTATTTAAAGAGATATATGCAAACAGTATTGTTGGGCAGAAGCGTTCGTCAAGACCTGAACATATCTCACCCCATAAACTCGGGCACCTCTGCTAAGTCACCAAACTTGGAGACCTATGGCAGAGGTGCTGGTTTTTCAATGAATACCTCTGCTCCTAATGAAACAATCAATCTATTACTATTGTATTTTTTCCTATGGAACACTGATGCCGATGGTGGAGGGGTTTGAACCCCCTAAACCAACCCCCCCCTCCTCCCTTATTTACGGTTCTGGTATGGTGACAGTTACACCGATCATGATTCTTGGTAGTCAAAAAGCATAATTTTCAAGAAATGTAAAATTCGTACTTCGTAAAGATAGATTTTTCACATAAAAAAATATTTAGGTAGGTAGGTAGGTACTTATTTAGTATTACCTTTTTACAGTTGATTCATAATTGAGTTGCGGCTCGGATGTATCAATAATTACAGGTTTTATAAAATTGATAAAACGACGAAAATTGAGTAAAATATGACTCACGTGGCACGATGTAAATAAATTTTTACTTTTGTATTTGCATAATTCAATCGCCCAGTACACTACAGTATTATACAGCAACTTACTTATTGAGATGGGAAGGGGGCTTTAGTTCAAAACAATAATTTCTTTGGTCTGCGGTAACATCACTGCCAGTCCCAAGTCACAATGCCCGGAGTCAGTGGACAATGGCACGTCCGATTACTGAAATAAGTGGAATGTTTGCTTACTACAAAACCGTTTCAAGCAATGTTTCGTCAGAACGGTGGATTCTCAACAGGGCAATAATAAGATAATAATGTAGTCTGAAATGAAGAGCTAATATTATAATCTCTTCAAATTCTATTATGTGAACTATGTTACTAAATAAGGATGTTACAATACATATAGACACGCTGTACAAATCCCAAAGTGACAAGCAAAAAGTACGTCAATCGTGGTACTTTCGCTTTCGTAGTTTTAGTACTAAACTGTCACGCGTCGCTTAAGGTCGTGTGCTACCTCTAAGTAAATTGCCTTAAAAAGTGCAGAAATTCTCTAGCGTGTTATTAGAAAATGTTTACCTTACTAGGCAAACACCAGTAAAAGGTTATCAGTAAATTCACACAAGTTATTTTATTATTATAAAAATACAAATATTTCCATTGTTTCCCAAAGATTTTCAGCGCCATTGGAAAAAGCGAGATAGCGAACACGGCAACACATGCGTGTAAGTAGGACAACCTAAAGAATGTCTCGGGCAGTATTCCGTGTTCGTCTTATAGTATAAGCGAGTATCTTCATCTCAGTCACACCGGCGATGTAGAATGTAGTATTCCACGAAAATACTAAAACGCCGCCCGCTATCATTCTTTGAATGTCTATCTTTTTTATACATACACAACGTTTATGTATAATTAAGAATTTGCTGGATACAGGAGTGTTTCTTATTTGTCACATTTTATCTTGAGTTTGTAAGACAATATCAAGTCTAGATGTTTTGTAACGTCATTGCTGAAGCCATTTAAAAAAAAGTTTCATAGCAAAGTTTTGACGTTATTCAATGGGTGTATTATACACACACAGCACATAATAACGCACTGCCAAGTGTAGTATGGAAAGTGTCATAATTCAGTAATAAATTATGATGACATGTGATAAATAATGAATTCATTCAATTTGCAACTAACTGCATAGTTGACGTTGCATTGACAGCTCCCCACGCATAAACACGCAAAGGAAGCACCTGCCATAACTACGTTTATTAAAATACAGTATAATTCGGCACGATTCCAAAAACGACAAATCTATGTATTTATATAAAGAATAGTGTCTGTATGTTGTGGCGAGCGTCGGCGTGATTTTTATACGAATCTAGTTTTATTCAGATATCGATGAAATTTTGCACACTTGACCTTCAAAACAAAAGGAAGGTCGTCTGCATCTGATTTCATAAATCTCTGGCAAAACCCGGACGTCGTTGGGGATAGACAAACATAAAGAAATTGAAATCGTTTTATTTTTAATAAATTTATTATTTGAAAACAATATTAACCCTCTTCTTGGCAATGTATCCTATAGTATACATAGTTTTCATAATTTTTTTCCCACTTAAACTGGTACATGGGTAAAACAGATTTTAATGAAATCTGCTTTAACATGTTCTCAACTTGATAATTAGTGCCACTAGAGCCATCTATTGTTTAATTAAGAAGAACAGTGACAGTTCAAACTCATATCGCTGCAAGATGGCTGCCAACAGAAGACGCACAACTAATTTGTCTGTAAGTTATCTTTATTTATTACTTGCATTATTATATATTCAATTATTTTAGGAATGAATTCGTGTTTATAAGGGTTCAGTGAATAATAAAAAATATATACTGAGTAACATATGTGACAAATCTTGTTTATATTGCATTCCAAAATGGTGTGTATCCTATGATCAGGGTGGCCACAGACCTGGAAAACCGGGAAAACCGGGAATTATCAGGGAATTTTACCGAACCGGGAATTATCAGGGAAATGTCAGGGAATTTCAAAATATTCTTAAAATATCAGGGAATTCCAAAAATAAAACGAAATTCGTTATTTACGATTTGTGAAGTCCCAAAGTTGTGTTTTATTACTTTTACTTGCGGCGTGTGTAACAAAAGATATGCCGACAAAGACAAACTAGATAAGTAGGTATTTTTTTATTATTATTTTCGTAAATAGCCCTTGCAACACAATCATGTCGTAAACCACCCGCTTTCGTTTTTCCCCTATACTATGTAGGTGCGAAATCTGTAAAGAAAAAGCTAGCAAAGTTACAACAAAGTGTCAAAAGGGTCGGACACCCAGTACGGTCGTAATAAAATTTAAAGATCATCATTATCAACATTTTTACAAAGTGTCAATACAGTAGAACCTCGTTAATTCGAAATCCACGGGACATCAAAAATCAAATTTCGAATTAACGAATTCCCACGTAATTCGAATTTTTATGAAAAAAAAATAATAATATAGCCGAAAATCGATTTTCTCGGCCGCCTTTTCAAATCCGGGTGTTATTTTAGTTGTAAATTCGTATTAATACCAATTATTTCTTTATTTTCGCGGCCGATTACCGTAGCGGCGGGCCCTTTAAATTCAGATATTCGCAATAAATTCGTAAAAATGCTATATATTTACGCGTAAATCGAGATTTCGCTGCCGATTTCGGTCGCGGCCTACCCTTTAAATTGAGATATTCGTAAAAATACGATGTATTTCCGCGTTAACGAGAATTCGCGGCCGTATTCTTTCGCGGCCGGCTCTTTAAATGCAGATATTCGAAATAAATTCGCAAAAATACGATATATTTCCGTCTAAATCGAGAATGCGCGGCCGATTTCAATCGAATACGATATATTTCCGTGTAAATCGAGGATGCGCGGCCGGTTTCCGTCGCGGCCGGTTTCCGTCGCGGCCGACCCTTTAAATTAAGATATTTGATGTAAATTCGTAAAAATTTGAAATATTTCCGCGTAAATCGAATTTTATCGGCAGTTTTTCGTCGCGGCCGGCCTTTTAAGTTCAGATATTTGAAGTAAATTCGTAAAAATATGTCATATTTCGAGGTGAATCGAAATTTTTCGGCCGATTTCCGTCGCGCCGTATTTTTTAACTCGGATATTTAAGTAAAGTTAGTAAAAATACGATATATTTCCGCGTAAATTGAAATTTCGCGTCCGATTTCCGTCGCGGCGGGCCCTTTAAAATTCAGATATTCGAAATAAATTCGTAAAAATACAATATATTTACGCGTAAATCGAGATTTCGCGGCCGATTTCCGTCGCAGCGGGCCATTTAAATTCAAATATTCGAAATAAATTCGTAAATATACGATACATTTACGCGTAAATCGAGATTTCGCGGCCGATTTCCGTCGCAGCGGGCCATTTAAATTCAAATATTCGAAATAAATTCGTAAATATACGATACATTTACGCGTAAATCGAAATTTCGCGGCCGAGTTTCGTCGCGGCCGACCCTTTAAATACAGATATTTGGTGTAAACTCGTAAAATTACGACACATATCCGCGTAAAACGTATTTTCTCGGCCCTTCCAGTGTAAATCGATTTAGATTTACAAAATAATAATAGTAATTAGGACGATGTATAACCACGTAAAAATACATTTTTCGGCGTTTTACCTCCACGGCTGACTTTTAGATTCAGATTTACGAAATATTATGATTTGTTTTCGCAAAAATCAATTTTTTTCGAATTACACGAACAAATTTTCGTGCGCGGACAAAAATAAATTTAGAATTACTAATTAACGAATTTCGAATTAAAAAAATTTTTGTATGAAAAATTTTTTCTGCGGAAATTTTTTTGGCGAAAATTTCGAATTACGCGTTTTTTCGAATTATCGGGGTTCTACTGTACTTACTTTTGTTTATTTGTCTATTTTTGCCTGGTCTTTTCATTGGTACACAAATTGTCTTCAGGCGAAATAATCATAAATTTGTAATAAGTGTATTTTGTTTTGAATAGATCATTGTGGTGCAAGGAAATAATAAATGCTTTAGATGACGGAATTCCCTTTATTTATGTATCTGTTCTAATTTTCTGGCGTAGATGAAAATCATGTTTCAAAAATAAAATTTTGAACGATATGTCCTTATACCAAATAAAACATATCAGGGAAAAATATAGAAACTGCCCTGGAAAACCTGGAATTATCAGGGAATTTTGAAATCCGTTTTTTGTGGCCACCCTGTATGATATACACCGCCAAGTCTGCAGTGAATTACATTTGATTGAATGTGTATCCCCTGAGATACAATGCCAAGTTATTAAGAGTTTATATTATCTTATGTACAATGTCAAGTATTTATTGTTTATTGTATTATGTAGTAAACCCCTTTGAAATCTATATATTATGATTTTTTCATTTTTCCATAGCCTCGCGAAATTAAAGAAATGCTGACTATAATACCAATATCGGGAGCAGATTCTGATATTGAAAGTGACGAAGATGATGAACTACAAGATGATTCATCTGCAGTGCGCTCATCAAACTTTGGAATTGTTCATGATGCATTGGAGAAAGATAATGAACCAATGGCTCATGTTGCTGATCTTTCCGCAAACACCTCAAGCGCTGAACTACGGACACGTCGACATGTTAATCGTAAGAAAAAAATGAACTTTGATTGGAAAGAGAAAGATTTTATGTCAAAAGTAGACATATGTGACAGTCATTTTACAACTCCAGAGAAGATAAAATCGCCCTTAGAGTACTTCAAAATGTTTTTTTCGGAAGAAGCATTCAATATGATAGTTTGTAACACCTATTTGTATTCCACGCAATCATCAAGCAAATGCATTGATACTTCCTACAGTGAGATATGTGACTTTCTGGCCATTGAAATTTTAATGGGCCTAATAAAACTACCAGCATACACTTATTGTTGGTCTGAAAAAATGCGAATTGAGCAAGTGGCAAGTATCATGCCACTCAAAAGATACCAGTCCATCAGAAGATATCTTCATTTTGTTAACAATGAGGATGTTGATGGGGATGTTTATTTTAAAATAAGGCCTTTTTTTGAACTGGTAAAGCAGAATTGTTTAAAAATTGAAAAAGAGATAAAAAAATTCTGTCGACGAAATGATGATACCATACAAAGGAACAAGAGCAGGTTCCCGGCGACAATATATAAAGAGCAAACCTAAAAAATGGGGCTTTAAAATGTTTGTCCGATCGGGGGTTTCGGGCATAGTATATGACTTCTTGATATACGGTGGAGAGGCAACATTTCGTGGTTGTGAATTTTCAAACTACGAAGAAAATCTTGGAATGGGGGCAAAATGACGGCCGGCATAGTCCAGTGGTAACGCGTTGGACTGCCATTCCGAAGGTCGCGGGTTCGAACCCGGCGTGCGCAAATAAATTTTATTTGATTAATTTGTGTTATTTCACAATTAATTAATTAAAATAATATATAGTATATTTGCGGCACGTTCCAGAGTGGAAGATACTACCAGTATCGCCCTGGTGTAAGACCACCATTCAGAATTGAAACGTTGCTCCAAATGGCTTTAGCCGTGTTTAGTGACTAGATCTGAATAGCCAGGTACTTCCCCACCTTCCTCTTTCCTTCCCCACTTACCTTCAGCCTCACAAACATCCCCCAATTGGGGATGCCATAGTCTCACTGGCTCCAGACGGGAGCAGTTGGGACTCTTGTGAGGTATTCACTATAAAAAAAAAAAAATAAAAAAAAAAAGTCGTTGTGACTCTCAGTAAGTCTATTCCCAATGCGGCATGCTCTGTTATATATTTTGACAATTTTTTTACCTCTTTTGAACTTCTGCATCATCTTCGTCATGAGTACGGAATTTTAGGTCTGGGCACCATGCGGCGAAATCGATTACGAGGATGTAAACTTAAACCTGATAAACAACTCAAGAGACTTGGAAGAGGAGCTTTTCATCAAATGACGGATGAGAAGAAAAAATTGGCTGCAGTCACTTGGTTTGACAATCGTGCTGTCATTATTGGAAGTTCATTTGTAGACTCACACCCATTATCTACAATACAAAGATATAGCAAACAGGACAAAAAAAAATTGACGTCACCTGCCCCGAAATAATAAAGCAGTACAATGCCCATATGGGTGGTGTCGACTTAGCCGATATGCTGATAGCTTTGTACCGATGCACTTTTCGCACACATCGTTGGTATATGGCGATATTTTCTCAATTACTCGATATATCTATCAACAACGCATGGCTACTTTACCGGCGTGAAGTGGCCCTACAAAAAGAAGGAAGCAAAAAAACAATATGTTCGAAGGATTTTCGTCTAAAAATTGCAAATGGTCTGCTTTACAAAAACAAAATACGTGGCCGTCCTATCGGAAACATCACAACGCCACCAAACAAAATAAAGAATCGGGTAAAAGCCAGGCCGGATTATGAAGTCCGGTTTGATAACTTAGGACATTTTCCGGAACATAAAGAAAAAGGAAGATGCCGACTATGCAATTCTGGACAAACGTCTGTATTTTGCATAAAATGTGGCCTAAGGCTTTGTTTTCCTGATAAGAGAAATTGCTTCCTATCATATCACACAAAATAATAGTTTTAATTAGCTTTTAAGACATAATTTTTCATATTCCATAGTATTATTGTTTAAATTTTGATTTGTAACAACCTGGCAATGTATCCTATAGGATACAACTCCAAATAAACTATATAAAAATCAATAAAAATATTTTTCGATTTCAAGCACAAAACTGTTTTTTATTTATTTTGTAAATAATTTTATAAGAAAGCAAAAAAGTTAATCAGGTGAAACTGTCCCAGATAATCTTAGCTCTAATACTGTATTTTTTAAAAGTTGTTTCCTTTACGCGTTCATACATTTCTATTGAAAAAAATCTTTTAGTAGTTTACATTTATATTTTGTTATTGAGTAATTTAATTTTTATTTGTATTCTACTCAAGCGAAACGATAGGAAAACCTTCGATTTATCTAAAGCATATTTTTTGGTATTCATAATGTACACCAATTCGTTATAAAGAAATAGAAATAGAAACAGAACGTTTCTAGACACCCGTTTGTCATGCGATTTGAATGCATATTACCTACAATATAAGGTATACCAAGAATATACACATTTTTGGCTTGTAGCTTCCTCTTAATATTGTCTTCAATTATTAAATATTACAATTTAACGTTTTACTCATTAAGCTATTCCACTATATTTTTTATTTATTTAATAGTTGGTAAGGCTCACAAATAAATAACAGTAAATATTTTTAGTGAGCTTTTTAAGGTCATTTCATTAAAATTCTCCAGTCCTTTAAAAGAAATATCAACTATATTTTTGCCACTAATCTTCTAATAAATTAAATACCAATAGTAATGGTGTCCTCTGCGTGCAAAGTCGTAAACTTTTTAATAAAAGTGTATTTATCTGAAGTGACCAGCCAGGTAAGTATGTTTCTTTGTATTTGTAAATAAGAAGTATGTTTTTCTGAATCTGAGACTAGGAATTCGTAATAAATTGGCGCTATACAAGTTATCGAATTATTATTATTAAGGCTCATGATTGGACTCATGAAGGTACGAACGCCAATAACCAAAATAATATGACGTTAACAGAATAATTATACTACGGTCAACCGCTTCTACCACGGTCTGCAAAGCCATTTGTTATCTCGCGAAGAACCAAATCCAACCAAATGTAAATTCTACTTACATTTAACCACTGGAACGATTTCGGTCGAAAAATCGACCACTTTTATTTTTCTGCGATTGATATCGGTCCAAAAATGGACCGATTTTTCTACCATTCGTAAAATATTTATTGTAATTATTTAAAACGCTTCCTTGGCCAGCTACTTGTTTTATCGAATAGCTGATAATATATTCTCTTTGTCTATGAACTTATCCGTTGTCTTTGAAGTGATATTTAACGAGTTTTCGCGGTTTTATAAGGCGTCCTGTCAAAAAACAAAACCATAAATTTTTAACATTCACGAAATTTTGGACTCTTCCTAAAATGCCGTAAGTAATTAATTTATTGGGTTTTTAACGCATAATTATATATTTGTGTTATTGTGATTGACTTATCTATCTTTGAAATGCGTTTTTAATTAGTTTGTTTCTAATATATTGTTTTGGTTGAAGTTTTTGTGTAAGAATACGTCAACTGAAGACGTCATCTGTTTTTGATTTACAATAATGTCTTATATACTGCACTCGCGCATTTGAAATATAGATATTCCATCACAGTGATTCAAAACAAAGAGATATATATAAGTTTTATTTGAATTGGTTCATTATTAATACAGATATTTGTTAACCAATTATTTTAAGTCATATGTCAAAAAGTTGACTCTTTTTTACATGTAAAATGGTGTAAAGCCTTCGTCACACAATAAAAATTTAGTAATTTAGTTGTATAATTAATTAATTTCTTCACTTTTACCAAATTTGTGCAGAAACAAATGTCGTCCAGGGAAAGGGAGCACTCCACGACCCAATAATTATTTTCAAATTTTATATTAGTGCAATATTTAACAAAATTTAAACATTTAAGTACTTACATTAAGTGTTTTCAATTTAAAATATATAGAGTGGTGCTGACTGCAAGAGGAGGCAGAGGAAGAGGGAGAGGTGGGGTACGAGCTGGTGCCAGACTACCTGCACGTGGACGTCAACGCAGAGCTGCAATTGCAGCCTCGTCTGGAGTGTTAGTATTTTTTAATGTTTTTTTATGAAAGTACTTTGCTGTGGCCGTTGAACTCATCATATATTTGTATTTATTTAAACAGCGACCCTGCTTTGCTACTGGTGCGAGAGGATCGCGTCAAGGCCCTAAAGGCTGTTAGGGCCCTGCCTGCTTCCTTCCGGCTAGAGCTGGAAAGCCGAAAATTCAAGAAGCAGGCGGCGCGCATTTTGCTCCCTACCGCACCTCCAAGAAAAACTAAACAAAAGTAAGCAATCGTATTTAGATGCTTGATACAATATTATTGTTTTTTCCTGACAGCGTTCCACTCTTACAGTGATAGTTGGTAAGATCAGCGCTCTGTGCATTTGGCACATTCAGTGCATATTTTACAGAGTTCTAATTTTATTGTTTATTTACATACTGTACTTACTGTTTCACACGTGAATGAGAACAATTTATATGATTTATGTAAATGTTTTCAGAATTCCATCTCCGGAGAGAACAACGTGTCCCTTTTCACAAGGGACGCCTTCACCGTTGCCACGACCCGTACCACCACCGTGGATGTCCACTCCCGCACAGATCCAATCAACGGCTCCCAATGCACCAATTATGCCTATCCGTGCAGCATCTCCCGAGCCGTTACCTGGGACATCGCGGAGTGGGGAACTCTTCTCTCCGGAGGCCCGCTATCACAGCGAGCTGTGGGTGGACGTGCCATTCTACCAAGAATTATCGGCGTTTGGGAACGGTGAGTTTATTTTTTAAAATGTCATACCAGGGGCTCAATATAAAATCAATTATCTATATTTTATATTGATATCTTTAGCACAGTTTCACTGTTGGTATATTGGCAGGAAATAAGCATAGTACTTAAAAATTCCACATAACAAACATACAAAATGTATTGTTGTTATGACGTGGATGCATCATTACACATCTTTTTTTTTCTGTAACGGGTATTGCAGAGTGAGAAATAAGACATGCCGAACTTCTTTGCGAGGATTACATTTGATTCACCGGCTTCTAAACGGTGTAATACAGCATTTTTTTCTTAAATTGAAAAAACACTTTCGCTTCACGGGACTCATTGTGTCGAGCTTCCTAGTCAAAAGCGAGGCTGTATTGGTAGGTGGGTTTTGTAACCGGACAAATTATCATTAAAATAGGTCGCTTTACGTAGTTGGTCACTTTAAACGGATACGTTTTCCTACTAAAAGTTATGAAACCTTACTAGAGTTTACATTATCGTCACTTAAAACAGTAGACCGTTAAATGCAAAGTCATTATATCCAAATTCTACTGTAAATTTGTGTTTTCTTTTATTTCAGAGTCAGACATGGGCAGTAACGTGGACGAGGCAGCTGTACTAGAAGAGTCTGTACTTGGAAACCGTGAGTTATAAAACTAACTAACTTACCTTCACGCCATTTCGGTAGGCAGAGAGGATGAACCACCATGCAACTCGATCTTGGCACACACACTCTTTTCTTCATTCCATACCTACCTGACTGTGCTATTCTGACTCCTGACATAGCCCGCCTCAAGTATTTGATTAACTTTTTATTTATTTTTTTATATGAATACCTCACAAGAGCCTCATCTGGAGCCAGTGAGACTATGGCATCCTCAATCGGGGTATGTTGTGAGGCTGAAGGTAGCGGGGAGGGGAAGGAGGTGTGGAAGAGGGAGGTGGAAAAGTACCTGGCTATTCAGAACTGGTCACCAAACACGGCTAAAACCATTTCAAGCAACGTTTCAATTCTGAATGGGGTCTTACACCAGGGCGATACTATGGGTATCTTCCACTCTGGAACGTGCCGCAAATATAATATATATTATTTTAAATGAATTTTGTGTGAAAATAACACTAATTATTCAAATATAATTTATTTGATTTGATCCCGCGACCATCGTATTGCGAGTCATAAGCCGTACCAGAGGCAGTGGGTTATCGTAATATAGACACATTAAATTAATTTGGGTTTTCTGTTGTTTCAGAAATGGACAGATCGAGCGACGAGGATGACGAAGCGAGTGACGTCGACCACGAAGAGAGCGATGAGGATACCTTCTGCATGCCACCAATACCTTATCATAATATTATCAACGTTTCACCTAACTCCGCTATGGCCATAGACTTTAGTAGACAAGACCAGGTAGATAGTGAGGCAATGCGTTCGATTCTGCCGCCTGAAGGTTACTCTTTCGATTGGTCTAAAGATATCTTACGTTTTACTGGGATAAGGGAGACTTTCACAGGCACGCCGGGACCAACTTTCAATACCGACGAAATGGGCAAACCTGTGGATGCCTTTCTTAAAATCTTTGATGCAGATTTCGTTGAACTGATCGCGAGAGAGACCAACAGGTATGCAGATCAATGGATTGCGAAAAAACAATTTAAGCGTCATGCGCGTACCAATAAATGGGCTCCCACGAATAAAGAGGAAATGTATGTATTCTTGGCAATTTTAATGTATCAAGGTATTAGTCCCCTTCCTGTTGAAAAAGACTACTTCTATTCAAAAAAACTCACCGCCATGCCTTATTTCAGCCGAGCCATGGATTATAATCGTTTTCTTCTAATTAAAAAGTTCCTTCACTTCACCAACAATGAAAGTCTTTCTTCTGATGCACCATTATCTGTGCGAAGGTTACAAAAGATTCAACCCGTCTTGGACCACCTCTCAAATAAGTTTGAGACTTTATACCTGCCCGAGCAAGACATCTCTCTGGATGAATCCTTACTCTGCTATAAAGGCCGTTTGGGATTCGTCCAGATGATCAAAACCAAAGCGGCCAGTGCGGGTATAAAGTCTTACGAGCTTTGTGAGTCCAAGTCTGGCTATCTTTGGAAATTCCAAATTTATACGGGGAAGACCATTTCCAGACAGGCTGAATCGACAAATCCAGACCAGGAAGATATGACGGAAGACATAACGGAAGATATGACGGACGACATGACACAGGCCAACTTTTTGGGTGCTCACAATATCTGCCCAGTTGGGGCCACTGCAAAGATAGTATACGACCTGGCCAGCCCTCTGTTTAACAAGGGGTATACATTAATAATGGACAATTTTTATAATAGTCCATTATTGGCACGATGCCTCAAAAGAAATGGGATGGACTGCATGGGCACATTGCGGTTAAACCGAGAATTTGTGCCCTCTGCATTTAAGTCCCATCTCCGGTCCAAACTGAGGGAAGGTGAGGTTGTATACTCGAACTGCGGGGACCTCAATGTAATGGTTTGGTTGGACAAAAACCTGGTAAGTATGTTGTCCACCTACCATAAGGCAGAAATCGGGGCAGTTGAAAAGTTTGGTACCTGGACTTACAAACCTCAACTCGTACTAGACTATAACAAGGTAATGGGGGGGGTTGACCGAAAAGATCAGCTTTTGTCAGGCTTCCCCATTGAACGACAGCGAAACCTGGTCTGGTACAAGAAGCTTTTCAGGAGACTACTAAGCGTTTCGGTGCAGAATGCGTATATATTGTACGGCTCAAAGCTCCGCAAGGAAAATAAACGCATTTTGTACCGAAACTTCAGGAGTGAGGTTGCGGATGAACTCCTTCTGCTGTTCTGTCGTAGTCAAATTGACACGACTGTGCGGACCATTGGCCTAATAGCTGAAGGAAAGACTCTGCGACCTATCCTGAAAGGCAACCACTTCGTGGTCCGTAGCGGGAAAAAGGTGAAATGTGCCTGGTGCAACATAAATAACATTTTCAAAAGGACCCTTACAAAGTGTGATGTGTGTGATGTGGCATTATGCTATGATTGCATGAAGCCATATCACACTACAATATAGATTTGCTGAGGGTTTTTTTTTATTTCATTTTTTTCTTTTTTGGTTTTTTAGTTATGAAATTCTAATTTATAAATTTAATTAAATTTGTTTGAACATCAATTATGATGGCCTGGATGGCTGGACTTATAATCATTTCTTTCCGCATACTCACGTCTCATGTTATGTTGTCCTCAAAGGTTCTATATGATAAGGTTCGGTGGACATTTAATATGTATATTTCAATTCTGATCATTGAAATATGCATGTTAACAAATGCACAGGTTTTCTCATTTTTCCCTGTTTATTGTACACATTAAATAACTCGTTTTATTTTTATGTCTTAATTATATTTTGTCAATTTTTCTGTAAAGATGCTTTTCCAGATCTAGTCACTGAACATAACTAAGCCAATTCAAGCAATGTTCAATTCTGAATGGTGGTCCCTCACCAGAGCGATACTCAGAATCTCACTCTATAGCGAGGCACAATGATATTATTATGTATTGATTTTCTTAAATTATGAATAAACCAATAAACTGAATACATTTTTATTATGACAAAAGGTGTAAACAATGTTTAAATCAATATACTGCTCTTTCATTGTAACCATACAACTGTAATATTGATTTTAAAGGATATTAGGGCTTAATAAATAAATCAATTATTGGTTCCATCAATTATTTTCCCTCCCCCATTTTTTTTCGATACCTTTGCGTTTAGATATAAAATTATCACTATGATTTTATTTGAAATTCTACGGTCATACAAAGGTTTGATATATATATACAAATTTATCATCATTTTACATATTCCGATTTACCCTATGTAGATTGACCTTAAGGTAGCTGTCAGAAGTGATTTTTGGTCAAATATTGGTGAATTTCATCAACTTTCAAAGTATCCCCCTGAAATATTGGCAATGTTTATATCTATGATATATATCTCACTTTAAGCCTTATTTCCTCGTTTTGCACGTAATATAAAAACATGGTTACAAATCTCCAGTTCTAATTTACAATTATTTAAAAAGTAGCACCATGATTTTGACATCGTGAAATAGGCTCTCTGTATAATTCATCAAATGAATAAAATAAAGCCAACACGGCGACTATGCTTATTAATAATTGTAGACAGTTAATGTATCTTCCTAACGTTATACCAGTTTTTGTGGTAAATTTATTATATAATATAATACAGTGATTTCAATTTTGACGCGTCACGCACTCAAATTTTACAAAATTATTTTCTGACCAAACTTTTGAAGAGATCTTAACATGCAAAAAAATATTTTTCTATTACATTCTTGCATCTGTGATTATCAAACAGGCCATAGAGAACATAAAAACGTAGAAAATATTCAATAAAGATTTTTAAAACTGCCACTGGCGGCAATTTCAAATCACAAAAACGCAAATTTCGCGCATTTATAAAGTTTAAGATTTTTTAATAATTTATCTATCAATTCTAAAAATATAGAATAATTATTAAAATATAGGTGAATTCATTGGCTGTATAGCACTATAATCAGTTTTATGTTTCCGTATTAAAATTCGGAGGTTTGATTTTTTTAATGTTGGCGGAAAATATTCAAAATCGTCGCCAAAAAACCGCGAGCAATCGGAGAAAAAAGTTTTTTGACGCGCGATCGTTCGAGTGGTTGTAAATGAAAAATTAATTTTCAATCACTTTATAATTTGTACATCATGTCAACTAGTTTCGGTTTTTTCCTAACATAGAATAGAAGAAAACTCTTTATTCATTCAGTCTTACTCATAATATATATTACGGGGGTATACCAGGAATACTGGTAGTATTAGTAGCAGACATATTTTCAAACCGCCCAACTCCCAGGAATATGAAGGTGTAATACGTATAAGATCGTAGTAAGACGGAGATGGCGGACTTTTTTTAATAATCTTGACCGGTTTCGTCCACCTTGCGCACGGAAAACATATAAAAAGCGGTACGACCCAATTGCGACACTATCGGAGGCAGGTTTTAGATATAGATTTACCAAAGAAAGTATGACAGTATAGTAGAATATATTCAAAGCTGTATTTAGACGTATGAATAAACGTGCAGTTGGTAGCACGCCGCGAAATGGGAAATTGACCGTGTTTTTCAGGTTTGGAGCGGAGTGATGCCAGACTAAAACATCATAACCCGTAATCCATTGGATAGAACAATATTGGGAAAAAATATTATTATGTGTAAAGATTTTAACCCGAGCAGTATACGTCCCTTTCCTCGTACTGGTATAACTATACCAACGCTGCAGCGGCGTATTAGGGAATCTTTATTAGTAAGAACGTATGTATCGTAACATTCTTCAGAACAATATTGTATATCTATAAGATTCATGTGCTGGGTCCTCAGGAAGAATAGCGAAAAGGAATTTGATATTTTTGTAAAGAAGAAGGATCATTTTTGGAGCCGTATAAGAAAAGGATTGAAACACACCAATAACAATGACACGACGAAAAACAGTCGACAGCAAAATAAGCTTCGGGAATAATTTTCAGGAATGTTGAAAGACAGAAACTTGAGTGGATGTAATCTAGAGGAAAACATTTTTTATCTAATAATCTACACAAAACATATAAAATAACCGTCTGAACTAACTAGGAATCGAACCCAGGATCGTCCTCTAACCACTGTCTAGGTTACATACGATTCTTTTAGTTAAAGGTCTGAACTGGGAATCGAACACAGGATCGTCCTCTAACCACTATCTAGGTTACATACGAGTTCTTTAGAACTTAGTAAAATATTGGAAAAATTAGTTGCAAGATATGTAATATATTTAATTCTGAATTTCGAATATGAGATCGACAAAAATGACGTAAATAGGTCCCAATGGACGAGTGATTAGAGGCGTTTTCCAGGAGGTCCCAATGGACGAGTGATTAGAGGCGTTTTCCAGGAAAGACTGGGTACGATTCTCAGTTGAGACCGTTACCATTTATTTTTTTCTGTGTCTTGTTCTATTTCATTTTTCGTTTAAATTTATTAGAATTATCTTATTCTTCAATTATATTTTACAATAATAGGTTATAACCTTGAAAAGTTATTCCAATAAAAATTGAATTCACAAAAGCAATTAAAAACAGTGAAATTGTTTGTAAGGGAGTTCTCCGACGGAATTATTTTTTTAAACCTTGAATGGAATAGTTGACAGTAAAAAATTACTTAAATTAAAATTTATTCATTAAAAAGATAACAAGAAAAATATATTTAATGCATTCAAAAATATTACGTACTATGCCTTGCCAAGATTATAATTGCACGGAAATAATTTGGCCAATTAGTGGATATATTAAAATCTTCACAGCACATTAATAAAAAAAACTTTGAGATGTTTTTTTAAGAATATGACGTGTCAATGAAACAAGAGGATTCTGGATAGATTTTCACGGCCAAAAGTATTATAACATGATTAATTTTGCCGTGTTGCGGCGCTATTTCCTTCTTTAAACAGCGTTTCGGAATCTGCCCAGATGAGAGACGCTGTAATGCTGTCCGAAAATCTGCCTGAAGGAGAGAGCACAGCACGGTGATCCTATAGTGATTTATTTTTGGGGTATTGTGCCGTGTTGCGCTACCTCCATCTTTAGTCAACGTTTCAGACAACATTTCGAATTCTCCAAAATAGAATTTTTTTTTTTTTTTTATTGATTTTTTATTTTAGTAATTTGTACATTTAAGATTACAAATGACTAATTAATTATTACATTTAAATATACTATGTTTTTTTTTTTCTTTCTTGATATGGCTCCTACATAACATCTTAAACTTTTCAATTGGGGCAGACTTAAGGTTTTCCGGCAGCGCGTTATAGTATTTCATCCCTTTATAAAATATACTGTTCTGGGTATTCGCTTTGTCCTTCTTTGGTAGCCTGATTTCATTGCACGTCCTAGTTTTATGTTGGTGTATGTCCTTGTTGTATACAATTTGATTCGAAAAATATTTGGGTAGCAGATTGTTTACTATTTTGTGTAAAAATATCATCGTGTTCAAGGTCAACATCTGTTTCACCGTTAGCCAATTTAGTTCGTTTAACATTTTATTTATTTTTGAATATCTATTTCGTCTGAGTATTGTTCTCATTGCCCTATTTTGGAGAATTTGAAATTTATTTTGCTCTCGGTCGTTACACAGGAAAAGGATAGTTGAGCAGTAATTAAAATGTGGAGCAATAATGGAGTTATAAATGGTGATTGCAGTTTTTTCGGACAGTTTTTGGCGAATTCTTCCCAAGAAAGATATCTTTTTTCCAATTTTCTTTTGGGTATATTCCGCATGTTTGTTAAAGTTGAGTTTGGAATCTATTATAACTCCTAAGTATTTTATATCGGTAACATTTTCAATAATTTCACCATCAATTTTGATTTTGCTTTCACTGGATGTCTTCTTATAACCAATTACCATACATTTTGTTTTTTTTGTATTTAATTTAAGCTTATTTATTTTTAGCCATCTTGATACATTATCTAGTTCATTATTTAAAATATTTATTAGTTCTTCATAGTTTTCTCCAATTATATATATAAGTGTATCATCGGCAAATAGTCGTACTTTGCATTTTGAAAATATTTTCACCATGTCATTAATATAGAGTATGAACAATAGAGGTCCAAGGACTGATCCCTGTGGTACTCCTAATTTATTTTCCATTGGTTTTGAAAATTGATTATTAATTTTTGTTACCTGTATTCGGTCTTTCAAATACTCTTTTATTAATTTAATGGCTAGAGTTGAGAAACCAATTTCTTTAAGCTTTCTTATCAATATTTCTCGATCTATGGTTTCGAATGCCCTTTGAAAATCCAAGAATATTGCTAAGATAAATTTATTACTATTCATTCCTTCTTTCCATTCTTCAACGATTACATTTAACGCTGTTTCACAAGAATTATTACATCTGAATCCCGATTGTTCTTGGTATAAAATATTGTGTTCATCTAAGTATTGCAATATTTGTTCTTTTATTATTACTTCAAGTATCTGTTCATATTTCGGTAAGGTGTTAATTGGTCGAAATTCTTCACATTTTCTGGTATTTTTAACCTTTGGGACCGGTATAATGGTAGATAGTTTCCATGACTGTGGAAATTTTCCCTCTTCAATTGTCTGATTAATAATATTTAATAGAGTAGATCCAATTACTGGAAAAGCATCTTTTATCAGACTAATAGTTAATCCATCTGAACTGTTTTTTGATTTAATTTTCTTTAAAATGTTAAATAAATATTCTGCAGTTATTTTTCTGAAGACCAATAATTTTTTGTTTGAGTTGTTATTATCATTTGTGGGGTTGAAAACAATGTTAGGTATTAATTTGTTAATTTGAGTGATGCTTTCTATAAAATATTTATTAAAGCTATTAGCCATGTTTTCTTCGTTTATATCTTTTGGGAAGTTTACTATTTTTATGTCGTTTTTGTTATCGCCATGTACTAATTCTTTAATGCTTTTCCAAATTTTTTTGGGATCCCCTTCTTCCGATTTTATTTTATTTTTTATGTACTCATTATGCGTTCTTTTTATGTCTTTGGAGTATTTATTTCTCATTTTTTTGTAGTTATTCCAATCCATAGTATTATTAGTAAGGCGTGCTCTCTTGTAAAATGTATCTCTATCATGCTGCATTGTGCGTAGTTCTTTTGTGAACCATTTATTATTGTTTCCTTTACGTATCTTCTGTTCTGGAACTACTTCATCAATGGATTTTTTAATGTTTAATATCATCTGGTCAGCTTTTTTGTTATATTCCATTTGATTTATTTCATTCCAATCAATAGTCTCTAAGGTCTGAATGAAGAGTTCTTTATTGTATCTTTTGTAATTTTTAAATCTTATTACTTGTGTTTCTTTACTGGAGTTGTAGTTTTCTCTGTCATTTAATAGAATTTGAATCATATTATGGTCGGTAATTTTATGTTTATCTAATACATTAACACATAGGTTAAATTTATTTGAGATAACCAGATCAATCAATGTTTTAGAGGTATTAGTAATTCGTGTGAAATCTTTAACTAATTGTTTCATACCTGCAGTTTGAATAATAGATTTCAGTTTTTTTGTGTATATGTCTGCATTTGCTTTAACATTTATATTGAAATCTCCAACTATGATGTTAATATTTTCATCTTGCAAATTTTCCATGCTCCATCTTTGAAAATATGTTAAGAAGTCGCATTTACTCGTGTTTGGTGATCTATAAATAACAGTATATACACCTTTCTTGATTCCTGATTTAATGCTGATGGCTAAAATCCAACAATGTTTTTCATGTTGGTGATTTGATATCACTTCATATGGAACTTTATTACTTAAGAGAATCATCACTCCTCCTGTATGTCTGCTATGCGAGTCACAACGGATGGTATTATAATCATCAAATATAATTTCACTATCTTGGATATCTTCAGTCACATGTGTTTCACTCATCATAATCATAAAAGGTTTCTTCTCTTCTAAAAGTATTTTGACCTCTTCGTAATGTGCTATGATGCTTTGTATGTTCAAGTATATAATTTCATCTTTCTCGTAACTTTTGTTTATAAAAAAGAAATTCTGCTCATTTTTGCTTCAAGTTTTCTTTTATAAATTGGGCATTCCTTACTCATGGCTGAGTGACTACAATTTAGTTTCAATCCTAATCTTTTACTTGTCATTATACAATTGATGCACTGAATATCCTCATCCATGCAATCTTTTACGTCATGATTTTTTGCGCATTTTGGACAAGATTTTAGGTTTCTGCAATCTATAGCCTTGTGGTTGAACCCATTACATTTAAAACATCTCATGATATTTAAATTGTCAAAGACCCTGCATCTGTCCCATCCAATATTTATTTTTTCTGCTTTTAACATTCTGTCGTAAGTCTTTCCGTCGACGTCGGCATATATAGTAAAAGTTGTTTGATTTCTTTGGTTTTTTAGTTCTTTCATATATGTCACCTTTATTTTTGAGCTTTGTTCACAGATGGTCTCATTTTGAGTTTTTATTTTTCTCTCTATTTCTTCAAAACTGTATTTTTCAGATAAACCAATAATTTTGACGGATGGGTTTTTTGTTTGAGGAATCTTTACCTCATATTTATCTCCTAGTTTGGCTATCACCTCATCATGAACCTTGTTAATATCTGTGGCATTTTTAAATTCTACTATAACCCCTCCATCCTTAAAATTTCTCATGCCGGTAACTCCAAAATTTGCTGGGTCAATATTGTCTTTTATTTCATTCTTTGTTTCATTATTTTCCTGATCCTTCTTTTTTGGTTTTATGATAACAACTGGTTCGTGTTTTTTTACCTTTTCTGCATAGGTTTCAGGTAAGATTATTTTTCTAATATCATGTTTAATGTTTTCTAAATTACTGATATATTTTCTGTCACTGTTGATTATATTTTCTTGTAATCTGATGATTTTGTCTTGTAATGAAAGATTTTCTGATTTAATTGCATCTTCCAACTTCGTTATTATGAGTTCTATAGTATTTTTTGTTTTTTGATCCTTGACTGTTTGAATTTTGGAAACTTCATTTTTAAGTTCTTCTATATAGTTCGCTACCGTCATCGTAGTATTTTTGTTTGCACGGTTTTGTAGAATTAAATCGGACGTACTGTGCACATTTCTCACTAGATGGCGTTATACGTTGAAAGTTAGCGAGTCGGTCGTCTTACTATAATTTAATAAAAAAATAATAATAAATGTTTTCACCGAGAAGCGAACTCCGCTCCTTGAGAACTGTGACCGCTACCGGAACGGGCGACGCTATCGACGCTATTCTCTAGGCTACGGCCCACTTATCAACGAGCGTGATAATGTTCGTATATTAAGTGCTACCAGTTTTTAAACTGACAGGTATGGTATTCTGTTAGTTATTTTGCGACAATAACTAGCATTAATCACTGCACAGATTTTAAAATCACTTAAAATAGTATTTCGAGGGCGTTATAGATTATAGAATGGGCGAAATAGATTTTTAAAAGTAACTAAATTGGCTAACAATAAAACAGATGATATTTACACATAAATAGAAAATTACTAAAATATTTATAGCCATATTAATAAAAATAAAAGCAATAAATAATAAAAATGTCACAATGTATGAATGTAATTAATAATAAATTAGACATTTGTAAACATTAACGTACAAATGACTAAATAAAAAAATGGAAAGATGTCGCAATTTTTCAAGTATATTAAAATTCGATAGGTAATTTTTTTCCTTTTAATTTGAATCCGAGGCTAATATTTTTTAATAAAAAACTTTCAGCTTCACAAATCCTACAATTATAATATCCCGTGATTTTCCACGAATCTGCGCTAGTAAATTATAAAAACCATTTCTTTCGTGGGATTTTCAAGATATTCAAACAAGAAAATGTTCCACATTTTCAATTCTGATTTGAATAAATAAATAAAATAATTCATCTGCTATACGTACAAGACCAGAATTCGACAGTGCAGATAACGGCCAAATATTATAATAACATACTGTTTCCCAAATTTTTTTGAAATGATATTAACCCTTCAGGCTAATTTGTTCGCTTTTGGGAACAACACATGTGATCTCACAGAAATCGGTGTTACGAACAGAAAACACCACGCTTTATATTCAAATCTAAAAGTTAAGTTGAAGTATATTTAAAATGTGCACCTTTATGAAACCAAAGATTCGACTGCAATTTGAAAAAAACTTAAGAGACTTTTTACTAATTATGTACTCGACGCGATGCTAAAAGATGAGAGGTCTATTTTTTATGACAAGGAAATAAATCGAATCTGTTACAAAAATAAATAAGGCTGGCAGTAATGAAGAGACGTCTCAATCACACGCCAAAAAACACCTTATAAATGAGATGAAGTTTTGCTATAAAAAAATATCGTAAGCAAGTGAAATTGGGTTCGTTTTTTTGCACCTTAAACGTGGTGTAAATATTACGCGGTGCGTAAGGTCAGACCAGTGAAAACTTTGTTTGATTAAACCAATCTTAAACGAGGCTCGAGGCCGGCTTTATCACAACAACGTTGAACGGGCGTGTAAGAATGTAATTAGTAAGAGGGTAAGAACGAAAAGTAACAAATAAGAGATGTAGTTTAATTATCGGACGAAAATAATATAATATTGCAATTTTCTATTATATATTTCAACTACTTTATTGTTTAAAAGTTGTGTAAAATTGAAAACACGTTTAGTAGTAGGGCCCTATGTATTTTTCATTAGCGTCAGTTTAAATGAATATTATCTCAGTGAATTACTTTTTTAATGTACTTACATCTCATAATTATACAAAATATTTAGATACCTGCAAAAAAAGTAAATCTATTCATATAACACGGGCGGACGGTGTGGATTTGATTTGTACACAAATCTACAGCTTTATTCCGAGATTGGAGAACAAGAGGAAGGTAACTGTCTACGTCTGATTTAAAAAAAACTCTGCGTATAGCCCGGGCAACGCCGGGGACTTCAGGAAGTATAAGACCGGTCGGTGGCTAAGTTGACATCGCGTTTGGGTCCCACCCAGCGTAGTGTGTTCAATTCAACGGCTGGCTAAGTCCTCCATCACGATCAACTTTTTCCGCTTACTGTGGTGGTAGTAGATTTTCAAATATTGTCAGGTTATTCGTAACCCGAGAAAGTTTGTCTTTCTATTCAGAAAAAAATATTAAAAATTTAAATATTCTATAACCAGCACAATACAACACATTTGATATTATTTAAAAATATATTTCTTTTATATAAAACATAAATATGTTATACTAAAAAAACTAATTACAATAAAAATGTTTTCTTTTTAACGTAACTACCCAATACAATAGAGAAAAACGTTTCTAGTGTTTGAGTTGGGGAGTAGTGCCATTACAATATACACAGGGTAAAGAAAAGAAAGAATGTTTTTATTTATAAAGCAAGAAATAAACAAAATGTATATAGCATGATAACAAAAGTATAGATAATGAAAATAGACTAAAATAGCTGTTACTAAAGTAAATTAGTTACGCAGTAAATTTAAGAATATATTTATTTACATTTAACATTAATTTAAGAAAAGTATTAAAATTAAAATAATATTATTACATTTCGATTAATAAGTAGGTGGTATAAGTACATGGAGTTATTTTATTCATTTGGAGTAAACGGAGCTGATAATATTGCAAGCGAAGGTACATAATAAATTGCGACAATAAGCTATTGGTGGTTCGAATGCTGATATAATATTTCAAGAGGATATGGTAAAAAAAAGAAAAAGAAATACAACCAGCTTTGTAAAAGAGTACCATAATGCCCTGGTAAATGAGGAGTTGCTGTCTATCGAAAGTAATTCAAACAGCAGTAACTCTTCTGCTTTTTTAAACACAAGAAAATTTCTCAATTATCGTGACAATACGAAGGATAAACAGATGTTGCGCATACACTCAAAAATACAATATACTTAGAAAAACTTTAAAACATACACATACGATTTAAAAAAGGTATAAAGACGTTTTAAATGAAACGAGAATAGAAGAGGAAATTTCTAAACGAAAAAGATCATGCACAAATTAATGTTCTGATATCCTGTGTAATAAGTACACATAACACGGGCAAGTAGGACTACCTCCATGCCGGATAGTCATTGTACGGTATACGCGCTATCGCCAGCCACTCGATGAGGAGGCGAGCGATTTTGCAGACTTGCCAAATTAAAAATTAAAATGGTAAAAACCTTGAATCCGGCGTATTACGGTCATTACGGCACATTGAATATACATCTTAGGCAGATCGAGACTTGCATATGCATTATATATTGTATAAACAATTGTAAGATTTAGTTAGACCGTTAACCATAATATATGATTGAATAACCAATAACCATGTACGTTACAATCTTAACATATAAAAGTTCAGCCTGCGTATGTTTGTGCTTGTAAAACTCGAAAAGTAGTCGACCGATATCGCTGAAAATTTCAAAGTTTGTTCTTATCAGTGCTAGGATTGTTAATTGGAATTTTAGAGTGGTTTGAATGGCATAAGAAGTCGGGGACGATCGGGAATACTTAACGCAATATGTCTTGTAAAGTAGCGACAATAAGCTATTGGTGGTTCGAATGCTGATATAATATTTCAAGAGGATATGGTAAAAAAAGAAAAAGAAATACAACCAGCTTTGTAAAAGAGTACCATAATGCCCTGGTAAATGAGGAGTTGCTGTCTATCGAAAGTAATTCAAACAGCAGTAACTCTTCTGCTTTTTTAAACACAAGAAAATTTCTCAATTATCGTGACAATACGAAGGATAAACAGATGTTGCGCATACACTCAAAAATACAATATACTTAGAAAAACTTTAAAACATACACATACGATTTAAAAAGGTATAAAGACGTTTTAAATGAAACGAGAATAGAAGAGGAAATTTCTAAACGAAAAAGATCATGCACAAATTAATGTTCTGATATCCTGTGTAACAAGTACACATAACACGGGCAAGTAGGACTACCTCCATGCCGGATAGTCATTGTACGGTATACGCTATCGCCAGCCACTCGATGAGGAGGCGAGCGATTTTGCAGACTTGCCAAATTAAAAATTAAAATGGTAAAAACCTTGAATCCGGCGTATTACGGTCATTACGGCACATTGAATATACATCTTAGGCAGATCGAGACTTGCATATGCATTATAATATATTGTATAAACAATTGTAAGATTTAGTTAGGCAGATAAACTTTGTTAGGTGCCTACCCTTTAAGTTAGGCCAGAAGGGGAAGTCGGAAGCGGTTCGCGAAAAGTTCGGATGACTGAAGCGAAAAAACCTTCAAGGAATGTAAAGTCAAAAGCCGATATAACCTTCGGAAGATAATGAATATATCATAATTTTATATTCAAGGAGATATTATATATATATATATTTTTTTTTTTATATTAACTCCACACAGGAGGCCCTGAAGAAAATAAAAGGTCAGGTCATTGAGGATACTCCAATTTATTCTAGAAATGCGTCAATAAATAAACAGCAGTTGTTGGGGGCATAACCGTTAAAATGTAATGTTTTATAACCCCTCGGGCCTCTGGCATATTGACGATATTATATTTCTCAAATATACTGTTAGAAGGTCGGAGAATTAGTGCTTTCCGCTTTGCAATAAAATCCAAATAAATGCAATATTTTTTAACTTGTCTGAAAACTAAAAACTCCTTTTGAAAGGTGATGAAATAAGCTTTCAAATTAATTTTAAATGCACAGATAAAAAAAGTTTAAAAATGGCTCACCTTACGATTTTTCATCTGAACACTGAACAAAAATTACGCGTAACCTTTTATTAGACACAAATGTATTATAAACATTACTGTCACCTCAATTTTATTTCGTTTATTTTATAAAAAAATCATCAAGTTTTCTCAAATTGCAGTCGGAACGTTTGGTTTCATAGAGGGACACATTTTAATTATTCTGTAGTTAACTTCTAGATTTGAATAAAAAAAGTGTAGTATATTCTCTTTCTAACAGGTGTTATCATATTTCTCACTACGACAGTAAGTGAGACACAACGATTTCTATGCGACCGTATTGGATGTTCCGAAAAGCTAACAAATTAACTCTACGCCTGAGGGGTTAGTGGCGATTTTCCTTCAATGCATCATGTCATGTACATAAGTTGGAAGTCTTCGAGCGAAGATGATAACAGAACGACCTTCATCAGTATTTGTTAATGTATTCAGGTAATATACCTACTATCCATGTGGTTTTTAGGTAGAGTGTGCTCACCACATTAAAAAGTTGGCAGACTTCGTCGAACCAGTCTATTCGCAGCCACGGGTAATGATGGTTAACCATAATAATTTGTGTATCTTCAGTGTTTGTTTTCTCGCTTGACGTTGAACGAAATGGCAAATCAACATGGATTAATTGGATGAGAAAGGGTTAAATTAATGGGGTAATAAAAGTGAAAGCGAAGATCGAAGGAACCAACCCAAAGTACAGGTACGTACATTTTCACGAGAAAAACGCGAGATTCGCAATTTTGAGCCAAATAGCGTATTTTTACGCGTTACACTTTTTGATTTAAAAAAAATCATCTTTTTTAAAGCAAGATACCAAAACCTCAACAAAACATCACTTTTGTTGCAAAAAACCACCACTTTTTTGAAAATAACACAGCATTTGAGAAAAATTTGTCCTGATAAGAACACATCGTGATAATACATTCATATTTTACTAAAAGTTTATAAGAAAACCTATCAATTCATTCGTTAAGGGTGTGCAATTCAGTTTTTAACCGGATTACGAATAATTTGAAGAGATTCTTAATTAATTAGCAATATTCAATATTAGTATTTTTTCTCCGTGCACAAAACGTAACGCGAATTTCGCCGAAAAATAATCCAAATTTAGCAAAAAAATCGCAATTTTTTCAGATACCTACTAATAGAGTAATAGTAAGGTTTTTTATCGTTAATACAAACTGTTGTCCAAAGGGGGCAGTTTTGCTGATACCGTGAACCAGCTACTCCTATATGTCGAAGATTAAACAGCAACTTCACTTCAATAACCATAATATATGATTGAATAACCAATAACCATGTACGTTACAATCTTAACATATAAAAGTTCAGCCTGCGTATGTTTGTGCTTGTAAAACTCGAAAAGTAGTCGACCGATATCGCTGAAAATTTCAAAGTTTGTTCTTATTAGTGCTAGGATTGTTAATTGGAATTTTAGAGTGGTTTGAATGGCATAAGAAGTCGGGGAAGATCGGGAATACTTAACGCAATATGTCTTGTAAAGTCGTTTTTTAAGAGTAACATTGTGGTATACAGTAGTGACATTGGCAATTGCGGGGTTCGCTAGTCAATCATATATTGGATTAGAGTAATTATGTCATGGAAGGAAACAAAACACTATGCATCGACAATCGGTCAACGCGTTATTTTCAGTTCGTGCGTACTTGAGCAATATTGAGCTATGCCCATGGTGTTTCTTGTACGGTGTAAATGCGATGGTTTCGTTACATTTCCATATATGCGGCCGGCTAAGCGTGCCAAGACCGATGTACGGTCCCGAACCGCCCGGTCGCGACAGTCGGCATCTGCCCGACACTGCACCGACTTTACCGCCGCGCAGCCTCCAAATCCCGCGCGGATCATTATTAATCTCCCTACCAACACCAACACTCGCTTTCTTATCGGCGGGTGCACATTAAGGCTACATGCACATTGCACATGCATGCGGTATATTTATGGTGCACACGCCTAAACTCCATGCTCAGATGTTTTCACAAGAGACGCGAGCTGTAGTAAGAAATGCGCTTTTGAATAATATATTAAGTCAATATTGTATGATAAGGGCAAAATTGGTTTTTTATCCGTTTCGTAAGTTTTGTGACCTATTTCGTTTGAAAAATCATTTTTTCATGAAGAGGGCTTCCATTAAAAGAAACCAGCGAAATATATTATTCTTTTTCGATCTACAGCGAGAATCGAAAGTTTTAATTTGATATTCAGAAAAACATAATTTTAGAACTCATCATATTTAGATCAAAGACTATAAAATCTATGTAACTATGTTTTTATTCTTGGAAATTTGGAACTATTGTCCCGTCAAATTAACATTTTAAAGAAGAAAGGAGGAAGTAGGAGATAAGGAAAAAGAAGGGTGAGAAAATACGTGGGACAATAAATTCAGGTGTTTGACTTCGTTAGTGAGCGAGACAAATATATTATAGTAGTATAGCCCATGTATTAGCTTCATCTCTTTCTCACATGCCAGCTCGAAACTTAATAGCACGTAACCGTAATATTTGTACTCGGTTAAAAATAAAATATAGTAATCATTATAATACTAATTCCGAAGCAGTATTATAACAAAGCAGAACGAGAAGAAAAATAACAATCACTAAACATATTTTGACTTCTCAGGATTTTGAACCCGCAACCGCTAAGCCTAAGGAATGTTACTGCTTAGATCTCGGGGTCACCATTTATATCGGAATACCCACGGGGTTTACAACAAGGACACCAATATATTCACAACCACCACAATACTGTCCATAAGTGTTCAGGAGCATGACGGGAAACAGAGGAATGACTGGGGTTTTGAAGAGATCTGTTTGTTTGAACGGTGGAAATAAGCAGATATTCTCGGCGTTCAGACCGCTCTATGCAAAAACCATGCTTCAGCAGACAACGTGGTTTTGTTATCAGCGGTATCAGTAATTGCAGGTAGCCTGGGTAAACTAGTTTTGTAAGCAAATAAACCATTCGCATCAGATAAAGGGACAGGTAATGGGTCACGCTATGAAAACTGAAGCATTTACCATTTACCATGTACAGCAGTATCACTCTATGGCAGAACCAATTTCTATAGACAGATAACTTTAATTCAATAGTGAAAAGATAAGATTTTAGATAAAAATCAATAGAAGCCACTTCATATAATCGAACGTCGACTATCGACTATCTTGATATACATTTTGCATCCTCTACATTCATACCTACCGGTATTATATCAAGACTCTTGCCTGAAGCACTTGATCGCAGAGGCCGTACATTTCTGTAACGTTTCACCTTAACACCTTTTGTCTCTTTCCATGTCGTAAATAATTCGCCATACATTCCTTCCTTCGTTCATCCGATATACGTGTTCAAACGACCTTTTCTTGGTCTCAAATCAGGCGTGCATCTCCTAAATTGTGATTGGGTCGTACATTATTATACCACATTTTACATCTCAGAAATCTCATTTCCACAGCATTCAGGGGGTATTTCACGATCATCTACTCGAAATAGGAAGAAAACTCGGCTAACTTATCCGATTTATAGCCACTATTCAAAGGTTAGATAGAAAACTCTGCTAAACTTATCCGATACATAGCCACTATTCAAAAATTGGAGTATCGAATAGTAAACTCGGAATTTATAAATAAATCAATAATGTATGTTATCCTATGGATGAGCTATCAAAAGGATGGTGATATTCTCTTAGACTACTTTAGTCATATATATGCCCACTATATGTTTGGTAAAAACTGCACTCAAATTGTTTCTCTAACTTTGACAACTAAAAAAAAAAAAATCAAATGGGTCACACAGGAAATCTTGTAAGACTCGAGATAAGGTGAAGTAACGTAATACAACTTTCATAATTCTATACCGCACAATGTAAAATGATAAATTAGCATGTGACTTGCACGAGAAGTCTTCCCTTAGCTGAGATTGCATTATGCCAGTCCAAATGAATTATTCCCAGAGATCAGACGAGCAGAATTATATTATACAGATTAAATGACGGAGATATCATACGAAGTCGGGACAAACTTATTAAACAATATGCGGAACTCCAATGAAGATTGCAGGAAACGAGATATATATGTATAAGGCGTGGAGTTCAAATAAGGCTTTCAAACCCCCGAGACTCGAAATAGGTACCTACTTCATATGGTCACAAGTCACAAGCTAAATATGCTTAATATATGGCTAATTTATATAGCGTACAAATATATTATCATCTAAATGCGGTAAAGATCGGCGATGAATTTCATTCATTCATTTTAGTATATATCCAGCTAACCCATTGGGCGCATTTTGCACCCGTGTTCTAAAATTAATTATAAAAACACCCCAATATTATAGAACATCCTTCTTTTTCTGACCCTAGTAAATTTAGATTGTTAATGTTAGTGTTAGTTGTATGTTTCTACATATGTAAATATATATGTCATTAAGATAGTAGTTACAGTAATTACAGGCCTTAGTCGTAAGTCACTAGATATAAGTCTTAGATGTAAGTCACTTGTTTTCTGTCAGTAGTTCTAGTATTAATTATTTAATAAATATATTTGTACGCTATATAAATTAGCGAAATATTGAACATTTATTGAAGTAGAGAAAAATCGAGCAACGCCGGGTACACCTCAGCTAGTAATTTTATAGTGTTCTGTTCCCACTGATGTTGTCCATTGTCCATTGGTAGGCAAGTCAATAGCATTTTGACTTTTTCATAAGTAGTTGAACAGAATCGCTAGAGAATTTCTGTGTATGCATCAACAATTACGGTATAAAAAAAGGGGAAAAAAGCAACATTTGGATAGAATGACGGATTTATGGAAGTGAGTGTTGAAAAAGTGAGTTTTTAGTTTGGATCTAAATTCTGTTGGGCTGTTTATGCACCTCAATTCTATGGGAAGTTTATTCTAAGCCTTAGGGCTGGATACTCCGAATGCACGATCATCAAACTTAGTGTTCGGATTTCGCTTAGGCTCTTTCAACCTTCCAATTGCAGATGATGTCGCTCATGTAAGATTTGACTGCCTCAGACCAGTATTTTCCGGAATGCATAGCTCAGAAATATATTGTGGCTCCATTTCGTTGATAGCTTTAAACACCATCCAGCAGTACTGGATCCTTTCAGGACACTTCAGCCAGTGAAGATATTAGAGGTGTTCCGAAATGTGCGAAAACTTGGGTACCCCGGTGATTAGCCTTGCTGCGGCGTTGAACACTGATTCTAGTTTATCAGTTTCACATTTAGGAAGACTTGCATAGATGCCATTGCAATAATCAAGATACTATATATGTGATACTATATATGAGTTATATTTATTTTTATTTATAGGACAATATTTATTTATTATATAACACGCCAATAACATAGTTTACAACATCATATTATGGAGAGAATGTTAACAGTGAATCTTTTTTACAGATAGCCTATGAAATTCCATAAGGGATGTTCAGCCAAAACCGAACCTAAATTTCGGCTTCTGTTCTAGTATCGGCCGAAACCAAAACCAGAACTCAAAAAACAGTCTCGTACCCTGAAATCAGCCGTAAAATTATTGTTAAACTTACGAGTTCATTAAAGTTAGTGGTAAATGAAATAGAAGAAAATGCTTTTTGGCTAGAAACTTTAACTAAAGAAATTATTAAATTACAAAAGATCTTAGAACTTATAAATATAGTTAGACAAATCAGTTTAGTATTTATGTTAGACAATAGCAATACAATAAATATATATATTTATTATCATTGTTTTGGATTAGTCGAAGTTTCGGCTATTTTTTTAAACTTAAAATAACTATACACTTATCTTCTATCCATTAATCCATTAATTAATATTATATATATACGTAAATTTTAATTTGTTCAAAATTATCTCCGAAAGTTCTTCAATGATTTTTTTTTTTTTTTTTAAATTTATTTATTTCATCAAAAAATTACAGAATATATATAATATATCATTAGTAAGTTGTATAATTATATGTCAGTTAGAAACAATGAAATTGTTGAAAGAATAATGTTACAATAATACGGCAGTTTCTAATATAAGAAAAAATATATATGAATGTAAGAGTGTTATATAGAAATGGCATAATATATTATATTTTAGGTTGTGCATAACTTGCCTCACTAGGCGAACCTGGATTGAGGCAGAATTTTTAGTTAATTATTTCTTCATTTTGTCTATGGTTTGCTAATATGTAAATGTTTAATATGGGTTCCCATACAGCAATCCATTATTTTAGGTTACATTATTGTTTACATATTGAAGATACAGATAGAATAAGTTTAAACACAATACATACTATAATAACTCACTGTGACAAGGCATTTGGTTACTTTTCATTATTGTTTGCATTTACACAATACGTATATAGTAAGTTTTAGCACCGTACATACTGCAATAACTGTCAATGACAAGGCGTTTGGGTGAGGGCACCAGTGTAGGCTCGATCATTTGAATAAATCCAAATTTTAACATTTTTTTTAAACTCTTTCCGTGTTTGACTCTCTTTAATATTTTCCGGGAGCATGTTGAAGATCTTTGTGGCAAAGTAGCCAAAGCTACGTTGACCAAAGGTGGAAGAAAGTGCTGGAACTTGCAACATGTCTTTGTTCGAATTACGCGTAAATCTAAAGTTAGTTTTTTTTTCGTAAAGCACGTGTTTGTTTTTAAAGAGATGCATGAGGATAGTTTTTACATAGATCTGTCGAACATCAAATACTCTCATTATGTTGAAAATTAAGTTACTGTTTGCAGTTTGAGGAAGTTTGAGAATAATTTTCATAATTGTTTTCTGCGCCTTTTCTACAGGATCTAGAGCTGATGAAGTACCCCCTCCCCATGCAATGATACCATACTCAATGATAGATTGGGTTAATGCAAAATAAATCGTTTTTAGAATTTGTAAGTTAAGGAAGTTCCTTACGGATCTGAAGAAATGT
This sequence comes from Hesperophylax magnus, assembly GCA_026573805.1. NCBI lineage: Eukaryota > Metazoa > Arthropoda > Insecta > Trichoptera > Limnephilidae > Hesperophylax > Hesperophylax magnus. The sequence goes on from JAIUSX010000014.1 coordinate 6,821,808, forward strand.
ATTGTTTTCCTAATTTTATTCGCAATGATCTGAGTATGTATATTCCATTTGAGGTATGGGTCAATGGTGAGGCCGAGGTACTTCATCTGTGGAGTTCGCTCTATACAGGGGCACTCATTGCATACATTGGAATTCGTACAGTTATGTATTTTTATGGAGTAATCATCATTAGGTTGGCCTGCAGTATTGATGCTTGAAGTGATATATTTTGTTTTTTTCGTGTTAAGGGTAAGCGTGTTTATATCTAACCATTTTTTAACTAAGTTAATATTTTTTTCAGCTTTTTTAAATACAGCTGACCAATTGTTGCCTTCAAACAGTAAGACAGTATCGTCGGCAAAGCTAACAATGTACAAGTAGTTTAGTTGCCTCCGGTGAAAGGTTCCTACGAACTGACTTAAGTTGTCTTAGGTAGAAGAACCCCGTGCTAACGGTCTTATAAACCTTCCGGAAGAAATTCTCTAAATGTTAGTGATAACCCTATCAAACTCCGTTGCATAATTTAGAAGAACTAAGCGCACAAACAGATAGACGCGGATAGTGACTTTGTTTTATATTATTTAGAGATACCAATGTATTGTCACGATTACGAATTTACTAAAAGTTTATTAGGAAACGGCCTGTAATCCCGTTTTTCGTTCGTGGTTCCAGACTATTCTTGAACATTCCACAATATTTCAGGGATATTCTGGAATGTCGTGGAATGCTCTCGAATGTTCTGGACTGCTCTAAAATTTCTAGAGGGCGAAGCTTCCAGCCCTTATATCTTCAAAAGCACGCCGTTCAGGTAAAACCGGTAAACTTCTTCATAGATGGGTTATTTTTTTTATTTTATTTTTTTTATAGTGAATACCTCACAAGAGTCCCAACTGCTCCCGTCTGGAGCCAGTGAGACTATGGCATCCCCAATTGGGGGATGTTGTGAGGCTGCAGGTAAGTGGGGAAGGGAAAGAGGAAGGTGGGGAAGTACCTGGCTATTCAGATCTAGTCACTAAACACGGCTAAAGCCATTTGGAGCAACGTTTCAATTCTGAATGGTGGTCTTACACCAGGGCGATACTGGTAGTATCTTCCACTCTGGAACGTGCCGCAAATATACTATATATTATTATTTTAATTAATTAATTGTGAAATAACACAAATTAATCAAATAAAATTTATTTGCGCACGCCGGGTTTGAACCCGCGACCTTCGGAATGGCAGTCCAATGCGTTACCACTGGACTATGCCGGCCGTATAGAGGGCTACCACACCATATAACTCCCTTGATCGTATCGGGACTCGTTTCTGAGTTTTAGCGGCACGCACATTGTACACTTACTTTTATAATATACAGGGTTTTCCAATAATAGGTGTTATTTTGATATTCAATCGTAAAAGATCAATGGCTTCGTTGCTTGTGTGGCACGTAGCGCCGTCTTGTTGAAAGTAAACGTTGTCCAGATCAATACCATCCAATTCCGGCCATAAACAATCATTAATCATCTCTCGATAGCGATCCATTCACCGTAACTGTTGCTCCAGCCTCATTTTCGAAAAAGTAAGGTCCAATGACTTCGCCGGACCATAAACCGCACCAAACAGTCACACGTTGAGGATAGAGAGGCTTTTCAACAATAACTCTTGGGTTTTCCGAGCCCCAGATGCGAATTTTGCTTGTTGACGAAGCCACCGAGGTGGAAATGGGCCTCATCACTCAAGATTATTTGCATTTGATTCACTCAAGTGAATTTTAATAATTTCAATGCGTTGTTGAAGCGTGTATCGTTTCATTTTTATTAATGGCGTAGTTTCTACTTGTCAAATGTCAAAAAATGACAGCTTCAAAACATCTACTGAAATAGCGGGCTATTCAAAATAACACCTCTTATTGGAAAACCCTATATAGTGATTATTAACAGTGTTCTATTACAACTAAATGACATCAGAAAATAAATTTTTATATTATAATGCAACATGAATAATACGTAAAAACAAAAAGATTTTACTACAATAATTTTAAAATGTCCTTTAAAACTTAAAAAAATAATGGTTTGACTTAGGATTGTACCTTCCTTCTACGGGACTGGAATCGAACAGTAAATAACTAAATGTGTAAAAAATGTAAACAACTAAGAATTTATAAGCTAAGAGTCAAATTCTCCAGTCTATTAAAATAAATATAAACTCAAGCTTTTGTCACCAATCTTCTAATAAATGCAATATTAATAGAAATATTCAGTGTTTTTACTATAGTGTCCTCTGGTAAATTTGTTTTTCTGTATCTGTTTGTAAATAATTAAATAATTTCAAACCCAGGAACTCGTAATAAAATGTGCAGCGCCCTTAAGGTGATTTTTCACAAGAACCTCGCAATATAAATAATCCAATTAATATTATTATTATTAACCGCGCTATATTAACTGCTGCAGTGCCATCCGATTTTTTGAAAAATGCGTAGGTATACGTCCGGGTGTGTGCGTGATTGCCACCAAAATATGATAGAATGCATTGTCATCGATAACGAGTCTATCTGATAGGTTTCAGCTCGATCGGATGGCAGAAAGTGGGTTAATTTCCGGTTCTAAGGTTTGCATTAATTTATTCCCATTGAGCAGCGTCCTCGTTCGTGACTCCAGAAGCCTCCAGTCAGGTTGTAAGGCTGATCGGCGTGATGGCTTCTTTCGTTTTCACGCCAAGGATTGGCTTGCCGTTTGAGAGAGATTGAGAGGTTCTCTTCTAAGTAAAACACTTGTGTTTTGGCTTGATATGTTTTAATATGTCACAAACAAGAGGGTAGACTTAAAACTCAGAAAGAAAAGCGAGAGTTGATTGATAATGAATGTAGACTGAATGATAATGTAGAATTGAATCCAGGTTTGGAATCACAACACTCTATTTATAAACAAACCATTATAATAAATTTGACGCCAATTTCATAATTCTGTTCCACTTATATTGTACACAGGTTCCTATTTTTATAATTTTGTGATAATCTACTGTTACCAGCTCTGTACCGTTTATGTTTAGTATGTTATGTTTATGTTTATGTTATGTTATGTTATGTTTATGTTATGTTTATGTTATGTTTGGTTTATTTATGTTACGTTATGTTATGTCATGTTGTGTAATCAATTTTATCCTGTAATTTGTTGTATTTATTAATAAGAAAAATGTTGTAATGTATGGCCAAGATCACTCTTAATGGGTGAAAGCCAATATAAAGAATAATAAAAAAAAAATAAAAAATAAAAATTTGACGTGACCACAGACACAAGATATTATAGACGCGAAATTCATGACAATATTACACTATGACGTGCCATAGACAAAAAAAATTAACATAAAAGGTGGCATAGACAGAAAAAGATAATGTAAAAGGCTCTACACATCGAGATTATAACATGAGAAAGTGAAAGAGTTTAGGCTTGACTGAATTTAAATATAAAACAGGACAATCACAAGATACGACACGCAACACCCATAAACAAACATTCAAATTTTTTATCATTATAAAAGTTTATCGGGAAACCTGTTAATTCATTCGTAACTCCTGCAATCCCGCTTTTAACCGGATTACCAATGAATTTAAGAGATTCATAAAAAAATAACAATAGTCATTTTTCTCCGTGACGATTTTTCTACCTTCTAACAGTCTAGATCCAATAAAATATTTATTTTCGTAATTTACTAAAAGTTTATCAGGAAACCTGTTAATTCGTTCGTCAGGACTGCAATCCCGTTTTTAACCGGATTACCAATGATTTAAAGAGATTCTTAGTAAATTAACAATAGTCATTTTTCTTCGTGCACGGTCTGAAAGGGTTAATACCACACTGAATATCGGAGGGTTAACAGACACGTTAATGAAAGCATTTATGTCGGTAAATTGGCTCAAATAATGGTATATCGTACTTGGGGTAAATTATACAAAGTTTTTATGTGACCTTAATTTTGACGGCACGCAAAGATTTATGCCAAAAAATTACTATAAAGCTATCAATCAGTTAATAACCTTAAGTCTCGGAAAACTTTCATTTCATTCATTTTAAGAATTAAGACCTTCAACATTTTGTATTGGACGTAAAAAGCAATTTAAATTACTATAATTTTGTTTTGAATATTGATCATTATTTTTTTTGGTAAACTAATGTTTAAGACAAGATTTTTTTATGCATAGCACAAAAGGTAACAATTATTTTTATAAGCAATAATTATTAGCCTGAAACACTCATAAATATGAGTGTTTCAGGCTCTTTTCCCAACCGACAGCTAAGAAGATAGTAGTAGACAATCCGTTCTAAAGTGTTAATAAACATTCTATCCGCACAAGCGTATAATTATTGAGATCCTCACAGTACCACCAAGTCTGTATATAACAGTGATTATTAGCCTGAAACACTCATAAATACGAGTGTTTCAGGCTAATAATTATTGCTTATAAAAATAATTGTTACCCTTTGTGCTATGCATAAAAAAATCATGTCAAACATTGGTTTACCAAAAAAAAAAAAAATAATAATATTTGACAAGTTCAAGTATCTTCACCAAAAAATGTAGACAATTTGTCTCGACGCCATCTAGTGAGAGAGTTAGCACTTACAATGCCTTTCTCATATGAAATAAAGTTGGTTGTTTTCAGGTGAAAAAATATAATAAGCAGTAATTGTTGAATGAAACACTAGTATATATTGAATTATTTCGCGGATAAGAGATAAGCCGCCATAGCTCAGTGGTCAGAGCTGTCGACCGGAAATCGAAAGGACACGGGTTCAAGTTCCGTTGGCGTCATATATCTTTTATCAGGAGATTTTTCAATGTGGATGAGTGTTTCAGGCTAATAATTATTGCTTATAATGAATATTGATCACGTAAATATTACAATGCCATTCCACTGTGGGTTAAATCTTGGACTAACAAATTGTAACTAATTTTGACTTTGCCTAACAAAGGTCGCGGCTTTAAATCCAGGCGTGCGCAAGTAAATTTTATTTGATTAATTTGTGTATTTCGCAATCTATTCATTTAAAATAATGTACAGTGTACTTGCGGCACGTTCCAGAGTGGAAGATACTTCCAGTACCACTCTGGTGTAAGACCATCATTTAAGATTGAAACGCTGTTTGAAATGGCTTTAGCCGTGTTTGGTGACCAGATCCGAACAGTAATGTACTTTCTCACCTTTCTCCTCCCCATCTCCTTCCCCTCATATGTAGGTCTTATTTATCTTTTCTTCCGTTCTCTGTAATTTTACTGCATTAAATGCATTTAAAAAAAACATGTGGAAGCGCATTAAGTATTGTGTTAACATACAAAGATGTTTTGACACAAAGTAAATTCTGTGTTGAAGCAACGCTATTTGTAGAACAGAAAGAAAAGTTAATTCTAACCAACACCGCAAAGCTTCCCATCGATAGTCCGCTGCAGTATAAAAATACGGATTAAATCGAGACGACGAAAAAAGAAGCACGTATATTTACAATTCCACTCAAATAGCAACATCAAAGTGCTGCGGGTTTCGAAGTCAGATCCGTGGGCGATGGGAATAGCTTCTAACGAATACGTTGAATGAAGTTCTAACTAGATTTGAACCGAACAAGAATCAAATTCAATTTTATTCGTACTCTATTTTAACCGGTTTGACTCGTCAGGCATCTGGCATATTCTGTCAGAAGGTCGGAGTTATTCCGTTTGGCAATAAAATCTAAATAAATGGAATATTTATGAACGTATCCGGAAAAAAAAACAAAAGTGATGAAATACGCTTTCAACAAATAACCACATCATTTTTGAAATACAAACATTTTCTGTGTAAACTTTAAAAAAAGCCTTACGTTTACCTTTAATATCTTACGTTTTTTCTTCTAAACACTGAACCAAAATTACGATTATTGAACGAAATCTTGGATTTCCATATAAATATAATTAATTAAAATTTAACCAAGTTTCATAATTTTTCCTCAAATTGCGGTCGGAACCTTTGGTTTCATAGAGATGTACATTTTAATTCTTCTGCGCTTAACTTCTAGATTTGAATATAAAGCTTGGTATTTTCTCTTTCTAACACTGTTTAGAGCATATTTCTCGAAATTAACGCTCGACGCCAGAATTTTTTTGGGTTTTTACTATGCATAAAGTTAAACTTGACGGTATGCAATAATACATTATTTAGTTTGAATGGTTTTGAATAACTGAGTGTGGAATATCCAAAACTCAAATGATTAAACAATGGTCTTACCTTCTTTAGTGGTAAACCTATTGACGTCAGTTCCGTTGACGTTCAGTAACACATCGCCTGCCTCAAGCTGAAACAAACAAACAAACACATTTACATTAAATAACCGTAAATTGCAATGAGGACAGTAAACTGTCACGGTAAGAATCAATTCACTCAAAATATAGCAAAGGGAATACAAAAACACAGTACATAATATTATTATAATATAAAGGGGGGTTTGGTTTGAAAATTCGATCACTCAGGAATATTTTAACACATCTTCGCCTTTGAAATAAACGAGCTTTTTGGCCAATAAAAGCTACTTTACAGTTCAAAATCTCCTACTTACGAACCCATTGTCGGTTATGGTTTTATTGTATAATTTGGCAAATTAAGTTCTTCAAAAAACAATCGTAAAACATTTAAGTACTTGTGCGTGAACTTAGCAAAATAAAATAAAACACTTTTTGGCGATGTTTTTTTCTTGCATAAATCAAAATAGGCGGGTGGGATTAAGCGGGAATTTAAACCTTATTACATAAGGCGTTTTGTTGTGGGCGACCTGATTCCAAATGTTATGTTGTGCATCGCCTTAAACTAATGTTATGATCAAGCATAATTTGCGTAAAAAAATTGATTCTAAAAAAAAATACCTGTCTTTGTTTTAACACCACAATTATTTACTTAAATTTTTAACATCGATCTGATTTCTGCTTGTTTCCATGTTTCAATATAGGTACTATTATAACATTTATAATTATTGTAAAACCCTGATGTAGATTGGTTACAAGCGAAACCTATTCAAAGTAATTATTGTAAAACCCCGATGTAGATTGGTTGGAAGCGAAACCTGTTCAAAGTAATTACTGTACAACCCCGATGTAGATTGGTTACAAGCGAAACCAATGTTGAAACAATAGTGTATTCATTGGCCCGTAATCCGAATTTCTACTGATTCATAACACATTTCTTCGGAACACTAGGTTCCTAAAAAAATATTTGTTGTTTTTGAAGATAATATCCGTACATTTGGAGAGCCGAAACGGTAATGGTATGAAATTCCCCCGATAGAAAATAATAGAAAAGTATGCACTGAAAATTATTAAAAACACATTTTGTTCTGTTATTTGACATGTGTTCTGTTAGGTATGACAAAATCACAGTGTATAAATGCAACTTGGGCATCTGTCGAGAGTTTTTTGTATCTATTTTAAACGAGTCGTGGTTTTGTTAAATGTTTTCACAATTTACGCTCAATTATTTTAATATGAGCGTCAAACCATCTTCTTCTTCTTTTTGAATGCTTACTCCGGAGCCTTTATACTAAAGTGCACAATACGAGACAAATAACGTGTTTATAGTAAAAGGTCGATGAAATTTAAAACTCGGCACCTCCTGACCTGAAAATAGTATTTGCCGTGTCAGCAGATCTGCATCCGTGTCAAAAGCTGCATATTATCGATCCAAAATCAGTAGGGCCGACAACCCCTACATTTATTGGGTCAGTAAATCTTTAAAAATCGAGCAATCTTAAAACACAGCACACACGTTTATACGCTAATGTGTTATTACAGAAGATAAGTGCATGATTAAGAAATGTTAAGAAAACAGAAAGGAGATTTAAATCGCTTCTGACAAATAATAATGTGAGAGTCTGCCTTAAAATCATAACACACTTTGAATAATAATGACTGCCTTCCTGAATTATGTCTCCCGGGTAGCAGAAGGCACGAGGAGAAAGAGTTAGAGGTGTGACTAACATAACAGTAATAGGTATTTATAATATTAAATATTCAAATATTAGTTATACCTATTACCATGCCGCTGAGTAACCTATTATCAAAGAATATGGTGTTATTTTCGGAAGGGATTGCCCAACGTTGACGTAGATATCCGAATTCCGGATTAGCCATTAAAAAAATTTACTACTAATTATAGTTTTTACATTTTAAGAAGTTAATGTATATAAAAAAATAGTTATAGAATATTTTTAGAGGGTTGTCAGTTGATAATCTTTTATTCCAAGTCATTGTGTTAATTAAAATTTATTCATTATACAGGGTGTCCGGGAGTAAAGTGCGCCAACTTCGGGGGGTGATTCTACATGATTTTAGAAGTAAAATAGTTGAATTGTTTGTATGAGAAAATAATATTCTTATGGTAAAATAGTTTTGCATCGGAAAAAAGGGGGAATTTTGAAAAAGTTATTTGTCTTTTTTTCTTCTACCATCATGTAGAATCACCTCCCGAAGTTAGCGCACTTTACTCCCGGATACTCTGTATTTCAGTATTCTGTTCGTAGACTGCTATTTACCATGCTCTTGAAATATTTCATTTACGTTCGAGATGGTGAGTTTATAAATTCACATAATATGTATTAGTATTCACTGTGTGTGGGTATCTTCGTATAAATACGATAATTTAAGACTTATTATTTGTTACTAGTGTTTTCTATTACCGAGTGCATCTTAGGCAGGAAAAGAAAATCAAGCGAAGTTTGATATTATTTATAGTGAAATTGTGTGAAACAACCCGTCCTTGGATGAAAGCGGATAAATGTATGACTGATGTAATGATATTATATGACTGATGTAATGATAATATATGACTGGATTGAAGATTATTCGTTATAATAGGTATCGGAAAAGAAAACGATATTCACATCTCTAGTAAGAGTAGGATAACAGTGTTTTATTTCTCCGAGAAAATTCCAGCGCCCGGCCACTATGGCTGGAGTGTCAACAGCGTTTTACTTTAAAGCTGCTCGCCCAGAGTTGGGAAACGGTAATTGGGAGTGAAGATCGGGGAAGAAGGAGTGGAAAAAATAAACGGAAACTTTCTAACGGCGGTGGAATTAGAAATATGACCAAAACTGAGACACTATTCATAATAAGGGAAGACTTTCAGCATTTTTCAGGTTTTCAGGGTGTTCATTTTTTTATGTTTAATGGGGTAGTTATGTTACAATATGCAAGTGAAAATTGCATATTCATCCCAAGAAATTAAAAAAGCATAGAGTTATCTCCCCCAACTTACTTACTTAACTAACTCTGTAAGGGAAGATGAGGAAATGTGAAATAATGACTGAGAATCTTATTTTACATCGAAAAAATAATACACTCTTTTTGTATTACTTTAGATGACAAAAATAAAATAATAAAGATTAAACATTTAAGAACTGGACTGGGATAAAAAAAAATGTACATTAATCTGGCTGAAGAAAAAATTGAATATAAATAAAACAAAATTTATGAACTTTGGAAAACTTGTAACATCGACAAAAAGAAAAATATTGATAAACGGTGAAGCTTTGAAAGAAATGTTTGAAATGAAATAATACTGGACTCAAAACTAACTTTTTCTCAAAACATAAGAGAAATTATTTTTTTTAAATTCACTGTTGGGAAGAATAGGGAGATTCCTAAACAGTCTTCAGTAAAAATGTACACAGCGCAATCATCGTACCAAACGTTAATTACTGTAGCAACCATTCTATTTATATCCAATGCTGGATTAATGAAACAAATGACAACACTACAAAATAGAAGTATGAGAATTACACTGAAGACAAATAGATACGAAAATCAAAGAAATGAGGAGTTAAATATTTTGTTATTTACTTCAATACTTTATTTTTAATCTACAAAATAATTAATAGCCAATGTCGATTGAATTTCTAAGAAAAAAATAAAACCTGCAGCACAAACACACACACGAGACGAGGAAAAAAATCAATTAAGACTCCCCTTATTAAAGACGTTGATGTACGGAGCAATGAATATATTTGGCGAATTACCAGAGGAAATACAATTGGAAGAACACATAAACAAATTTAAATTACGAAATCATGCGATTGATTTATTCGAAAAAAAGATTTTTTGACAATATATTTTAAAGGATTGTATTAGGACTATGCACCTATTTAAAATGCCACACATAAATAAATAAAAACTAATCTGTTTGCAGACAGTGAAATTTTGAAAATGGTAGATTAGCACTGTGATATTAAATGCAAGAAGGCTTTAAGACCTAGGAAAGTAGGAGAGATACATGTACATGTAGGTACATGGTAAAACCTACACAATAATACAAAACAATCATAACATATTAACAAGGATTTGGTCTCAACGACAAATGTAAAGAAAACCCATTTACGAAAAGATAATGTGAAATCAATGATAAAAACACTAAAGCCTCTTTCTTAGAAGAAAATGTATTCAACGACCGCTGGAAATATTATTTTTCAAGACCTTGAAGTTCCCCTGTGACCTTTCAGTAATATGACGCGCCTCGCTACAAATGTTAGGGATTCATTCATGTACTTAACAATAATTACGACATACAAAATAAAATTTCATAATTACAGAATGCCTACAAATTGCTATCTTTAGTGCAGGATCACTGGTTCCATATTATTACTATTACGATTCGTTATCGTTTTTTCTAATACAGGGTTCCCAATAAATAATGTACAGTAGGTATTATTGGTAACCCTGATAACTTTTTGATTTTTCCGGTGCAGTTTTTACATTGTAGGAACTATGAATTTTAGACACTGGCAAGATCTTGTCGATTGCTACACTGGGACGCATGTGCGTTCCAGCGAACCAGCCAGTGCATTTTGAAAAAGTTATCGTAGTAACTTTATTCTGTCTCGGGCTTCTTGAAGTGCAACATGCCTTTCCTACTTAACGTTGCGTTTTACGAAACCTTTTGATAAATCGCTTTGTAAATATCTTTACAAAAATAGAATCGCTTCATTTAAAACGCAACCTTAGCAGTAATCATTATTCGCCTAATACTTCAGCGGTGACATATTCGTTATGCCCCGTTTGTGATTCTATTTTATATTTCAGATATTTTTCATTCGGCATAAATATTAAAAATACTTGTGTATTCGTGCCCATCATAAAGCATAAGTATTAAGAAATTCAAAGGAAAAAAAATCGCCAAATATACCAACAATCACAGTTCTTCTAACTGACTGAATTTGAATTGACTAAATAGCATATATGGTCAAATATTCGAAATATTCATGACATTCCCAGAATACAAGTTTTACCAGATCTTTGACTATCCTGTTTTACCCGAGTTGAATGAGTTGATACCAGTTCGTATGTTATGGGTTGTATCGTTCCACCTTCTATGCCTATCCTTTTAGAAATTGGCGTGACGGTTAATCAGTTTGTGAAATGTTACAATGAAACTGAAATTACTTTTTATGTCATGTTATAACATGATCCATTCACATTATGAAATGAAGGAATGGGCTATAATAATTTTTGATCTAAATAAAACAATAAGTGAAGCAACAGTAGCGTTAATAATTATTGTATATAATCAATATAATGTACACCGTACCTGTACTGGACGGGAGTCCGCACAAGACTGTAGATTTAGGCGCCGGGTCCAAACCGTGTCTTTAACCGTTGAAAATGCTCCTTTACGGCCGATGATGATGATAGTAGTAATATTGATGATGAATCTGCCTCCCGCACCCAGTGCTTGGTGAATGTTGGGTACTGGGTGTGCTGTCGTCTCTGCTCGCTTCTGGTGTTGGCGGTTTTCCAGAGGAGGGCCGGCTGGTCTTGAAGAGGTAACACCAGAAGGTTTTGGAGCAGAAGACTCGGCGAGGTGAGGCAGATGTTGGGCAGGAGTCACTTGTAGATAATAAAACGCTTGGTTTCGGTGGTAAAGATGAACTAATTTTATTTTATTATTTGGCTGCTTATATTCAATAAGCATGACTCGCACCCGACATTGGGCTTTGAGTCAAAAAGTGGTGGGGGATTGTACCCGCGCCAGATATGTGTTTATAGCCTCCGACAAGATGTTGCATATTCATTTTGTCGGTAGTACTGGTGATAGTAGTCGCTTAAATTTGAGAGTTAGAAAAGATTTTGAGCGCTTACATGAATGATAATTACATAGTTTAAATGCATAGTAGTTATAGGAATGTGTATCTTGACAACTAGATTTTTTGTTTGTCAAGATACGACAAAAAATAAGAAATGTTTGTAAAATAAATGTGTAAAAATGATCTCAAGCGATCAAATTTGTAAAACATGTTAAGTTAGTATTTTTCCGAGGTCCCCCGTAACATAGCGCTCAGAAAGAGATAAGATTCACTATGCTACGAGGTTCCTGGATTTTTGTACACGCAAAAAGGGTAAAAAATATTGTTCAAAAATGGGTTTACATATGGGTGAAAAACAGCTTTTTTAATATCTCCTCAGCGGTAGTATATCGAAAATAGTGTTTATTTGACTACCGCCGAGGGGATGAACAAGTAAAATATACATATTTGCAATGTTTAAAAATTGATTTTTCTATGTAAAATTTACATAGAAAAAATGCTGGACATTGATCCACGCGGCAGGTAAGCCGGCGATGTGGTATCGAAGCCATTCGGAGTCAAAGTTTTCAAGCCGCTTGGGCCGAAAATTGGACAAAATGACCAGTGGCGGGGAGTGGTGATTTTGCCAGTGGCGTGGAGTAGGGACATTTTATAAAAGTAAACAATTTTTATGAAATTAAATAATATGGTCAACTACGTCCGTTACACTCCCCCCGTTTAGCTATGCTGAACTAAGAAATAGGACGTTTGTTGGTACGGCGCAGTCCGCGGCGGCCAGTCCCTCTGGGATGGTGCTGGGCTGGTGGTACTGTTGAGGTTGCATCGGTAGGTGGAGCCGGCAGGATTACAGCGAGCTTCACATCGGGGTGGACGTAAAATCCGGTGCTCGTCTGGATCCTGGCGGTCCTCACTCGGCCGTCTGCAGCAGGGGTGAATGGAGGAACATGGTGGGCTAGCCTTGATGGCGGCAAGGGCCCCATCAGAGGGGGGGCTGGCTTGCTCCTGCTCATCTTGCAGGTGGGGCAGTTGTGGGCGATCTTGCGAATATTTGTTCGCAGTCGCAGCACATGGTAGCTGCCTCGCACCTCAGCCATTGTTCTCTCATTACTATGATCGGCTTCCTGGTGATGATATCTCACTAGAAGTCGTGCATATGCATGATCACCATCCAATATTATAGGTGTCCGCACTGCTTGGGGCACGTTACTGAGGGCTCGTATTCTTGAGTTCATCCTCAATAGGCCGTCAGGTCCAAGGAAGGGGCTCAAGGCTTTGAGCCGACTGTCACTTGGTAGTGGATCTCCTTTCTGGAGCGCATGTATATCACGATAAAATGTTTCTTCTTGACATTTTCTTGCCCATCGGGCCTCTGCTCCCTTGATTTCATCGGTTCTTAACTGTTTATCAGGTTGTTCGTGGCTTTTTCCACGACACCTTTTAATAGAACGATGTATCCAGCAGGTAGTTCGAATAAGATGACTGAATGAGGAAAATCTCTTGATGTCGGGCATTGTATCTGCCACAGTTGAAGTAAGGCCAACGTTTTGGCGCCTTATTTCAATGTGCCTGGGAGACCCTTTCGCGGGGCCGACTGATTCTCTCGTATCATTTGCAGGCACAGATCCAGCTGGTACTCCTCGTACGGCCGCCTGTATCAGAGATGCTCGCGGTACGGGGCCAGATGGTCCATGGGGCATGGTAGAATGCCGCCGGGCATGGTGCCTGGGTGGCCTTCTCTGCAAAGGTGCTGGCACAGATCCAGCTGGTACTCCTCGTACGGCCGCCTGTATCAGAGGTGCTCGCGGTACGGGGCCAGATGGTCCATGGTGCACTGTATGATGCCTCCCGGCAGTTCGCCTGGGTGACATTGTGGCTCGTATGGCCAATGTGGTAGCTTCATTCACATGTTCAGAGGTCCCTCCGCCATGGGTGGTCCACCCCAACGCCGTCCGTGATAATATTCGCGTAGAATCACGAACGTCGCGCACTTCCCTCGAGACAATAAGGTGAGCATTGTCTTGCCCGATGAGAAGTGTGGGGGTGATGTAGCGACCGTGGTACCTCTGTACAGGAAGGCTGAGCTGCTTGATGGTATTTGCTCTGATGATAAACTCATCAGCAATTCCGGCGCCGCGTAGAGTGATTGGCACGCGGCGGGACGTTATGTCTGTTGAGCACATGTTTTTTGCTCCGTGTAGTCGTAGCTCACGGGTAGGTCCGGTTGTGCCGATTTTCTGTGCTGTGGTGGCGTCAATAAGGGTGACAGTGGAGCCTTCGTCCAGAAGCGCAAAGGTTTTGATCTGCCGCTTGGGGCCCGACAATATGACCCCCACCACTTTTAACACGGCACTTTCGGTGTGGCGTCACATATTGTGAACGTCTGCCACTGTATTGTTATTTTCACGATAGTTCGGGTTGTGAAGAAGTCGGTGGTGGGGGTATCTGCACTCCCCCACTCCGCACCAGTCACTAACTTTGCAGTATTTGGTAAAATGTTTGCCATTGAGGCATACTCGGCACAATCCGGCACTTTTAACTGTCACAAAACGGGATTTTATGTCTTTCGCGGCGAAAGTGCGACATTCGCTAAGTTGGTGGCCATTTTGACCACACTGGACACACCCGGCGCGGTTGTCGAACTCGCGAACTTCACTGTAACTGTTTTGCACTTTTTCCCCGCTTCGATTATTTTCTCGATTATTACCAGACAAAATTTGGGGCATTCGATTATTACCAGACAAAATTTGGGGCTTTCGATTAATTTTTGCGAACTGTTGTTTTTCACTAGAATTGTTATTATAAACATTGTTTTCCCGCGATAAAAACCGTTCTGACGCGGCAGACGTGTTTAAACTGTTGTCACAAGTGTCACTTTTGTTCGAATTGTTTTTTCGCGAAAACTTTTCTGACTCGGCAGACGTATTTATGGAACTGTCACAGGTATCACGTTGGCGGGCACTGTTTTTTCGCCAAAACTGTTCTGACGCGGCGGACGTGTTCTCGAAACGGTTTTCGTCACATGTTTCACGATTTCGAGCACTGTTTTTTCGCGAAAACTGTTCCGTTATTGAGAACGAATGTTCACGGCGTGGGCGGGACCTCGCGGGGTCAACCAAACCGGACTTTGGGATGGCGTTCGCGACGGTTTTCAGGAAGGCGGCAAACTGGCAAATGGTAGCGGAGGCCTCGTAGTGCCGCACTTCCATCAGCCACGCCAACCGCAAGGTGGGCGGCATCTTCCCCGCGATGTCACTGAGCAGCGCTGGATTCGTCAGATAGCCATCATTGTTGAGGGAGCGGAGTGATGCCACCAGGTTTTGAACAGTGCCAGAGAAGTCTGCGATATCCTCTAGAGAGGCTTCAATTGTGAGGTGGGGCAGCTTCTTGACTTTGTCCAGCATCAGAGCAGCGAGTGAAGTAGTCCCTCCAAATCGCTGCTCCAGGACTGCCAGGATCTCCGGAACCTGAGCAGGGTCCATCAGAAGGGGGCCGACGGCTTCTCGGGCTTTCCCCTTGAGGGCCCGCTGTAGGCGGATCAAGTTTTCACTGGAGGTCATCCGACATGTGGAGGTAGACTGGTTAAACTGTGCCCTCCAGGTGGGCCACTCCAGTGGATCTCCAGAGAATGGAGGCAGGTCCTTGGCCATAGATTGTCTGGCAATAAGGGCCGCCATTCGTGGATCGTCCTCGATTGTGGGACGGGGGCTGTCCTGAGCCCTTGAAGCTCTGATGGCTTCTGTCAGGGCGGAGGCCAGCTGAGCCATGGGACTGCCATCATGCTGAACCCAGGCTCTTGTATGTTGGGCCGTTTCATCCGCCGTAGGTTGGAATAGTAGACGTAGGCGGGAATCTCGGCATGGAGCTGGTACTGGCTGTGGGCGGGCCATCTGGCCGTGCCGGCACGCCATACTCCTGTTCGCGCAGTGGTACGGGCGGCACATGTCCAGATGGTCCAGATGGTCCAGGTGGTCCAGGCTGTGTCCATGGCACGTCCCACTGCTCCAGCAGTCCGGCAGGTGATCCTGGCATCGGCGCTGGGTACCCCGGGTGGGGCAGAGGTACGGGCAGCACAGGGCCATGAGGTCCAGGCTGCACCAGTACTGGGCATCCCTGAATGGTCCAGGGTGCTGGTTGCGCAGGGCCTGCTGGCTCTTGCTGCGCTCGTGATGCGTACCTCTGGTCCACCAGAGGTACAGGTCCGGCTGGCACTTCAGGTACGGCTTGCCTCTGTTCTATCAGAGGGGCGGGCGGTACGGGGCCAGAGGGTCCAGGCTGCATCATGTTTGGCCACCCTGCATTGGGCCAGGGTGACGAGGGCGGGGGACCGGCTGGCCTTGGCTGCGCCGCTGCTGTGTACCTCTGGTCCACCAGAGGCACCGGGCTCGGTTGGCCGGGCTGCACCCATCCAGGGCTGTACCCTTGGAAGCGCCAGGGTCCTCCTTGGGCAGGATACCCTTCCAGGAGTACGGGTCCAGATCGGGCAGGCGCTGCTGCTGCTGGTTCCTCGTACCTCTGGTCCACCAGAGGCACCGGGCTTGATTGGCCGGGCTGCGTCCATGCTGGTGGTGACCTCTCCGGGAGCTTCGAAGGTCCAGGAGGGGCAGGGGCTGCTGCTGTTGGAGCTGATTGAAGAGCTGCTTTGAGTCTCTCAATGTGCTCGGTTTGACTGCGAAGCTGTTGTCGCAATGACTCCATCGCATCCTCTTGAGATATGGAGGGCGGTGAGTCATGATCTGCAGGTGGTGCCATGTCAGGAGTAGTGCTGGGCGTGGGCATGGGGGTTACGTCAGGCGTGACGTGAACCACAGCCGTGGCCTGAGACCCAGCGTCCAGGGCATCTGCAGATGGTGTTGAGGATCCATCGTCTTGGATCCGGCTCGACCGTAAAGTTGGAGACATCCTGGTTGAAGGCGTGTGAGGATCCGGCTCGAAGGACCACTTGTACTGGACGGGAGTCCGCACAAGACTGTAGATTTAGGCGCCGGGTCCAAACCGTGTCTTTAACCGTTGAAAATGCTCCTTTACGGCCGATGATGATGATAGTAGTAATATTGATGATGAATCTGCCTCCCGCACCCAGTGCTTGGTGAATGTTGGGTACTGGGTGTGCTGTCGTCTCTGCTCGCTTCTGGTGTTGGCGGTTTTCCAGAGGAGGGCCGGCTGGTCTTGAAGAGGTAACACCAGAAGGTTTTGGAGCAGAAGACTCGGCGAGGTGAGGCAGATGTTGGGCAGGAGTCACTTGTAGATAATAAAACGCTTGGTTTCGGTGGTAAAGATGAACTAATTTTATTTTATTATTTGGCTGCTTATATTCAATAAGCATGACTCGCACCCGACATTGGGCTTTGAGTCAAAAAGTGGTGGGGGATTGTACCCGCGCCAGATATGTGTTTATAGCCTCCGACAAGATGTTGCATATTCATTTTGTCGGTAGTACTGGTGATAGTAGTCGCTTAAATTTGAGAGTTAGAAAAGATTTTGAGCGCTTACATGAATGATAATTACATAGTTTAAATGCATAGTAGTTATAGGAATGTGTATCTTGACAACTAGATTTTTTGTTTGTCAAGATACGACAAAAAATAAGAAATGTTTGTAAAATAAATGTGTAAAAATGATCTCAAGCGATCAAATTTGTAAAACATGTTAAGTTAGTATTTTTCCGAGGTCCCCCGTAACATAGCGCTCAGAAAGAGATAAGATTCACTATGCTACGAGGTTCCTGGATTTTTGTACACGCAAAAAGGGTAAAAAATATTGTTCAAAAATGGGTTTACATATGGGTGAAAAACAGCTTTTTTAATATCTCCTCAGCGGTAGTATATCGAAAATAGTGTTTATTTGACTACCGCCGAGGGGATGAACAAGTAAAATATACATATTTGCAATGTTTAAAAATTGATTTTTCTATGTAAAATTTACATAGAAAAAATGCTGGACATTGATCCACGCGGCAGGTAAGCCGGCGATGTGGTATCGAAGCCATTCGGAGTCAAAGTTTTCAAGCCGCTTGGGCCGAAAATTGGACAAAATGACCAGTGGCGGGGAGTGGTGATTTTGCCAGTGGCGTGGAGTAGGGACATTTTATAAAAGTAAACAATTTTTATGAAATTAAATAATATGGTCAACTACGTCCGTTACAGTACCGTCCGTTATTGGCGCCCAAGTGATACATATTAGAGCGTTCGTGTCAACCGGCCACATTTCTGAGTGCTTTCTGGAAGATTCGATAAAGCTCTTCTAGATAAAAGTTCTTAATACACAAGCAAATGTTGTATATTCCTTACAGCGTAGTAGCCCAAACGAAAGACGTAGGTATCTCGTTATACAAGTAGAAAACCTTTCAAAGCCACGAAGAGAGACCACCAGATAAGATATTTTATGTTGTCAAAGGAAAAAAAAAAAAAAATAAGATGTTACAACGTAGCTCATCTGAGATCTTTCCATAAAGAGAGGGGTTAGATACTGAGCTCGTATAGTGGTCCTTCTAACTCGCGTGACTCAACACGTTTACAGCGTATTATAGAATATAGGTACCTATATATTAGGTAACAAGTAGGAGACATATATTTAAAGGAATAATAAATTGTGGTTTTATTCAAAGTGAATTGTATTATTTAAATTATAAGGCCAAACCACAAAGTGATTACCATCTCCAAAAACATGAGCTTAATGTTTTTTCATTATTTATTTCTTTTTAAATTTCATTTACTGTACGACAGATTGAACATCCATTTACAGTACAAGATTTATATTTTAATTGTAAAAGGAAAATAGGTGTACAGACTAGTTTTAAGGTTACTTCAATATTAATCCATTGAATAATTAATAATAAAACGCTCGACCTACTTAGGTACGTACTTGCTAATTGCTACATAGGTACGTATTTGCAGCCGAAATCAAAACAAAGCAACCTACCTGTTTCAAGACCTACTTGCATACTCGCGACAATACTAACGCGCATTCAGTCCGGGATACTACGAGAACTCGCCAGAAGGTTCGAGTCTACGGCCTATGCTTAATCGCCGCAATGTCGAAGGTTCCCGAAACACACAGTCTGTGCGAGTGCCTAGAATTTAGTTGCCATCCATCTACCTACTGCCGCCGTCGGCCGAGTAGTATAAATAAGCCCGACGCAGCGAGCCAGTCAGTCAGTCATAATTTTGCCGCCAGTCTACAAGGCTCAACGAGTGATCACCCGCGTTCTTCTTACTAGCGCGAGGGACACGTACCCGGCTTCGCCCCTATCATCATGGACTCTATCGGGACATCATCATAGCGCCTCGGCCACGTCCGCGGCCAGCGCTACTCGGATTACAAGCGCCCTGGTTCCAGCGTCTCTGACCAGCGCTTCTTCCACGCTACCATGACCACCACGAGGACACGCAGCATCCTCACTGGTCTACATCGTTCCCGTTCAACCGCCTATAAGGTCCGTCGCACCTTCGGCCGTCTCGTCAGCACTGGAGTGCCTGAAGACCTACGTTCTTCGCCAGTGCCTGACCTCCATCGAGTCCCGGTCACCAGCGCCCGGCGTCGACTCACTGACCCGCGCTTGACCTGCCAACACATCACAGCAGCAACCGGAGTATTCTACATCTGTCCTTCATCATCTCCTTGTCACGGCTACTGACTCACCAATAAACACATGTGACCTTCACAACCTTCTTTCATTTCGTGCCTCACCATTGATCCCCAAAAGTAATTACTCGTAAATATATCTACAGTTGTAGAAATTTCATTGAATAGCAACATTCCTCTCGTCATGCTATGCTCTGCTAGAACAGTGGTGTCTTGAACAAGTCGTGGTGACGACAACGACTGATGTTTTCAGACACGTGTAAGCCATAGCATTCCAAGAGGAGTGGGCTATCAATAGAGTTATGAATTATATTAAAACTAAGTATTGCAAGATTTGCATAACATCTTGTTTTTAGGCTAAATCTATTAATTGTCTCAAGTATATACGGTGCATAAACCTCGGACACGTTCCATGCGTCCCTTGCCCTTGAGGTGATTTTCTCACGAAAACGGCGCTATATAAATAATCCAATCATTATTATTTTGTCTGTATATGGATAGATATAACTGAAGATTATTTTATTGATTTCTTCCAGCATATTTATGTATTTTGTTTGGTGTACCTCCAGTTTAAGTCTTATAATGTTATCGAACATCATTGAATCTGGGTCATTTAACTGTTTAGATGGATGGAAGGATTACCAAATTAGATTATGGAATATTTCTCTGATGGTTTGTGAATAATGTTATGTCTCTATTGTTTATATTTCTATTATTACTTATTCCTTATTATGCTGTCTAAGTAGAGGTAAAGTCACAAGGAGGAAATCCATAATTGGTATTTTGGCTATATAATACTTATGTTCAAACTGAAATAAATGTAAAATGTCGATTTCCCGAAAATTAATAAATAAATTACCACGAAGCTGGACAAAGGACGTAAACACTCCATTATTTGATCTCATACAAAGCTGGGTATAACGGAAAATAGGAACCGATATCGGGAAACAGCTAAACCTTAGAAGCTTTGTTATTTGTGTGTGTCATTAGTTCAATTTTATAGTTATATTAACATTATCAATGTGTGCCAGTTACTTAACTGTTATCAATTCAAAACCGCACATACGCCTAGTAGAACATTAGTGTGTACATTATTTTACTCATCCATCTAAACAAACAGTGGCTACAGCACTTGAAAACTTGTGTAAACAAAGACGTTAAATCTCGCCAAAATATGTATGGCACCCTTCCTAATTATAAACCACACTAACAACACATATTACCACGCCACACATTATTTCTAAATCACGGTCGTAAAATTCTAAAATTTTATTTTGGACTTAGGCCACTGAAATTAATGTGAAATGCTAAGTATGACCGTGGTTAAATATTCTCATAGTTCGCCATACACCGTGAAGAAAGAGTTTTATAAGCAAAATTTACTGAACTCCGCGAATGCATTCGTAGAATGACCAATATTTCAGAAATTCTTAATTTGTGTATTTTTAATGGCCAATATAGAAAACGAATTCATTTGAGCATAAACAAATTGTTTTCAATTAAGGATGATTAAATTTTCTATATTTTTGTTACGAGTTGAATATGTTTTTTTTCTGTCTTCTTATGATTAACAATACATGACAACCGTGACAATACATATTGTTCTGAAAAAATAAAGTTTTTTTGATTATTACTGTCGTGGGTTGAGTTTTTGTTGTGGTTGTTTTATATATTTGTCTGAATTTTGAATGGGTTTTTGGCTACGTAGATACGGAGGTCAAAAATAACAATAATAACTTTTACGACAGTATTCTTCTGTCATCATTCTTGTTTAGTTATTCCGTGTGGATAGCGATTGATTCAGTGAGTATGTAGCTACCCTAAAATATGTCATGTCATTCAACTTCTGTGCTGATCGTTCTAAGAAAATCCAGAAGCGAGGTATAAATAAACATAAAATAGCTTCTTACCTACTTGGTAATCAAAACATGCCCCGAATGTTAAAATTTATATGGAAAATTGTGTAGAAACGTAGTGTTCCGTAGCAGTGGCGACTGGTGACTTTTATATTGGAGGAAACCAAATCTTTCTCTCAATTATGTTACAATACACTGCAGAGTTCTTACCAGAATATAATCATTTGTAACCTAGGTGGTTTTGGTCCCGGTAAGACTAGTGGTTCTTGGTTTGAGTGTTCTATTTATCTTTCTCTCAATGATGTTAAAAACACTGCAGAGTTCTTACCAGAATATAATCATTTGTAACCTAGGTGGTTTTGGTCCCGGTAAGACTAGAGGTTCTTGGTTCGAGTGTTCTATTTATATATATACAAATTTAAAATACGAGTTTTTAATATTATTTTCAAATATAAATAATGTCGAACATTTCTTCAATTAAGGAATCATAAAAAACTATACTAAATAGGAACTACTGAAATATTGTGATGTTTATAAAATAATAATCCGATAACAATATTTGTAATTTTTGTTTAATTCTTATCGCTTTAACGTTAGCTAGGAGCACCTTCATCAAGGCGAATAAATTATTTTGTAACTTCAATTATTTTTAAATCAAAATTGGTTTTTGTTTTATGTTCTCTATCCTACCGTATGAAAATATACAAATACGAAAACCAGGACACTTAAACAAGCATTTACGTAGCATGTAAAACCTTAGTTCGATAACGGCCTATGCATACTTAGTTAACGTAGGCACTTGCGGAATCCTTGTGGAAAATTCAAGGAATGATAACATTGATTTCTGAAGATTTTCAGAATTTAATTCACAATTTGTAAGGAGTATAATATAATATCATCGTAACAAATTTGTGTAGGTATAAATACAAACTTATACTTTGATGAACTTGAGACTAGTAAACATGTACCTACTGATAATTTTCTTTATACAGGGTGTCCGGGGGTAAAGTGCGCTAACATCGGAATGTTATTCTACATGACGATAGAAGTAAAAAAGATTAAAACTTTTTTCAAAATTCCAATTTTTTTTCCATAGAAGAATATTTATTTTTCCATGCAAACAATTCGACTTCTTCACTTAGAAACTACTTTAAAACGTTGGAATTTAGAAAAAGGTTATTTACTTTATTATTTCTACCATGATTCAGAATCACCTCCTGAAGTTAGCGCACTTTACCCCGAACACCATTTGTAGAAAAAAAGAAAAGAGATTAAGTTTTTTTCAACTTTGTATGTACTAAACATTTTTTGTAGAAACATCGAGTATTTATCATTCTATTACTCTGATATTTAGATAGTTTTGTTTCATAGACTTGTTATTGTCTCACAAAATTAAGACAAAATGTGGCAATGGTTTTCAGTAAATTTCTAATTCCAACCATAGACCTCACAGAATATGTGTCTATGAACTAAATAAGCGATGGGACCTGGCGGTGTTTTCGTATTTCAATGTTAAGTCGAATACTACATTCTACATTACGAGTGTAACTGAGATGACAAGATACGCTTACTCGCTTAAACTAAGTAGAATACGGAATGATGTATAAGTGTTCCTAAGTTCGCATTCTCATTTTCTCTAATGGCACTGAAAATCTTCGGGAAACAACCGGAATAAATGTTTTTCATTGGCTTTTTGAAGTGTTTGCGTATAATGAAAACACTTTCTCATCACACACGAGGGCAGAGATACAGGTAAAACAACGAAATCGAAAGCACGACAATTAGCGTTTCTTTTGCTTGCCACTTTGAGAGCTCTACAACGCGTCTGTATGTAATTTAACGCCATTGCTTTCTCTCCACGAAAAGTCAATGGCTGCCATTGATAACCAACTACTCACTTAGGACGGGTTGTTTCGGAGAATTTGAACAATTCATCAAATTTCAACGTTCATTTTCGGGTTCTGTGAAAGACTTATTTAAGTTCTGTTTTTATATCATTGTAGGCTAGTTGCTTGACAAAACTGAAATAAAAACAGAACTTGAAAAAATCTATCACAGAGCTTGAAAATGAACGTTGAAATTTGATGATTTGTTCAGATTCTCCGAAACAACCCGTCCTTAGCCACAAATTTCCTAGAAACTAGAAGTAGAACTTACACGTTACGTGCGTATCTAATATCTACGTAAACTTATCTATATTTATGTGTAAACGGCCTTGAGATGATATTGTGATAGGTATTTAAAAATGGCGCTATTCAAATTAGAAAAGTAAGTATTATCGTCATTCGAAATTGCACAATACTTAAATCAATAAACCAATACGTGAAAATTCACAATAAAGTAGAATCAGGCGGAAGATGGCAATGACTTATTTGGGTAAATACGGGCAAGACAATTTTTTTTTTTTTTTTTAAATAAAAAGTAACCTAGGTATAATAATAATATTTACTTAATAACTACATGTAATGTGCTGCTACAACTCGAAAATTCGAAATTCGAAAACATCATTTGACAAATCAATAAAATGGAAATATATTTTTGCTTAGTTCTTTTGTTGGCCATAAATTAATTCGTCACGAAATAACAATAAAACACAAAACTTAGGTGCATAAATTTTGTAAAAAAATAAATTGATAAAACTGCAAATCGTAAGCATTCAGTGTTCAATAAATCAGCGCAAGTTGAAGCGATTAAACTTAATTTATGTATAGATAATAATAGTACAGATAATAAGGAAAACTGGCAGACTAAACGCAGAGCACGACAAACGGATGTCAATTATTGCCGAGTATGGTTAAGAATTTAAAACGTCGATTTAAAAAAAATGTATGTGAATAGTGAAAGAGCCAAAACTGTCTGGAACTTGTGAGACTATGGCATCAAAAATTGGCGTATTTTGTGAGGCTGCTGCTAGTCGAGAGCCTCACCCCTCAACCGCGGAAGCCGACATTTTCAAGTACAAAACTTGTGATAAAAGTTTGATTAGGTAAAATTTTAGAGTATATCTACGCTATAAATATGTCAAAAAAAAAACAAAAAAATTGGCGAAACTAGTTAAAACAAATAAAAATTTGAAACTTTGATTGACAAAAGAGTCAATCAATACGACTTTCGTAGTAAAAGTTGAACCGAAGTATTTTTATATTCGAATTAAGTAAAGATTAAGTAACATTAATTATTCTGATTTTTTTTATTTTAGAGTACCTAAATTCAAAACGTATTTTACAAAAGTAAACGGAATTCTCATGAAATTTGCATCAAAATTGAACATGGCTGTGTGCGTCGACGAAATATTGGTATCACAGAAGCAGCTTATCTTAAACTCTCTAGAGAACAATGTTAATTAACTTTAACAAGTAAAAACACTGGCAACATTGCGCTTAATATATTTATTGTTCTCAGGAAAGAGATAGAGTCGGGTCAACAAGTCATGTGCATTTGTTGTGATAAATGTTTTCAAAGGCATGCCAAGAAATTATGTTCCTTTCTCTTCATACCTGATGTCTCTCCTACAGAATTATTCTCAATGCAGGCAGCCAGCAAACAACACTACGCATTACAGAATCGCTTCACTCAACAAACAACTAAACAACACCAGGTTTCCGGATTAGGTTAACGGAATCCTCAATTGATAGCACTTAACAAAGTACACTGCGCCCGTATCGCATCGGGCCACATATCAACACAACAACCAACCAACATTGTATTACACTTTCAATAGATCCACATTCCACTCGTAACACTACTGCCCCGAATATTCGAAAAGGCTGAATTAAAACAGACTTATTTGTCCGTTAGTATGATTCACGATGTCTACGCGTACTAAGCGATCAACAGCGACGAGCGTGCTACACCCACTGACCGCATACACTGCGTGAGCACAGCTAACACTGAACTTTTAATGTATTTTAAACGAAAATATGTGTTTTTTAATATGCGAAAGTAATCTTTATCGGCGGGAGTAATCGCGGTGCCCGCCCATGGCAAGTGGCGGAGTGTTGTACCGAGATTGCCACTGTATGACTGTATCGCTATCACTGTATGCAAGGAGCTCCCTTGGAGCGCGCAACGCTCAAGAGATGCATGTAAAAATAAATGAGACAACACGTACTCGTACGTACACCGGTGTTGAAAATCGAAAGTCCGGTTTTTTCACTTTCATTTTTATCCAGGAATAAACGAAACACCGGTTTGTTGCGGTGGAAAAGGGCGAGGAGAATGCAAGACAAGAGCCAGGAGGCCAGAGGCGAGGCGGTAAAGCGAATGCCCGCTGCCCGCTTGCCGGTCACTAAAGAGGCGCTAGGCGGCTGGTGATGGTGGAGGGTCCGATCAGTGATGCCATAGCCCAAAAAAACGTTTCAGGGGTAAAATAAGAAAATTTTGTTTATTTAAAAAAACTTGTTTTGGTGGTTATACTACCAATTTATTTACGTAAGCATTTTTTATAAGGAACTATAATGCTGTATTAAAAACGGTAAATATAAAGAAAGTAGGAATACGCACATGTTTTAGTTAGATAATAATAAGAAGTAAGTATTTCAGTTTCCTGAAATGGAAAATAATGCATTTTAATAGTTATTCCGTTGAATTAAAAATGATTTTTCCCTTGGTTGATTAGTTTATTTTCTTCTCTTATTTAAACCAAATATAAACCTATGACACTAAAATAGGTTCTTGGGTTGTTAGTTTGGGTTTAAATAAATAATAAATTTTAAAAACTAGCCTAAAAAAACTATTTTAATATTATAAAGTCAAAACATGGAGTGAAGAAGAGTCGTCAAATTTTACGTTTTATTACGAAATAGCTACAAAAATGCATTATTTTATATTTCCGGAAATTGAAATACTTACTTATCTAACTGATACACGGTGTTTTTTCCCTGTTTTCAATGTAAATCTTAAACAATTATTTCATAATTTTCCTTCGAATAATACAAAAAAATACTTCATACAAATAAAAACAAAAATTAATCTTACCAAGTTTAGTTTGTAGAACTCCATTTTAAATTAAATCATCTATATAAATGAAAATGTTTTTTCAAAACAAAAAACCTGCATCGAAAAACATTGGAGAAAAATATTGGCCCCCATAATTATCGCTCCGGTATACCAATAAGCTTACAAGAAATGTAAATGTTTTATGATATCACTCTCCATTCTATATATTTCCTTTTACTTTTTCTTATGTTTTATTTGTTTTATCAAACTTACATTTCATATTTTATTTTATTTTTACTTACTTATCTCTGTATATAACATTGTAGTTATATTTTATGGAATGTGTGGGATTGCACTCACCTCCCCACATTCTGGAATAAACAATTATTATTATTATTAAAACCTTAAATCTCCGAAAGTTCTTCACCGATTGCTTTAAAATTTTGACACAACGTTGTATTCGAATACGCGAATGTTTTTATATACATATATTACATAGATGTCACCTGTGACAGGTAAAACCTGATTAAAACAGCGCCATCTGTTGGACATAAAAACGGAGTTTTTTCAGTTGTTTCAGATCCATGAGAGAAGAAATTCTTCGAAAACCATAAAAAAAAATTCTACATCTTTCAGTGTTAAGTGTAGGTACTTAATTAAAGTTAAGTGATATATAAATTTAATAAACATGTACTATTTATTGATAAAGATAATAATTAGATAAATTAATTTAAGGATTTTCCACAGGCGACCGGTATTATTAAAAAAAAACCTTGGAGGTTTAAATGAGCCAAAAAAACCATGAAAACATGTTAAGAACACTGCATCTGGCAGCACTGGGTCCGACACGTTCGCGTCTCCATCTCCACTCTCCAGTCCATTGCTAGTATTGTCATGTATCATATTATATTCTCCTTGCCCTCTCCCGGAAGAGAGGCGCGGGCCGAAACTCATCGAGCTTATCAATTCTGAACGCATCATAACCTCCGTTAATTCCATTTCAGATTTGAGCACGTCTAACTGACACCCATAAAAACCACGACAAATGTTATAAACATGGCCGCACGCACAACACTCGTGTTAAAATAAAAATAATCAATCAAATATGTAAACATTTTGTACGTATTCTTCCATTATTATATTACTAGCGCGGTTATCACGGGATAGTCTGAAATTTCGACAAATCAGTTCCAATTTTGAAAATGGCAAAGCAAATAATTTTCCGTTCTATTATATAATATTATAGGCAGGTACTTTATCGCTTGTCTGAATTTTTCAAACAAACAGTTCCAATATTGAAGATGACATTTATATTCAAATTCTAGAGGTCATTGAACCGCAGAGTTACGCACGATAGACACACAACCGAAATTAGTACTGTTGATGATGTTTTTTTTTTGTTATAATGATAAAGATATTTTAAAACAGTGGCCTCCCTGAAATCTAGAATAAACAATTTTTAAAGAGACACAAACTAATAATAACAATGTCAATGTCAAAATAATATTAATTATTAATTAATATAACATTACAGTAGTTTTTATTCTTTGAATTAGAATGGAAAAAAATATACTTAAAATTGTTACATTAAAATTGATGGAACTTTCAAATGGCGCGAAAGTTTTTGGTGACATGAAAAAGGTGGTTCATTATTGGGGTCCCCCGAGGATCCGAAGTTGGCCCTCTTTGTGGATGCGAACATCCGGAAACAGATGCCAGCCCTGTGCGTTATGCGGCAGCGGAGACAAATTGCGAGCAAAACGTATTAACAATACATATTAAGGGGCGTACGGGATGTAATATTGATGAATTAACTGAGAGGGGATAAATTGAAATAAATACATTAATAATATTCATACGGTAACCTACATACATTTGAAGTAAAAGAGAAAACAAAATTAGTTACAAAAATGATTTTTACAAATATAAGAGCCCCCTAGAGTGATAAATTAGGAAAAACGTGTTAAAAGCGTGTTTCAAAGTACCTAAGGATTAGGTGAAAAGTCAGGTGAAAAATGTTAATCCACGAAATAAGTTAAATTTACTGCGTGAAGGCATTTCTTTATGGGTTAGCGTTGTGTACACAAAAGCAACAGGCTCACAGAAACGATCCCAAAGCACGGAATAACCGTGTTCACATCAACAATAATTATAATTCACAAATTAATCCGAATGAACGACCCCACGGCTGGGAAATACGTCAGCGCTGTCGAAAGTTGGAACGGAGAAATACCAAATAGCGAAATTAAATACCTACACGTACCATTTAGAAAACATGCAACATTAAATGGCTAGCACAAAAATAAAAGTAAATTTGTAAGTTCACATTAGGCAGGTACTTACTAGGTACATGAAACACTATTTCTTGGTGCGAATAAATAGTTGGAGGGATAGATTCATACGTCACTCCTGGAAACACTGACCCCCAGATTACTACCCACCCCTCACCCCCTTTTCATTCCCAGAACTTCCTCTCCTTCCTCTTCTTACAAACACCCTCCACACGGCATACCCAAAGATGATATGACAAATGCCCTGAGGGAAATTATTTTAATTATTTCGGGGTATGTTTTGAGGCTGAAGGGAGTGGCGAGGGGAAGGAGATGGGAAGGTTTAGAAGTACCTAGCTATTCAGATCTGTTCACTTAACACGGCTAAAATTATATTAATAACTATATTATCGTAAACAATTTGATGACAAAAACACATTGTCTGATCTAAAGAATTTTTTCATACATATTTACTATAAAATCCGGTTACACAAAGCAATTAAGTACAACATCTCGAGAAGGCGATTTTTATTCATTGATGTATTATCTACTTATATCGCCTCAAAGAAGGCAATTGGATTGAATGGTTGGATATTTATTATTATATTGGATATTTATTTATAGTTGCATTTATTACAAAAGATATGAAGGTCAAAGTTGCCACACTTGAAATCTTGATGGAAAAGTCAATTTGTAAAATTGTCAAAATAAGTAATAGTGATTTATAGAAAATATTGAAAATAAAAATCATTGTACAAATTTGAAATCGTTCACACGCTTGATTGAGTTAAGCGGGATGGATAGAAAAAAACCAACGCAGATTATTTTACAGAACAGTAAAATAAAATGACAAGCTTGTCAAATTCCGCTGCACGCTGAATACGCAAAAAATATAAAATGCGTTCGGTTTCAACTTAATTACTACAAGAAATAACTATTTATGTAGTGGTACATGGTAAAAGATGCATTAAAGTTCCATTTTTCTCAAGCAAAGTTCAGTTTGTAGGTAAGGAAATATACACAAATTATTAAAATAACCGAATAGATATTTGAGTTAACATGAAATGTTGTTTTTTTAAAGAGCCTTTGCATGCAGCGGAATTTGACAAGTTAAATAAAGTTACGATTAAAGGATAGAAAATAAACTACGCAGATATTTTAACAGAATAATAAAATTATAATTTAAAATAATCACCATTGCTACAAGTCGCTACGACTTGTCTGATTGAGATTTTATGGGCAAACCATCTTAGCTCGCTCGCGCACCCCCGAATATTGTAAAAAAATGTTTGTAGAAAATGTGACCAAAAGCAGACAGTTACGAATATTACAATACGAACTTGCGATTTGACACTTATTATACATTCACATATTTTAGGTGACACAATGTTCTAAATTTAAAATTCTTTCTGTCATATTCCTGTAGGCACTTTCTGCCAATTCTGTACGAATTGAACATTAAAAAAATAATAAAATAACCTGCTAAAATGGTGACCGGGTATCTCATCAAAATGACAGTTCAACACACCTACAAAAAGTCATTAAAAGTGATGAAACAACAACTAGGTTACATAGTAACTATTTAACCTAGTTTTAGTTTCATATACTTTTAATGACTCTATATCACTTTTTAAATGTGTGTTTAATTGTCATTTTGATGAAATATCTTGGAACCGTACAAAATTTAGAATATTCCACAAAATTAAAAATCAAATAATTCCTTCCTTACTCCCTATCAGACTTTAAGCATATTATCATACGCACGTATAATGTTAATTAACCCACCTAATAATAGACCAAACACAGAATATTTAGCTTAAAAAATATGGCGAAAATCTATTGTAGTATAACAATTAAATATGCAGCATTCTTTTGTAATGCAAATATTTCTTATTCTTGTGATGAATGGATTTTAAATACATGTGAAGATTTTCTGTTTAAAAATGATTTGCGATTCGGTGTAATGTATTTATATAATATTGTCCCCTTTGTTGAAAATATAAATAAGTATTACAAAGTTATACTTATTTGTGAACAATCTACGATGTATGGTGGGGGAAAATGTTTTCCAAGGCAGAGATATATATATTATTAGTCAATGAATGCAAGCATCTTTGCAATCCGGCGTAGAAAGTCATCAATCCATTCTCAGCTGGGATCAAACCGGATATTCATGAATACCGGCAGATCGGTTCACTGATTTGCGGTAACATCTCATACGGTTATTTATTATATTCATATTTCGATTTCTACCTCAATTTTGTATTTAAATTAAAACCTTGCACGGAGAAAAATTCCTGGTTAAATTTTGGAATATATTATTAGGATTTGTATGAACACGTGAACATTATGATCAAAACCTTGTACTTTAGTACCGCCAAGCATAACATTTGTTTTTTCCTTTCCTAAACACGCTCATTAAAGAACTAAATATATATTATTAAAATAAATACCGAAAAGTCTAATTTTGTCCTGTATGTGCGAACCGTATCTAAATTTCTCTAATAAACGATAAACAGTGTTAATATCAAGTGACCTCCCACGTAAGTACGGTACTGTATATTATCTGCCTGTACAAAATATAAATAAATGATAACATATGTACATTCTAGCATCACGTTCATCAATCAAATGCATTGTCAATATACAACGCATTTGATTGATTGTGATCGACGAACTGGTGGATGCAATCTGTTAGACATAAATTGATAACAGTTTGATTAGTCTATACTTAGTTACTTTTTATTTATTAATTTTATTTTGGTAATTTGTATATTTAAGTTTACAAATGACTAATCAATTTGTTACATATGTTTTCTCTTGCTTGATGTGGCTCCTACACAACATCTTGAACTTTCCAATTGGGGCAGACTTTAGGTTTTCCGGCAGCGCGTTATAGTATTTCATCCCTTTATACAGGGTGTCCGGAAACTCGTAGTACAAGCGGGAAACTGGTGAATCTACATCACATTTGGAGTCGATTTTGTAGTATATTTTTTTTTTGATTTGAGCTTTCGTTATCGAGTAAATCGAGTTAGAAGTTCATTTTTTTTTTTTTTTTTAATCAAATTCTTATAAATTATTACTGAAGATCAAAGTACCCAACTAATTAAAACTATTTGAAAGTAAAACAAATGAAGTAACTCGGATTTGAAGCATTATTTTGAAATCACCCTTCATTTAATCCGGTGTAATCATAAAATATTTCTGCTCTGCAGGGTTAAAACATCTGTTGTTCAACCCTAAACACCAGAAAAAACTTTAACCCAAAAATAGCCGAAAAATATATTTTTTTGGTTTTTTTTTTTTGTGAAAAAGCTCAAATCAAAAAACTTTATGTTTTTTTGGGTTCCCCATGTGGTGTAGATTCTCCAGTTTCCCGCTTGTACTACGAGTTTCCGGACACCGTGTATATACTATTCTGAGTATTCGCCTTGTCCTTTTTTGGTAGCCTGATTTCATTGCACGTCCTAGTTTTATGTTTGTGTATGTCCTTGTTGTATACCATTTTATTTGAAAAATATTTGGGTAGCAGGTTGTTTACTATTTTGTGTACAAATATCATCGTGTTCAAGGTCAACATCTGTTTACTAATAATAATAATATCATTGTAGAAATGTATAACATATATGTACAGCGCGGGTGATTTTGTACAAAAACGGCGCTATACAAATCATCCAAATATTATTATTATAATTTTAATGACGAAATGCGTAAATATTAGGTTTTTAATACTTGTCGTATTGACTTATGTCGCTAATTATGCAATATGTCCTAGTATGATTTCGGATTTCGACAAGAAAGCAGTTTTATTGATTTGTCGCATTTATTCTTGTTAGATATACCTACTTTTGCATAATGGCGAAATACAGAGTTGTTTTATAAAAATAATATATGTAAAGTTGGAAGGAATAATGAGGGAACTCCGTAAAATTAAATGAAGTAGGTACATAAACACAAAATCATCCCTTGAATTTCTGAACCCCCAGTGAAAAAAACCACGAACCGCTACTGGACAGCACCAAAGAATAAATAATGGCGATAATAGTGTAAGTGAGTAGGTATTTACTATTTGACGTGGAGCGCCAATGTGCGCCTCGGTACCAAATTGACGAGACACTTTTAACTATCCCGCAGCCAAGTGGGGGAGTAGGTAGTACCTAAAATTACTATCCTCCTTATATTTTATATTAGATTAAATACTTGACATATCATTTTAGTATTTTACGTATTCTTACGCAAATACATACGTTACCATTAATAATTGGGAATTTCTATAGTTTAAAAGCCCATAAGACATAAAAATGCATGGGGTCGTCGGAAGACCCACTTGGTTACGGACGTGTTGTTTGGCATCTTGGCCTGTCAAGAGTTAATGCGGTTGTCAATTCAAAAAGCCGGGGGGACATCGCATATCGCATCGCATTGTGCTCGAACGTACACACCTATATAGGTCCCCCAGTGAAAAGCACACGTAATTGGAGCAATTGAATTTAATAATGTACATTAGTGATTGGAATAAACCTATTTGGTGCAGACGCAGCTCACATCTTCTAGGCAAACCCGTAAGCATGTTAAAGATAAGGGCCACCAGGAAGAAAGAATAGTGATAGGATAACTGAAAAAAATCAACCCAAAAAAAAGTTTTTTTAAAAGTATACTAGGTACATCTATTTTCAATTTTTGACCTACTTGCGCCATCTCTCGGGCCGGCCAGCAGCCAATTTAAAAGTTGTTTTTTTATGGTTTGACTGAGGATCGAACCTTCCTCCCCGGGGACTGGAGTCAACTGAGCTAACAACTGCGCCAAATGCCGATTGGGTAGGACAGACATATATTTTATAATGTCATGTCATCCAACTTCAGAGAAATGCGTATATGTTCGCGTGTTTCCGTGATTGCCAGCAAAAGTTGATAGATTGCATAGTCATTGACAACGAGTCTATCTGCCGAGTTTCAGCGCAATCGAATGTTGGAACGTGGTTTAATTTCCGCTTCCAAGATTTGCATTCATTAATTCACGAAAACAAAGTTAAAATTAAAATTCACATTCCTCAATTAAATGGATGCTATTTTTTTTCAACCTACGGTTTGAAGTTAAAAATTTCTTCGAAAGTATATATTGTCGGAGGGCTAAAAGTTGGATTTATTCTCCATGAATTGATGATAACAGTTCATCATTATCGGCTATTTGTCTATCCCATGGAACTATAGTATCCATACTCTTTGGTCTATCCAGTGCTGAGTGAGAACTTCAGCAAGCTGTTTCCCATAGAAACAGACCATCGAAAAAAATTAGGGCCAAAGCTGAAAAAGGGCGGCCCATACACCCAGCAACGTCAGGGTCCTTTTGATGAAAGAAAGGAGTGAATAGGGAGTGTTATAGGAGGGAGGAAACACAGAATCCGGCAAATCGTTCCACAGCCGAGCTGTTGAACTCAATCACGAGTCGTAGAAGCGATCCGTTCTCATGTGACAAATGTGAATTGTGTGCATATGTTGGGTACGCGTTTGGCATGTTTCACGTCTATGCACCGATGCCGAAGGGATCAATGTAGTTCCTCAAAGCGTCTTCTACTGCAATAACGGTGGAACAAGGACCTCATACCTACCGGACGCCTGTACTCGGACTCAGAAACGGGACGCTGGTTTCTGCAGAGTCAAGGGTATTTTTTAGGTATTTTGGGGGACCAGACCAGAGATGGCTGCCAACTACAACAGTGGGGCGTACATGCGATTTGTACAGGGTCAGCAGATGTGTACTATTGAATTGAATTAGGTCAAACACGTAGAATAAATAATGTGAAGAAAAGTCTTTTGCGTTCAATTGGTTAAGTAAATTTGGTACGCTCCGAGGACTGGCCGATATTTTTTCATTAAAAATCCGCCATGTGTTTGAACAAGGCGAGCGGTTCCCTTTTATACGAGCAATTCTCTTCGCTTCGGTAAATATTTACCCCCCCCCCCCCACCAATGGCTTATTTAACAAGCAAAACAACAGATAAGTTGGAACTACACTGAACGCGTATATCCTCGTCTGATCATGTTATATTGATAATTATAAATGATGTCCAGAAACCAGAGGCACAAGCAGGAAACTGTAACTATGGAAAGGTGAATCTATATCACAATGGTTTAATTAACAAGCAAAACAACAGATAAGTTGAAACTATATTGAATGCATATATCCGCGTCTGATCAAGTTATTCTGATAATTATAAATGATGTCCAGAAATCAGAGGCACAAGCAGGAAACTGTAACTATGGAAAGGTGAATCTACATCACAATGGCTTATTTGACAAGCAAAACAACAGATAAGTTGGAACTACATTGAACGCGTATATCCTCGTCTGATCATGTTATATTGATAATTATAAATGATGTCCAGAAACCAGAGGTACAAGCAAGAGTTAAACTGTAACTCTGGAAAGGTGAATCTAAATCCATTTGCAGATGACTTATGTATGTGAACTTTTTTTGATCAGACCTATCGTTTTCGAGTAAGCTGAAGTTGGAATTATCAGCTATTTATTGTCTTTAAAATACGTTGAAGCGTAGACCCAGCTCCAAGAGCTTTTTTTTTTAGTTTAGTCTCTCCCGATCCGACCAAACACGCAGTTCGTAGGCAGACGCATCTACCGCCAATACCCGCAGAAACATCACCCCATGAACCCGGGCGTCCCTGCCAAGTCACCAAACGTAGCGAACCACCTGGAGTGACCTATGGCAGGCGTGTTGATTATCCAATGAATGGTTCTCGAGGCGGCGATACCCATACCCGTCTCCCAAATTGTATAACAGAGAGATAGTTTTTTTTGTGTTCTCTATGTGATTCTTCTCTCAGTTTCTCGCTTGTACCCCTAGTTTCCGGACACCGTGTATAATATTGCAATAGAGTTGGATGCAGATGGCAGTAATGCGCTTGTATGTCGCAAATTCTAGGATGCACATAAAAAAAAGTTCATTTTATTAGTGTTCGAAATTTGGGTGAGTCAGGATATTTATTTCATTTTCCGCCACTTAAAAATAGAAGAAAACATAGCCCAAATACAAAGTAAGGACGGGTTGTTTGGGAGAATTTGAACAATTATTCAAATTTAATAGTAAATTTTCAAGTTCTGTGAAAGTTCTCTTATTATAGTTCAGTCAAGTAACTAGCCTACAATGATATAATAACAGAACTTGAATAGGATATTCACAGAACTCGCAAATGAACGTTGAAATTTATGAATTGTTCAAATGCTATGAAGCAACTAAATATATTATGCACGTTTTGAAATTCACAATTTAACCTACATATAAATGAATTTCTGAAATGGAGGCGGCTTCAACACGGTTAGAGCATCCAGTATTGTTTTATAGTGATTCAAATAAAAACATAACAATATGAAAGAAAACGTCGTTTTCATCCTACGCCCAGTCATCAATTAAACAGACCAAGAACGGGGTAATTAAACAATTGAAAACCTATTAATTGTTCAATGTCCAGAAAAAAAAACTCAATTGCTAGCCCGGTTTTGTCGACATGGAGGGTTGTCAAAAAATATTCTAATATAGCCTGGAAAGACAACAGTGCACTGAATAATCCATAATACTTAGTATCAATCATTCCATTGATAAGCGACGTATCGCCACGGGGCTCAGTTTGAATTGGTGAGATACGAATAATCTAAATATGTTGATAATAGAAACATTTTAACACTCGAAACTGGGAACACCAATGAAATCAAATATTATTACAATGGGAAGATCCGAAAAGAATGAAGACAGATACTAGAGTGTGCGTTGACCGAATGGTGAATGCAGGAAATTCAATTAATCAATTTGGAAGACTGGATGCAGTATCGCTAATAAAACGTTATTCAAATGAAGCGAGGCTAGCACCCCACCCCGTAGCCCGTTCTAAAACCAACCGAGATGGTTGTGAAGCACGAAACTGGCAAAGGTAGTATGAAAGTAAACTAAATGCAAAATGGAAAATTGATCCCTTAGACAGTGGTAGTAAACCCATATAATAATGTGATATTTACACAAACTATAAATACCGTTAAAAATGTGTGGAAGATTTAGAACGAGTTTTTTCACAGAAATTGAACAATTCATCAAATTTCAACGATAATTTTCAAGTTCTGTGTAAGTTCTGTTATTATTTAAGTTCTCTGGAGCAACATAATGATATAAAACAGAACTTTCACAGAACTTGAAAAATAACTTGGATATTTTTCGGAGTAATTTGAATATTTTTATTCATAACTAGCTGTACTCTGCCACGCGTTGCTGTGGCTCAGTCTGTTTGTGCAGATAGAAAAAAATAGCGCGTGTTACTTTTACGTCCAACAGATGGCGCTTTTTTTTTCATAAAAAGCATGTTTGTCCAACAGATTAAGATTTTTTTCAAAAAAAGCATATTTTTACCCCTCTCAGGTGACATCTATATAATTTAGGTGTATAAAACAGACGCGTATTTAAATTCAAAGTTGTTTATTTATTTATTTATTTCACGCCTATTAAGGCTTTTACATACATATATATAAAAAATATTTACGAAATTATACATGAAAATAGTGCAGGAAACGACTATTAAAACAATTGCAGAAAAATAAATATAAAGTCAAAATATCACTCAACTTGATCTACACAGAATGCAGGCACAACATATAAAAAATCCAAAATATTTTTTTCTATTTCAGTTGACAAAATTATTATATGTTAGTCAAATCAAATTAAATACCTTTATTAAAATATTCCACTACTCGATGAAAAAAAAAAACTTCAATAGGGTATGCTTATATATTGAAATTGATGTACTAAATATATCAACAACATCTGAGTATTTGTTTCCTAGCTGTTGAATCCGTCGCATAGGAGTATGATATTGGGACGTTGACATAGAATTGCTACAATAATATGGTAGGTACTGTCTTGAAACCGACCTGCTTGGAGTATGAAAAGAGATTACATATAATAAATCAGGGGTATCAAACATTGAATTAATGATTTTATACAAACAGGTTAAATCGGAAATAATTCTGCGATCAGATAATTTTATTAAATTTAGTGAGCAAAGTAAGTTATCGTAATTTAGTTTTTCTCTAGGAATGCCCATTTTGAAATTTACATATTTTAAAAATTTATTTTGGATTCTTTCAATCGCATGTGAATGAACCTCATAATTTGGGGACCAAACCGTGGAATTGTATTCTATATGACTCCTTACTAGTGACATATATAATGTTTTTACAGTATTTACATTATTGAAATCACTAGATACCCTTAAAATAAATCCCAACATTTTCAAAGCTTTATTGGTTATTATTTCAATATGCTTGATAAAGTTAAGTTTCGTGTCAAAATTTCAAAACAATCGGTGAAGAACTTCCGGAGATTTAAAATTTTGAACAAACGAACATTTACATTTTTATTTATACAGATTACGGATTTCAAAAACGGTTCCGACTGGCTACGTTTTCATTATGACAAAAACGTCCATTCCATTGAATTATCAACACCACGAATACATCGTACATTGGTTATCAACGTCGCTCGGCGTTCATGAATTCACGAAATAAAGACAAACAAAATCGAAATTCAAATATATGTTTTTAAAAAACATTAATTTAGAATATATTAGTGTTGCGTAGGTTGAGTCAGTAGATAACCATATTATTATTATCTGCAACATTGCATTAACGTGAGCGGTTAAGTGGATTAACCTTTTTTACTTGCGCCAGCCCATCGAGGATAGTAGGAGACCTATTTATGGCACGGTCAACGAATGGAAAATGTTATTAAGAGATGTGTCAAAAGAGCTCTGGATTCGTCAAGCATCGTGCAGATTCATATAGCACTGAGCATCTCCAGGCGAACTGCCAAAACGCTACAAAAATACGATTACTCAACGGAGGAAAAATAATGTATGCACCATAAACCACGCGTGGTTCCTGGACCCACAAATCCAATATTGTATACTGTAGTCATACTGTATCTTACTTCTGGGCGGCTTACAGTTCAATATATTTTATTGTTTTACAGAAATCTATAATCTACATATTGTTGCGCAATATCATAACGTATTAAATATTACGGTTCTTTAGAAATAATATTACATCCGAGGGACCAGAGATTACTACCCGGTAATGCTGTCAGCTTTTCCGGTATGATTCACTGAACAATAACTTACTGGTATTTTGCTAAAATTATACACATAAACATAATTGTTTTTTTAAATACGAGTAACTCGAACTGAGTCAATGAAATTTGGTGGGATAATTCTTAGGACCGCTTTCACAAATCAAAACTGAGAGGACAGTTGACAGACTCAAGGTAAATGTAATTTATTAATAAAATGAATAAAAACAAATGGTTACTCCTTCAAGGCGCAACTACGAGAACATTTTTAAACACATTTATTTGAATTTCACCTTTGTTTTCGGGAATGAATAAATGCAAATGCATTCTATCAACTTTGGTATCAATCACGTACACAAACGCGGACATACGCATTTCTCTGAAATCGGATGACATTACAGCAGTTTACACAAAATAAATATCCATTATACCCGATCGGCATTTGAAACGGGCAAAAATCTTATTTTTTGCATATATATATATTTGCATATATATATATATTTGCGTATATATGTATAACGAATTGCCGTTTCGATAAACGGGGAATTTTTTGGACTTTAATAATAGGTCATCATTCGCCATCAAGAGGACAGTTATACAATAACTACTGTCGGACCTCTTCATTAGCTAATGTATCAGAGTCGTAATTGGATAATGTGGCCGCGGAACAAAAGTTTTATGGGCCGCATAAAAGCCGCGGGCAAATGACAAACAGGTGAGCGCGAATGATATTATTTCGGCCACATTCAATTACGCGATAGTGGAAAATCGCTACGCCGAAACAATGAAGGGGATTAATAGTAAAAACGAATACTCAAAGAAGGTTTCCCACGAATTTTGCGGATGGGACATAATGTCATTATTTATCTGCGTGAGGGCCAATTGCCCAAATTGAATTAATTATCTAAAGGAATTACATTTAGTGCCATAACATTACGAGCATCCGAAAATAGTTATCATCCAAACATTCCAAGCGCAAACGAATAATTGCTTAACATAATTATTTTTGACCAAATTATGATTATTTTTGTTGCTAGTGCCACTTCACTGTCCGGGGCGCGTATTTGCAAAGCCTATTCCATTTCAGTCACGGTGAGGACTGTAATAGAGTAGCTTTTGTTTGTGCAGAATCATTTACAAAGCCTCTTTATTACCTTTCAGTCACGGTGATGACTGTAATAGAGTAGCTTTTGTTTGTGCAGAATCATTTACAAAGCCTATTTATTACCTTTCAGTCACGGCGATGACTGTAATAGAGTAGCTTTTGTTTTTGCAGAATCATTTACAAAGCCTATTACCTTTCAGTCACGGTGATGACTGTAATAGAGAAGCTTTTGTTTTTGCAGAATTACAATTTTTACAAGCCTATACTAATTCAGTCACGGTGATGACTGCAATAGAGTAGCTTCTGATTTGCAGAATTTTACGAAGCCTATACAGCCCAATTCAGTCCATAGACTGTATTCTATTAACGGTATCTAAGACTAGTATAATGTAAAAAAAAAAATACCTACTTTGTTACAGTCGTTAGCGAGACTGAAACAGTGGATGAAGACTGTAGAGAATATGAAAAACGCGTCCGGAGTCAGTGGGACTAAGTTACCACGGATTGGAGAATGTTGGGTGGAGAGAAGAGAGAGGTTTGGAAGTATCCCTTTGGCTATTCTGTTTTGAAGATTAAACATGGCAAAAATTTTGAATTCTGATCTCTTCAATGTTGAGACTTCCACTCTCTAAATAAAATATAAACTACATTTGTATAAAAGCAAGATACACACGAGAAAACAAAAGCCCACGTGGTTAGAGATCACAGATTAATTCCAAGTGCGGAGGTCAATATTCGATATAAAAACGTTACAGGAAAATTTCTGATTACCTACCTACCTATCTAATTCCTACCCAAAATTCTGCAAACTGCACACGTAGCGTAAAAAATCGTATATATTTATAAAATAAATAACATATTCTGGAAACAAACCCTTACTTCAACGAAATGAAACCGAAACATGCATACTTGATATTATTGCGTCACGGAGGAAACATAAACACAGGGGAGGAAACGAGAAATCTACGACAGTCCGGACGTGAGGGAACATATAAATAACGTAAAAGTATGAGCAAAAATGACGCGAACCGTACGTTGATTCACAAGCAAACAAAAACATCTTCAAGATTAAATCCACCACCACGTAAAAAGACTAGAGCAATTTGGACTACAAATAAATATTTGGTGAGTAAGTTTCGGGTGCTTTCTGGTGAGGTGGTCATCGAGATTACGATGCTCGCAGCGAAATTGGTTTTGTGCGAATCGAGCAGAATAGAACAGGTCAGCGAAATAATCATACTTTACCAACGGGTATATCCTATTTTATACTACTAAATCTCTAAGGTATAGATATTATCGCCCTAGCCCCAGCGTAATAATAATAAAAAAGACAAATAGCATAATTATTTAACTAAATTATTTTGTGTAAAACGACGAATTTCCAAATACTTCTCAAAAACCAAACATATTTATTTTTCTGTAATCAGTATAAAAGAGTGGTTATTTTTAAATATTTATTTCGTTCTTTTTTTCTTGAACAAATGAATTAATGAAAGGGAATCTTCGAAGTGTAAATTAATCTATTTCCCGACATCCTATCGAGCTGAAACTCGGCAGAAAGATTCGTTATCGATGACAATGCTTTCTATCAACTTTTAGTGGCACTCACGCACACAAACGCACACAAACGCACACAAAGGCACACAAACGCGCACACACACGCATTTCTCTGTGACTGGATGATGTTATAAAAAAATTACGGCGGTTAATATACGAAATAAATCTCGGTACCATCATTAGGATTTGCTTAAGTGATAGTGCGTTAACTCGTTTTATTCAGCCCCTCTCCCAAGACGGTACAATTCTCAGTTAACTAAAAAAAATATTAGCGATTTCTAAACGAAAATCTGAAACAGAAAAATCAGAAAAGGATACGGTCACATCTAGGACTCGAACCCAGGACCATTGTCTTGCCGGGACACCGCTCTACCACTGAGCTAATGGGACCCTATCCCCCTCGGTCACTTTTAACTGTATCATACTTCGAATAAGAACTACCAACATTGTCTTCATTTTTTTTCTTCTTTTTTTTTCACCGCACATTTTTATTGGCAACTATCTTCATGTATGATCGCAAGATTCAACCCGAACTAAATGCAATCTAGACAGCGGCTTTTTAGATAAACCTATCTTATTTTTTTATTTTTTAATGTGCGACATCTATTGACTTTTCTGCAAGTCTAGAATAAATATTTATTTTTCGGAATAACTTTATTGAGTAAAACCTCAAATTGTAATATTTAATTATTGAAGACAATATTAGCGATTTCTAAACAACTAATATTACAATTTGAGGTTTTACTCAATAAAGTGATTCCGAAAAAAAAAATTTAAAAATAGATGCATTATAGTAAAAAAAACTTTGTTTTTTGCGGGTTAGTCATTGAAATCGGATATTATAACGTACTGAGCACCGGCAAAATTAGGTATAAAAATATTTTCAATTAATGTATCTGTAATTCACGTTGCGTATATGTATATAGGTCGCATCGATAGCTCAATATTTTAGAGCAATGATCCGGTTATAAAATATATAATTTCTAATAGGTATTTTTCATGCATTTTTTATAATGCGTACGTAAAATTTGAGCAAGTAAAGGCCAAAAAGATCAGACAATATAACAAAAAAAGCATCATCATAACGTTGTTTTTAATTTAGAAACAGTTAATTCATGAAGGAATTTAATTTTAATATGTCATATTTTGATTAAAAAGTCATAATGTCATTAATCATATGTAAAGTAGGTATATAAAAACATGAAGGAATGTACAGTTTTATGTTGTAATGTTAGTATTTAACTACCCATTTGACCTGTTTAAGCGAAAGGTAATCAATAGTAGTTACGTATAATAAACAACCGTGTTCGATAATCCACTCTAATTCCGATGAATGGATTTGGCACATCCGCAAGGCGCCTCAGCCCACGACTAAACCAAAGCACAAATCTGATTTCATATTAATATTACTTAGTTCGCAAACTGATTTGTGAGCTTGATATTAATAGATGATGCACGCATTTCGAATGATTCATTATTCCAATTGAATTAATAATTAATTTAAATTCAATCGAAGCAATGTGATTCTTAGAACAAATGACTAAAATATTTTCTTAATATCAACATAATATTAACCATCAGCTTCACCCGAAATAAAAATCCCATTTCTTTTAAATACTCACTTAACGGCACAATACTGAGCAAAATGACAGAGGCTAAGGATCTGGGAGTAGTGTTAGATCCGAAATTACTTTTTGAGCGCCATATCGAATCCATGGTTGCAAAAGCTTCCAAGGTACTTGGCTTTGTACTCAGAACCTGCAATTTTTTTTAAAAAGTAAATACCATGAAAATGCTGTACTTTGCGTGTGTACGCAGTTCTCTGGAGTACGCCTCTCAAGTCTGGAATCCCACGTATAAGTCACACATAGAAAGGATTGAGAAAGTGCAATATCGTTTTCTACGATACCTTGATTTTCGGGCCTATCGTCCTCATCTGAGTCACGAGGAGTCAGCAGCGTTTTTCAGGATTTCGTCACTGGAAAGTCGTAGAAACTCCGCAGAC
This sequence comes from Hesperophylax magnus, assembly GCA_026573805.1. Taxonomy (NCBI): domain Eukaryota; kingdom Metazoa; phylum Arthropoda; class Insecta; order Trichoptera; family Limnephilidae; genus Hesperophylax; species Hesperophylax magnus. The sequence continues at coordinate 6,865,302 of JAIUSX010000014.1, forward strand.
GTACTATTTTTATAAAAAATTGCCACCTCTGTGATAGATTGCCCGGAATTACTATAAAGAATTCAATTAAGAGTACCCATCAGACAAACCAGACAAAATCACACATTAAACATCCCTCAATGTAACACGAACTCAAAACAAAATGCCTTTATTCACCGTGCTTCATACAATTTTAATACTTTATACAGTGAATTAGACTTATTTAACTCAGCACCCCACAATTTCAAACCTAAAATCAATAAATAATTATATTATCATTATTATTTTTTATTAATACACATACGTACATGCTACACATTACACAGACTAGATCCATCCCATACCCCTCCCTTCCGCCATCCCACCCCTATAGGCTAATGTAACTTTTTTTCTTACATAAATATTATATTTATTCACTAAATAATTAAAATACCTAAGTGAAAACCTATTATTGGTTAAATAATTAACACTTACTACACCATACCTTGTAATAATTATAACTGTTGGTTTTCATAATAAAATAAAAATAAAAATAAAATAAAATAAAACACCAAATGTTTCCAAACGGTTATAAAATTCTATTGAAATCAACTCCAAAAGGTTCTAAGCGTTAAAATATTCTATCAAAATCAACTCCAACAGATTCGAAACGGTTAAAACATTTTATTAAAATCAACTCCAAAAGGTTCTAAACATTCTGTTAAATCAACTCCAAATGTTTCCAAACGGTTAAAACATTCTATGAAAATCAACTCCAAATGTTTCCAACAAAGAGGTTAAAATATTCTATTAAAATCAACTCAAAATGTTACAAAACGGTTAAAACATTCTATTAAAATCAACCCCAAATGTTTCCTTATCGGTTATAATATTATATTAAAATCTAGTTCAAAAGGTTCCAAACGGTTAAAACATTATTTTAAAATCAATTCCAAATGTTTCATACATATTTTAAAAAACTCAACAAGGTCGAAAACCTCTTTTTTTCGGGGAAAGAAAACCGGCACACCCTTTTTTCCCGACCGATTAATTCGAAACACCATTTGATTATTTCAGGGTTTCCGAATAGGATGGTTGGTTTGTGCGCATCGCTTACAAGAGAAAAGCTCTTCAACTGCAAGTACGAGTATTAAAAAAAATCAGGCTGCCAAGTTCTTGTTCCTTGAAATATTCAAGGAGGTAAATAATTATTATTCTTAATTCCTCTCCCTTTGTTGTTCCTGCACGTTGCTAGCTGCTCTGCAACCTGCTGGAAGTATTTAGGATCTTAAAGACTGACAATATATTATCTACAATAAGTCTATTATTAATTACGGTTTGATTAATATTACAAACACATGTGAAAGTACATTTTGTAGGTTCCGTTATTAGAGTAAAGCGGTGTTCTCAACCTTATTTATGGCATACCCCACTTTAATGTTACAAAAAATTCCATGATTTCAGCAATAACGGGAAATGCGAATATTTGTTTCTATTAACTAGTGAAAGTTGCATGTTTTGCAAGAGGAAGCTATCACGCATTTCATTAATAATTAAAAAATAAAAATAAATCTTCATAAATATAATAATTTAGATATTAATGCGCAAGTTTCCTTTTTTCAATTATTTTCTGCATGGACTACGGATCTCCTCTACTCCTGCGCACATTTATATTAGTAGTAAAAGCACTAAACACATTTAATCCTTATACAAATCAAAACAATTCTTACAACGTTGCACGACTGATTTGAATTCGTGAGGAAAAAAAACAGTTGCCCTCGCCCCACCTCGGCGTTCATTTTCCTGGAAAGTCAGGGTTGCAATATTTAAAAAAAAAAAACTCTCGACAAAAGGATGTGTTAACTATCTCGCAGCCAAGTGGGGGAGTAGGTAGTACCCAAAATTATTATCCTCCTTATAATACTTGACCTATCATTTTAGTATTTTACGTATTTCTACGCAATTACATAAGTTACCATTAATACTTGACTGAATAATTGGGATTTCTATAGTACAAATGCATGGGGTAGTCGGAAGACCCACTTGGTTACAGACGTTTTGTTTGGCATCTTGGCCTGTCAAGAGTTAAGAAAAAAATAACATATATGAATATCTACTGATTTTCGCATCGCCCCCGTAACATTCAAATAACCCCCTGATGTATTTATTTATTAACGGACAAAAAAATAATAACACGAATACAGTAAAATGAAAAATACAGGAGTAGACAAAGGTACATGAAAGCAAAGACATAAGGCAGTTATAATATAAGAAAATAAAGTGACAAGTGGAATCAAGTCAAGACTACGCCGTGGGTCAGGACCACAGGACAATTAAATATTCCGTCACTTGTTTAGCGACTGCCAAAAATCATTCAGACTTATCCCAAAAAAGTTAAGGTTTTGACTTGAGTTGACCAGTCTAAACATTCTGGACAATGGTGAATAATATCCATAATTTGTCGAATGATGGTTGAGGAAGAGCAGTTCATTATTTCTGAGTCTTTGCCAGGGGATATTGAAGGGAATGAGTTGCAGTAGAGTAGGTGAATCAATAATACCATTTATAATTTTGAAGAAGCAAATGAGGTCATTTGCATCAGAGGCGAACTAAGGAGCAGTAAAGAGTTCTAAGGGTATTTACGTTTTTGAAGTCCGAAGTGATTCTAGTGATGAAACCAAGTAGTTTGAGGGATTTATTAACGATTGCAGTTATGTGATCCCGAAAAGAAAGCTTGCTATTAAGAGAGACACCAAGGTCTTTAATAGATGTAACAGTTGCTAAGCAAATATTATTAAGTTTGTATTCGAAGACAATCGGTTTTTTTGATCTATAGAAGGACATAATTATGCATTTATCGACATTTAGTTTTAAACAATTAATTTTACACCAATCATAGAAAGAGTCGATATCCGATTGGAAAAGAAGGCAGTCATTATGATTTTTTATTATTTTTAGAATCTTATTGTCGTCTGCAAAAAGCCAAAATCGTGTATGAGAGAAAATACTAATAATGTCGTTTATAAATAAGTTAAAAAGAAGCGGCGCTAGATGTGCTCCTTGGGGTACGCCGGACGTTACTTTAATAATAGTAGACACAAAGTTGTTTAATTTAACTCTTTGTTTTCTATTGTTTAAGTAAGAATTAAAGAAGGATATCAAGTATAATTTATATTATTATAATAGCATTATATCGCGATTGTCCAGAGTTATGAAAAGTAAAATTTGTAAATTGGTGTGTACAGTGTACACACGGTAGTACGATTGTCTGCATAGCAACTCATTGATCCCTTCGGCGCCGGTGCGTAGTCGGGATACACGCCAAACGCGCGCCCAACATTTGTACACAGTTGACACTTGTCACATGAGAACGGGTCGCTTCTACGATTCGTTCTTAAGTTCAACAGCTCGGCTGTGGAACGAACTGCCGGCCTCTGTGTTTCCTCCCTCCTACAACATGGGACTCTTCAAGACCCATGTTCACTCCTTCCTCTCCACAAAAAGACCCTCCACACAGCATCCCCAAAGATGACATAGGCCCTGAGGGAAATTATTTTCTTCAGGGCCTCCTGTGTGGAGTAAATATAAAAAAAAAAAAAAAAAAAAAACTAGGGCGAAAATATTGACGGGTCGATTGGCCCAGACAGAACATCTCATCTCGTAGTTAGTACGAGGATGATTCATAACATTGACTATAATAAACATATTTGTCAGTGCATAAAATAATAATGACCGTGATTGCGATACGAATAAAAACACACCCTCACATGAATAATTTGTACGTCTAAATGTACGCATGACGTAAATCTGCGGTCCAGGCAATTGGCGAATTAAGGAAAGAACGTGTCGTCCAGCGAGAGAAGAATGATGCGGTCACGGATCAGACTGGCGTAAAACACAAACAGTGTGTGGAGAGAATACGTGTACGAGTTCTTGGAAATGTAACCCAATGGAAACCTGGACATAGAAATAACACTGATGCCGAGCATTAACACAGTAAATAGAAGCCTTTGAAATGAGATTATACAGGTACACCCCCAAAATAAACCTGGACAGATAAGGTAAATTAGAAGTTTTTCTATAGAATGACAAAAATTGAGAAATTGTACTGGTAAATTTAACAAGTAGAAGTACAATATCGTGGTTACATAAGGAGCGACAAATACAACATTTCCCAAATTATAATCAAGAGGAGATTGATGGAGAACGTAGTAAAGGAATATGATATATTTCATGACTTGCCATGATGACAGCCAACCTCCGACAGTAGAGCGTACCAGATGTAGGAAAATCTAATCACGTTATAAAAACATACTAACAAGATCCGGACTAAAACACATGGGTGGCATTAAAAAATAATTCATAATAATTATAGCACTGTGGACTTGTGTACCACGAATTTATCAGTATCAAAACAGGTTATACTAAATTTTTTTTTCGTCTAAAAACTGAACTAAAAAAATTCACAAAATTTCGTAATTTTTTCTAAACAAACCTTTGGTTTCATAGAGGTACACAATTTATTTTTTCTATAGTCAACTGTTGGATTTGAATATAAAGCACAGTGTTTTCTATTTCTAACACCGTTTAGTTAATATTTCTCACAATGACAGTAAGGGAAATACAACGATTTCCATGAGACCACATGAGCTGTTCCCAAAAGCGAACAATTTGACCCTAGGGCTAATAGCTATTTGTTCGCAAAACCGAATAAATTAGCCTGGGGGGTTAATAACGTATGTTATAGGGGTGAATAAAACGGATAGCAAGTCAATAATATCATCCACCGAAAAGAGTTAGGTAATGTAATAAAAAATAACGTTCAATAAATTGAAATAGGGGCATTCCTAACATGTGGTTCCGAATTGAGATAACATTAAGGGCTTGCTATTTTATTGATAACAACAACGCATTGACCGGTTAACGGTACCACGCGGTTATACTTTATTCATAGGGGTGCCATACGAGTGCCATAAGTATCCACCAGATAGGAACCATTTTGACCGACCGAAGTACTACAGAGATTTTAATCCCTTGGATCATTTGATAAAGAATTTGAGGTTTTTAAATGGTGGAAAATACTGCCAGATTTTACATAAAATTTTCTTATAAAATACGTGCTTCACCAATAATTATTCGCGGCGTCAAAAACGTTGATGTATTTTAATCGTTTTAAGCTCCCCTCCTCCCACTACAGATGTACTACAGACTTATTAGAGTAGTAAAATCGGAAAAACGGCCCATTCTGTATAATAATATGTTTTATTTACTTTAGCTCAACAGAGGAGGCGCTGGAGAAAATATTTTCCCTCGGTGACTGTGTCATCTTAGGGGATACTGTGTGGAGGGTCTTTTTAAGAAAGGAAATGGTGGGTAGGAATCTGGGGTCAGTGTCCAGGAGTGACGGTCGTATGAATCCATGAATCCATTTCTCCAACTGGAGTGCAAGGTCATGGGTCGAGAGTCCTGCTGGAGAGGTCAAAAGGCCTCCCTCAACTAGTCTCACTCGCCACGCCAATACCTAGGACACAAACCTCACCCCATGAATCCGGGCACCCCTGCTAACTCACCAAACGCAGCGAATCACTTGGGGTGACTTATGACGGAGGTGTCATAAGTCACCCGAATGGTTCCCGGGGCGGCGGTACCCATACCCGCCTCCCAAACTGATATAATAATAATTCGTGAATCGGAATATAATATTATGAATTCAAGGCAGAATTTTTTAGAATTAAAATCTATTGAATTTTTGGAAAAGGAAAATGAGATTCAGAGAAAATGATTATTTTTTTCGATTATTTGCACAAATTCGGCTAAAATAATATAAACGTTTTTCTATTCTTCTGTAGCATAAAATCACAATTTCACGGACTTTCACGAGTTACGTACTTAACGATGTCACATCATAAAAATAACCGTTGTCATTATTTTTGTTGTTTAAGCGTTTTGATTAACATGTTTTAACACGACCATTTGGCATTGCGTCTGTTAATTTGTACGTTCCGTTTCCGGTTTCGAAAATCTACCGCATCCACCTTATTATTCAAGCAAGCCTTACTTTGACTAGGTGGCTAACTGAGTTTTTTATACTGTACATCTGTCTGAAGAAAGTATGAAAAAAGAATTAGCATTTTCTTTGGACAAATTGTGCTATAATCATTATTCGATTTTTATAAATGTTCCATAAAATATACCTGTGGTTTATAATTAAGTACGTAGGTATTTAAGTACCTACTTACAAATCATAAGATTACAGAGGAAATTTTGGTTTTGATTTATTCAATAAGAAACATGCACTTTTGGTAGCGAGGTCTACGGTTCACAGAACTACTAGTATAAAACCGGACAAGTGGACAGGATACTTTATTAAAAGTAAACGTAACGTAGTTATAATCTACGCGTTCACAGATGGCGTTAATTATTTTATAAAAATACACATTTGCAAGTTATGCGTTAAAATATTAAGACGATAATATGAATTATTTGTCTGCGCCCGTACATACGCAATATGAATAAATATTTTTGTCCGTATAAAAACTCATACAAATACATTATTGGATTGAATCACCGATACAATTTTGTATTTGTATGCATTTCTTGAAAGAATTGAGTTTTTACCCGGACAAAACTATTTATTTATACTCCGTATGTTCGTGTCGTCATATTTTACAGCATAAGTGGCCAATATAAAGCATATTTTCATAAAATAATTCAATTAACGCTTAGATTATAATGAACGTTACGTTTACCCTTAAGTTTTCTTTACATTAAAGGGTTAAAATTGTAAAAATAAATTGATGCTGGATACTTGGTATGCTTGTAATATAGTCGATAAACTGCAAAATGGGAAAAGGCCAAGGAAGCTATTCCTTCTGATAAGAGCCAGCCCTCATTATGGAAGTTTTAAAAACATCGTCGATAAAAGTTTGCCTTTGGAAATGTCGAAGTTCAAACGCCGTCTCCCGGGGGGACTTAATAAAGTAGGTACCTTGTAGCCAAGACACGTTATTGAGCAAGACAGGTAAAAGGTAAACGAAACTAGTCCCAGTGAGAGCTCGTACGTACATCATCAACGATCGTCCTCTTCTTGTATGAAAACGAAAGACAGAAGATACTAGAAAACGTCAAGAAAGAAATCAAATTAGGTTCAAACAAAGAAAATTCGTAATGATCCAATTAGTGTTCAGTAAATTTCGAAGTTTGTTAATCAATAATTTTAATAAATTATTTATAAATTTTTAACCTTTGGCAAGTCTATTATTTAATGCACGAGCATCATTCCACTTTCATTGTCGTCCTTTAGAGTCGTTCCTCTCCACATTAAATCAAGTCTTGATCCTGGAAATCTGGTCTTCCCATTAACAGCTCTTGTGTAAAGTTGGCCTGGTTCAAAACATGGAAACAGGATATTAAGAAAGAATCACAATTTCATTTCACAAATCCATTTTAAAGCCTGCTATTCACTCATTTTGGATACAGATATGGTATATGCACGGCAGGGCCTTACACATAGAACTTTGGTGATCATTTATTGAGTGTAACTTTATAAAAGCGACACCTCCGGGGACCCGCTAGAATATAAAAAAACAATAATATTGGGTATAGATATTCAATAAATTAAAATCACAAAGAATGGCAATCATTCACAAACTATGTTCGATTTGGTTTGACTAATGGAAGAATTGTACTCACACTTCACGAAATCCAATAAAGTTTTAATCGAAAAGCATTAAAAAAGCGGCCTTTCAGAATGATAATGTAATTTGACCCCAGAGGCCACAGGGATGCAGCTCAGATTAAGGTCACCCTCTCTGCTCTGACGATACTAAAGCCCGTATTCCACTTTGACAAGAGAGGAAAGTACTTTTTTTTTAAATAAGACGAGCTTAAATCAGGTTGGAATAAAAATACGCCATTAGAAAGTTTAGAAGAATAAATTTAAATTACGAACAGAAAAGATGATAAAAATAAACATTTGAAAATTGAACTAGCAAACTAAAGCACTCGGGCTACGTATCTGTCAAGAAAATGACACGTCCCCATAAAACTCCTTCTATATATTTTTTATTATGGTGAGACATATACCTAACATGAACAGTTTGAAAAAGAGAACACCTTTTTCGTTGCAAAACAGAACACAGCCAAACAGTTCACCAGGTCAAGGTTTGCAAAATTTAAAAATAATTACTTAAAAACGAAAAAAGTTAACTGACAACAACATTTATACGTTTGTCCAATTAAACGTGTTCTTAGTTTCGGATAAGGTGGTAAATAAAATAACAAGAAAAATATCAATAAACGTTTTTAAAAACTAAGTGCCCGTTAAAAATAATGAATAAGAAGTTTTAATGTATCGTAATCGTTTGTAAAATCAAAATCTGAAAAGAGTCTTTCGTCTGCTTTCAAAAACACTATCACGCTTGTATCACAGAATTTGAACAATTCATCAAATTTCAAAGTTGATTTTCAAGTTCTGCGAATTTTCTATTCAATTTCTGTTATCATATCATTATTGGCCAGTTGTTTCTCTATACTTAAAAAACAACAGAACTTGAACAGCACCTTTATAGAGCTTGGAAATTAACTTTGAAATTTGATGAATTGTTCAAATTATGTAAAATAACCCGTCATAACAGAAAAGTGAAATTGCAAATATTAATAATAGGGCCGTAATTTAAAGTCAATCCTTTCTCCCTCTTCTCATTTTTCAGGATAGTAAAAAAATTAATCGTGTGAATCAAGCAAAATTTATTAATTTAAGTAATTGTCTAAATAATATCTAAATATAGATGTTAATAACTAATTGAAACGTTAATTCAAAACTACATCTATTCATAAAATTTATATTTTTACCCACGTGCTAATGGGTGTGTTTTAGATTTTGTGCAGCTGAGGAACAACCATTTACTCTACATTAATGGTTGGTTATCAGTTGTTGGTTTAAACGCGTTTATTAGTAAGGCCCAAAACCTTACATTATAATGTTTACATTTTATACAAAAAATATAATGTATTGGTCACCATGAAACAGGCAGATGTCTATTATGATGATTCAATGAATCAATGTGTTGTAAATGTCAATTAAATACCATGTATTTTATAAAAAAAAAATTATAAAACAGTTTCAGCCCCACAATTATTATAAACATTAGAAAACCGACATAAGATTTAAGTTCAATGTAAAAGTTAATAATATACTAAGAAATGAGAAATAATACGAACAAAGGATAAAGGCGAGAATATAATTATTGCAGAACTTGACCATAAGCAAGATAATGTTGGAGTTAAAAAGGTGCAAGAAAAAAATAAGTAGCAGACACGACAAAAATAAAAGAAAATATGAGCAGAAAAGCCCAATATAAACCGATATCTTAACAACATTAAGGCAATAAGTCTACACTGAAAATCTTCCGAGTTTGTAAACTCTCCTAAGATGTAAATTGAATAAAAGATTACATTTATTTAACGCTGCGTTTCGATGCTCCGTGGGCCGACTCTCCCCCTGCTACTCGAAGTGCCCGGTTAGGGGTGTTATCACGAGCGTCACGCCCGCCACCCGCCACCCGCCACCCGCCGCCCTGGGAGTCCACAAACCCCGCACAGTAAACTCGCATACAGAATGTATTATTTACACCAGAGTTGCCGCTGGAAATTCACGTTCCACCACTGTTTATAAACTTAAAGGATAACGACTTGATCGAGACTACCCAGAATCAGCAGTCGGTTTAATATTATTATTCT